>CM077151.1:91054832-91658283 GCA_039583875.1 Platanthera guangdongensis | reverse complement strand
AGTTGAACAAACTAACTGTCTATAATAGTATTCGATTCTTCGGTAATAAACTTGTTTTGACCAGTTGGTGGGGTCAGTGGTGTAATCTAAGCTGGACTTGAACTCAGGGTACTATCAGTTGCAAATTCGGGATGAGGAAATACCCAAGACATCTTTTGGAACGAGGTATGGTCACTTCGAATTCTCGGTGATGTCGTTTGGGCTGACGAATGTGCCATCCATATTCATGCATTTGATGAATCGAGTATTTCGTGAATACTTGGACTCTTTTGTTGTCGTCTTTATTGACTACATCTTGGTATACTCCAAATCGGAGGCGGAGCATGAGATTCATTTGAGAATAGTTTTGCAAGTGTTGAGAGAGAACTAGCTTTATGCAAAGTTCTCAAAGTGTGGGTTCTGGTTAGAGAAGGTGGCATTTCTGAGCAATGTGATTAGTGGTGATGGGGTGGCGGTGGATCCTGCAAAAGTTGAGGCCATCAGAGATTGGCCTGTTTTGAGCACCATGACGGAAGTCAGGAGTTTTCTTGTACTAGCCGGGTATTATAAAAGATTTGTGAAAACTTTTCGCGGATAGCTCTACCCCTCACTTCGTTGACTCGTAAGGACCAAAAGTTCGTGTGGACTCAGGAGTGCGGTCAAGCGTTTGACACCTTAAAGGAAATGCTGATGACAGCTCCAATCCTTAGTCTACCTAAAGGGACTGAAGGATTTCAAATTTATAGTGACGCATCGGGATACTGTTGGGTTGTGTTTTGGTGTAACATGACAGTGTTATAGCCTTTTGGTCTAGCAGTTGAAGCCTCACGAGAGGAATTACCCCGTCCATGACTTGAAATTGGCGGCGGTAATTTTGCATTGAAGTTGTGGCGGCACTATGTGTATGGTGCGGAGGTGGAGATCTTCACGGACCACAAAATCCTGAAGTATCTTCTAGACCAAAAGGACTTGAATATGCTGCAGCGTAGATGGGTCGAGTTCCTTGGAGACTATGAAGTGGCGATTCAGTATACGTCAAACAGAGCCAATATGGTGGCGGATGCCTTGAGTAGGAAATACTCTGGTCAAGGGAGTTGGATCGAAGCTCATGATGAGAGGTTGATGCGGGACTGTGAGTCCCTTAGCATTGAGTGTGTAGCAAGAGGTGAGTCTAACATGGCTCGATTGAACTGGATCGAGTTGCAAAACGACTTATTCGATCGTATTCGGGAAGCGACTAGTTTGGATGAAGGGTTTCGGCCGCTTGTGTGGAAGCTCAAAAGGGCAAAGGTAGTGCCTGGGAAATGATTGATGGGATCCTCTGGAAGGACAGAAGGATATATGTACCATAGTTCGACAAGCCCCATGAGGAATTGATGTTTGAGGCTCATTTACGAAGTACTCTATTCACCCGGGAAGTACAAAGATGTACTTGGATATGAATAAATCCTTTTGGTGTCCTGGTTTGAAGCGAGATATAGCTTTGTATGTGAGTCGGTGCCAAACTTGTGCCTTAGTGAAGGCGCGAGTGTCAGAAGCCGAGCGGGTTCCTAAAGCCTCTTCCTATTCCCAAATGGAAATTTGATGACATCTCCATGGACTTTGTGCATGGCTTACCTCGATCGCAGCAGGGTAATGACGCGATTTGGTTTTCGTGGATCGCTTGACCAAAGTGGCCCATTTCATACCAAATCAGAAAGAGGACAGCGTGGAGAAACTGGTAGAGTTGTTTGTTCGCAACATTATGCGACTACATGGGATTCCTAAGAGTATAGTTAGTGATCGTGATGGACGTTTCACGTCCAAAGACTGGAGGCTGGTTCAGAAAAGTCTGGGCATGAAGCTTAAGTTCAGTACGACGTTCCATCCTCAAACCGATGGACAAACAGAAAGAACGAACCATACAATGGAGGATATGTTGATAATGTGTACTCTTGACTTTGGGAAGAAGTGGGAGGATCACCTCTTCATGGTAGAGTATGCCTATAACAACAGTTACCAGGCAAGTATAAAGATGGCGCCATACGAAGCTCTGTATGGAAGGCGGTGTTGAACACCGATGTCTTGGGCAGAGGAGGGAGACACCAAATGTTTGGGAAAATAAGTGGTAGTTGATGCTTGCAAATTGGTGTGGACCATCCAGGAATGCATGAAGGTTGCCCAGGACTGGCAAGCGAAGTATTTTAATGCTTGCCATAGGAATTTGGAGTTCACGGCAGGCGATTGGGTTTATCTCAAGATTAAGTCGTTCAAGGGCGTTTCACGGATTCACCGACTCAAGAAGCTGAGCCCGAGGTTTTTGGGACAATTTGAGATTATAGAACGTGTTGGAGAAGCAGCTTACCGGTTAGCATTGTCTGCAGAGCTGAGTTGATTACATAATGTTTTTCATGTCTCCGCCTTGCGGAAAGCCGTGGTGGAGGCTAATGATGTGATCGAATCGGCACGGTGTGATAGAAGAGGACTTGAGGATGAAGGTCCATCCAGTTAGCTTAGAGGATTCAAAAGTTTGACAGTTGCGGAACAAAGAGGTTAAGCTCGTAATGGTGCATTGGGACAACTGCGGGCGAGATGAGTTCTCTTGGGAACGTGAGCAAGCAATGCGGGAGGACTTCCCAGAACTCTTTTCGTCTGGTATGTCGTTTGTTTAAACTTGTTGTAACAATGTTTGAATGTGTTGCAACGATTTTCTTGCTGTCTCCTTGTGTGAAGAATAATTTCGCGGATGAAATTCTTCAAGGAGGGAGGAGTTGTAACGCCTCAGTTTTCCCGGAAGTTCAATATCTAGGGGTAACCGTCGACAAACTCAAGGTCGTTCATCAAACACGAGGTCGTTCGACGAATGTCGAAGGTCGTTCGTCGAACTCTAGGTCGTTCGTCGAACTCTAGGTCGTTCGACGAATGTCGAAGGCCGTTCGACGAACTCGAGGCCGTTTGACGAATGTCGAAGGCTGTTTGAAGAACTCGAGGCCGTTGTCGAACTGGATGCCATTCGACGAATGTCGAAGGCCGTTCGTCGAACTCAAGGCCGTTTAATGAATGTCGAAGGCCATCTGTCGAACTCGAGGTTGTTCAACGAATGTCGAAGTCCGTTCGACGAACTCGAGGCCGTTCGACGAACTCGGGGTCGTTCGATGAACATCGTAGTTGTTGTGTAAGCCGTTCGATGAAAGTCGAAGGCTAATTCGTGGAGTTCCATGACCTGTTGCGTAAGCCGTCCGTTTTCACTTCATAACTGATCCTCTGCCCAAAGGGCTTAAGAACGACTGAGCGGGATTTCTCCCTCATTTCTGTCTCTTTTCTGGGTGAAGGTTAGGGTTCGAGAGTTGGAGAGCAGAGGAGGAAGAAGGAGTGCTTTCTCCTCCCTTGACGGAGCTTCGGAGCTCCGATCGTTGTTTCGAGTCCAGATCCGTGGAGAGGACATGGAGACTCTCGTTTCCATCCGCGCAACGCAAGATTTCATGGCTAGTAAGATGATTTGAAGCGTAACGACACTTCTCCTCTCAGTTTTAGGATGCGTGCATGGCATCTAGACTTTTCTTGTTTCTTTCAAGCATTATATGCACCAGATCTCTCAAGGGAGAGGGATTCGGGTTATCATCGTTCAAGAGGAGACACAGGTTCGATTGTGTCCATCCCCGCCATGATATTGCATTAGATATCCACTTCGTTAGTAGATTAGGCATTATGGGTGAAGCCGTAGTTGCGACCGTTAGTCCGACTCGGTAATGTTGCATAGCGAGCCTTAATGATTGTGTAGAAATCCGTTAGTGGCAAGACGCCGTTTGTGATGATGTTTTCCCCTTTTTTGTGTGAGTATGTGTGGCCATAACTGGACCGAGTGGAAATTAGAGTACGCGCGAGGGCTTGGGGATGGTACTGTAATGCCCCGAAACTCAAAAGAGGGACAGGTGGCGTTTTGAGCCATGTTTCGGACTTGGTAGAGGTCACACGGCCTGGGACACAGGCGTGTCCCAGGGGCGTGTCATGCTTGGGTTCGACGATGGCCGTGTGGTCGACGAAACTGCAGTCGACGATCGTCAAGCAGCGAACACGGCCTGAGACACGGGCGTGTCTCAGACCGTGTCCTACTCGGGTATTTAGCCGAGTAGTGTCGGGGGAGAAACACGGCCTGGAGCCCCGGCGTGTTCGGGTATGATACGGGTGTGTCAAATGGGGCACGGGCGTGTCGAATACTCATGTTCTTCTCGGGTTGGTGTTGGTCCTGTATCGATGGAGGAACACACCCCGCTACACGGGCGTGTACTGGATAACACGGGCATGTCAAGACTGACACAGGTGTGTCGAGAGCCCGTGTTCTTTTTGGGATACGACAGTTTCGGCGTCAAATGAGGCACGCGGCCATGGAAACGGGAGTGTCCCAAGCCGTGATCGGCCCAAGTTTTGGATTTCAAGCGCGAATCGTGGTCGTCTGTTTCCTTCTTTTGGGATCCAATGGCCCAGGGCTGTTCTTGCTGGGATATACCCTGGAATAAGGTTTAGAAACTCTCATTTCCTCCAAGCTTTCTCTTTCTAAGGTCTTAGAGAGAGGGGAGAGTAAGGAAGAAGAAGGAGGGGAGATTCGGCCGCTGGTGGAGCTTCGGAGCCCCAAATCGCAAGCCGAGTTCGGATCTACGGATACGAAGGCATTGCGGTGTTTTTCATCCGTATAGATCTTCATGGCGCCAAAGAGGAATGCTAGGGTAACGATTCTCATCTTGGACATGTGAAGTCCTCTTTTCCCTTGCATAGGAAGCCTGCTCTCGCGAGTATGCGGTGAGTGTGAGGTGTTCCTTCGGGTATACATGAATAGTCCCCGTTGTTTTCATGTAGAGTCCGGAATCGAGAAACGGACATAGGCATGGTGTGTGAAGCCTATCCGAACAAGTTATTCTGGATCGGTGATGTTGCATTGCATGAATGGTTGGAGAGGACTCCGCACCGATGGTCGTTTTTCGGGTTTTCTACGCGGTAGATTGCAACAACGAGCCTTGGGGACTAACCTCAAGGTGCACCCGGAAAACTGGGCAGAAGCATGGTTCTGCCATCTTGGTGGCCTGGGAGGCAACTTGTACATAATTGGGTTATGTAATATTGTGTGTTCGATACTCAGGATTCAGGGAAGCTTGACCCTGGCCGATGACTTAAATTGTTGTGGCGAGGTGAGCAACGGGTTGAGTGGAACCGTACCCACTCTATGTGGTTCGGTTTTAGAGGCCTACCGATGGCATAGAGGGCGGGTCTTAGGCTGTCGATGTCTTCAATTGACGTGACATCTGCTAGAAAGACTCAAATGCTCACAAAAATTACCATCCAAGGGGCGGTGGTGAGACCGCGAACTTTGACCGGGTTCACCGTGAATGTGCCCTGAGAGCACGGGGTGTGTGGTCGTGCGAGCCTACGCCTATGATGATGTGAAATTTCTCTATTACATGGCTATTCTAATAAAGTGCAGGGAAGGAGCATTTTCGCCCCGAGTTTAGGGGCGAGATCGTTATAATTTGGTCAGCTTAGCTGACCGTTGCTTTTGTTTGTCGTCGCTTCGGTGGATTGTTGCTTACAAGTGCTACGGAGCCAAGTGGCAAATAGCTGACAAAAGCCCACGTTGCTGAGCCGGCCCTCGAAGGCCTATTTCTTAGTGCTTTCTTTTATTCTCATGTATGACCGGCCTGCGTGCCGAGTTTTGGAAGACACTTATATTTGAGCAAACTATTGTAAGGTCATAAGGCCAAGTACTTGTTTATTTGTACGTTCATTTCTGTTGGGTTTTTGTAGTGGACATTCATGTTGTTGGCTGGGTTCTTAATATACAACTTTTAAATTGCTTCCGCTAGAATGTACCCTGTGTAGTATGTTGGTTATTGGCAGGATGGTTTCCATTGCGTAACCTTCTGGTCTGTCTGTGGTATATGGCATTGGGCCCCTGCCGGACCTACTATTATATGCTATGCGACGGATAGGGGTGTTACAATTTGGTATCAGACTACTGTTTTCGGACAACTTAACTGAATTTGTGGACGAATTCTTTTAAGGGGTGGTGAGCACATGTGTGTGCGTCATCGTTATAACATAAAAAGAACCCATGAATGTCCACTTAGGAATGAAAATGCACATGATTGAGGAACCTGCGTGTTCCTATAATTGTTTTTTTTGCAATTTTGTTTTGTCGCTTAACGGTGTTTTGTACAACTATAGGTGACCAAGAGTGGTGCAGGGCCGTCAGAACGCCCGGTTTCTGAGGCTAGTAGCACACCGAATGATGTGCCTGCAACACCTCCCTCGGCAGAAACCATACGATTGGTGACTAAAGCGGTGTTTGCTATGATAAATGCGCAGCCTGCAAGGCAAATGCAGCAGCCTGCTCCTGCGGTGGAGCAGGTACCGCTTCAAGCAGTGGAACCGAGAAGGGTGGAGCAAGTAGTGGTGGAGCCTTTGGTGCTTAGGAGAGCAACTGAAAGGCAGCTCAATCATGTTATGGGCTTCAATGCTCAGGTGTTCTCGGGGACGGGAACCCCATCCCAAGCTGAGGATTGGCTCTCCCGAGTAAAGAGAGTGTTGACAGCTACTGAAACGGAAAAGTGGCAGATGACCACCATAGCTACGTTCCTGTTGGACGGAGATGCAAGGCTGTGGTGGGAAGGTTTGGAGTTACATCACTTGAGGGAAAGGCAACTTACGGACGTCTCGATGGAAGAATTTTTGAGACTATTCTTGGCAAGGTACCTTCCCTCGGCTCAGAGGATTGCATTGGAGAATGAATTCCAGAGGTTGACACAAGGAGAGAGTAGCGTTGACGAGTATCTCCATGAATTTACACGGTTGGGTCGGTATGCTAACTCTAGCTTCGCGGATGAGGAGCGTAAGACAAACCGTTTTTATGAAGGTCTGAGGGATGACCTAAGGCTACTATTCTCGGGGCCTATGACGCATGGCTTCTTGACCCTGGTCAATACGGCCCGGTCATTGGAAAAGGATCTGAGGAATGTGTAAGAGAAGAAAGACTCTACTGCAAAGGGGTCAGAGTTCAAAGTGCCGAACTCCGCAAAATCTGTGTTCCGTAAGTGGAATAAAAAGGCTAGGACTTCGGGTCCAACCCCTTCTTCTGGTGCATCTGGGTCGACTACGGTCCGAACCCCGGGCGCATGGAATAATTATGGAAAGTCGGGACACTATGCCCGAGATTGTTGAAGCGGACGTCCCAAGTCCGAAAGGAAGCCAGGAGCAACCTATGAGGAGAAGGGCAAGGCGGTGGAGTCAACCGCATCCCATTATGCTCCGGCTCAACCTAGAGTCTACAATCTTGGCCAGCAGGAGGCCATCAAGCAAGTGGATGTGGTGACAGGTACAGTTTAAATTTATAGCAAGTTAATTTTTAAATACTTGTTACCTTGCGCGTATTACCTTACCACTTCTTGTATAGGCTTTGTTTTGATTTGTGATAATCCGGCGAGAGCACTCTTTGATACGGGAGCTTCGCACTCCTTTTTGTTCGAAGGATTTATATCGCACATCGGAGTACCTTCTTCGATGGCAAAGGACAAACTGGATGTGTTGTTTCCGAATGGGTGTTCGATGCGCGCGGATAGAGTCTGTGGCGTAAAGATTCGTATTAGGTGTCAAGAGTTCGACTTGCAAGCGTCGTTATTACCGATGGTGGAGTTCGACGTAATATTCAGTATGGACTGTCTCTCCGAGCAGTAAGCGTATATTGATTATAATCGCAAGGAGGTTAAGTTGGGAATGAGTCATAAGATGACCTTTGCAGGCTTGAAATGTTCGAGCAAGACTTTGATGTCTGCTCTTCAGGTGGTTAAGGCAATTCGTGCTGGTGCAGTGCTGTTCTTTACGCTAGTGGAGGCTTCGAAGCCTAAGCCTACTTTGGACAGCATCCCAGTGGTATCCGAATACCCTAATGTGTTCCCTAGTGATCTCTCTGGAGCCCCACCTCAGCGGGAGATGGACCTCACTATCGAGCTAGTGTTAGGTGCAAAACATGTGTCACGCTCTCCGTATCGGCTAGCGCCTAAGGAGATGGTGGAGCTGAAGGTACAACTTCAAGAGCTTTTGGAACAGGGTTATGTGCATCCAAGTTCGTCACCTTGGAGCACACTGGTCCTTTTTGTGAAGAATAAAGACGGAAGTTTGCGGCTCTGTATTGATTATCGAGAGCTGAACAAGTTAACGGAGAAGAACAAGTACCCGATCCCAAGGATTGATGATCTGTTCGATCAGTTATTTGGTTCAACAGTGTACTCGAAATTGGATCTTAAGTCTGGGTATTATCAGCTAAGGAGGATCACTTTAAGCATTTGTATTTGGTGTTGGAGACATTGAGGGCATTATGAGTTTACGGTCAGGCCGTTTGGGCTGACTAATGCGCTGTCAGTGTTCATGAATCTGATGAACAGGATTTTTAGAGAGTTCTTAGACCACTTTATGATCGTCTTCATCAACGATATATTGGTGTACTCGCAAAGTGAGGAGGATCACTTTAAGCATTTGTATTTGGTGTTGGAGACATTGAGGAGGAATCAACTATACGCCAAGTTCTCCAAATGCGAGTTTTGGTTATCCTCAGTAGCGTTCCTTGGTCACATAGTCAATGGAGAGAGAATTGTGGTGGATCCAGCGAAGATTGTTACTATACGAGAGTGGTCTGTGCTGTCCACGGTAGCGGAAGTCTGGAGTTTTTTGGGGCTTGTCGACTATTACAGGTGCTTCGTGGAGAACTTCTCACGGATAGCATTACCCCTCACGACTCTGACGAGGAAAGAGCAGAAGTTTGTTTGGACGTCGGAGTACGCACAAGCTTTTGAGGAGTTGAAAAGTCGGTTGACCATGACGCTTGTGCTGAGTTCGCCGAGTGGGACCAGAGGCTTTGAGATCTACAACGATGCTTCGGGCAGTGGATTGGGTTGTGTGCTACTGCAGCACGGAAGTGTGATAGCGTATGGCTCGCATTAGCTGAAGGTGCATGAGAGGAATTATCTGGTCCATGACTTGGAGTTAACGGCCGTGATATTTGCCCTGAAGCTGTGGAGGCATTACCTTTATGGGGTGAAGGTCGATATCTATACCGATCACAAGAGCCAGAAGTACTTGTTGGATCAGAAGGATCTAAACATGCGACAACGGAGATGGATAGAGTTCCTGGGGGACTACACATTCAAGATTCATTATGTGCCTGGGAAAGGCAATGCAGTTACGGATGCGTTGAGTCGTAGGGCCCCGGCTCAAGCTAACTGGCTGTCAGTTCATGACGAGCATTTGGTTCAGGAGTTGGAGGCGTTGGAGATCTCTTGTGTTGACAAACAGACCAGTGCCAAAGCGCTATTGAAATGGACTGAAGTTCAGTGTGACCTGGCTGATCGGATTCGACAGGCTCTGGATTTGGATGACCACATGAAGCAAACCATGATTGAGGCTTTGGATGGGTCAAATTCCCAATTTGAAGTGGTGGATGGATTATTATAAAAGGATAGTCGTTTGTGCGTCCCGAATGTGGGCAAATTGCAGGTGGAATTGTTGTACGAGGCTCATCATACCAAGTACTCGATTAACCCGGGGAGAACGAAGATGTACCGTGATATGAAGAAATTGTTTTGGTGGCCAGGACTTAAGAAGGATGTGGAACTGTACGTGGCGAAGTTTAAAACATGCGCCTTAGTGAAGGTGGAGTGTTAGAAGCCTAGAGTCTTCTTGAAGTCCTTACCTATTCCGGAGTGGAAGTTCGACGACATCACAATGGACTTTGTGCATGGTTTGCCAAGGTCGCAGAAGGGAAACGACACCATCAGGGTGATTGTAGATCGTTTGACAAATGTGTTGCACTTCATTCCGCATAGGAAGGATGATTCTGTGGAGAAATTGGCAAAACTGTATGTGGATAATATTGTGCGGCTTCACGGTGTGCCCCGCAGCATCGTGAGTGACCGAGATGGGCTGTTCATGTCCAATGATTGGAGGTTGGTGCAACAGATGTTGGGAACAAAACTGAGTTTCAGCACGGCCTTTCATCCGTAGATGGATGGTCAGACCGAGAGAGTCAACAGGACGATGAAAGACATGCTTCACATGTGTGTCTTGGACTTCGGCAAGCAGTGGGAAGATCACCTGTATTTGGTGGAATTTGTGTATAACAACAGCTATCAGGCGAGCATCCAAATGACGCCCTTCGAGGCCCTTTATGGTAGAAGATGTCGCACATCGTTATCGTGATTGGAAATGGGTGAGTCGAAGCTATCCAACCGTCAAGAAGTGGAAGATGCAACCTCGTTGTTTCGAACCATTCGAGAGAGATTGCTAATTGCTCAGGACCGACAAGCTAAGTACTATAACGCCAAGCATAGGAACGTGGAGTTCGCTCTTGGCGACTGGGTGTACTTGAAGATTAAGCCGTTCAAGGGTGTGTCACGGGTACGGCGCTTGAAGAAGCTAATCCCGAGGTACCTTGGACCGTTTGAGGTTATGGAGTGGATTGGCGAAGCAGCTTATCGATTGAAGCTTTCAGTGGAGCTAAATGGTCTACACGACGTATTCCACATATCGGTGCTGCAGAAGGCGGTGCAATAGCCTTCGCAAGTGATTACGATCAATCAAGTACCGATTGATATGGGGTTGACGACGAAGGTCAATCCCATTCGAATTGAGGACTCGGAAGTCAAGCGATTGCGTAATAAGGATATTAGGATGGTCAAAGTCCGTTGGGACAATTGTGGTCGGGAGGAGCTTTCGTGGGAGCGAGAGCAGACCATGCTTGAGGTGTACCCAGAGTTATTTCACTCAGGTACCGTTTAAGTTTTCTTTATATCTTTCCTTTCTGTAATTTCGGGAAAAAATTCTTTTAAGAGGGAGAGAGCTGTAATGCCCCGAAACTCAAAAGAGGGACGGGTGGAGTTTTGAGCCAAGTTTCAGACTTGGTATAGGTCACACGGACTGGGACACGGGCATGTCCCAGGGGCTTTTCGTGCTTGGGTTCTATGATGGCCTTGTGGTCGACGAAACTACAGTCGACGTTCGTCAAGCAGCGAACACGGCCTGCGACATGGGCGTATCCCAGGTCGTGTCATACTCGGGTAGTTAGCTGAGTTGTGTCGGGGGAGAAACATAGCTTGGAGCCCAGGCGTGTTCGGGTATGACACAGGCATGTCAAATGGTACACGAGCGTGTCGAATACCCGTGCTCTTCTAGAGTTTGTGTTGGTCCTGTGTCGATGGAGGAACACGCCCCGCTACACTGCCGTGTACTGGATGACACTGGCGTGTCAAGCCTGACACGGGCATGTCGAGATCCCGTATTATTTTCTGGATGCGACTGTTTTGGCGTCAAATGAGGCACACAGCCTTGGACACAGGCGCGTCACAAGCCGTGTTCGGCACAGGTTTTGGATTTTAAGCGCGAAACGTGGCCGTCCATTTTCTTCTTTTGGGATCCAATGGCCCAGGGCTGTTCTTGATGGGATATACCCGGGAATAGGGTTTAGAAACTCTCATTTCCTCCAAGCTTTCTCTTTTTAAGGTCTTAGAGAGAGGGGAGAGCAAGGAAGAAGAAGGAGGGTAGATCTGGCCGCCGGTGGAGCTTCGGAGCACCAAATCGCAAGCGAAGTTCGGATCTACCGAGGCGAAGGCATTGTGGTGCTTTTCATCCTTATAAATCTTCATGGCGCCAAAGAGGAATGCTAGGGTAACGATTCTCATCTTGGACAAGTGAAGTCCTCTTTTCCCTTGCATAGGAAGCCCGCTCTCGCAAGTATGCAGTGAGTGTGGGGTGTTCCTTCGGGTAGACATGAATAGTCTCCGTTGTTTTCATGTAGAGTCAGGAATCGAGAAACGGACATAGGCATGGTATGTGAAGCCTATCCGGACAAGTTGGTCTGGATCGGTGATGTTGCATTGCATGAATGGCCGGAGAAGACTCCGCGCCGATGGTTGTTTTTCGGGTTTTCTACGCTGTAGATTGCAACAGGGAGCCTTCGGGACTAATCTCAAGGTGCACCCGGAAAACTGGGCAGAAGCATGGTTCTGCCATCTTGGTAGCCTGGGAGCCAACTTGTACATAACTGAGTTATGTAATACTGTGTGTTTGATACTCGGGATTCGGGGAAGCTTGACCCGCACCGATGACTTAAATTGTCATGGCGAGGTGAGCAACGGGTTGAGTTGTGAAAGTCCACCTAGTGTCAACTACCTTCACCTATGGGGGGAATAGGTGACGTGCAGCGTTTTTGCGGAATTAAAATTGTACCTGCACACGAACATAAAACGACACAGCAAAGAAGGTACACAAGCAATTTATAGTGGTTCCCCGACTTGGGTACATCCACTTTCCCCCTTCGACCTATCTCCCAACAAGGGACGACTCGGTCTCTTCACCAACAGGATTGAAATCCAATCCTTGCACTATCGGAAGGAACCCTTCCACACGTAGGAGTCAACACTCCCACAACACGGGTTGCACCCAACCCTTACAACTAGGAACCAACGTTCCTTTACAACAAAAGTAAAACTAGAAAGTACAAGAAATACAAACTTCTTTCGAAGACTAAGGTGTCCCTCTGTGTTCAAGAAGTCACGAAGAGTCCACAACCCTAGATCTCACTTGGAGAGAATCTCACCGAAACCGGCGGTGGCAATAAGAGCGGCGGCTTGGTTCTCGGGATCGGCGGCGACAACGGTGTGCGGCTGCTGTACTTTTGGAGATCCAGTCTTCGTAGCAAAGCTAGCAAGGTCTTCCAACGGTCACACTAGGATCAATCGTCTCGATCGATTCGGATGTGGAAGATTTTCCCAATCAACAAATCAAGAGACAAGAGATCTCTGGATAGCCTCGCGAGACGCTATGCTTGGCTAAGCTTCTGTCGCCGGGAGATCTGGAAGATTCTCGATCAAAAGCAGTGACCAACTAGCGCGAGCGGCTACGGCGGTGGCGGAGCAGTATCGCGATTTAGGTCAAGGTCGGTTGCTGTGCTTCGTCTTTTTCTGTGTGTCTTTACTGTTCAAAATATGCATATATTTATACGGTGGAAATACTCCATTATAACCGTTAAGGTTCCCACCTGAAGAAACCCTAACCCCGGTTCAAAACAGCGCCCGCGGCAGAGTCCGGTCCAGCGAGATCCAGAATATTGTCTAAGGCAAAATCGGCGAGAATCGAAGGTGATTCTCGTCGAATCGGCGAGAATCGAAGGTGATTCTCGTCGATTCGGCGAGAATCAACGGTGATTCTCGTCGATTTTGACTTGATGACACGCTCTGATAAGCCGGAAAGACACGGCGAGAATCAGCCAGTGGTTCTCGACGATTCGGCGAGAATCACTAGTGATTCTCGCCGAATCGGCGAGAATCACTTGGTGATTCTCGTCGATTATTACTTAGCATCAGAGTTGCTCGCTTTGAAGTAGCTGGATCGAGTCGGCGAGAATCAGCCAATGATTCTCGACGATTCGGCGAGAATCACTTGGTGATTCTCGTCGATTTACACTTAGACGATTTTTCGTCTTTCCACCCATGATGTGCTCCTCGACCCATCCTTGCTCCTTGTCTGCTCTTGCAAGATCACAGCCCTGTACTTGAAAGTAAGTGCACTTCAATAGAGAGAGTACACGTAGGCCAACACACTGATCTGCTCAACGAGGGATTACGTCGTGCAGACCCGTGTATATTGACCTACTGCACCCTGACATTGGTGTGCACTTAGCGTGGAATAACTGCAAGCACAACTTGAAATATTTTATCAAATACATTGTCTATTTACCTTAACTTGTTCAGGGGCTTCTTCAAATCAGGTACGTTGTGGATACAATACCCAACAATCTCCCCCTATTTGAAGAAGCCTAAACCCTACACGCTAAGGTGAATAAGGTGTATGGGAATGAAAATCATAACCTTGAAATTGAGTTGAGAGAGATATTCATTACCAAGACCAATTTGAGAGCAAACTGGGAGCCACCTTAGCCTTAGCCGAGAGGGTAATCTCCCCCTTTTCGGCTTCTGCAAATTGAGGTCTATAGCATTTGACCCCTGGCTCCCCCTCAGTTCTTGCACCTGTGCTCACCCTGGAGTTCCTAGCAAAGCCTCCCCCTAGATGCACGAGCATGGAGCTTCTGCAGTCTTCATTCCTCATAGTTTAGCATCTCTAATTCAGTTTTGAAAAGACTGAACTTGGCTTCGTCTAAGGGCTTTGTGAAAATGTCTGCAATCTGCTTGTCCGTGGGGACATAACAGAGAGAGATGTCCTTGTTCTCCACGTGCTCCCGAATGAAGTGGTAGCGCACTTCAATATGCTTCGTTCTGCTATGCGATACCGGATTGTTAGCAATTGCAATTGCACTGGAGGAGTCGCAGTACATTGGTACTTCCTTGAACTGAAGGTCGTAGTCGGCTAACTGGTTTCTGATCCATAGGAGTTGTGCGTAACAGTTGCCTGCCGAGATGTACTCAGACTCTGCTGTGGAGGTAGCGACACAATTCTGCTTCTTGCTGTTCCATGAGATAAGCCTTCTTCCGAGGAATTGACACGTCCCGGAAGTGCTTTTCCTGTCATCCCTACTCCCTTCAACATCAGCATATGAAAAACCTATTAGCTCGACATCATTGTTTCTCGGGTACCACAGGCCAAGATTGGGAGTACCTTTAAGGTATCTTAGAATTCGCTTTGCAGCGACATAGTGAGATTCCTTAGTGTTCACCTGATATCTGGCACAGACACATGTGGAGAACATGATATCCGGTCTACTGGCAGTAAGGTAGAGCAGGGATCCAATGATGCTTCTATATTTGGTTTCATCGAAAGGTTTGCCTTTCTCATCCTTATCCAGAGACATAGTGGATCCCATTGGAGTCCTCATAGAGGTTGCACTCTCCATGCCTAATTTCTTGAGGAGTTCATTTGTGAACTTCGTCTGAGAGATGAAGATTCCATCCTCAGACTGTTTCACTTGAAGTCCCAAGAAATACTTTAGCTCTCCCATACTGCTCATTTCAAACTTTCCTTGCATAAGTTTGGAAAACTTTTTGCAAAGATTGTTGTCCGTTGAGCCGAATATTATGTCATCGACATAGATTTGCACCAGCAAAATCTTGCCTTTGACTTCCCTGAGAAACAATGTCTTATCTATTTTACCTCTAGAGAACTTGTTCTCAAGAAGAAAACTAGATAAAGTCTCATACTAAGCTCGTGGAGCTTATTTTAAACCATATAAAACTTTATTAAGAAAATATACATGATTGGGATAAGTAGGATTGACAAAACCTGGGGGTTGAGTGACGTATACTTCCTCTTTCAGGTCTCCGTTCAAGAATGCTGATTTCACATCCATTTGATACACTGTGAATCCTTTGTGCGAAGCGTACGCCAGGAACAGTCTGATTGCCTCGAGCCTTGCCACTGGTGCAAAGGTCTGGTCGAATTCAATCCCCTCCTCCTGTCTGTAACCTTGAGCCACCAGCCTGGCCTTGTTCTTTATGATGACACCATGTTCATCCAGTTTGTTTCTGAAGATCCACTTGGTACCAATCACATTCTGCTTGTGTGGTCTGGGAACCAGCGTCCAAACGTTGCAACGTTCGAATTGATGTAATTCATCTTGCATGGCCAGAATCCATGCCGCATCTTTGTTCTCCTCGTCGAACTTCTTTGGCTCAACCTATGACAGGAAGCTAAGATGCAAAATTTCGTTAATAGTACCTCTTCGAGTTCTGACACCGACACGAGGTTCTCCGATGATCTGATCTCTAGGATGATCCCTCACATGTCGGAGCTCTAGAAGTCTGGCGTCTGGAGCTTCGACTACTTCTTGGGCTTCTCCTTCTTCTAGGAGATTTGTTCCATTTTGATCTTCAACATTCCTAGATGACGTGGAGGTGGAAACTTTGACGTACTTAGGAGTTTCATCTTTAGCGGTCTCATCGAGATACAGCTGTTCAAGTCGTGCACCTGCATCTTCAAGAATACCACTGGAAGAATTGTTGTTAAGCAAGCTTCCTTCATCAAATACAACATTAATTGATTCTTCTATCACTAGGGTTTTCTTATTGAAGACCCTATAAGCCCGACTGTGGGAACTATAGCCCATGAATATGCCTTCGAAGCATTTTTTCCCCAAATTTAGTACGCGGGTACTTCCCATTATTCAGTACATAGCATCTGTAACCAAAGATCCTCAAGTAGGACATGGTTGGTTTCCTGCCTCTCAGTAGCTCATAGGGTGTCTTACGATGATGCTTGTTGATCAATGCCCGGTTTTGTACATGACAAGCTGTATTGACAGCCTCTGCCCAGAAGTATTCTGGGAGAGAAGCGTCTTTCAACATTGTCGTGCAGGCTTCAATGAGAGTTCTATTTCTCCTCTCCGCAACTCCATTTTGCTGAGGAGTGCGCGGGGAGGAAAACTCATGAAAGATGCCTTGCTCTTCACAAAACTCTGTCATAGCACCAGATTCGAATTCTGTTCCATGGTCACTTCTGATTTTGACCACTGGGCAGTTAAATTCGTTCTGAACCTGCTTGACAAAACTAGTGAAGATGTCAAACGTATCCGACTTTCGTTTTAAGAAGAACACCCATGTAAACCGAGAATGATCATCAACTATCACTAGCGTATAGGACTTGCCTCCCAAGCTATGAACTTGCATTGGACCAAACAAGTCCATATGTAGAAGGTAAAGACATCGGGAAGAGTTTTTGTCTGCAATGCTCTTAAAGGTAGCCCGAGTCTATTTGCCCATCTGGCATATAGGACAGGGGCTATCTTTGGTGCACTTGATAACGGGAGCATCCCTTACTAAGTTTTTAGAAAACAGCATACTAATTGTTTTGAAATTAATATGTGACAATCTCTTGTGCCATTGTTCACAAAGAGATGCACTGCCTGTTGCCACAAGGCATACGGGGGTAGATGAATCTAAACTGAGAAAATTTAAGCAGAAGATATTTCTGCTCCTAGTACCTGATAATACCGTCTCAGAAGAGGTACGTGAAATTATCATACATTTATCCTTGCAGAACTTAACGTCATAACCTTTGTCACATAACTGACTTACACTGATCAGGTTATGGTTTAACCCTTCAACATAAGCCACGTCGGTGATAGAGATTATACCGTTGGAAATCATACCGTAACCTCTGGTGACTCCTCGATCTGACCCTCCAAAGATGACTTTGGGTCCATTCTCGACTGGAGTGTAATCACGCAGCAGGCTTCTTGTCCCCGTCATGTGCCGGGAGCATCCACTACCCAAGTACCAGATTGGCGTTTTGGTGGCCTTTGGACATTCCTGCAAAACAAAATTAATTTCCCTTAGGAACCCAATCGAACTTGGGTCCTAGATTCTTGGTTAGCATACTCCCCCTTGGTTGGTTAACCTTACGAGTGGTCGGCCTCGCATAGCTAATATAGGGAGTCTCGTTATACCTCGGATTAAACCAACAATCCACGGCAAAGTGACCAACTTTGCCACAACACCAACAGTCAAATCTGTTGTACCTCTTCCTAGGCTTCTGCTTTTCCCTGGGAATGGTGGGTACAGCTGAGGCCTTGGATCTGGAGGTGGAGGCCTCATAGTGATTGCAGTCACATGACTTCTTCACCTTCTGTTTCGTCAGTATAACAGGCTTGACTCTTGGTGCCTGCTTTCCATTATGGCCGCTAGAGAATTGACCATAATTTCCCATGTGGATTTCCTCATAAGGTACCTTGAAGGCACTCTCACCGAAGTTTTGGGGAAAGGTCCAACCATCATATCGGCTCTTTGGCTTTGCAACCGAGGGCCGGAAATGATGACCAAAGGTTGATTCAAAGTCATGTTGGTTGCAAGGAAAGCTAGGCTTTCTGAACGCAATAGGACTGAGTGGAGCCTTTCCCTTTTCAGCAGCAGAGGCCTTCTTGGCGGCCTTATTCTTCCTCTAGTTCCTGTTTCTCCTGGATGAGGAACCAGATACCCCTACATGCCCCAAGCCAGCTCCTTTGGCCTGAGCAGAGAAGGTATCAACAACTGGAAGAACTATTTTTTGCATAGAGAAGCTCTTGACGATCTTCCTTTCTGCCGCAAGTTGTTCTTCCAACTTGTCGACTTCCTCCTGCTTAAGATCAAGGAGCTTAAGAGACTCTGAGTGCTTTGAAGTCAGGTCAAGGTACTCCTGTCGGAGAGAGATCAAACTGGTGATCTCTTCCCTTAGGGAGACACTCTCACCCTTAAGGAATTTCAGTTCCTTTTTCTCAGCCTTCAATCTCTTACGGCACTCCTCGAAAGTGTTGAGCAGAAGCTCATACTTCTCGAGGAGCTCCGCTTCACGGGCCGAAAGGCTATCCTCAGGGTCATCATCCTGAGACTCAGGATCATATTCAGAGTCGGAGAGAGGGGTGTGAGCTTTTACCTTCCCAGTAAATGGGGGGCATTCTCCTTCTGAGTCGGAGCGACCCACCAGCCCGAAGTAGGCTTCCTCATCATCACTGGAGTCTGAGGAATCAGACTCACTCAGTGTCTTTGGCCTTTTGGCGATGTAGCTCCGCTCTTTCTTCTTATCTCTAGAGGATTTGTACTCCTCTCCTTTCTCTTTTTCTCTCTTGCCTTGGTAGCAGTCGGCCACGACGTGTCCTGGATTATTGCATCCAAAACAAATAATGTCAGAGGAGCGATGTTTGTTCGGTTTAGAAGCATACCTATCAGAAGAATAATTTTTCTTCTAATGCCTGGAGGAGGAGCCGTCTTTCTTTCTTTGATTCCTCATCTTGAGGAACTTCTTGAATTCTCGGGTGATGAGGGAGAAATCCTCCTCAACAGCTCTGAGCTGGAGGAGCATGGCTCGGAGTCCTCCTCCTCATCCTTTTTCCTGGCACGGTATGAAACCGCACCCTTGCCTTTTCTGGAGTGAATGGCTTTTAGAGCCACAGTCTTTTCTTTGGCTGCAGCCTTCTCTGCTTCTTCTTCTACTTTCCTGGTGTTCAGTTGAAGCTTATAGGACATCGGCTTCCCAAACAGAGTTTGCGGGTCTGTTTCAGCTAGTCTGCCAAACTCTCGGATGGCGCAGATCTTTGTGTCTCATTCTTTAGTAAGGGACCTAAGGAATTTATCATTAAGTTCACCATCAGTGAACATTCTTCCATATCCTTTGAGGGCATTGACAATCTTGAGGAAGTTCTCGAACGTGACTCCAATCTCTTCCTTAGGCCCTTGTCTGAAGGCCTCATATTTCTGGTTCAGAAGGGATCTCCGATCATCCCTCACTTCATCAGTGCCCTCCATTAGGATAATCAGGCAGTGCCAGATCTCCTTTGCTGTCCAGTAATTGCAGAAGTTCTGCATCATTGAGTCATCGACCGCGCTGACCAGAATGTTCTGCGCCTTCTTGTCAAGTCCCACCAGCACCATCTCGTTCTTGTCCATTTCAGAAAGTTTCTTTGGCACTTTCTTGGTAGGATCTATGGTGGAGACCTTAGTGGGGACATAAGGTCCCTCCTCCACGATCATGAAGAGTCGAGGATCAACTGCTTCCATGTAGAACCTGATCCTTTCCTTCTAGATAGGAAAGTTGAGTCTGGTGAACACTGGGATCTTGCCTGTGAACTTGAGCCCGTCCATAGTAGATGTTTGCCTTCTTCTTGATACTAGCGGCAGGATTCTACTCAAGGTGTTAACCTTTTTATGAGGAACCTGGCTTTGATACCACTTGAAAGTCCACCTAGTGTCAACTACCTTCATCTATGGGGGGGGGGAATAGGTGACGTGCAGCGTTTTTTGCGGAATTAAAATTGTACCTGCACACGAACATAAAACGACACAGCAAAGAAGGTACACAAGCAATTTATAGTGGTTACCCGATTTGGGTACATCCACTTTCCCCCTTCGACCTATCTCCCAACAAGGGACGACTCGGTCTCTTCACCAACAGGAATGAAATCCAATCCTTGCACTATCGGAAGGAACCCTTCCACACGTAGGAGTCAACACTCCCACAACACGGGTTGCACCCAACCCTTACAACTAGGAACCAACGTTCCTTTACAACAAAATTAAAACTAGAAAGTACAAGAAATACAAACTTCTTTCGGAGACTAAGGTGTCCCTCTGTGTTCAAGAAGTAACGAAGAGTCCACAACCCTAGATCTCACTTGAAGAGAATCTCCCCGAAACCGGCGGCGGCAAGAAGAGCGGCGGCTTGGTTCTCGGGATCGGCGGCGACAACTGTGTGCGGCTGCTGTACTTTGGAGATCCAGTCTTCGTAGCAAAGCTAGCAAGGTCTTCCAACGGTCATACTAGGATCAATCGTCTCGATCGATTCGGATGGGGAAGATTTTCCCGATCAACAAATCAAGAGACAAGAGATCTCTAGATAGACGTGTGAGACGCTATGCTTGGCTAAGCTTCTGTCGCCGGGAGATCTGGAAGAATCTTGATCAAAAGCAGCGACCAACTAGCGCGAGCGGCTACGGCGGTGGCGGAGCAGTATCGCGATTTAGGTCAAGGTCGGCTGTTGTGCTTTGTCTTTTTCTGTGTGTCTTTACTGTTCAAAATACGTGTATATTTATACGGTGGAAATACTCCATTATAACCGTTAAGGGTCCCACCTGAAGAAACCCTAACCCCGGTTCAAAACAGCGCCCGCGGTAGAGTCCGGTCCAGCGGGATCCAGAATATTGTCTAAGGACAAATCGGCGAGAATTGAAGGTGATTCTCGTCGAATCGGCGAGAATCGAAGGTGATTCCCGTCGATTCGGCGAGAATCAACGGTGATTCTCGTCGATTTTGACTTGATGACACGCTCTGATAAGCCGGAAATACACGGCGAGAATCAGCCAGTGGTTCTCGACGATTCGGCGAGAATCACTAGTGATTCTCGCCGAATCGGCGAGAATCACTTGGTGATTCTCGTCGATTATTACTTAGCATCAGAGTTGCTCGCTTTGAAGTAGCTGGATCGAGTCGGCGAGAATCAGCCAATGATTCTCGATGATTCGGGGAGAATCACTAGTGATTCTCGCCGAATCGGCGAGAATCACTTGGTGATTCTCGTCGATTTACACTTAGACGATTTTTCGTCTTTCCACCCATGATGTGCTCCTCGACCCATCCTTGCTCCTTGTCTGCTCTTGCAAGATCACAGCCCTGTACTTGAAAGTAAGTGCACTCCAATAGAGAGAGTACACGTAGGCCAACACACTGATCTGCTCAACGAGGGATTACGTCGTGCAGGCCCGTGTATATTGACCTACTGCACCCTGACATTAGTGTGCACTTAGCGTGGAATAACTGCAAGCACAACTTGAAATATTTTATCAAATACATTGTCTATTTACCTTAGCTTGTTCATGGGCTTCTTCAAATCAGGTACGCACCGATGACTTAAATTGTCATGGCGAGGTGAGCAACGGGTTGAGTTGAACTGTACCCGCTCTATGTGGTTAGGTTTTAGAAGCCTACTGATGGCATAGAGGGCGGGTCTTAGGCTGTCGATGTCTTCAATTGACGTGATTTCTGCCGAAAAGACTCAAATGCTCACGAAAATTGCCGTCTAAGGGGCGGTGGTGAGACCGCGGACTTTGACCGAGTTCACCAAGAATGTGCCCTGAGAGCACGGGGTGTGTGGCCGTACGAACCTATGCCTGTGATTATATGAAATTTCTCTATTACATGGCTATGCTAATAAAGTGTAGGGAAGGAGCATCGCCACCCCGAGTTTAGGGGCGGGGTCGTTATAATTTGGTCAGCTTAGCTGGCCGTTGCTTTTGTTTGCCACCGCTTCGGTGGAATGTTGCATGCAGGTGCTGCAGAGCCGAGTGGCAAATAACGGGCAAAAGCCCTTGCTGCTGAGCCGGCCCTCGAAGGACTAATTCTAAGTGTTTTCTTTTATTCTCATGTATGACCGGCCGGCGTGTCGAGGTTTGGAAGACACTTATATTTGAGTAAACTATTGTAAGGCCATAAGGCCAAGTACTTGTGTATTTGTACATTGATTCCTGTTGGGTTTTTGTAGTGGACATTCATGCTGTTTGCTGGGTTCTTAATATACAACTTTTAAATTGCTTCCGCTAGAATGTACTCTGTGTAGGACGTTGGTTATTGGCATGATGGTTTCCATTGCGTAACCTTCTGGTCTGTCTGTGGTATATGGCGTCGGGCCCCGGCCGGACCTACTGCTATATGTTATGCGACGGATAGGGGGTGTTACAGGTACGGTACAAATGTTGGATTAGGGTAGGGAAAGGCATGGGATTGTGATGTGTTAAGGCATGGTTTGTCTCTGTGGTCGGCTAGCTATCTCGTGACGTGCTAGTCACGTGTGGAAAGTGTCCCGGCGAGACAAGTCCCCTTCTGTGGAACTGACGAGAACGCCAGGCTTAAGACAAGCCCGGATGATCCCAGTTGGGTCCCGCTGGGTCTCCTTCAGTGGACTTTGTCCTGATATTGGAGCCGGGCCTGGGTCGTCGCGAACGGGTGGGGTCCAGCAATGGTTCTTAGCATCAGTTTGTTTGAATGGCGGAACCCTGACGTGAGAAGTCAGAGTTTGTAGGCAATCCCGGGATTTGAGACCAATGAGTGAGTCAGCCTGAGGCAAGAGTTTCATGTGGCGGCTTGTATGTCGTTGGGTGAAATTAGAGTACCCTTGTGTTTGCGGCTTGAACTCCGATGGGGAAATTGAAAGTACCCGATGTGATGATGTGTTAGAAGCATACGCTTTAGGGTGCCTTTGGTGAAACTCAGGATTGCATTCATGCTGCATTGTAGGCCCCTCTTTATTACTTACTCAACTTAGAAACATATTTGTTGTTTGAGACATCCAAACCTGTTTTATAGCTTTACATGTTATGATTTATTGCATATGAATTGCTGACCTGCAGGGTGATGGAGTACCCCGGGGTCCGTTACGGACGGCCGGGAGGAGATGTGTTGGATACACAGTTGAGGTGAGTTTTTGCTGACCCACATTACCACCAAATATTTACAGGGCATGGATCACAAGCAGTAGCAAGCTCGCCGGCCAAAAAGGCATAAGCCTCATGAAGTGAACTTACTTGTATTTACATTTTGATTGAATGATATGCTCCATGGCATGTAATCCGGCTTGCATGCCGAGGTAGCCTAGGAGTGCATATACACGTTATTACTGTTTAATATTGTTGTAGTTTTTGACTTATGATTTGTAAGGCCTTAAGGCCATTTTGATACTCTTGGCTTGTGGTGGATAACTTCTAGTTTTGTATGTATGTTTCCGTTGTTGACGTCTGAGTTTTGAGTTTGGGCAGTTTATATATCATCTTATAACACTGAAGTCGTGGAGTCTGTATGTTGTGGGGCCCCGGCTAGACCCATATTATACGGTCATTACAGGGGAGGTGTGTAACATCCCATGTTACTTCTAGGCCCCCTTCACTTAGATTGGGTTAGGCATGGGGTGGGTGATAGGGGATTTAGCTAGGCTTGACCCTAGGTAGTGGATTGTAGCCATGTGGGGCCCACTAAGGGGCCAAAGTCAAACTAGGTCAAACTAGCCTAAATAGGAACCCTAACCATACCATGACCCCACCACATTGCCCTAACCCTAAGAAGAATCTAAGTGAACCCTAAAGCATGCCATTAGGTCAACCATTGACCCAAGTTGACCAAAGTCGACCATAACCCTAATTTGGTAAAATCCACACATATAAGCCCAAGTGGGGCATCACCATGGCCCAACCCATGTTGGGTGATGCCATAGGGCTCATGATCATCAAGTGGGGTCAGCCCACTCATCAAGTTGACCAGGTCAACCCTAAAAGTCAACTTGATCAACCATAGGCCTATTTAAGTAAATTTCAAGATCAAGTTCATTCCTAATGGACTAAGGCCTAGATCCATGACCCAACCCACGTTAGGTGGTGACATGGAGTTCATGACCATCAAGTGGGGTCAGCCCATTCATCAAGTTGACCAAGTCAACCCTAAAAGTCAACTTGGTCAATATAAGGCCTAAAGAGAGAAAATGAGTGTCAAGCTCATTTCCGATGGGCTAAGCCCATGAACCAAGACCCATGACCAGCCTTAATGGTTAATGACAGCCCCTACCCCCTGAAATTGGAGAGAGATTGCATGCAAGGGGGTAGTTTTGGAAATTGGGGGAAAAGAGGAGAGAGAAGAGAGGGAAAATGAGGATGAAGGCCATGTGGCCCTCCTCCTCTCTTCCCAAGCACACATCTGAACCCACACATCAATTATCAGCCTTTCCAACCCAATTTCATACCACTTGGGGCCAAGGAGGAGAAACCAAAGCTCATGGCCGAAATCCCCATCATGGCATCTATGTATACAGAACATACCAGCCAAAACCAACCCTCCCATTAGCTTCAGAAGGTCCAAAGGAGTGGAATTCGATACCTGGATCGAAGCTTTTGGTGGAGAATCGGGTTCGGGAGCAAGCTCACCGAAGAGGAGAAATTTCATGGCTCACCGCCGCCAAACCTGCCGCCAAGCCTCAATTCGGGTCTGTTTCACCTCACCTCTACCCGTACTAGTTTACTAGATCTATTAGGCGAGACATCGGGCTCAAATGAGCCAGATCCAAGGTGAGATTTTTCATGAATTTCAGATTTTTGATGGAGTGCAAGTTCGCCGGAAACCGCCGCCTCCGGCGGCCAAGTCGTCGCCGAACGTTAGCCCTCACCTCAACGGAGGTGGTGGTGGTGGTGGCCGGCCAGGGAGGTGGTTGGATGGCCGGGAAATGGCCTTGGAAGGTTCTCCAGGTCAGGCAAATCGCGGCCCTTGGCTCCATGGATAAGATGAACAGATGCCCTCCCTTCTGCTTTGAGATTAGTGATGTAAAAATTTAAATTTTTTGTCCCTGTTTTTTATGTCACTTGCATGCTACATTTAGGCCCTTTAGGTGCAAATACAGAACTGGTCACCAACATAAAAATTGTAGCTATTTGTCTTAACTTTAATTTGTCACCCTTAACTTGAGATTTGTTCCAGTGGTCTGACCTGTAGGACCATTTTGCTAGGGTTGGTCCTTAGCTAAGGCAGAATTTCAAAATGATGCCCAAGTCAAACCAGTCATCCAAGTGGCCCACAATTTCGGGTGTATGCATGCTTAGGCTTAGTTAGCCCCTGCCAAAAATTGAGAATTTTGGGGAAAACTTTTTCTATAGTTTTATTCAAAATACCCAAAATGAAATAAATGAAATATTTGGAGTTGTGGGACTCCAAATGGCCACAAATTTTGGTGGCATGTCCTTAGGGACATTATTAGTGTATGTATTAAATTTCAGCAAATTTGGACCACTGCATGTTGGGTAAACCCACTTGCATGTGTTGGCATGTTATAGGCTTGGTGTGCATTTAGCCTAAAATGAAATAATGTGTATTCAGCCAACTAGGAACATTCAAAAATCATGATTTTCATTATAAAGACACATGAGGGTGTAATACACCTCTCATAGCAATGGTGGGATTTTTGGGAACAAAAACCCCATTATTTTGAATTTTTGAAAATTTGGCCCTTTTTAGGAAATAAATTTAAAATAGGTTTACCCTTATCATAAAAGGTTCAATTTCTATTGAGGACTAAGGAGTGACATAATAAGCACTAAAAATAAATTATATCTCTGTTGGAAGAAGTTTAAGTAGTTTAAGGAGCAAAATGACCATTTTACCCTTATGGAATGTTGTGTAGAAATGATGGTATATTCCTTTGAAAAATCTGAGAAATTTCATATTGCTGTAATTTTATGTTTTATACCTTGTGCAATTATTTCAGAATTTTTGGAGTGCAAAATAATGTACTTAGGCCCCATAATGGCATTTTGGTAAATAACTCAAATTGATCATGGATAGGCCATTTCAACCTAGATGTAAATGGAAATCTGGACATAGCATTATTTCATTATTGTCAATACTCTGTAATTTAATTAGAATTTTTGAGATAATATTTTATGTACTTCATTTGTAAAATGCTAGATTTGTGGATATAGTATTAAATAGGAATTAATTGTAAATCTGAATTGAAAAAGCATGAAATTTTGGTAGGCCCCATTAATTGTCATATTATATACCTGGAAGCATCTCTAGGACAGTAGGTTCAATATTGACAATACTTTATGTGCAAAATGACTAGGGATTACATTTAAAAAAATTAATTTAATGGTGTAAGTAATTTGGAAATTATGGAAATTCATTCTAGTCATAATATAGGTCCATACCATCGTAGGATAAATAATTTGAGGCATATGGCTAGAGGAATTAGAAGGTCACATTTGCGGGTGGTATCAGGACATGGGTAAGGGTCTAGCACCGATGTTCGTACTTATAGGGCCAGCAGGGGAGGAATCTGAATAACTAGTAAAATGAGGATCTTAGTAAAGGAATTAACCCTGGTTGGTCTCCTAGAGAATTCCTTAACCATGTGTGGAAGAGTGCAAGTCACGTGGCAGCAACAATAACGGGGACCGGCGGAAGACCGTCGCGCTCCTAATAACACCTTAAGTCTTTAGGGTCGTTCGAAAGTAATACGAGAGTTAGGGTAAAAACCCTGGGTAGACACCAATAAAAGTAATTATCCTTGAGAAAGGGAACTTTGGGCGTAATCCCATCGTAGTTCCTAGTGCCCCCGAGAGCCCTTCACCGGGTATACCCAGGGCAGTCCTGGGATTAACCTTAAATCACTAAGTATAATAACTCGTAGACAAGAGTAGACTAATAGGTTAAGACATTGTGGTTCTTTCTCACCCGTGTTGGGTTGGAGGGAGACTTGTGTACCTGCTCACCCGTGTAGGGTTTGAGGGATTTGAAATAAAGGCACTATTGTGCGTTCTCACCCGTATAGGGTTGGAGGGATTGTGATAAATGCTCACCCGGGTAGGGTTTGAGGGATCCAGGATGGGTTGGTCCTATGAGCTGGAGGGGCGGGATGAAATACTTGCATGTGCATAAAATTTAGTGGTGGGGCATGCGGTACTGGCCGTTCGTCACACCGATGGCAGTACGGTGCACCAGGCGGTTGTGAGGGTTAGAGGGGCCAGTGGCTTGTTTTACACTGCGGTCTGGAGGACGATCCCCGATAATGCGCATCCGACCCAACAAGACTGACGGGTTGTCAGCAAAGTACGTACGCAGAGACTCTAGAGTGCACCTTGGACGTGTACAGAGGCCTATGAGAGGGTTCTAAGGTTTGGTAGTGTGCATACCGACCTAGAAGTGGAGACGGCCGCTCCGCTGCTGCCGTAGCCACAGCGGTAGTACCCGAGAGTGATGCTAGCTCTCAAAAAGTGGGAACTAAAGGTCTGTGATCACAGAGTCGTTGTGTGTGAGTTGCACTTGCCTGTGCATAAATTGCATCATAACATTCATTCATATTAGGTCATACGCTTCATAGATCCTTATCATATAAATTAGTATGGGCTCTTTTATATGATAAGTTAAATTTCCTGGAAACCCTAACTTATAAATTTGTATGGGCATTTTTATAAGTTAAGGTACTTTTGTGATGGTAGATAGCTTTACCTTTCAGCTTTACTTTACTTTTCTGCTCTTTACTTTCAGTCTTTCCTTACTAGTACTGCACTTTACTTACTTGTACTATATACTTAGAACTGCTATAGTAGAATAATAATATCTATTACAACTGCTAGTTAGTTCTTGTCACTTGCTTCCACTTTTGCAACCCCTTGTTGTCCTCCACTTCGTCCTTCCGCTCGGTGCCTAGGAGCTGCGGGGCGAGGTGCGGAGGAAACGACTTAGTCTTTTTGACTAATGGTCGGTGACCATACTATTTTAGGAGCTCGTGGAGATGGAGCACCAGCATGACGAGGAGGCAGTACTTGAGGAGCAGATACCGCTACCACAGATTACTACTACTACTGCGCGTCCTCAGGTGGGACGAGTTTTGATGTATTAGATTAGCTTCCGCTTTGATTTGAGAGAGAGAGTTGATATGATGTACTGGGCATAAGCCCTTATTACTCTTTCATTTGTACTCATTATGGACTATGTTTCTGTACTCTTCATTTATATATATGATATGTACTCTGTGACTTGTGGACTAATGAATTTAACATACTGTTATACTTCAACTTCTCAGATTGGCCTACAGGTTAAACGATCGTATTAGCCGACAGAATCGGCGTGTTGTGGTGTCGACTAACTCGTGCGTTAGTGTCACCGTAAAACGGCGGTTCTAGGCATAAGACCCTATAGCCCTACTTGGTAAGGGGGAGGGGGGTCTTACAAACTGGTATCACTTGAACAAACGATCATATGAGAAAGAAGTCCACAATACTGGACCACCCCGCGCGAGCCTTAGTTTGCGGACAAACTATGCAGCGGAAGCAGTGGTGTGCCCATGTGTAAAAAAAAGTCACATAAAACAGTCCACTAAGTACAATGAGTTAGGCCAGTTCTGTTTTAACCTTACCTTTATGCAACCTCCACAGGTCGCCGTGCCGCAAAATGTGGCTCCTCCCCCTCCAGCTGCCACTCCATTTCTACAATCAGAGATGGGGCAGACTTTGACGGCGATCCTGGATGCCTTCAAAGCCCAGCACGTCCCGGCCCCGCAGCCAAATCCGGGGTCGAGCTGGCTAAGTGCCTTCAAGAGCCTGTCCCCACTGATGTACCGTGGGACAGAGGATGCGGTAAAGACGGAGGAATGGCTGGAGGCCATACACGAGATTTTGGCATGCATCAGCTGCCCGGTCGGCGAGGCAATACCTCTAGCCACCTCTGCACTAGAGGCTCATGCGAAGAGATGGTGGAAATCAGTGTGGGAGTCTACATATGCGGACTGGGAGCTATCAGACATATCGTGGGAAGAGTTTGGCGATGTATTTTTGGAGCACTTCGTCTCTACTACGGATAGAGATGCTTTGGAGGAGAGATTTCTGAACCTCCGGCAGGGGAGTAGATCAGTGATTGAGTACCAGAGGGAGTTCTCCCACCTTGCCAGGTTTGCAGGGATACAGGATACTGATGATAGGAGGTATGTCAAGAGGTTCTACCGGTGTCTCAGGGACGATTTGAGGCAAGCTTTGTTGTTCATTTCTCACGGCACGTCCACCCAGATTATCTAGATGGTGAAGAAGCTAGAGGCTGACCAGCTGATGGTGCAAGCCAGAGGGAAGAGACCGTATGATTGGTCGACATCAGGAGAGAGCAGCAGGGGCTCTTAGAGAGGCATGACTATTGGGTGCAAGAGCGGTGGGGGACGTCGTCGCCCCAACTACAGGCAGGAGCAGGGACCTCCTCCAGCATTAGCTCCCCCACCTCTACGGGTCCATAATTCGAGGAGACAGGATGACCATGACCATCGGCAGGTAGTTTGTTACGGATGCCGCCAGCCCGGGCACATTAGGTCGGAGTGCCTGCATCGATTCCATCCTCCTCCTCCTCCACCTCCAGTGGCCCCAGTACAGCACGGTCGAGGCCGAAGGCGAGGTCGAGGAAGAGGCCGAGGCCGAGGCTGAGGCCGGGCATATCACGGCAGGGGACGCAATCAGGAGCATATATACGCTTTGGACCTCA
Source organism: Platanthera guangdongensis (assembly GCA_039583875.1). NCBI lineage: Eukaryota > Viridiplantae > Streptophyta > Magnoliopsida > Asparagales > Orchidaceae > Platanthera > Platanthera guangdongensis. Next base: position 91,628,821 of record CM077151.1, on the reverse strand, counting down.
CGGTGCAGAGGAACCCCGAGGAGGTTATCACAGGTACTTAAGATTATTATTAAACTTCTTGAGCTTTCAATTATATAGTACCTGGAACCATAGAATAACAATTCATTTTAACTTAAACAAACCTCAGCCATAGTTATGATCAGCGGCAAGCCCGCACATACCCTCTTCGACACAGGTGCTTCGCACTCGTTCATATCTGAGGCCTTCATAGACGAACTTGAAGGCGTGGAAAGATTTTCGGGACTAGAGATGAGGGTGCATCTACCCGATGGGTCAGAACTGCGAACCACTGCCCATTGCGATATGGAGGCCGAGATTGGCGGCAAGGTATTTGAGGCGCCAGCAACTATTCTGAAGCTGCAGGACTTCGATTTGATTTTGGGCATGACATGGTTACATCAGAACCATGCTCAGATAGACTGCCCGTCAAGGAGGATCACACTAAGGCATGGTGATTCCCATGTCATCATCGAAGGTTTTAAACCTATCTCCCACCTATTACTATCTTTTGTACAGGCTGTGAAGGCCCACGAGCAGGGAGAGGAGGTTTACCTTATCTGCTTTGAGATGGTGGGAGTAGAGGCTTCTATTTCAGATATTATGGTGGTCCGGGAATTCTCCGATGTGTTCCCGGAGAAATTGCCCGGGCTACCACCAGCCAGGGACTTAGATTTCAGGATTCAGCTGGTACCGGGAGCGAGGTCAGTGTCCCGGGAACCTTACAAGATGGCTCCCAGAGAGTTGGCAGAGTTCAGGACTCAACTTCAGGAGCTAGTTGAGTCAGGATTTGTGCGGCCCAGTTCATCGTCATGGGGAACACCAGTTCTTTTTGTGAAGAAGAAGGACGGGTTGTTATGACTATGCATAGATTACCGGGAGTTGAACCGGTTAACGGTCCACAATACCTATCCACTGCCTCGGATAAACGAGCTATTTGATCAGCTGCAGGGAGCCTTCTGGTTCTCTAAGCAAGATTTGCGATTCGGTTACTTCCAGCTCCACATCCTGGAAGAGGACATACCGAAGACGGCATTCAGTTCACAATATGGGTTATACGAGTTCACGGTGATGCCTTTTGGGCTCACGAATGCCCCCTCCACATTCATGACCCTAATGAACCGTGTATTCGAACCTTACTTAGACCGCTTCGTCATTGTGTTCATCGATGATATCCTGATCTATTCCCGGACTCAAGAGGAGCACACTGGACACTTTACACAGGTTTTGCAGAGACTGAGAGAATTCCAGATGTATGCGAAGTTTTCGAAGTGCTAGTTCTGGCTACAGGAGGTGGCCTTCCTGGGGCACACTATTAGTGGGGCTGTATTGGCAGTGGATCCAGCCAAGATAGAGGCAGTATGGAATTGGCCACGACCGAAGACAGCATCAGACATACGCAGTTTCTTGGGGTTAGCCGGTTATTATCGCAAGTTCGTGGAGGGATTCTCGAGGTTAGCCCTCCCCATCACGTCCTTGACGAAGAAGGATGCAGATTTTGTTTGGTCAGAGCAGTGCGAGATAGCTTTTCAGGAGCTGAAGGACCGACTCACCTCATCACCTATTCTTGCACTTCCATCCGGGAGTGAAGGATTTCAGATCTACACAGATGCCTCCTACTAGGGGATGGGTGTTGTCCTAATGCACCATAGACATGTTATTGCTTCTGCTTTAAGACAGTTGAAGAAGCATGAGCATAACTATCCAGTATATGACTTAGAGCTCGGGGCTGTGGTTTTCGCCCTAAAGATGTGGAGACATTATTTATACGGGATCCATTATGATATCTATTCAGATCACAAGAATCTTAAATATATCGATACGCAGAAGGACTTAAACCTGCGATAGAGGAGATGGCTGGAATTCCTCTGCGACTATGATTATAAGATCCACTATCATCCGGGAAAGCAAACACGGTAGCAGATGCTTTAAGTAGGAGGGCCGACACTTCTGGACCGGAGCCTCGGTTGATGTCTATAGTGCTGTTACGGATGATGGAAGACATGCATATTACCATGGTATCTGAGACTGAACCAGTGGTATATCGAGAGTACTTGAGCTCAGTGATCAGTGGTGATGATATATGGGAGCGCATCCGAACACATCAGAGGCTGGATGTTACACTAGAGCCGATTTTCAGTGCCCTCGAAAGGGGCAAAGTCGAGGACTACACGCTGCAGGATGATCTCCTTTGATTCTGTTTGTTTCTGGCCTTGATTTTTCTGTGCTTAGTTTTTGTTTAACTTAGTGCTGTGATTAGATTTATTATTGCTTCCCTGCTCACACATATTACAACAATAGTTGTAAAAGTTTTTAAAGCACCATATACTCTATTCACCCCCCCCCTCGAGAGTATATCAGATCTAGTTGCACTTTCAATCTGATTCAGAAGCTTCCTCATTTTCTGAATCTCCTTCTGAGTTGCTTCTTGAGGCATCAATTGTCATGAGGCAAACCTCTTTTACTCTTTCCTCTTCTTCATCTTCACTGGAGCTTGAAGATGTTGACTCCTCTTCAGTCTCACTCCAAGTCTCAGCTACAAACCCCTTTTCCTTCCTCTTGTGTTTGCTGGAAGAGGGTTTGCTGGTGAACTGTTTTCTGGAATCCTTTTCCTTTTCTCTTCTTTTCTTCTTCTTCTGATTCTCTGGACACTTAGATAGGAAGTGCCCAGGCTTTCTGCATCCATAACACACCACTTCCTTTGTTGGTGTCTTGTCATACTTTGGCATGTCATCCTTTCTTGCTGACTTCCTCCTAAATTCCTTGCTAGCCATCTTGAAGAATCTCTTTGCAAAGAGACTCATGAGCTCTTCATTTGATGCAGTGGATTCTGATTCTTCTGAGGCTTTGAATGCTATGTTCTGATCTCTTCTGGCTGCAGGAGATGTTCTTTGTTCAGCAGCCTCTCTTGTCTTTATTAACTGCTCATAAGATTTCAGTTTGCCCAATAGAGATTCAGTTGACATCTCATTCAGGTATCTGGCATCCTTGATAGGCCAAATTCTTGTGTCCCATGAGCTTGGGAAGCACATCATAATTTTGTCATTCACTTCAGTGAGAGTGATGACCTTGTCCAGAGTTTTTAGCTCATTAATAATTAAGCTTAATCTGTTATACATATCTAACACTGTCTCAGCTTCTTGTTTCTTGAAATTCTCATATTGGGATATGAGATTTGATCTCCTATCCTTCCTTTCATCAGCTAATCCATCAACCATTTGGTTTAGGTAATCCCAAATGGCTTTTGCTGATGTGCACTCAGCAACCTTCTGGAAAATGTCATCAGACATTGTTTGTGCCAATATATTCATGGCTTTTGCATCAGCCATCTTTGCTTTCCTGTAAGCATCATTATAATCTGGAGGATTGACTGCAGTCATATCTGTAGAAGTGCTTGGAGGAGTTGCAGGTGGTTGAGGCACTCCTGTTAAGATAGAAGCAAAAATATGAATGAATAATCTTTATTCTGTGTCATGGCTGTGTTTTTACTTTAAAAGTTAAATATGAATGAAGGTGATGTGTAGATCTAACACAGGATCTTTGGTTCAAGGGTTAACTTGTCCAACCAGAGGAACCTTGCTTTGATACCAATTAAAAGTGAGGGTTAGGTCTACAATACTCTAGAGGGGGGTGAATAAAGTATATTTAAAAAATTGTTAGATCCCAATAAAAGTGTTGTTACAGCTTTTGCTGTAAACTGAAAATGTGCAGTTAGTAAGAAAGCTGGAAAACAGAAACTAATAAATCTAATCACAGCCACACAGCAAGAACAAAAGAAAAAGATAAACAGCCAGATGACACAAGAAATTTATAGTGGTTCCCGAAATCTGGGTAGTCCACTCTTCTACCACCCTTGGTAGGAATCCACTCAGGTTTTTGATCAGGTGCCTGACACCATTGTGTTTTGATCAGGTCCCCAAAAACCAACTCAAGTCTTTTGGTTAGGAGACTTACAACCAGGAATCACTTTTGAAGGGACATGATAACCCTTTAAACAGGAGGGGTGATGGCCCGCGAACAGACACCTACTGTGGTTGGTTCGGTGAGTCGATCGCCGCGGGCGTGCTACAGGAGGCAAGTGCACCTATCGCAAGTAGTACTCGATATTCGGGGGAATACCGAGGTCGTATTGTTCTCGGGGTCATGTTGACTATTCTTACTCCTCCGGGAGGACTATTATTTTACTGAAAATAAGGTGGAGATTTTAATTTAGTAAAGACGGAAAAAGTAAAAGATCGAAAAAATGATTTAGAGAAATTCAATGAAGGGTTAACGCTCGGCATCGAATCAGATTAAGACTAAAATAATTTTTAATAATTATAGGACTTAGTTTTCAAATTAATAAAAGGCAACTTGGCCGTGGAGGTTCCACAAATGTGAGCTCACATAGTTATAGGGATATGGCTCACCTGAACGTTAAGACTATTCGACCGAACGTTAGTCCGACGAAGGATTCCTCTTAACGCCCGCTTTACGCTAAGAACCCCGCCATTGGGTTGGGAACCCAATCCGGAAGAATTACGCTTGTCCTCTCTCGAGGGTATGCACGCAACTCTCTTTACCCAGGGGTGATCTGTCCATACGCACGGCCTCTCGGCTAGCTAGCATATGGATAACGGAAATAGGGCCCATACATCGATTTGTGGTCCTACGCGTCGTTAACCTGGGGTAAACCTTAAGTGCTTAAATTAAAGTGAAAATAAAGATCTTTAATTATTTCAAATCATTTTAAATGTCCCAATGCTCTTCGATGCCGAGGCTAATAGCGATTAGCCACACATCGATATGGGGACGGCTTTATAATTTAATGAGGCGCGAGTTCGAAATTAAGCGCTAAAAGGTTATAAGAATAAGACATGAAAATGACAAACAGTTAGAAAATAGAGAAGTTAGCTAAAATAAGAACTCACGCATACTCCAAATTATAAATAAAACAGAATAATCTAAATTTTAAAAAAAGGAAAATTACAAGTCCTACTCAAACGAGTAGGCGGGAAATAAAGGGCACACCATTTAACTTTTAACGAGTAGGCGGAAATAAATACAATTACAAGTCCAAATAAGATAATTACAGAAAAATAACAGACCAACCATTTAACTAAAATGAGCAGGCGGTAAACAAAATCCGGCCATTTAACTCCTAGCGAGTAGGCGGAAATAAACGCTAACACACACACTCTACATAATTGAAAGAAAGCAATAAAACTATCTCCTACACACACGCACTCTACGTAATTGAAGAAAGCGATAAAATAAAGCATGAAAATTTATCTCCTACACACACGCACTCTACATAATTGAAGAAAGCAATAAAATAAAGCATGAAAATAAAGCATGAAAATTTAACACCTACACACACACACTCTTCATAAATTAAAGAAATCATAAAGATTATTCTCATACACTCACACACACATTTGAAAATAAAATGAAAGTTACCTAAAAATTAAAACTACTACTTTTCTATACTTAGGTTTTACCAAAAATAAATAAAAAGAACAAAATAAAATTTTAAGAGAACAAAAGTTTTTTCAAAACAAATCAAAAACCAAAGTTCTTGAAAAATTAAAATAACAAGATTTTCATTCTTATGTTTTCATAAAAGTGATAAAAAGGTGAAAAAGAAAATGAAAAGAACAAAAAAGGTTTTACAATCCTACAAAAAAAAGCAAAGTAAAAAAAATCAAAATCACTTTCAATACTCTTTTATAAATACATAAGAATGAAAGCATAAGGCTCTTAAGAAAAGGATATGATGAAAATAAGGAAAACTTATCATACCACATTTGATTTGGAAATCAAATCTACTATAAAACCTAACATGAAGACAAGTTAAAAACATGAATAATAAACATGTTACACTCATACACACACACAAACACTTTTCATAAAGGGAAAAAAAACAAAGGAGAAACTAAGGATAAAATGAGAAGAAAAGTGGGAACATGAGTTCATTCCAAAGCCATTTAAGAAGAGAAAAACTAACATTTTTATTAATTAAAGAAGACTATTACAAAGCTATTACAAAGCTAAAGCTAAATCAAAAACAAACATGAAAGAAAAGGGGGAGAAATCTCCTTACATAGCAAAGGAATCCACGGATGCAGCCCACAAAACATACTAAAGTGGCTCAAAAATGTGAACCCTTGGTCATTACAGAAGTGGGGAATTTATAGGAAAAAAAAAGCTAAGTACATGCCCTCCGACACGGGCGTGTCGGTGGGTGTGTCACTACTGTTTGCGAAGGCGGCCGGCGATTTGACGGCAAAGTTGACTTCGGGCTGGACACATGTCGGTCACGCCGAGGTCACGCCCCAGGTCATGGGCGTGACGGTGGGCATGTCGGCGAGGTAGAACTGGGCGCGGGTTGCGTCGAAAGTCGCCGCGTGGGTCTTTTCGAGCCAGGTGGAATGGTCACGCCCCAGGTCACGGCGTGACGCTGGGCGTGTCGGTTGGTGTCGACACTCGACAATTGTCGAGCGTTAACTGGCGAGTTGAAATCGTCGAGCTCAGTTTGAGTCACGCCCTAGGTCACAGGCGTGACAATGGGCGTGTCGCGGAGGAATAGACGATCGTCGAACGGAAAGTCGAGCTGATATCGTCGAACGGGAATTCGTCGAGCGGAGAGCTGAGTCACGCCCTAGGTCACGGGCGTGACTCTGGGCGTGACATGTCAATTTTTGACAATTTCCTGAAAAATTTCAGCAATCAAAATTAAGTTAGGTTACGCAAATATTTACAAAAAGAGACATATTTATAAACAAAAAATAACTAAAATTTATGAATAAGAACTAAAATGATATAACTAAAGTACTAAAATATGTGTATATTTACAATTCATCAAATACCCCATACTTAAGTTTTTGTTATTCCAGAGCAAAAGTTTGAGGTGAACTTATAAGGAATAGAAAACATTCTAAGTTTAGCTACCGCTTAATCAATTATAAGAGCGATCTGAATAAATATACGGGGTGTAAGAGTTAAGTCCTAAAATTATGTAGATGATTTAAATAGCGCAAAAGTTTTTGCCAAAAGACTTCTTGATGTAATAAAATAGAAAGCAATAATTGTAATGGTTAGATTAACGGAAATAGCTTGGAATTATATGAACTTTTAGATTATAGGAGTTTTACCAGAAATAATGCAATTTACAAATTATGCTCTCAAAAAGATTTTTGAATTAATTCTAGAATCGTGAAATTGGCTAAGGGGATTGATGTTGGTTTATGAAGAGGGTTTTTATTTTGAGGTGAGGTAATTTTTTCTCGAACCTCCATTTTTTTTCTTTTTGGATTATTAGGAAAATGAAATCTTATTTTCCTAATATCATTTTTTTTTCTTTTCAACTTCATAAGAAAACTTAACCTAATGTATATGTGTAGGAGTAATGAATTTTATCCTCTTACTCTATAACATATAATCTTTTTAAATTATTGGGTGCCTATGTTTACAGAACGAAATCTTATTCTCATTGACATAGGATCTTTTATGGATAAAAATTTTCATGCCAAGTAGGTCATGAAAGGAAAGGGGAGAAAGGAAAACTAGATTTTTAATTAAAAAGAATTTTGAGAGCAACCTTAATAAATTGTACGTTCCAATTTTTCAGAAAGCTAAAAGTAAATATAATTGAATCCTATAGTCGTTATTTTCTAACATAGTACACGTGCTCTTATCAATGAAAAATTAGAAGTAGTGCGTAAAACGAGTTCGCTATCTTTAACAAATCATAATGAATTCTTTAAAACTTAACTCCGGCTATTTAGATTTTTCAATCAATAATTAACAAACGAATAGCAAACAGAGAATTAATAAAATTCACATATAAATAAACTCAAAACAAAATTTTTGGATAGCAGGAAAGTTTAAGGATGGAAGATTGATTTATTTGTTTCAAAACATTTTTTATTTTTATAGTTTTTATCATCATTTTTTTGTGTTTTTCATTTATTATCCTTTTTTTGAATTTTTGTTTTGTTTTACTCAATTTTTTTGAATTTTTTTTTTGAACTATTATCTTTTTTTTTGTTTTTTAAGTTTATGTCATTAATATATACATAAAAAGTTTTTTTGAATTTTTTAAGAAAATTTTCAGTCTATGTACAAAAAATGGGAGAAAAATAGAGATTTTTGTTTTGTTTTTTTTTTGGAATTTTTGTTTTCAAGGATATTTACAAAAATATTTACAAAAAGAAACTAAATATTTTTGGGATTTTAGTTTTATAATTTTTTGGAATGTTTTTTTGTTTTTTTGTAATAAAAAGTATGGAAAAGAAAAAATTTTGGATTTTTCATTTTAAAGTTTTTTGTTTGTTTTTTTTGTTATATATACTTTTTTGGGTTTTTGAAATGCAGAAAATAGAAGTGTAGAAAGTAAAGCACGGAAATACCCCCATACTTAAGTCCAACATTGTCCGCAATGTTGTAACGTAAGTATGTGGAACAAAATGAAAGACAATATGTAACACCCCCTATCCGTCGCATAGTATATAGCAGTAGGTCCGGCCGGGGCCCGACGCCATATACCACAGACAGACCGGGTGGTTACTTATGGAAACCATCCAACCAATCTCAACATCCTACACAGAGCATTCTAGCGGAAGCAGTTTATATAAGTTGTAAACAAGAACCCAGCATTAGAGCACGAATGTCCACTATTACAAAATTAGGAATATTATTACAAAAATACCCAAAATCAGCCTTAAGGCCTTACAAAGTGTTTCACTTGAAAATTACATGATTTACAAACCACGGCACGCAGGCCGGTCATACATGAACAAAACAGAAACATTTCCACTTGGGCCTTCGAGGGCCAGCTTCGCAAAAAGGGCTTTAGCCCGCTATTGACCGCTTGGTCCAGCTGCACCTACAAGCAACAAACCACCGCACGGTGGCAAAACAAGGCAACGGTCAGCAATGCTGACCAAATTATAACGATCCCGCCCCCAACTCGGGGTGGCGATGCTCCTTCCCTGCATTTCATTAGCATAAGCGAGCAATTTATATAACCATAGCCATTTCATCACAGACGTTGGCTCGCACGGCCACACGCCCCGTGCACTCAGGGCACATTCTCGGTGAACCGGTCGATGTTACGTCAATTAAAGCCATTAACATTCCAGACTCACCACCGCCACTTAGACGGCCAAACCTATGAGCAATTCGTCTTCCTGGCCTGGGTCACGACAATTTAAGCCATTGACCGCCGAAGACTCCCATCTATGCCAACGGCGAGTGCCACGTAACCTTAGGTCTCTCTAACCGAACGACATAAAGCGGGTACGGTTCCATCTAACCCGTGCTCACATCGCAACGACACTTTAAGCCATTTGCGCGGGTCAAACTTCCTCCGAGTCCCATTCTACCGCAAGACACATAACCCCGTTATGTTCAAGTTGGCTCTCAGGCCACCAAGTTGGCAAGATCTCGTATCCGCCCAGTTTTCCGGGTGCACCTTTGGGTTAGTCCCCAAGGCTCCCTGCTGCAATCTACCGCGTAGAAAACCCGAAAAACAAACCATAGCACGGAGTCTTCTCCGGCCTTATGCAATGCAACATCACCGATCCAGACCAACATGTCCGGGTAGGCTTCACACATCATGCCTACGTCCGTTCTCGCATACGGACTCTAAATGACGGGGACTTTACATATCTACCCGAAGGAACGCCTCCAACTCTTCGCAAACTCGCGAGAGCGGGCTTCCTATGCTAAGAAAGAGAGCGACTCATGCTCAAGATGAGGATCGTTACCCTTGCGTTCCTCTTTGGCGCCATCGGAAAGTAATCGGATGGAAATGACCGCACTAGCGTTGCCTCCGTGGATCCGGAGTCGGCTTGCGATTCGGAGCTCTGAAGCTCCTCCAATGGCGGATCTAGCTCTTCTTCTTCTTGCCTTAGCTCTCCTCTCTCCAAGGATTTAGAAAGAGAACAAGTGAAGAAAAGTGAGGTTTTTCCAAGTCAACTCACGGGTATAACCCTTCAGGAACATCCCCAGCCGTCGGATCTCAACCTAAGAAAACGAACGGCTTTGATTCGGGGCTGAAATGCCCAATCTGGGCCGAACACGGACTGGCACACGCCCGTGTCCAGGGCCGTGTGCCGCATTCGCCGTCAAAATCGAATCACCTGGAACCTCACACGGGTATCGAACACGCCCGTGTTCGAGCTGACACGCCCGTGTTCCACCTGACACGGCCGTGTAGCGGCCGTGTACACCATGATTTTTCCCCCATTTTCAACCCGAGCACTGCACGGGTTCTAGGACACGCCCGTGTCCTTTGCCCGTGTCACATTGACACGCCTGGACCCCAGGCCGTGTACACGGGACATTTCGTCGAGGGAAGATCGACGACTTGATGACACGGCCTTGGACACGCCCGTGTCCTAGGCCGTGTTCCTTGTCTCGACGATCGTCGAGTGAATCTCGACGACTCCCCGGGACGATCGTCGACACGGGTCGACACGCCCTGCGACACGCCCGTGTCGCAGGCCGTGTGCCCATTCTCGACGAATCGTCGAGTATAACTCGACGACTTCACGGCTAAGTGTCGACACGGGTCGACACGCCCGTGTCGCAGGTCGTGTGCCCACTCTCGACGAATCGTCGAGTAAAACACGACGACTTCGCGGCTAAGTGTCGACACACGCTTGACACGCCCAGGGACACGCCCGTGTCCCAGGCCGTGTGCCTGCTGCCAGAACCCAAACTGGCCCAAAACGTCCCCCTTTGCTCCTTTGAGTTTTGGGGCGTTACAACTCTCCCCCTCTTAAAAGAATTTCGCCCACGAAATTACATAAAGGAAAGACATACAAAAACCAAAATTTGTACCTGAGCGGAACAACTCCGGATACTCGTCAAGCATAGTCTGCTCTCTCTCCCAGGAGAGCTCCTCACGACCGCAATTGTCCCACCGGACCTTGACCATCCTGATCTCTTTATTGCGTAGCCGCTTGACCTCCGAGTCCTCAATCCGCACGGGCTTGACCTTTATCGTTAGCCCACTTTCCACCGGCACTTGATCGACTGCGATCACTTGCGTAGGCTCTTGCACCGCCTTCCGAAGCACCGAAATGTGGAACACATCGTGTAAACCACTTAGCTCCACTGAAAGCTTCAACCTATAGGCCGCTTCTCCAACTCGCTCCAGAACCTCAAACGGTCCAAGGTATCTTGGGCTTAGCTTTTTCAATCGCCGCACCCGCGAGACACCCTTGAACAGCTTGATCTTCAAGTATACATAATCGCCCACAGCGAACTCCACGTTCCTGTGCTTGGCATTATAGTACTTTGCTTGCCGGTCCTGAGCGATAAGCAACCTCTCCCGAATGGTTCTCACCAAAGAAGTAGCACCCTCTACTTCCGATCGCTTATACAACTTTGACTCACCCGTTTCTATCCAAGACAACGGCATGCGACATCTTCTACCATATAGGGCCTCGAAAGGCGACATCTGAATACTTGCTTGGTAGCTATTGTTGTATGCGAACTCCACCAAATAAAGGTGGTCTTCCCATTGCTTTCCAAAATCCAAGACACACATACAAAGCATGTCTTCCATGATTCTATTCACCCTCTCGGTCTGCCCATCCGTTTGTGGGTGGAAGGCTGTGCTAAACTTCAGCTTTGTTCCCAACATTTGCTGCACCAGCCTCCAATCATTGGACGTGAACCGCCCATCTCGGTCACTCACGATGCTGCGGAACACACCATGAAGCCGTACTATATTATCCACATAAAGCTTTGCCAGCTTCTCCACCGGATCGTCCTTCCTATGCGGAATAAAATGCGACACCTTCGTTAATCGATCAACAACCACCCAAATGGCGTCGTTCCCCTTTTGCGACCTTGGCAAACCGTGCACAAAGTCCATAGAGATGTCGTCAAATTTCCACTCCGGAATAGGCAAGGACTTAAGAAATCCTCCCGGCTTTTGGCACTCCGCCTTTACCAAGGCGCAGGTTTGGCACTTCGCTACGTATAGCGCCACATCCTTTTTCAAACCCGGCCACCAAAACAGTTTCTTCACATCACGGTACATCTTTGTGCTCCCCAGGTGAATCGAGTACTTGGTATGGTGTGCCTCGTACAACAACTCCACCCATAAATTGCCCACACTTGGGACGCACAGACGACCGTCTTTCCAAAGCAATCCGTCCTCCACGACGAATTGGGAATTTGACCCATCCAGAGCCTCTATCATGAACTGCTTCATATGAGCATCCATATCCAAAGCCTGCCGAATCCGATCAGCCAGGTCATATTGGACTTCAGTCCAATTCAGAACCGCTTCAGCACTTGCTTGTCTGTCCACACAAACAATCTCCAGCGCCTCCAACTCCCACACCAACCGCTCATCATGCACCGATAGCCAATTGGCTTGAGCTGGGGCTCGGCGACTCAACGCGTCCGCAATCGCATTCCCTTTGCCAGGCACGTAGTGGATCTTGAATGTATAGTCCCCAAGAACTCCATCCATCTACGCTGCCGCATATTCAGATCTTTCTGATCTATCAAATATTTCAGACTCTTATGATCGGTGTAGATATCAATCTTCACACAGTACAAATAGTGTCTCCACAGCTTCAAGGCAAAAATCACGGCCGCCAACTCCATGTCATGGACCGGATAATTCCTCTCGTGCACTTTTAGCTGTCTCGAGCCATAAGCTATCACGCTTCCGTGCTGTAGTAGCACGCAACCCAAACCGCTGCCCGAAGCATCGCTATATATCTCGTAGCCTTCGGTTCCACATGGCGAACTCAGCACGGGCGTCGTGGTCAACCGACACTTCAATTCCTCAAAAGCTCGCGCGCACTCCGGCGTCCAAACGAACTTATGCTCCTTCCTCGTCAAAGTAGTGAGAGGTAACGCTATCCGCGAGAAGTTCTCTACGAAGCGCCTATAATAGCCGGCAAGCCCCAAAAAGCTCCGGACTTCTGCTACCGTAGCAAGCTCAGGCCACTCACGTATCGCAACAATCTTCGCCGGATCCACAGCAATACCCTCTCCACTTACTATATGCCCGAGGAACGCCACTGAGGATAGCCAAAACTCGCACTTCGAGAACTTGGCATACAACTGATTTCTCCTTAGCGTCTCCAACACCAAATGAAGATGCTTGAAGTGATCTTCCTCACTTTGCGAGTACACCAAAATATTGTCGATGAAGACGATCACGAAATGGTCCAAGTACTCCCTGAACGTCATGTTCATCAAATCCATGAATACTGACGGCGCATTAGTCAGTCCAAACGGCATGACCGTAAACTCATAATGCCCGTATCTCGTACTAAACGCTGTCTTCGGGATATCACTCTCCCTTATCCGCAGCTGATAGTACCCAGACTTGAGATCTAACTTCGAGTACACCGTCGACCCGACTAACTGATCAAAGAGATCATCAATCCTAGGGATCGGGTACTTGTTCTTCTCAGTCAGCTTGTTTAGCTCCCGATAATCAATACATAATCTCAAGCTTCTGTCCTTCTTCTTAACAAAGAGGACCGGTGCGCTCCAAGGAGAAGAACTCGGGCGCACATACCCTTGCTCCAACAACTCTTGCAATTGAACTTTCAGCTCCGCCATTTCCTTAGGCGCTAGCCGATACGGAGATCGTGACACAGGCTTTGCACCTGGCACTAGCTCGATCGTAAAATCTATCTCCCTCTGAGGCGGGGCTCCAGGAAGATCTGCGGGGAACACATCAGGGTATTCCGATACCACTGAAATACAATCCAATGAGGGCTTCGGCTTTGCAACCTCCACTAGTGTAAAGAACAGTTCTGCTCCAGCACGAACCGCCTTCACCACCTGAAGAGCAGACATCAACGTCTTGCTCGACCCCTTTAAGCCCGTAAAAGTCGTCTCACGACTCGCTCCCAGCTTAACTTCCTTGCTACCGCAATCTATGTGGGTCTGCTGCTCCGAGAGCCAGTCCATGCCAAATATGACGTCGAACTCCACTAACGGAAGTAAAGACGCTCGCAGGTCGAACTCCTGCTCCCCAATACGAATCTTAACATCGCAGATCCTATCCGCTCGCATCAAACACCCATTGGGCAACAACACATCCAACTTATCCTTCGCCATCGAGGAAGGGACCCCGATGCGTAATATAAATCCTTCGGACAAGAAGGAGTGTCATTAGCTACTGAACCGCACCCTCACCCATATAAGGTGGCATGGGTAAATAAGACATACCTCCCTGTGTCGAAGCGTTGTTTGGTACCCCTTACCATCATGGCTTATTCTGAAAAGGTGTGGTGTGATGTCATCCCCATGGATGCTTGTCATGTCTTACTTGGATGCCCATGGCTTTATGACCATGATGTTACTCATCTAGGGCGAGCAAATACCTATGAGTTCAAATTTAATGGCAAGACCATTATTTTTAAACCCACTCCGCCTAAAGATCCATCAGTCTCTTCCAAAGACAATATTGTGCCTGCAGAAAAGAAAACCTTAAACTTGATAGGTAATGAGTTTGAGCGTGAGTCCTTTATTGACGGTGTCATGTATGCATTAGTATGTTTATAAGTCAAGGAAGATTGCTCCTCTTTTGAAAATTTACCTCCAACATTGAAGGCCCTTTTAGAAGAATTTAAGGATGTCTACCCAAAGGATTTACCGCCCGAGTTACCCCCCATGCGGGAAATTCAACACGAGATTGATTTTGTCTCGGGTTCCTCGTTGCCAAATCTTCCCCATTATTGATTAAACCCCTCCTCACACTTAGAGTTGCAAAAGTTAATTTTGGATTTTCTAAGTAAGGGGTTCATTCGTCATAGTAAGAGTCCTTATGTTGTACCCGCATTATTGGTCCCTAAGAAAAATGGTTCTTGGAGGATGTGTGTAGATTATATGGCCGTCAATAAAAAAACTATTAAATATAGGTTTCCCATCCATCGATTGGATGACTTATTGGACATGTTAGCCTGGACCATGATTTTTTCCAAGTTAGATCTTAAGAGTGGCTACGATCAAATTAGGATTAGGGAGGGAGATGAGTGGAAAACGACCTTTAAATCTAAGCACGGACTTTATGAGTGGTTAGTGCTCGGGGAAGGGGTCACTAATGGCCCAAGTACATTTTTAAGATTGATGACTTTAGTGTTTAAACCTTATTTAGGAAAATTCATAGTTATTTATTTTGATGATATCCTAGTCTTTAGCGCCACACCGAACGATCATGAGTATCACTTGAGGACTGTACTTACCACTTTGCGTACGGAAAAATTATTTGTAAATCTTAAGAAATGTACGTTTAATGTTCCATCGGTGGTGTTCCTAGGTTATATTGTAAGTTCGGAGGGCATCCATGTTGACCTTAAGAAGGTCCAAGCCATCAAGGATTGGCCAGAACCAACTAATATAGGGGATGTTCTGAGTTTTCACGAATCACCTACTTTTTACCGCCAATTTATCATGTATTTTATTAGTATCTTGGAACCAATCACGGAGAGCATGAAGAAGGGTGATTTTATGTGGACTAAATCGGCGACCAAAGCATTTGAAATAATTAAATCCCGAATGTCGGAAGCTCCTCTTTTACGATTACCAGATTTTAATAAAGTTTTTGAATTGTCCTGTGACGCATCTGGAGTCGGTATTGGTGGTGTCTTGAGTCAAGAGGGACATCCTGTTGGATACGTTAGTGAGAAACTCTCGGGACCAAAATTAAATTATTCTAATTATGGCAGAGAGTTTTATAAAGTTAATGGGAGTTAACAGCATTGGCGACATTATTTTATCTCTAAGGAATTTGTTATTCTATCTGACTATGAGACGTTGAGGTTTATTAATTACCAAATATAAAGTTAACCCAAGGCATGCTAAGTGGGTCTCCAATATTCAGCAGTATACCTTCATAATTAAACATCTAAAGGGAACTTTAAATTGTGTGGCAAATGCTCTTAGTCGTGTCTCCTTATTGTTGTCTATGCTAGAGGTCAAAGTGATTGGTTTCGATAGAATAAAGGATGAGTATGCTAATTGCCCGGATTTTCAAGGACATCTATTATTCCACTCAAAATAACTCTCCCACTACCATTTCAGCATATTATATTCGAGACGGTTATTTATTTAAACATTCGAAGCTTTGTATTTCTCGTTCTTCACTACAGAATTTTATTGTGTGGGAGTTACATAGTGGTGGTCTAGGTGGACATTTCAGGCATTATAAGAATATTACGTTAGTAAAAGACAAGTTCCACTGGCCAGGCCTTAAATCTACGGTTAATAAAATTATGGGAAATTGTCTCGCATGTCAATTGACAAAAGGTAGTAAAACGAATGAGGGACTTTATACCCCTCTTTTGATTCCTTCTATTCCCTGGGAAGATGTTAGTATGGACTTTATCCTAGGCCTACTAGTCACATTAGAGGTCATGATTCCATTTTAGTGGTAGTAGTTAGATTTTCTAAAATGACCTATTTTATTGCGTGTAGTAAGACCGATGATGCGTCAAATATAGCGAAATTATTTTATAAGGAAGTTGTTGGCCATATGGGTGTTCCAAAAATGATTGTGCCTGATAAAGATGTGAAATTTACTAGTTACTTTTGGAAGACCCTGTGGAGAATTATGGGCACCAAACTATTGTTTACTTCGGCATACCATCCCCAGACAGATGGGCAAACGGAAATGGTAAACAGAAGTTTGGGGAGTTTACTTCGTTTTCTTGTGGGTGACCACAAGGGTACGTGGGACCTCATTCTTCCCCATGCTCAGTTAGCGTACAACAACTTGAAAAATAGGTCCACAGGTTTATCACCAAATAAGATCGTGCACGTATATAAAGCACCAGTGCTACTTGACTTGATTTAGTTATCGCCATCTTATAAGTCAAGTCAATTTGCACAGGATTTTGCCTCTCATATTCACAATTTGCATAAACACATAAATGAAGCGCTAACCACACAATATATATCTTATCAAGTTCATGCTAACGTACATAAAAGAGAGTCTCACTTTAAGGTTGGTGATTTAGTCATGGTTCATCTCGTCCCTGAACGGCTGCCTTCGGGCACTATAAAAAGTTGGTGAATCAGTGAGCTGGACCTTTTCGAATTTTAAAGAAATTAGGAGAAAACGCATATCTTTTGGAGTTACTCACTGATTGGGGTATTTCCCCTAATTTTAATATTTCTGATTTAATGTCATATGTTTCTTCACCACTTGAATTATCTAATTGTTCGTTTAGCTCCACTGTATTTTCAAATGGGTTGGGGGGGTGAGCTTGTGTCTGGATCGCTCTCTCCATCGGTCTCCAATGGAGGTATGTTGGTTGTTGATGAATAAACTTTTCCTCCTTTATTGCCTAATGCTTTTCCCAGGTTTCCTAGGACCAACTTTTTGCCAGACAAGATCCTCAAGGATGAAGTGTTTTCCTCTCCAAGTGGTGATGTTCACCACTACTTGATTCGATGGCATGATTGTCGGCCTCTGATGACTCTTGGCTTCCGGAATCGGAGGTGGCTCTCTTGGATGATGCTCTTCTGCGCCGGTACCTTCAGGACAACTCATCGGTGATGAGTACTTTCGATCTGGGGAGGATTGATGGAGACGACGGCCCCCAACATGATGAAGAAGGCGACAACATGCTTACAGTTGATTTTTCTCTGTCTCCAGTAAAAGACTTGCGGCGTCGTGATGATCTTGTGGAGCGACGCTACAATCTCTGTCCTCGGCGCAAGACGGCTTAATTATATTTAGTTTAATTTATTTTGCTATTTTTTAGCATTTTTATTTCATTATGTTTTATTTAAACATTGGAGTGTTTTATTTTTATTTTGGGCTACATGTAGCCTAACTTTGTTTTAAGCCTATATAAGGCCATGTATTGTTTATTTCTCATTAAGTTGAATGAAAGAAGAATTGAAACCCTAGAGCTCTCCCTCCTCTGTCCCTCTTAAAATTTCTGCCTCACCTCTCCCCTCTGTCCAAACCGCCGACCCCCCCCCCCCCCCCCTCCTTCTCCCTCTCAAAAATCCGGCAACCACTCCTCCTCCTCCTCTCTCCAAGGAAATTCAGCCAGCCTCCCAAAACGACCACTTTTTATCTCTCTTTCCTCCCTCATGGTTTTCCTCCACCACCACCCTCAAGCCTCCACATCTCTAACCCGAGTGGCCACCACAAGCCAAACACGCCCACCTCAACAAAACCCAAACCTGACCACCCTCCTCCTTGCATCACCGCCAGCCCTCGAAAATCCTTGGGTGAATCTCGGCCAAGGCGTGACATGAAGAAGGTAGACGAGTTTTCTCTCCATCTGGCGTGACTCCGACGGAGCAGTTGAGGAGCGATCTAGGTTTAGAGAAAATTGGAATCATCCATTCCGATTGGGTAACGAAACTCCTACCTTCGCGCGTTTTCTTTTTTCCCTAGATTCTTCTTGTGGTGGTAAACTTTAGCGTTGATTCTTGGTAGCATTAAAATAATTCGTGGTTTTCTTCGATCGAATTTGTTATCTATCTTGATTGATTTAATTTTCGAGAGGTTTGACGAACCTTCGTTTTCTTTTTGTTGGGAGAGATCTACAGTTTTCCGAATCGTAATTTTTGGTAGATCACTTTTGGTACAACCTTCGCTCGATCAGACCAGGTGGGTCCTTTTAGTCTGAAAAAATATTGGCCTATAACCTTTTATTCGATCCGAATCGGTTTGGCAACCCGTACGTTAGCGTTTAATTGATATAATTGCTTAGCATGTGCGCTGCGTGAAATTTGTGCGAGTGTAAAACTCGAACGTTGAGAGACAATTGTGTTTTGTCCGTATATTTTACGGTGTCAACGTGTGGGCCTGCATCTATTGTCCCTGTGCAGGTGCTGGAGCGCCGAGCCGGAAATAGCGGGTTGAAACCTTTGATACTATGCCGGTCCTTGAAGGCCAAACGAAGAACTTTATTGTTTCCATGTGTCGTCGGCCTACGCGATGATGTCTGTAAACCACACTTTTGAAGCATAATTATAAGGCCGTATGGCCGTGACATTTATGTATTTTGTAAACATGCATGATATATATATATATATATATATATATATATATATATATATATATATATATATATATATATATATATATATAGTGAATATTCACATGTATTGAGTTCCAGTTAACCCATGAAGCTTCCACTAAAATGCTCTGAGTTAGGATTCATTTGGTTTTTTGATATTAACATGTAACTCCGCTGACTATCGGTGGAATACGACGTGGGGCCCCGGCCGGACCCTCTATTATATTTGATGAGACAGATGGAGATATTATAATTTTGGTATCAGTTTCTCTCAGTCTTCCTTCTGCGAATTCGTGGTCGAATTCTTTTGTAAGGTGACGAGCACGTGTATGTTCTTACCGTTATAACAAAAATGAACTCAAGAATGTCCACTTAGGAATGAAAATACACATATTTGTGGAACTTGTGTGTTCCTATGATTGCTTTTACAATATTATTAGTTGCTTAATTGTGTGTTCATGATTATAGGTGAGTAGAAGTGGTGTGGGGCAGTCTGAACCTCAACATTCTGTCGAGAGTGCGACACCTACTGATGTGCCCACACCTCCTCCTTCTACTGAGATGGTTCAGAGGATAGCTGATGTGGTCTTCGTAATGATCAATGCCCAACCTGACAGGCATGTGCAACCCCCAGTTCCTCTGGTGGACTCAATGTCGGTTGGTTTATTTGAGCAGATTGCAAAGGGAAGAGCAGCGGCTCAGCCGTTGAATATGTGTTTGATGCAAGGAACGCTCACGGTTGAGGAGTACTTGCATGCAATTATTGTGTTGAGATAACATGCAACGTTGGTGTTTGAAACTGAGGAAACTAAGATCAATCGATTTTATGATGGTTTGCATCATGAACTACATTTTTTGTTGATGGGGCCAAAGTTAATGGGATTCTAAACATTGGTGGAGTCAATTAGATCGTTGGAGATGGACTTGGAAAAAGTCCACCAGACGCTAGAGTTAAAGGTATCTAGTTCTTTAAAGTCTATGTATCAACGGTGGAATAAGAAGTTTACAACTTCTGCATTGGCTCCTTCTTCTCTTACGTTTGGAGCAACGTCTGGGAATGGTCGCTCATATGCTATACTTGTGGCAAGAAAGGACATCTTGCCCAAGAATGTCGAGTTGATGTCCCAAGAACCAAGAAGGTTAAGTCTGGAGCAGCAACAGGGCGAGCTCCACTTTCTACGTGTGTGGCAAAAAGGGATATTATGCTCGAAGATGCCTAAATGGCCTACGATGATATTATAAGTATGAATAAGGAAGTAGCTGTAATAGACTACAGTATTTTCTACTTTATGTAACCGTTTATGTTGTGCATGTACGAACTTGTTATGCACAAACAAATCACGAAGACTTTTATTGGGCATAATGTGTTTCCTTTTGTGCTTGTATTTGTATAATAAATATGAGATTGGAATAATATTGCCTTAAGAATAAAAGGTGAAAACGGGTAGAAAGTTTAGTGATAAGGAGTGGATAGGAAGTCAGGATTTCAGATTGGAAGCATCTTTGCTACTGATATTGGATTTGGATGTAATCATTGGTATGGACTGGATCTCGGAGCATCGTGCTTGTATAGATTGCAACTCTAAGGAAGTCATACTGTGACAGAACACCGAACGAGAGACTAAGTTCACTAGTATGTGAGGATCGAGCAAGATGTTGATGTCTGCTCTCCAGGTAGTCAAGGCTGTTCGGAAGGGCGTAAAGTTATTCTTCATGTTGTTATAGACTGTTGACCCAAAGCCCAATTTGAGTGAAGTTCCTATTGTATCGAAGTACGTAGATGTATTTCCTAAGGATCTCCCTAGGTTACCGCACCAGTGAGAGATTTACTTCGCTATTGAGTTGGTGTCAGGTTGGAAACCTATGACCTGCTCACCGTACCGAGTAGAGCCAAAATAGATGTCAAAACTGAAAGTTCAATTGCAAGAATTGCTAGAGAAAGGTTATGTATGTCCATGTATGTCACCTTGGAGTGCACTGGTCCTCTTTGTGAAGAAGAAGGACGGAAGCTTGCCTCTATGCATTGACTATCGAGAATTGAACAAGATGATGGAGAAGAACAAGTATCTGATTGTCACAACCCGCATTTTCTCAATGATAAAATCGTATCAGAGCAAGATAAAACACGTGTCGTGATGCCACGTCGTGCAGGGGATAACTGCACACGCTCAGGCAAAACTCCAGACCTTTGTTTTTAAGGAAAACGTTGATTAATTATGGTAGAAAAACAGTTATGTTGAAAAGGTCGTATCCCTCGGCACGGTAGATCAGCTAGTCCACAGATCACAGTATAGCTATACGAGCAGAAAATACCTTGGTTCAATTAAGTTGACACCCTAAACGAGCATAAGTGTCCCCGGGGGACGACCCATGGTATGCACGACTCTAAGGTGAATATAGTATACATAAAAAGGTAGTCTTTACGCTATAAGGAAAATTAGTGCTTTAGTTTTACAAATATGAAATGCATGAGTACATATAGTAACATTTTAGGGTTTAAAATAACTAGAATGCACCCTAGCATAAATCCTTCCCAGAAGAGCAAGAACCATCAGGTAAAAAGTAATAGTAGTAAGAGCAGCAAGCAGTCTAACATAGAAAGGCTAGAGTCTATGAGCGTCAACAACTGACACGAACCCATAGAAAGAAGAAAAACAGCCAAGTCTAAACAAGACAACTACCTCAAACTCAGAGGTGGAAACAAACAGCCACAGGAACCAGCAGCACCAGAAGCCCAAGTCTGTCAGCTAAACCTACTACAGCTCTGATCCTGAGGCATTCAAAAGAAGAACACCTCAGAAGCAAGTCACAAGTAGAGTAAGAGTAAAAACAGACTACACAAACCTCTAAGTAGAGGGGAATGAAAGAAAGGGTGACTGCAACAAAACGGTCAACAGAGTAAAAATGAGCAACAGTAAAACTAGCCGAGCAATAAATGCTAAACATTTTATAAACACACAAAAAAAAGGAAACAAGCATCAACATCCGAAGTCCAATCTTTTATTAGTAATTACCATGCCGAGGGAGGAACCCCAACGCGCACAGCCTATCCGAGTATAAAACACTATGCCGAGGGGGGACCCCAACGCGCATAGTTCATCTAAATATAAAACATTATGCCGAGGGAGGACCCCAACGCGCATAGTTCATCTGAATATAAAACGCTATGCCGAGGGAGGACCCCAACGCGCATAGTTCATCTGAATATAAAACATTATGCCGAGGGAGGATCCCAACACGCATAGTTCATCTGAATATAAAACGCTATGCCGAGGGAGGACCCCAATGCGCATAGTTCATCTGAATTTCCTTAGTTACATAATTATACAAGCAGTGTTCATTTATGCTCATTCATCACCATAAACTCAAGGGATAGCCGACCAAGTGGGCTGCATAAGGGCGTTTCAAAGAACAACAAGATTTTGAGATTTAAAACTTAAGGGACATCAAGTCACAAATTCCAGAAATAGAGGGGAAAACAAGTTAGGAGTTCAGAACAAGTATCTCTACCGTCGAAATATGATAAACTCAACAAGTGTAGAAATAAAAGGAAGGTAGGAATTTAGAATCAAGAACAAAAGGGAGAGCGAGAACACTACTTGCCTCGATTTACCGGAAAAACTCTCCAAATCTCCACGCATCGCGATAGGAGCCGAAATCTGGACGAAAGATGACTGGAGAAACGGTTAGGGCCGAAAACCCTAGCAAGAAAAACTCGAGGAACGGGGAAGAGATTATCCCGGGGGCGCAGCTCTCGACGAGAGCCTTCCAGATCCACGATCGGTGGGAAAAACCGAGCACCGAAGCTCCGTCGGTGATCTCCAGGAGAGGCACGGACGGCAAACTTCTCCGCACACGCAGCTCTGGGACGGAAAGCAGGAGAAACCTAGGTCGGCTAAAGATAAGAAGAACCAGGGTATAAATACTAAACAGCCGTAAGGACCGGGTTCAACTACACCGGCCCGGCGGTGCTGACACACTACAGAACAGCGGTGTCGACACACCTGTGTCGACACCAGCCGGCAGTGTCCACACAGCAGTGTCGACACCAGCCGGTAATGTCGACACAGCAGTGTCGACACCCGCCAGCCAGCGGTGTCGACACACTGTGTCGACACCGGCCGGCAGTGTCGACACAGCAGTGTCGACACTCGACACCAGCGGTGTCGACACACCTGTGTCGAAACCAGCCGGCAGTGTCGACACAGCAGTGTCGACACCCGCCAGCCAGCGGTGTCGACACTCTGTTAGCAATACACTAGACTCGGCTACTCCACTATCTCGGATTGAAAATCAATCCTACCCTCGGAACAACGTTCCTACAATCTCGATCCACAAAACGGATCTACACTCGGAAAATGAAACTTCCTGCAATCTCAGAGTTGAAAAACTCCTACACTCGGAGAAAACTTCTCCTACAATAATGAAATAAAATTGTATAGAAATACAAACAATGAATCTTGTCAGATATGCAAGTAATCGGCCAGGATCTTCTTCTTCTAGACTTTTCGGCTTTATCAGATAGGTGAAAAAAACCTCGGCAAAATCAGATCTGAATCTTCTCGACTTTACACGATCGAATAGAGGATGAAGAGTTGAGTGGAAATCTCGATCTGTAAAATCTTCTTAATCGGTCAAGAATCTTCGACGGCGACGGCGGCGGTTTTCGTTTCTTGGAGAGAGAGAGAGGAGACAGAAAGCGGCTACAAAAACTTCTAAAAAAATATTCTTCTTAAAATTTAGAATTGTTAGGGTTTGTCGGTTTAGACAAGACCTTTTATAGGAGAGGAGAATATTAGCCATAGTTGAGTCATTATGAGAGACACGTGGACCAATCACGTCAAAGTTTATGAATAAGACCGTTATTCTTGACTTAAAAAATTTTCGGAAAAGTCAAAGTAAAACACTCGAGATATAACAGACTACTCGAGTACATGCAGCACTACTCGAGTAGGTAGAAGATGACTACTCGAGTACATGAGAAAAAACTACTCAAGAGAGTATGAGATTATTACTCGAGTACATGGAGTCAACTACTCTAGTAAATAAAAGGAGAAAGGAAATCAGCTACTCGAGTAACAAGAATAACATACTCGAGTTCATAAGTACTTACACGAGAGGTGGAATAAATTACTCGAGTATATAAGAATGAACTACTCGAGTATATAAGAAACTACTCGAGTCATAGACTTAGAAAATTTCTGGAACAGGAAAATTATATTACTCGAGTATAGAAGTTGAACTACTCAAGACAAATAGAACTACTCGAGTATATGGAGATGGCTACTCAAGTAATTCACTTAGAGAAATTTTCTGGAATGGAATCCTGGATTACTCGAGTATAAACATTGGACTACTCGAGTAGTAGATGAAATACTCGAGTACATGACCTAGACTACTTGAGTAAGTGAGAAGTACACGAGAGTCAGAATTCAACTACTCGAGACAGAAGATAGAACTACTCGAGTATATAACATGACTACTTGAGTATTTAACTTAGAAAAATTTTGAGAAGATAATTTATGTAAAACCGAGAGGTGAAAAGAAATTACTCGAGTAGTTGTCTTAACTACTTGAGAGCCATAATTGACTACTCGGGATACATCTTAGCTACTCGAGTAGGAGTATTATTACTCGAGTATGAATTCAGTAACTTACTCGAGTAAGTAAAGAACTACTCGAGTACTTTACTTAGGAAATTTTCTTGACAGAATTTCTTCTTCTTCTAAGGTGAAATCAGCATCAGGTCTTTTCACATAGTTCTAGAGCTTGAATATGATGTGTATCCCAATAGAGAGGCTACACATGAGTCCACACTTTGGAACACACAATAAGGGATTACATTGTATGGTCCTGTGTTTGGTGACCCATTGTAGACTGACATTGATCTACACTTCCCATAAGATTCCTGCAAACACATAACTCAAACCAAACATCAAATATAACTTAATTCATCTTAGTTCAATGGTGACTTCATCAAATCTAGGTTAGTGTGGATAAAATACCCAACAACCTTCCATGGTGTCCATGACGTGTTCCATTTGAGCCAGTTGTGGAAGTTTATTCGTAATGGTCGTCAAGTCCTAGACTCGGTGCCCCAGATTCAGCTCAACCTTACGTATGTGGAAGAGCCTGTCTGTGTTTTGGAATCTCAAGATCGAGTGTTGCAGAGGAAGACCATCCCTCTAGTCAAGATTCTTTGGAGAAATCAAGACGTCGAGAGTGCGACGTTGGAATTGGAATCGGCGATGAGGGAATCTCATCCACACCTCTTCTCTTAGTTTTCGGTATGTCTTTATGTTTTTGGTTTTGTTTGATTTTCTCGTTTTGGTTTGGTTTTGGAGTTGTGTTAAGTTTCGGGACGAAACTTCTTTTTAGGGGGAGTGACTGTAACGCCCCCGATTTTTTCGATGATTTTTATTTGAATTGGTATCGTCATATTTATGACGTCATGACATTACTTTTAACGTCGAGTTGATGGCGCGATGCCGTTAAGGCATTTTCGCATCCGTGTGGTCGAGTCGGCCAAATTCTTGTTTTAATTGGAAAATCTTGCATTTGGTAATTAAGTTAAGTAATTTTGGACTTGCTCGTCAAGTTTCGTCGCGATCCGAGCGATATTCGGGCTCGGCGATTTGCCAAAGTTTTGTAGAATTTTATGTTCTCCGTAGACTTTGAAAATTTATATATCGAGAATGGCTCATCAGATTCTGGTTTTGACTTTGTCGTTGGGTTCATAGCGTCTGTGTTCGCCTTCGGTGCGAGTTTGGTTTAATTCGGCGCGCGTTTGGGCCTCCATTTTGAACTCATGCTTTCTTATTCAAAATATATAAATATGATTATTTCAATATTAAAACACTATTCAAAAATGTCTTTTACTATTCATCTCTATAGTTTGATTTTGGATATTTTTGCAAAAAACCATTATTCATGAGGACAAAAAAGAACTGTTTATGCAATTTAATTTTGTTGAGTTCTCGGGTGGCTGGACTTAGTTGTCGAGTGGGCTTATCTTAGTTCTTGAGTGATGTGGTGTCTTGTACTCGAGTAATCACCTTGTACTAGAGTAATTTTCAGCCTGTACTCGAGTTATCTTTAGCATGTACTCGAGTAATCTTGGGCTTGTTCTCGAGTAATCATGAGCGTGTTCTCGAGTACTGCAGCCCTTCCCGAGTAGTCCGCTACAGTTCGCATTCGGGTACCTTTTTGAGGGTCAAAACGGTGTCATATAAAAATATGGTTAACATATAATTTATTCGTCTCGACGAGATCTACAAGTTTTATGTTGGGCACTTTTCGATTTAAAGTCATCCTAAATCTCTATTTCATTTTTCGCGTGCCCGCTCTCAAATATTTCGTTTTCTTCGTTTTAGACGGAATTGTTTTTATAAAAAATGTGTGTGTGTATATATATAGGATATATATATTATGCGGGCACCTATAAGGTGCGGGCTGTACGGGCAAGTTAATTTGGGGGTCAAGGTTGTCTCAAAACGAAAAGTGATCAACATGAAAGTTGTAGATATCGGCGAGATCTACAACTTTCATGTTGATCACCTTTTGATTTGGAGCCAATTTGGACCTCGATTTGGGCCCCGAAATAGGGGTGGTGGGCGGCGGAACGGTATACTGTAGCAGTTCCGCCACCCCTGATTTTGGGGCCCAAATCGAGATCCAAATCGGCTCTAAATCAAAAAGTGATCAACATGAAAGTTGTTCGTCTCGCCATCATTTTTCGTTTTGAGACCATCTTGACCCCCAAAATCACTTGCCCGTACGCTCGCACCTAATGTTTGCCCGCACAGTATATGCCCCTATATATATATATATATATAATTTTTTGTGAATCTTCCGGTGGCCGCATCCGGTGCTCCGGTGCTCCAAATCTTCAACCGAGTGTAGATTTGGAAAGCTCTCGTCGAGAGCTACTCCATCGTGGTAAAACTTTTCCCTTTTCTTGAGTATTCTCGTTAGGGTTTTTCGGCCCAAACCTCTATTTCGGCCATTTTTGTTCAGAATTCGACTCCTCCCGTCTTCTTTTGCCCCGATCTGCGACGTGGAGTGATTCAGAGGATTTTTTTTCCGGTAAAACCAAGGCAAGTGGTGGTTTACCCTCGTTTCTCCTTGTCCGGCGTGATGGTAACTGTTAAGTTTTTTTTAGGATCCTTAAAACTTTCTGCGTTTTGTCTTTTCAAAGTTATTGCTATGATTAATCCTCTTTGATGATCATTTGATGTTGTAAGATCTTGTCATGGTAAACTCAAATCTGAGGTTTAATCATTCTTGAATGTCTTATTGATGGTTTTAATCGCCTTGTCTATCATTGTTGAACGTGTTAGAGTTTATCTAGGATTGTAAATCGTTGCAAAATGTTGATCAACCGTGTCTTGAATCTAGAAATGTCTAGTAGAATCTGATGTGCCAAGTCTCGAGATATATGCATTTGTTTTTTTTCTGGGTTTTCTTGATTGCGGAAGTTAGTGGACGCGACCACCTCCTCAATGTCTGTTTCCCTTATTAGTATCTCGTGGAAGTCTACCAGTTTTTTGGGCATCTGTGGTGTATGGTGGAGTGTATGTGTCTCCCCCGCAGTTAGACGGATATTATATTCATGAGGGTGTGTCCAGTTGAGTGACCACCTCACTCGTGTTTTTGGGTAGTGTCGACCACAGGTGCTTAATAAAGGTTATGCAATTTCTTCCTTATGATTTACTCATGTTTGTCACCTTATAGCCTTGTGCATCTGGTGTATTTATGATGTACATGACGATTCACGTATGTGTTCTTTTCCTGTTTGATGCTTTACTTTCGTACTCTACTTCAGTACTTTTGGTATTTGGTTGGTACCCCATTTGGCCCTTTGTTTATGTTGGCTTATTTTTCTGCCACCATTTGTACATTCTTGCTGAGGTGTTCTGTCTTTGGAATGCCTCAGCTTCAGAGTAGTAACAGATAGTGGAGCTGGTTTTTGAGTTTCTGGGCAGCAGTGTTGGCTGTGGTTTTCACCTCACCGTAGCGAGGTAGTTTGTTATTTAAGTTTGCTTACTTAGTTCAGACATACTTCTGTTTTATGTGGGTTCGTGTCAGATTGTTGATGCCCACAGGATAGATAGTTTTTGGATACCTAGCTAGCTGCTTCATTTTTTTTGTGGATGTGGATTACTTGCTCTCTGGGATGTTTTATATTATGATTGCATAGTAGTTATTTTCAAGTATAAAAGAAAAATTACTATTATTACCGCATGCATTGCATAATTTAAAATGTTATATCACTATATTTAACGACCGTACAAATCCACTTTTATTACTATTATAATTTAAACATTTGCATATCTTGAGTTGTCCTTTTGGAACCTCTAAGCTCTTGTAGGATGTCTAATTCGATAAAAGAAGTATTATCCGTCGCGCATAATTACTTTTCTTGTGGACTAGATAAGCCACTCAGTCGATGGATACGGCTAACTTCTATACTTAAATTGATTTTAACTCTAATTAACTTAAAGTATCTTGCTTCATGGTTAAGTAGATATTTTGCTTGAGTGTCCGCAGTTATCCCCTGCTGACGTGGCGTCATGACGCGTATTTATCCCTTACTCTGATATACCTTTTGGGCGGTGAAAAATGCGGGTTGTGACAGCTGCTGCTGCTGCTACTGCAAGAGAAGGAACTGGAGTTTCTTCATAGAACATCTCCCCCTGGCTGGGTACAAAGGGTGCTGAAGCCAGTCCTTCAGAAGAAGGAACAGAAGAGAGAGCAGTAATTCTGGTAGAGAGAGATGATGGAAGCAGAGAGAGGAGCAATAGCATATGTTATCAGTTGCTCAAGAGTGTGAGAGTTGAAAGCAAGAAGAACATGGGCAATGTCTGAAAAACTGAGGTAGAGAGGTTCAGGAGCAGAGGTGGTGTAAGGAGTATGATGTCCACAATTTGAACATATATAGAAAGCATGAGAGAAGTCTGTGTGGTTGTATTCTGGAAATGTGGAAGGGGGATTTGATGGAATTTCAGTGGTGATGACTGCAGGGATATCAATTTAAGAAATTTCAGTGGTAGAAGTAGGAACTGTGGTAGTGGGTGTAGAGGTGGGTTCCTGAACTAGAGAGTGATGTGGAGATGGTTGAGTAGGAGATAGTAGGTTGAAAGTAGGCTGTGATGAGGTAGATGGAATGTCAGATACATGAGTTTGAGGTGGAGATTGAGGAGGTGGAGATGGAATATCCTCATGAATGATGGTGGGATAATGTGGAGGTGATGGTTGAGGAAGAGGTGAAAGTGGTTGTTGTTGTTGTTGTTGAGGAGGAGAAGGAATGCTTGTGGATGGAGGAATTTCTTCTGGAGGTGGTGGAGAGGTTGTAACTTCCCTTGTGTCCTCAGAAGTCCCGAAGGAAGAGGAGGCCCTAGAGGGCTTTGGAATGGTCCTCTCTCATCTGCCAAAAAAGTCAGAGGTGATCCTCATTGAGGCATTTATGAATATTGGCTGGGAAACCAATAATTCTGGTGTCTTTTCCTTGAGGAAGATTCCTAGAATCCTCCTAAAACACACCTCTTTCTTAGTATTTTTCTTATTTATCAACTCAAACAAAATATGTCCCCAGTTTACTGATTTCTTATCAACCATAGCACACATCACCAAAAACTGGTGTCTGGTGATATAGTCATGGGCTGTATGTTTGCCCAGCAAAATCTTGCCAACAATGTCGGCCAAAAACTTATATTGAACAAATAAATTCTTTTTCAGAAGTTTATTGTGGTTTCCTTCAGAGTGACCCATTATACTCAGCATATTCTCATATTCAGCATTATTTAATTCACTTTCTTCTTCTCCAGTAGCCAAATCAAAAATCTCAGTTAAAACTACAGGAGTTAGAGTGACTTGGTTGCCGCCGATGGTGCCAGTCATAGTATTTGCGTCAGGAGTTGTTGAAGTAAAAACCCATTCTCTGATTTCATTTGCTGGTATCTTGATCCTTGTTGCCATGAATTTCTTAAGATGATGTTCTTCACACAGCTTGAGAATGCCTATGAATATTTGATCAGTGTGGGAGAATGAATGAAAATTGATGTCGATTCTAGTGTCGAACTTCATGCTGGAGAAAGAGAGCGCCAGAATTGCCATAGGTTTTCCTGCAAAAACAAACGAGAGAGCAAGAGAAAGACAACAGAAAGTGTGGGATAGATCACGACGAAAACCTAGTTATAAGGTTTTCAGAATATGAAGCGTCGGGCTCTATCCTGCGAAAAATAAACAATCTTTGTTCTCAGGTCGACAAAAAATTTCATTAAGAAATAATATCATCGATCTCAGTCAGAAGAGGGGAAAATTTTTCATTGTTCTCAGGTCGAGAAAATTTTTCTGAAGCAAAATCGTCGATCTCCGCTCGACGAAAATAACTTCACGTAGAGAGTTCGTCGATCCCAGGTCGACAAAAAATCTCAAGAATAGTTCTCATATCGTCGATCTCCGCTCGACAAAATGTGATCAATTCTTCGACCTTGGACCAAAATCAAATTAAACTTCTCCATTAATCATACCTAGCTGATTCAGAAAGAACAGATGTTTCTTCTCATCTAAAGGTTTAGTGATGATATTTGCTCTTTGCAAATCAGTAGAGATAAAGACAAGATTAATTTTCTTTTTGTCCACACAATCTCTAAGAAAATGATGTCTAATTTCTATATGCTTGGTCCTACTATGATGCACTGGATTTTGTGCAATAGATATTGCACTTGTACTATCACAAAATATAGTTGAATTATTTGAGTTGATACCTTAATCCAACAATTGATTTTGTATCCATAAAATCTGTGAACAGCAGCTGCCTGCAACTATGTATTCAGCTTCAACAGTTGATGTGGACACAGAGGTTTGCTTCTTACAAAACCAGGACACAAGCCTATCACCAAGAAACTGGCAAGTTCCTGATGTGCTCTTTTTATCCACCCTACATCCAGCATAGTCAGCATCAGAAAATCCAGTTAAATCAAATTCTGACTCTGATGGATATAGGAGTCCTAAATTTGGACAACCCTTTATATATCTCAGAATCCCTTTTAATAAAATATAGTGAGATTCTTTAGGTTTCACTTGAAACATAGCACAAATACATATGACAAACATTATGTCAGACCTACTTGCTGTGAGATATAATAGAGACCCAACAATAGCCCTATAAGTTTTCTGATCAACAGGATTGTCATGTTCATCAGAATCAATCACAGTATTAGCAGTCATAGGTGTTTTTATTGCTGACGCATCACACATCCCAAACTTTTTGATAAGCTCTTTAGCATACTTGGATTGGGAGATGAAGATACCATCAGGTGATTGCTTCACTTGGAGACCAAGGAAGTATGAAAGTTCACTCATGCTACTCATCTCAAACTTTGAATGCATTAGATCAGAAAATCTTTTGCATAGTTTGGGATCAGTAGAGCCAAAAATAATATCATCTACATATATTTGAACTAACAAAATTTTATTTTTATGATGCCTAATAAAAAGAGTCCTATCTACTATGCCCCTAAAAAACTTATGCTCTAAAAGAAAGCTATCTAAGGTCTTATACCAAGCTCTTGGAGCTTGCTTTAAATCATAGAGAGCTTTATGCAATCTAAAGACATAAGAAGGATGAGTTGGAGAGATAAAACCCGGTGGTTGCTCCACATACACTTTTTGTTTTAAATATCCATTTAGAAAAGCACTCTTTACATCCATCTGGTAGACTTTTAATCTTTTATAGGCTGCAAAGGCTAAGAAAATCCTTATAGCGTCAAGTCTTGCCACTGGAGTAAAGGTCTGATCATAGTCTATTCCTTCCTCCCGTGAATAGCCTTGAGCTAATAGCCTTGCTTTGTTCCTTATAATATTTCCTTCAGCATTCAGTTTATTTCTGAAGACCCATTTGGTTCTAATGACTGGATAGTCTTTGGGTCTAGGAATCAAATCACAAACTCTGCACCTCTCAAATTGATTGATCTCCTCTTGCATTGCAATGATCCAGTGGGGATGTTGCGCTGCATCTTTGATGGGGTGGGGCTTAAGTTGAGAAATGAAACAAACATGCATCACATCATTGTTGAGTTGATGTCTTGTTTGCACACCAACTGAAATGTCTCCAATCACTTGAGATATTAGGTGATCTCTAAGTGTCACAAGATCAGTGGAAGGAGTTGGTTGAGCAATAGCTTGTGGAATTAATTTCTCTTGTGGAATTATATTAGCTATTGGAGGAAGTTCAGCCACTTCCAAACTATCTTCTTCACTTTCTTATTCAACTTGTGGAGAAGGATGTGATGGAACCTCTTGGGTGAGGTTTAGATCACCCAATCTCTCACACAAGTGAGGTACCTGCAAAATATTATTGGGAAAAACTTCTTTCTCCTTATAAAACATGTTAGCCTCATCAAATGTAACATGAACAGATTTCTCAATTTTTAAAGTGGATTTGTTAAACACCCTATTAGCTTTGCTGACTTGTGAATATCCTAAAAAAATTCCCTCTACAGCTTTTGCTTTAAACTTTCTAGTGTATTTCTTGTCATTATTGTGAATATAACGTAAGCATCCAAATATTTTAAAATAGGTGATTTTAGATTTTTTCCCTTTAAATAGCACATAAGGAGTCTTATTCTTAAACTTATGTATTAGACTTCTGTTCAGTACATAGTTTGCTGTGTTCACAGCCTCTGCCCAAAAAATAGGGGCAAGTAAGCATCTGCAAGTAATGTGCATGCATATTCAATTAAGGTTCTATTTTTTTCCTTTCAGCAACCCCATTTTGTTGAGGAGTTCTAGGAGCTGAGAAGCAGTGTCTGATACCTTACTGCTCACAGAACTCGTGCATAAGAAGAGACTCAAACTCAATACCATGATCACTTCTGATCAATGCAACTAGAGTAGAGTACTCAATCTGTATGTTTTTGAGAAAATCTATAAGAACCTTGAATTTATCTGACTTAGATCTCAGAAAGAATACCGAAGTGAATCTTGAGAAGTCATCTACAATCACTAAAGTATAAGACTTCACTCCTAAATTTTGTACATCAATAGGGCCAAAAAGGTCTGTATGTAGCAAGTACAATATCCTAGGTGAGTCACTTTTATTTACAGATTTAAAGCTATTTTTAGTTTGCTTGCCTAACTGACAAGCCCTGCTGAGGCCTTCCTTCTTGTAGGGGCCAGAAGGCAATCCTCTAACAAGGTTGTCCCTAAATAACTTAGTAATATTTTTACGATTTACATGTCCTAATCTCATATGTCAAAGTTCATTTTGATTGCTAACCTGATTAAATAAACAAAGTTCTGAACTAGCTGATTGAAAATTTACTACATATATGTTGCCTTGTCTAAGTCCAGTTAAAACATGTTTGTTTTCTTTACAAGAAATAATACAGGAAGATGAGTTAAATGATACCTGATAACCTTCATCACATAATTTACTTATGGATATTAGGTTATGCTTTAAGCCACTCACATAAGCAACTTTCTTGAAGGTTACTGCTCCAACTTTAACATCTCCATAGTCTTTAGTTTGGCCACAATTGGAGTCACCAAAGAACACCTTTGGACCTAGCTTGGACTTGTAGTTTGTTAGATTGTCCTTACAGCCAGTCATATGCTTTGAGCATCCACTGTCCAGATACCATTGTTGATTAAAGACGGGACAGTCCTTCACCTGTATAGAAAGGGATTAGGTGTTCTTGATCGATGTTACCATGGGTACTTGTTTCTTTTGATAAGAGAAACTGGAAATAATAGAATATTCTGGTTGATTTTATATCCTAAGGGATGATATCTTCTAGGTGGTATTTCCCATTGAGTAAAAGGATTAGTAGATTATCTAAATTGATTGAAGATTCTAATAGAATTATAGTTTTTATTAAACCTAACTGGGTTCGACGAATTATTATAATTTCGTTGATCTGCGTTCGACGAATACGGATGAGTTCGTCGAACTATGCTCAGAGAATGAACATAGTCATTTTCTGCGCCCCAAGTTCGTCGATCGCTGCTCGAACAACCATATACTGTTCGTCGATCGCAGTAAGACGAATTATTATAGTTATAATTTGCGTTCATAAATCGCCGATCTGAGTTCGACGAACTATACACATTTCGTCAATCTGAGTTCGACAAAATATGTTGAACATAGTTTTTATTCAGATTCTTATTCGTTTTCTTCTTATTTATAGATTTTTGAGATACATTTGGTTGAGTAGTCTCTCCCATTTTCTCTTTTCCATTTTCAGAGATAAATTTAATTGGTGTTGAAAGAATATTTTTCTTTAATATGGGGGGTAAGCTTGATGAAGCACCTAAGCCCAGCTTGCTATTTAATCTGGCATTGACTATGCTTGTGATGTCCATCAGCTTAAGGCTTCTCCCATTGAGAGATTCCTCAAGTTTCTTTGCCTCACATAATTCAATTTTTAGTGAAATGATTTGTTCATTAGCTAAGTCTAAATCATTTTTTAGTTTGATATTTTCAGCAAATAGATTATCAAATTCAAACTATTTATCTCTAAGAATTTTTACTTCCTTCTCTGCCTTGATTAAATCATTGCATAAGGATTTAAATTCAATTTTAAAATCTTCTGAATTGAAATCAAATGAAGAGATTACCTGATCTTCTTCAGATTCAGATTCCTCTTCTGATTCTTCAGCTTGTTTCTCAGCATCAGATTTTCTGCTGGAGGCATTAATATGCATAAGGCAAACTTCCCTTATCTTTGCCTCCTCTTCATCTTCACTAGAGCTGGAAGATGAGGATTCTTCATCTGTGTCACTCCAGGTCTCAGCAATGAAGCCTTTCTCTTTTCTCTTGTGTTTGCTGGAGTAGTGCTTGTTATAGTGCTTGCTTGATTACCTTTTATTTTCCTTTTCTTTTCTTCTGTCTTTCTTTGATGCCTCTGGGCATTCAGGTAGAATGCTCCTAGGTTTTCTGCATCCAAAACAAACAATCTCCTTGGTAGACGTCTTGTCATATCTTGACATGTCATCATTCTTAGATGACCTTCTTCTAAAGTCTTTCTTGGCCATTTTATAAAATCTTTTAGCTAACAAGCTCAGTAGTTCTTCATTAGCTGGAAGAGCTTTTGATTCTTCTATTGCTTTGAAAGCAATGTTGTGCTCCTTCCTTGAAGATGTGGAAGCTTTCTATTCAGCAGCCTCATTTGTCTTGATCAACTACTCATAAGACTTTAGCTTGCCAAGGAGTGACTCTGTAGAAATCTCATTTAAACTCCTGGCCTCCTTAATTGGCCATATCCTGGAATCCCAGGTGCTGGGGAACCACATTAGGATTTTGTCATTTATCTCAGTCAATGAGATGTCCTTGTCCAAGGTTCTCAGTACATTTATGATGACACTGAGTATGTTATACATCTCGGCAACAGTCTCTGATTCCTCCTTCTTGAAATTCTCATATTGTGATATGAGGAGGGATATCATGTATTTTCTTTCATTTGATGAGCCAGCAACTATTTGGTTCAGTGAGTCCCAAATAGCCTTTGTAGAGGTACACTCAGCCACCTTCTGAAAGATGTCATCTGACATTGTCTGTGTCAGAATATTCATTGCTTTAGCATCAGCCATCTTGGCTTTCTTTTGTTCATCAGTCCACTCAGGTGGTGGAACTGCTAAAGTACTTGTTGAAGTAGCAGCTGTATGTTGAGGGGGACCTATAAAAATAGAGTTGAAAATGTCATCATCAATAGAATTCATATAGAGTTTGATTCTTGCCTTCTAGAGTGCAAGTTTATTCAAGTTGCACACAAGAGGTTTGGTGCTAGAATATTCCTTATTCTGTTCCATGATGTAAACAAGAGGCTAGAGAGAAAAAGATCTATCAAAGGATCTTGGTTCAGATGTAAGTATGTGAACCAAAGCAACCTAAACCCTCTAATACCAATTGAAGGATGGTAAGAGCTTTACCACCTGAGGGGATAGATCTATTTAACTCTAGAGGGGGGGGTGAATAGAGTATTTTAAAAACTCAATTGGTTTTTATAGAGGAATTAAAAATAGTGATATATATATATATATATATATATATATATATATATATATATATATATATATATATATATATATATATATATATCTTAAGAGAGTGTAGGAAAGAAAAACTAACTAACACAACACACAACACACAGCAATAAGAAAACAGAAAGCAATCCAAATGACACAAGAAATTTATAGTGGTTCCCCAAAACTTGGGTACATACACTCTTCTACAACCCTGGTAGGAATCCACTACAGGTTTTGACCAGGTGCCCTGCCACCAATACGTTTTTCCTTAGGTTCCCTGTCACCACAAGATCTATTTGAAGGGAGATCTCACAACCCTTTTGGCTTTTGATCAGGTGTCCAAAAACCAAGCTAAGTCTTTTGTTAAGGAGACTTAAGAACCAGGTGGTAAACTTTTGAAGGGAGTTAAAACACTGTGTACAGTGGGGTGAAAAGATGTGATGTTGTCTTCTCTTTCTCAAACAACTGAGAAGACTTTAGTGGATTGCTTGATGATGTCAAAGCTCCCCCTGAGATGATTATTGTTCAGGAATTTGCTGGAAGCTTTGCACAGGGTATCGGCCTTCAATCGTTTGAAGATCTTTAGAAGCTTTTTGGACTGATATTGAATATTGTCCCTTAAAAAGCTCTGAAGCTGATGATGAAGAGCTCTGTGAGATTCTCTGTAAGACTTGTATCAGCTGTTGTGTCTCAGTGCAATCTCTATGTCTATTCTCTTCCTTATTCTTGAATGTTCTTCTGAAAATAGTCCTTTTATATTCCTTCAAGAAAAATAACATTTGAATTTTAAT
This sequence comes from Platanthera guangdongensis, assembly GCA_039583875.1. Classification (NCBI taxonomy): domain Eukaryota; kingdom Viridiplantae; phylum Streptophyta; class Magnoliopsida; order Asparagales; family Orchidaceae; genus Platanthera; species Platanthera guangdongensis. Next base: position 91,591,992 of record CM077151.1, on the reverse strand, counting down.
TATCCTTGAGTTAATACTAGAATCCTAGAACTTGAACGGCTGGAAATAATCGTAAATGCATCTCCTCAACTGTCTCAGTAAATTAGTCAAGTAATTACTCTGTGAAATCCATAGTTAATGCTGTCAAGCAACGACTATATTCATGACAATATGAGCATTAATTATCAGAGAATTACTGTCTTAGATTAATCCAAACTTAAAACAAACTCAGAGAAAACGCCAAACTGATAGAAATCATCGAGCTCAGAACAGATTTCGTCGACCTGAATTCCAAGTTCGTCGAGCTGAGAAATCGTCTTCGTCGAGCTGAGATCAGGGAAAGTTGATCTGGAAAAATAAGCTGTCAAAGCTGGGCTCCAAGTACGTCGACCAGAGATAGAAGTTCGTCGAGCTGAGAACTTGAGAGAATAGGGAAGATCGTCGACCTGAGCTCTAAGTTCGTCGAACTCAACTCAGAGTAGAGACTCTGAGTTCATCGAACTGCAATCGACGATCATCGAGCTGAGTTTGAAGAACTTTCAACTAATTCTCTGAACTCTTAATGACTGTCATTCTTCTAAGTCTGGATCTCTGATTTCTTCTGAGGGCTGGATCAAGGATTGACTAACCTAATCAGACAGACCTACACCTTAGAACTAACAAAGTGACCCTAGGCTATACATGAAGGGTCAACAACCTAATAGTGAAACTAGCCCAAATCCAAACTAGGGATCCAACAGAATGTTAAGTTCATGTGAGCAGGAAAATAAAGCTAAGAACAAAAGTGTCAAGACACTAAGGACATGTGTCGATGTAACGCCCCTAGCCGGTACAACGTGACAGTGTTACGGCGCCACACTAGGCGACGCTACTGGGCTGCAGCCCAAGCACCCCAACCCCTCTCCCTCCACAGGCGGGTTGTTGGTGGCCACAGCCTTCCTTTGATGAGCGAACTCGATAGTTAAGCTGGGCCGTACGGGGACTTCCCAGGAGGTCACCCATCCCCGTACGGCCAGCTTAACTGTCGAATTCGCTCATCAAAGGGAGGTTGTGGCCACCAACAACCCACCTATGGAGGGAGAGGGGTTGGGTTGCTTGAGCTGCAGCCCGGTAGCGTCGCCTAGAGCGGAGCCGTGACACTGTCACGTTGTATCGGCTAGGGGCGTTACAAAAAAAGTGCACTTTTATTGTAACGCCCCTAGCCGATACAACGTGACAACGTCAAGGCTCCGCTCTAGGTGACGCTACCGGGCTGCAGCCCAAGCACCTCAACCCCTCTCCCTCCACAGGCGGGTTGTTAAGCGGACAGCACGGGGACTTCCCAGGAGGTCACCCATCCCAGGACTTCTCCAACCCGAGCACGCTTAACTATGGAGTTCTTCCAACTCTCATCACCAATTGAGCTGCAGCTCAATTAGTGATGAGAAGTGAAGGAACTCCATAGTTAAGCGAGCTTGGGTGAGAGTACTACTGGGATGGGTGACCTCCTGGGAAGTCCCCGTAGGGACCAACTTAACTATCGAGTTCACTCATCAAAGGGAGGCTGTGGCCACCAACAACCCGCCTGTGGAGGGAGAGGGGTTGGGGTGCTTGGGCTGCAGCCCGGTAGGGTCGCCTAGAGCGGAGCCATGACACTGTCATGTTGGATCGGCTAGGGGCCTTACAATAAAAAGTGCACTTTTTATTGTAACGTCCCATGGGCTGTCCGTGGGCCTCGGCCCACTAGGCCTCCGTTAGACTGTTACCGGGCTGCAGCCCAAGCACCCCAACCCCTCTCCCTCCACGGGCGGGTTTTTGGTGGCCACAGCCTCCCTTTAATGAGCAAACTCCATAGTTAAGCGTTCTTGGGTGAGAGTAGTACTGGGATGGGTGACCTCCTGGTAAGTCCCCATACGACGCAGCTTAACTGTCGAGTTCGCTCATCAAAGGGAGGCTGTGGCCACCAACAACCTACCCGTGGAGGGAGAGGGGTTGGGGTGCTTGGGTTGCAGCCCGGTAACGGTCTAACGGAGGCCTAGTGGGCTGAGGCCCATGGACGGCCCAGGGGACATTACAGTCGACACCTTTGTCAAGGATGTGCTGAGACGAGGAGAAAATTATGTTGACACTCAGGAGTAGTGTAGACACAGTTAAACAAGAAGTGCTGAGTCAAGGAGAAAGTTGTGTTGACACATAGGACTTGGGTTGACACTAATATACAAGAAAACAACTGTGTCGACACTTAGGACTAGTATCGACACACACTGCACAAGTTGTGTCGAGACAAAGAAAAGTTGTGTCAACACTAAGGACAAGTGTCGATCCACTCTTTACAAGCATTGTCACAACTGAAGCAACTGCGTCGACATTCAAGAGAAGTGTCGACCCACTTCACAGGCTGAGTCAAGACTGGAAGCAAGCAGTGTCGACACTCATGACTAGTGTCGGCACATTCAACATCAGCTGTGTCGAGATAAGATGAAGGTTGTGTCGACACATTCAAAAGTTTGTCGACACCACTACAAGAGTAGTGTCGATACCTAGGACTGGTGTCGACACATCCAATAGTCAAGTTTTAACACTTCAAGCAGATTTGTTTCCTAAGTACATAAATCAAGTCAGGGGGTCTGACAACTATCAGAACTATCAGATGTCAGTTGTTAACCGGATCATCCATTTACCTTTGACGGAGCTTATATAAATGGATCAAACACTTCAAAAAAAGCGAGAAAAATTTGGCAAGTCCAGATCTAAGAAGCTATCTGCTAGAATATAAAAGGTGGAGAGAAGTCGGATCAAGAATCGTCTTCAACATTCTCCAGCCTAGATCTACCCTAATTTCATCTTCAAGAAGCTTTGAAAAGCTAAGAAGGGCAGGATCAAATCTATCACTTCAAGATCAAAGGAAGCAAACAGATCAGGATCTGATCAAGAAGCAATCACCCATTCCTCTCATGTTGGCTGACATGTTCTGAATCATTCTCTTTTACTTTTATTAATTTTGTAAGATCTACCTATAGATCTGAGTATAGGGGAAACGTTTTCTTTGAGATTGTTATCCTATATTATAAAGGTTGAGGTAGGGCTGGGATTGCCTAAGGTAGAAGTAGTGGGAATTTCTCTAAGTTGTACGACAGGATTTGTCTGAGAAGTAGGAGTGTGGATACATTCTGAGATAGAGTTCTTGGGAAGAACTTGAGGTGTAGGATCTTGGTGATCTGAGTGGTAAGACTTGTAAAATCTGAGTTATGGGAGCCAGCTGGGCTATGAGCTGTAAGATTTGAGGATTTGAGTAAAGGAAGAAGGAGTATGGTCGAATCTAGTTCATTGCTAGATAGGAAAATGGGGAAAGTGGATGTACCCATAAATTGGGGAACCAATATAAAACTGTGTGTACTGTGTTGTGTATGATGTGATAGTTTTTGATTGCTGGTAAAATTATCTTCTTTATTTGGCTGTGATATTTATTTGAAAGATATTATATCTCTGAATTAAAAAAGGGTAGTCAAGATTCAAATTAGACCTATTCACCCTCCTCTAGGTCACTCTTAATCCAAAAACAAACATTTACAAGGTTTTACCACTTAGGTGTTCTTCCGGTCAGATCCGTGAGGAGGAGTGCTAGTATTGCCAAAGCTCGGCAAGGTTTGAGGCAAGAGGTGGTTCCCCTCCTGCTTGTTCTTGATTCCATTATTTTCTTGATTTTCTTTCCTCCCTGTACAAAAATTGGGATTAGTACAGGATTTCCTCCTTGTCAAACCTTATTTGATATAGATCTTGAGGCAAGTGGTGATTTACACCCTTGCCAAGCTTTCAACTTGATGTATTTTGTTCTTGTAGGCTGTATGGTACTTATCATAGTAGTGAATCGGTAGTCTTGGTGAGGGAGAAAACCTATTGTTGTTATAGGAGAATTTTTTTAATGTGTTGGGTTTAGCTATTAACTTGGTCTTAATCTCGATTTAGCAGTAGCCAAAAATAAAAAGAGATAGCTAGAATAAGTCTATTAACCTCTGTTTAGGTATGTTAGCTTTTCTGCCAGGTTTCTGGGTCCTGGCGTTCAATGGCATTGAGTGGCTGTGTGGCTAAGTATAAAAGCGTTGAGTGTTCTGAATGCACTCAATGCGGCATTAAGTGTGTTGAATGCACTCAACTCCATCGAATATTTTCATAGTCTAAGTCAAATGCATTGAGTGTGCTCTATACACTCAACACGGTGTTGAGCGACCTGAATTTACTCAACGCCATCCTTTAAATTTTGAGTCTAAGGCAAAAGCGTTGAGTGTGCTCTATACACTCAACGTGACATTGAGTGTGTTGAATACACTCAACGTCATCGGCTTATTCTGGGGTCCAAGTGTAAAAGCGTTGAGTGTCTTGAATACACTCAACGTGGCATTGAGTGTGTTGAATACACTTAACGCCATCGATTTATTTTGACCTTAAGTGTAAAAGCGTTGAGTGGGCTGACTACACTCAACGCGGCATTGAATGTGTTGAATACAATCAACTCCATCTGTTAAAATTTAAATTCTAAGTTAAAAGCGTTGAGTGTGTTGAAGACACTCAACGCGGCATTGAGTGAGCTGAATACACTCAACGCCATCCCGTAAAATTCTGTCTATGTATAAAAGCATTGATTGAGTGTTATACACTCAATGCGGCGTTGAGTGAGCTGAAAACACTCAACGCCATCATGTTTTCTTGTTGGCGTAGAGAGCGTCGACTCCACTCGATGCGGCATCGAGTATACTCGAAGCTTTTCTATGAACTTAGTTTTATTTTTGCTGATTCATAGTATATCACCAGTAGGATAGTTTTGATAAATAAAATTAGTCTAGTGCCTGCTGTTTTCGATGAGTTTGGTCTTTAAGGCTTATTCTTGGGTATTTTGTCTGGTTTGTCTCGGGAAGTGTTTGAGATTTGGTATTTGGGATTTATGGAGATTGGTTGCGGTTTATTTTGGAACAAATGTATAATTGGTATGGCCATGGTGGGCTATGAACATTTTACCCTGGTGGGTTTGTGACTGTTGGTGTGCTAGGTAGGTCCCCTCTACCACAAGTGCCGGTTTTCCCCGGTATTAGGTGTGTCAAGGTATAAGACCACCTTTCTTTGGATCCTTGAATGGTTTGTGAAAGTGCAACTAGATCTGATATACTCTAGAGGGGGCTGAATAGAGTATATGGTGCTTTGAAACTTTTTACAACAATTGTTGTAATAGGTGTGAGCAGGGAAGAAATAATAAATTTAATCACAGCACTAAGTTAAGCAAAAACTAAGCACAGAAAAATCAAGGCCAGAAACAAAAATGAAAGCAAGCAAAACCAGAAGACACAAGGAAATATAGTGGTTCCCCTAAACTTGGGTACATCCACTCTTCTACCACCCTAGGTAGGAATCCACTGCAGGATGAGTTGATCAGGTGTCCTGGGCACCAATGAGCTTTTGATAAGGTGCTCAAAAACCAAAGCAGATTTTTTGATCAGGTGTCTTGCCACCAATGAGCTTTTGACAAGGTGCTCAAAAACCAAGCTCAAACTTTTGAAGGGAGTTTGAGAAACCCTTTACAGAGAGGGGGTGAGAGAGTGATGGCAGTCTTCTCTTTCTCAAACAACTGAGAAGACTAAGTGGATTGTTTATGTAAAAGCTCCCCCTGAATCCTTGAGATCTTCAGGAAGAAAAGCTTTGCTGAGGGTGATAGGCCTTCAAAGGTTGAACTCCAGCAATAGATGATTTCAGCAATAGCTGAAATGTTGAATGTCTGGAGTTTGGAAATATGTTGGCCTTGAAAACTTTGAAAACTACAGAGATCTGAAGATTTTTAGAAAGCTTGATCTCCTTGGATGAGTGTTCTTCAGAATTCTTTATGACAGAAGATTTTTGGATGTGTCTCTGTAATCTGTATTCTCTCTCTATTTTGTGTGTGCTATTCTAAGAGATTCATAAACATTCTGTATTTTATTCTCTGGTACAGAATAGAGTAACATTCTCTGTTAAGTATAGCCGTTGGCCTGCATTAATTGCATCCTTAATTGCATAATCTCTTCTGGAGGAAAGTCCACAGATATATTCCTTGAAAAATCCCTTGAAACTTGGTCCAAAATTGAATGAATACGGCTAGGAAATCTCTGAATTAATTGCAGAATAACTCCTAACTGATTTGAATTTGAATTAAGAAATATCCTGGAAGTTATCTGAAATCGTCGAACTGAGCTCTGCTATCGTCGAGCTGAGCTCAGCGATCTGGAAATATTCAGCAGCATAATATCGTCGATCTGAGCTCAAAGATCGTCGAACTGAGCTCAGAGATAAAGTTCCAAGGCAGAGTCAAAATCGTCGACCTGAGCTCACCGATCGTCGAATGGAGTTCGACGATATAGTGAAGTTGAGCTCAACGATTGTCGAATGGAGTTCGACGATTCTGTCGAAGTTGAGCTAGACGATCGTCGAGTGGAGATCGACGATCCGTCGAGGTTGAGCTAGACGATCGTCGATCGGAGTTCGACGAATCGTCGTGCTGAGCTCGACGATATGACTTAGTCTCCAAATACAAAATCTTGGTCTTCAGGGCAGCTTCCAAACCTAGACTTCTAACCCTTAGACTCAATTCAAATTGACCTATTAAGCTATACAGGAGGTCAAGCAAAGGTTCCTAGAGACATAGTGATCCTGACCCAAATTAGTAATAGGGTGTTCCAACAATCTCCCCCTATTTGGGTTAGGATTACTATTTACAGACTTTGGAATAATTTAAATAACAACATACAATCAGAAAAAACATAAAAACAACAGTTAGACATGCAGAATCACAGAGATATATAAATCATCCAGATAGCAATCAGAGATCACAGAAATTGTCACCTTACAATATCATTTCTTCTCTTTGCCCTTAACCATTTTAATCTCTCTGTTAGGATTGAGGGCTTCCTTCTTAGATCTGGTGTCATCTGCTGCACCTAGAGATGTTTGCTGTTTAAGCCTGGGAACCACTGCTTCAGGATGTAATTCCATGTATCTGTCAGCATCAAAGAATTTACTTGAAGCATATCTCTCTAGTTCTTTTTGTCTCTGTTCAGACATAGTAGAAATGTTGGAAGAGTCTATTCCTTGTTCTCTGGCCTTCTTAATCTGATCTAGTGCAGCCAATTCCTTTAATCTGGCAGTCCAAGCAGCTGGATTGTTTTCAGGATCCTCAAAGGGTACAGGTGGTTCATATCTGTTGGAAGGATTGTTCTGAGGAGGCCTGGCAGACACAGTTTCTTTCAGCTTATAAGGGAAGGAACTAGATGTTATGTCAGTTGAAGTTTGTCTTTCCCTAGAATATGGGTGTTGCCTGGAGTAACCTTTAGAATAGACTTGAATATCTCTCTGATTACCCCTATATCCTCCTCTCCTAGAATGTGAACCCCTGGATTGGCTTTCCCTGTGGTAAGATCTGGCATGAGGTTGATAGGGAGCCTGACTTCTGGCTGGGGGTTGACTTGCAGAGCTTCCACCTGCACCTGCATCAGGAGGAGGTGGTGGAGGAGGATGAGAGTGCTGGAATTGGGATGAACCCTTCTCATATTTTCTCTTTTTCTTCATTGCTTTCAGCTAGTTTTTAGAGTATTGCATCCAGTGTTCAGAAATAGGGTAGTTATGAAGAATGTAATATGGGATATCATTGTTATCTTTAACTTTAGCAGGAGGTACCCTCTTCATAGCCTTGCTCCTTGCCTTTCTTTTCCTGGCAATGGTAGCAGAAGAATCATCAGAGTCTGTTTTAAATTCATCAGATTCAGAACTCTTGTCATCATAGAGAGCATCTATTTTCTTCATCAAGTCTTTCTTAAGCTGAATAGAAGCAGATGAGGCAGAAGTTGAAACAGCAGCAGCAGCAGCAGGTATTGAGATGGTAACAGCAGGGACAGCAGCAGATGGAGAAGGTGAAGCAGAAACAACAACAACAGCAATAGGCTCTGGACAGGTGACAGCAGCAACTTCACTAGCAACAACAGAAACAGCAGATTCACTAACAACAGAAATAGAAGGAACATCATCAAAGACTGCAGAAGGCTCAAATTCAGTGGCCTCTGTCATAAGAATGTCCTTGGAGATTGGTTCATCAGAAGTGGCAGAAACTTCAGCATCAGTGTTGACAATCTTAGCAGCAGTATCAGCAATCCTTTCTTCAGATGAGGCAGCAGCAGCAATGACTGAATTTACAAAGGAAGTGATCATGCTAGGGTCACAACAAGAAAAAGGCACAAGTGCCTTAGATAAATCTTCTGGAGGCTGTACAACATGGACCTCTGGCAGACAGCTAAAGAAAGCAGAATCAAAAGCTGATAGCAAAGACCTGAGGTCTATTGCAAGAACGGCAGTTGAAATCTGACTTTCTGGAGGCACAGAAACAACAACAGGAGGAGCAGCAGAAGAAGCAGAACTAATAACAGCAGAAGACAGAGAGCTTGCAGAAACAGCAGCAGCAGCAGCAGCATGAAGATTCTCTTCATATGGCATCTCCCCCTGCCTAGATGCAGACACATCTGGATCAAGGCACACTGCTGTAGGTGTAACGTCCTGAATCGCTCTAGGCCCCTAGTGTGTGTGTTTTTGAGTCAGGAGGGTTGACTCGAGTCCTAAGAAGTGCAGGGAATTGGACTGCACTTGTGGAGAAGTGGAGAAATCAGTGTAAAAAGACACGGGTAGTGACACGGTTAGTGACACGGCTGTGTCCCTACCCGTGTGCGTCGAGTTGAGCTCGACGAGCCGTGCCGAGATCGTCGAACTGTGTCGACACTAAGTGACACGGGTAGTGACACGGCCGTGTCCCTACCCGTGTGCGTCGAGTTGAGCTCGACGAGCCGTGTCGAGATCGTCGAACTGTGTCGACACTAAGTGACACGGGTAGTGACACGGCCATGTCCCTACCCGTGTGCGTCGAGTTGAGCTCGACGAGAAGTGTCGAGATGCAACCCGAGAAGTACACGGCCAATGACATGGCCATGCACACGGCCGTGTCATGGGGACACGGGTCGGGACACGGGCGTGTCCCTACCCGTGTCAAACATTGAACCGACATGGAAACCGCCACGGCCGTTTCATGGAAGCAGGACACGGGTACGGACACGGCCGTGTCCTTACCCGTGTTACATTTTGTTTATAAGGGGGAGAGAAAACCCTAGCCGTTTTCATTCTCATTTCTTCCCCTGTTTCCAGTGAGAACTCCTGGTGAGAGGGAAACTGCTGGAGCAAGTTCTACCGAAGGAGATCCGCCATCGCCGTGAAAGAGAAAATGCCGCCAAGGAGAACTACGAGATCCATGGCCGGAAATGGTGGTACCGCTGGAGCCAATGTGAGTTTCCTACCCTCTCCCTTGGTGCTAGATCTATAGTTATTTTCCTAGGAGAGACATCGACTCAAGAGAGTCTTGATGGTGAGGAGGAGTTTTCTAGGAAAGGTCATGCCAAGACTTGTGTCTTAGGTTTTAGATCTCTTCAACCACGCCCTTCTTCAATGTGATGATAAGGGATGGTTTCGTGAAGGGTTTTGGCCTCTTGAGGGTGAATAAGGGAGGAGGTTTTCTGGAATGATTTGGGAAGAATCGCCTTGAGGAGGAAGATGAACGGATGCCGTTCATTCCGCCTTAAGATGCGCGCAGAATCTGTATTCTGCGCGCAGAGAACTTCGTGGCCATTTTTAAGTAGGCTATGGCCAGATCTGGGCTTTCGGCTTAACACAAACGTTTAAGCCCTTGAAAATACCTTTCCAACGAGTGGTTGCACGACTTCTGGAGAAGTCTATAGCCACGGGAAAGTCTAAACGAAAATGGGGTTCTATAAATCTTGTATGCAGAAACGGTGTTCTGTACGCAGCGGACTTCAGGTCCGATTTCAAATAGGATAATGTCAAATCTGGGTTGAGCTCTGAATATGAAAGTTGTAGTCCATGGAAATACCTTTCCATCGAGGGGTTACACGACTTCACCGCTTCCTGTAGCCTCGGGGATCTCCGGTCGAAGTTGCTATCCAGATTCAACCTGCGCCTAAATTCTGGGCTTAATGAAAGATGAATTTTGATTCGGTGGAATTAATAATGCATGATACTTGCCTTGGATGAACCCTTATGATTAATCAGTTGTTGCATGATTGAAGTTGCTTATTAATCAAATCTCATATTATCAAATTGTGAAATAATCTTATTTAAACGAATCGAATTGGTAGGAATTGAAAGATTGATATTGTGCACTTCATGTTTAAATTATGACATTATCAAATGAAAAGTGAGATAGATCTTTATATGCGCATCATGTTTATATTACATTGTCATCATTTGGAAAGTCATATAGATGAATAGATTATGATCATGGACATGTTTGATTAATGAAATGAGTCTAATAGTCCAATACTTAGAGAGTCGTCTCCCTACGGGTAGTATTGTGATGGGATGTAAGTGCGGTGTTGACCGTCACTTGTTTTGGTTGTGTTGAGATAAGGTGTGGATGGATGGTTGGGCTGTGTCCTTGTGTTTACTTCTGAGGCCCCTTCCATGATATGTTGATGTGGTATTTGCATGTGGTGTGAGTCGACACGCGGTGTCGTAATCCTGGGTTAAGGATAGTGTGGCAGGTCTACGGGCTCGCCAGTCGTCACACCGACGGGAGTTGGCAGTTAGACTTGGTCGGTTTGGGCTGTGTCCTCGGTGTTCACGTCCTGAGGCCCCTCCGGCCATGTGAACGGTTGGGCTGTGTCCTCGTGCTTTCTTCCGAGGCCCCTTCCGGGTCACGCAAGACCAGTTCGGGCTGTGTTCTTGGTGCACATCTACCCAAGACCCCGCTGGGCCATAGTACGCATGGGCTCCGCTGTTGTGTTCTTAGCGTTGAGGCGTATGGAGGCCTAGGTGAAGTAGTGTGATACCCGCCTAGTAGTAGAAGAGCCCGTTCTACTATCACCGCCTGGCCACGGCGGCTGATGCCTGAGAGGTTAGCTACCTGCTCGAAAAGTGGGAACTACAGTCTGTGTCGACATAGCAATTGCATCGGTGTGCATGGGTGAGTCATTGCATAGCATTCATAGCATTTCATGTCATTGCACAACAAGATCCTCATCGTATAAGTTTGTATGGGCACTCTTATACGATGAGTTACTTTTATGTAACCCGATCCTTAACTTATAAGTTTGTATGGGCATTCTTATAAGTTAAGTTACTTTCTGCTCTTAGTTATACTTGCTAGTTTAGTTGTAGCACTTATATAAATGCTGATAATGATACTGTTTCTCTTACTCTACTGTCACCTGTTTGTACCTGTCATACACTTATATATATTGTACTCTTGTTTCTCTTTCTCCGCCCGGTGCCGAGGAGTCGTCGGGGGAGCGGATGTGAAACCACTTAGTCGTTTCGACTAACGGTTGCTACGTCTTCCTTTTTAGGAGGTCACGCCACAGGTAGAGCAGCCGCAGACTACGCAGCAGGACAGCCAGGCCAGGACGACAGGGCCTGATGTGACGGTGCCGTCGATACCGACTGTTACTGATGTTAGTATTTTGATTACTCTGATGTAGCCCGTTTGGGCAATGATTAGCTGTACTCTGATATTTTGTAGAAGCATGTTTAGCTTCTCATCTATTGATGTTTTGGACATTATATATTACTTAGTGTGGATTTTGACTTCTCTTGCTTAAATTGTTTTGGTTGGGTTGGCATTTATATTGATATGGTTGTAGCCGGCGGAATAGGCATCTTGTGGTACAGGTTAGCCCGTGTGCTAATGCTACTGCAAGGCGGCTGTTCCGGGCATAAGACTCCCTCTTCGTGCCGTGTTTTGGGATCCGGGGAGGGGGAGTCTTACAAATGGTATCAGTTTGCCACGATCCTCAACTAAGAATTCATTCAACAATGGTGCCACCCCCGTTTGGTTAGTCAGTTTGGGGACAAACTGACTTAGCGGAAGCAGTGGTGTGCCCATATGTAATTCACATTAAGTTTGTCCAACTTTGACCTTAAGTTTAGCCAACCTGACCACAAATTTGTCATGTATGTGTAGGTTCCACTGCATGTTGAGCCGATGGGGGCTACTCCTATCCCTCCCATACCCACTCAGTTCGAACAGTCTGAGTTGGGGCAGACGCTCACCGCCATTCTTGATGCTTTTAAGGCACAGCAGGCTCCGGTGCAACAACAGGCCCCGAGTTCCAACTGGCTGAGCACCTTCCGGGCTCTCTCCCCTCCCGTCTACCTTGGGACGGAGTCAGCCGTACGTACAGAGGAATGGCTAGACACGATACAAGAGTTGCTGGCTGGTATCCGTTGCCCGGCCAACATGGCAGTGACATTGGCAGTGTCCGTCTTGGACTTACATGCGAAGAGGTGGTGGAAGTCCCTCATGGGCTCTACCTTCCAAGGCCGGATCTACACAGAGATATGTTGGAGTGAATTCTCGGGTGTTTTCTTGGAGCACTTTATCCCTACATCGGCCCGAGATGAGCTTGAGCAGAGGTTCCTTCTACTAAAGCAGGGATCAAAGTCGGTTACAGAATACCAGCGGGAATTCCAGCATCTCGCAAGGTTTGCGGACTCTTATGAGTTGGATGACAGAGGTTATGCCAAGCGCTTCTATAAAGGGCTGCGAGATCCCCTAAGGCAGTCCCTTTTGTTTATAGCGGATGGTAGCTTGGCGGAGATCATTGATATGGCGAAAAGATTGGAGGCGGACCACCTGGGATGTAGTAAGAGGCCTGCGGAGGACGTGATGGAAGCCGGCCCAAGTAATAGAAGGAGACGGGACTTCAGAGGAGGAAGAGGTTATCAAAGAGGTGGAGGGCGTGTCCACCGAAACTATAGGGTGGAGCATCCAGTTCCGCAGCCGCCTGCGTTGCCTCCACCCCCACAGCCTCAGCGATTTCAACAACCTGAAGGGCGTCGTGGTCTGGTGTGCTTCGAATGCAACCAGCCGGGCCACATCCGGCGTTTTTGCCCGCAGCTATATGGGAATGCCCCTCCTGCTCTCCCTCCTGCTCTCCCTCCAGCAGCTCCACGAGGGCGGGGATATATGCGCGGTCGAGGACGAGGACCGCCAAGAGGAAACCCCGGACCGGTCCGGGATCAGGTGTACGCGCTTGACATGGCGCAGGAACGGAACCCACAAGATGTGATTGCAGGTATGATTTAATTAATTTACATATTTGCATGGTCTAACTTGAATTGATTAGAACTTACTAGCCACTAGCAATAAGTTTTGGTTGTTGGTACTTAGGCACAGTGATTATTGGCGGGAAGACAGCCTATGCGCTGTTCGATACCGGTGCCTCACACTCCTTTGTGTCCGAGGATTTCATAAAAGACATGGGGGATGTACAGTACTTCACTGGCATAGCCCGACGTGTACGCCTCCCGGATGGCTCGGAGATGATCGCAACCGCCAAGTGCGAGTTGGAGTTATTTATTGATGGGAAAGCCTTTGATACACCGGCCACGGTTCTGAGAATGCCGGAGTTCGACATCATTTTGGGCATGGCATGGCTGGACTGGCACTTTGCGAGGATCGACTGCGCGGAGAAGCGGATCTATTTGAGACATGGAGACTCTGACGTTATCTTCCAAGGTATTGGCTTCGCGCCTCGCATGATGTTATCTTCCGTCCAGGTTGTAAAAGCTCATATGAAGGGGGATGAGGTCTTCATGATCTGGTTCGAGTTGAAGGAGGAGGCGTTGGAATTAAAGGATGTACGGGTTGTGCGGGATTTTCCCGAGGTATTTCTTGAGAAGCTACCAGGATTACCTCCGCATAGAGAGGTTGACTTCCAGATCAATCTAGTACCGGGTGCCAAGCCTGTATCCAAGGCTCCGTATAGAATGGCTCCGAAAGAACTCGTGGAGTTTAGAGTTCAATTGCAAGAACTGGTGGATTCAGGGTTCGTTCGCCCCAGTTCATCACCATGGGGAGCCCCTGTGTTGTTCGTAAAGAAGAAGGATGGAACCCTGCGATTGTGCATAGATTATCGGGAACTCAATCGGTTGACGGTGCGGAACACTTATCCACTACCTCGGATCGATGAGTTGTTCGATCAACTAGTGGGAGCACATTGGTTCTCTAAATTGGATTTGCGCTCCGGATACTATCAGTTGAGGATACAAGAAGGGGACATCCAGAAAATGGCCTTCAGTTCGAGATATAGTTTGTATGAGTTCACAGTAATGCCATTTGGGCTCACAAATGCCCCTTCGGCCTTCATGAGCTTGATGAACAAGGTGTTTGAACCGTATTTGGACATCTTCGTCATTGTTTTCATCGACGACATCTTGGTCTACTCAAAGACGGAGGAGGAGCATGTCGAGCACCTGACCTTGGTTTTGAAGAAATTGAAGGAGCACGCCTTGTATGCCAAGTTTAGCAAGTGTGAATTCTGGCTTAAGGAGGTTGCCTTCTTGGGGCATGTGATCAGTGGAGCAGGATTAGCGGTGGATCCAGCAAAGGTGCGAGCCGTGAAGGAGTGGTCGTCCTTGAAGTCGGCGGCCGATGTACGAAGCTTTCTTGGACTTGCTGGGTACTACCGCAAGTTCGTGAAAGGATTTTCCAAGATTGCCCTTCCTCTTACCTCCTTGACGAAGAAGGGTGTGCCATTTGAGTGGACACCTCAATGTGAAGCGGAATTTCAAGAGTTGAAGGATAGGATTACCTCCTCCCCCATCCTTGCACTTTCGTCGGGGAAGGAAGGATTCCAAGTTTACACGGACGCATCATATCAAGGGATGGGAGCGGTGCTGATGCAGCACGGGAATGTGATCGCTTATGCTTCAAGGCAGTTAAAGAAACATGAAATCAATTACCCGGTTCATGATTTAGAGTTGGGAGCAGTTGTGTTCGCTTTGAAGGTCTGGAGGCATTATTTATATGGCGTCCACTGCGAGATCTTTTCCGATCACAAAAACTTAAAGTATGTCCACACTCAGAAGGAGTTGAACCTGAGACAACGGCGGTGGTTGGAATTTCTATGCGACTATGAGTTCACCATGAACTACCACCCCGGGAAAGCGAACTCGGTAGCCGATGTCTTGAGTAGAAAAGAGCCATGCTCTAGCCCAGAGTCTCAGTTGATGAGTATGGAGTTGGCTCGGATGATCGAGGAGAAGGAAATTACTCTAGTATTCAAGGCTCCTTCAGCAGAGTATGCGGAGTATTTGGCCAACATGAGCATAGTTTGTGATATCCGAGACCGGATTCGGGTGGAGCAAGGAATGGATGCGGCCTTGGCCCCGGCAATCAAGGCAATTGAAGATGGGACCACCGATGAGTACACACTCAAAGACGGCCTCATTTATTTTCGTGGCCGACTCTATATTCCCAAGGGCGGCAAAATTCGGGAGGATATCTTGAGAGAGGCACATTCCTCTCAATATTCAGTACACCCGGGTATTGCTAAGATGTACGCCGGATTGCGGAAGACCATGTGTTGGCCGGGAATGAAGAAGGATGTTCGCTACTATGTTACACATTGCGAAGCTTGTCAAAGAGTGAAGGTTGAATGCAGGAGTCCCGGTGGTTTGTTGCAGTCATTGCCCATCCCCGAGTGGAAGTTCGAGGACATCTCCATGGACTTTGTCCATGGGCTACCTCGCTCACGCTCCGGGAATGATTCGGTGTGGGTTATTGTGGATCGACTGACAAAGGTGGCCCGGTTCATTCCAATGAAGAAGGAAGCACACGTGGATGTTTTGGTACGCCTTTTTTGTGCAGCAATTTGTACGGTATCATGGCGTGCCCAAGACAATTGTTTCAGATCGGGATGGTCGGTTTACATCCAATGAGTGGAAGGCGGTACAGGCGTATTTGGGCTCACGCCTAACCTTTAGTACCGCATTTCATCCACAGACTGACGGGCAGTCAGAGCGGACCATCAGAACGCTGGAGGATTTATTGAGGTTATGTGTGTTGGACAGAGGAGAGCCGTGGGAAAGACTCTTGTCCCTGGTGGAATTCTCCTACAACAATAGTCATCAAGTGAGCATCGGTATGGCGCCCCATGAAGCTCTTTACGGAAGAAGGTGTAGGACCCCCTTGTCTTGGGTGCAGGATGAAGATCCGAAGGCTTTAGGAAATGAATTTATAGATGATACTGATATGGCTGTCAGATTGATAAGAGACCGCATGTTGGAGGCTCAAAGTCGACAGGCAAAATATTACAATAAAAAGCACCGGATGGTGGAGTTCCAAGTGGGCGAAAAAGTGTTCCTTAAGATTCGGCCGATGCATGGAGTGTCGCGGGTGCGGGGAGTGAAAAAGCTCAGCCCAAGGTATGTTGTGCCTTATACTATATTGGAAAGAATTGGCTCGTTGGCCTATCGGTTAGAGTTACCACCGAAACTAGAAAATCTTCACGACGTGTTCCATGTATCGTCGCTTCGAAAAGCACTGTTGCGGCCCGACCAGTATGTTCCCACTACTGATGGTGCAGTGGCATCAGATAGGTCTGTGCGACTAGAGCCGGTGCGGATTGTTGACAGCGAGACAAGAACTTTGCGCCGCAAAAGTGTACCCTTGGTGAAGGTACTATGGTCAAATCATGGGAAAGAGGAGTACACGTGGGAGCCAATGGATTTGATGCAGCAACGCTACCCGGAGTTGTTTGCTCAAGGTAATCTTATTTAAAAGCATATGTTAAATTTCCTGTTATGCTCTTCTCCCCACAGCCTAAGCCTGATTTCGAGGACGAAATCTTTTATTTTGTTTATAGGATTTGTAACGTCCCGAATCGCTCTAGGCCCCTAGTGTGTGTGTTTTTGAGTCAGGAGGGTTGACTCGAGTCCTGAGAAGTGCAGGGAATTGGACTGCACTTGTGGAGAAGTGGAGAAATCAGTGTAAAAAGACACGGGTAGTGACACGAGTAGTGACACGGCCGTGTCCCTACCCGTGTGCGTCGAGTTGAGCTCGACGAGCCGTGCCGAGATCGTCGAACTGTGTTGACACTAAGTGACACGGGTAGTGACACGGCCGTGTCCCTACCCGTGTGCGTCGAGTTGAGCTCGACGAGCCGTGTCGAGATCGTTGAACTGTGTCGACACTAAGTGACACGGGTAGTGACACGGCCGTGTCCCTACCCGTGTGCGTCGAGTTGAGCTCGACGAGAAGTGTCGAGATGCAACCCGAGAAGTACACGGCCAATGACATGGTCATGCACACGGCCGTGTCATGGGGACACGGGTCGGGACACGGGCGTGTCCCTACCCGTGTCAAACATTGAACCGACATGAAAACCGCCACGGCCGTTTCACGGAAGCAGGACACGGGTACGGACACGGCCGTGTCCTTACCCGTGTCACATTTTGTTTATAAGGGGGAGAGAAAACCCTAGCCGTTTTCAATCTCATTTCTTCCCCTATTTCCAGTGAGAACTCCTGGTGAGAGGGAAACTGCTGGAGCAAGTTCTACCGAAGGAGATCCGCCATCGCCGTGAAAGAGAAAATGCCGCCAAGGAGAACTACGAGATCCATGACCGGAAATGGTGGTACCGCTGGAGCCAATGTAAGTTTCCTACCCTCTCCCTTGGTGCTAGATCTATAGTTATTTTCCTAGGAGAGACATCGACTCAAGAGAGTCTTGATGGTGAGGAGGAGTTTTCTAGGAAAGGTCATGACAAGACTTGTGTCTTAGGTTTTAGATCTCTTCAACCACGCCCTTCTTCAATGTGATGATAAGGGATGGTTTCGTGAAGGGTTTTGGCCTCTTGAGGGTGAATAAGGGAGGAGGTTTTCTGGAATGATTTGGGAAGAATCGCCTTGAGGAGGAAGATGAACGGATGCCGTTCATTCCGCCTTAAGATGCGCGCAGAATCTATATTCTGCGCGCAGCGAACTTCGTGTCCCTTTTTAAGTATGCTATGGCCAGATCTGGGCTTTCGGCTTAACACGAAAGTTTAAGCCCTTGAAAATACCTTTCCAACGAGTGGTTGCATGACTTCTGGCGAAGTCTGTAGCCACAGGAAAGTCTAAACGAAAATGGGGTTCTATAAATCTTGTATGCAGAAACGGTGTTCTGTACGCAGCGGACTTCAGGTCCGATTTCAAATAGGATAATGTCAAATCTGGGTTGAGCTCTGAATATGAAAGTTGTAGTCCATGGAAATACCTTTCCATCGAGGGGTTACACGACTTCACCGGATTCCTGTAGCCTCGGGAATCTCCGGTCGAAGTTGCTGTCCAGATTCAACCTACGCCTAAATTCTTGGCTTAATGAAAGATGAATTTTGATTCGGTGGAATTAATAATGCATGATACTTGCCTTGGATGAACCCTTATGATTAATCAGTTATTGCATGATTGAAGTTGCTTATTAATCAAATCTCATATTATCAAATTGTGAAATAATCTTATTTAAACGAATCGAATTGGTAGGAATTGAAAGATTGATATTGTGCACTTCATGTTTAAATTATGACATTATCAAATGAAAAGTGAGATAGATCTTTATATGCGCATCATGTTTATATTACATTGTCATCATTTGGAAAGTCATATAGATGAATAGATTATGATCATGGACATGTTTGATTAATGAAATGAGTCTAGTAGTCCAATACTTAGAGAGTCGTCTCCCTACGGGTAGTATTGTGAAGGGATGTAAGTGCGGTGTTGACCGTCACTTGTTTTGGTTGTGTTGAGATAAGGTGTGGATGGATGGTTGGGCTGTGTCCTCGTGTTTACTTCCGAGGCCCCTTCCATGATATGTTGATGTGGTATTTGTATGTGGTGTGAGTCGACACGCGGTGTCGTAATCCTGGGTTAAGGATAGTGTGGCAGGTCTACGGGCTCGCCAGTCGTCACACCGACGGGAGTTGGCAGTTAGACTTGGTCGGTTTGGGCTGTGTCCTCGGTGTTCACATCCCGAGGCCCCTCCGGCCATGTGAACGGTTGGGCTGTGTCCTCGTGCTTTCTTCCGAGGCCCCTTCCGGGTCACGCAAGGCCAGTTCGGGCTGTGTTCTTGGTGCACATCTACCCAAGACCCCGTTGGGCCATAGTACGCATGGGCTCCGCTGTTGTGTTCTTAGCGTTGAGGCGTACGGAGGCCTAGGTGAAGTAGTGTGATACCCGCCTAGTTGTAGAAGAGCCCGTTCTACTGTCACCGCCTGACCACGGCGGCTGATGCCTGAGAGGTTAGCTACCTGCTCGAAAAGTGGGAACTACAGTCTGTGTCGACATAGCAATTGCATGGGTGTGCATGGGTGAGTCATTGCATAGCATTCATAGCATTTCATGTCATTGCACAACAAGATCCTCATCGTATAAGTTTGTATGGGCACTCTTATACGATGAGTTACTTTTATGTAACCTGATCCTTAACTTATAAGTTTGTATGGGCATTCTTATAAGTTAAGTTACTTTCTGCTCTTAGTTATACTTGCTAGTTTAGTTGTAGCACTTATATAAATGCTGATAATGATACTGTTTCTCTTACTCTACTGTCACTTGTTTGTACCTGTCATACACTTATATATATTGTACTCTTGTTTCTCTTTCTCCGCCCGATGCCGAGGAGTCGCCGGGGGAGCGGATGTGAAACCACTTAGTCATTTCGACTAATGGTTGCTACGTCTTCCTTTTTAGGAGGTCACGCCGCAGGTAGAGCAGCCGCAGACTACGCAGCAGGACAGCCAGGCCAGGACGACAGGGCCTGATGTGACGTGTCGTCGATACCGTCGGTTACTGATGTTAGTATTTTGATTACTCTGATGTAGCCCGTTTGGGCAATGATTAGCTGTACTCTGATATTCTGTAGAAGCATGTTTAGCTTCTCATCTATTGATGTTTTGGACATTATATATTACTTAGTGTGGATTTTGACTTCTCTTGCTTAAATTGTTTTGGTTGGGTTGGCATTTATATTGATATGGTTGTAGCCGGCGGAATAGGCGTCTTGTGGTACAGGTTAGCCCGTGTGCTAATACTACCGCAAGGCGGCTGTTCCGGGCATAAGACTCCCTCTTCGTGCCGTGTTTTGGGATCCGGGGAGGGGGAGTCTTACAGTAGGTGCTGCCTGAGGGAAGAGGGAAGAGAGCCTGGCAGAAAGGGCTGCCACTGACAGGTGGAGTGGAGCCAAAGAGGTCTCCAACATCAGAGTTAGCCTGGGGGCAAGTAACTCATACAGCCTGTCAGCTAGGGCTGAAAGGTCTACTTGCTCAAGAGCTGGAGCAGAGGTAGAAGGAATAGGAGCAGCTGAAGGTTCTGGAAGTGGAGAGCTGGAGAATGGTGGAAGGGATGGCTTAGGTGTTGGGAGGGTGGAAATGGAGGATAGAGGAATGGATATGGATGGGGTTAATGTTGGTTGGTCTATGATGTGGTGAAGGAGATCTTGAAAGGAAGTGGAGGAGGAAGGTAACTCAGGAGGAGATGATGGGGAATCATCCATAAAGGAATCATCCAGTAGGGTGAAGGATGGAATGGAGGGTGAAGAGGTGACATCTGGTGGAGGATAGGAGAATAGTGGGTGGAATTGGTCTGCTGGTGGAGGTAGAATAAGTTCTGGAGAAGGTGTTGATGTTGGAGATGGGCTGGATATGATAATGGTGGATGGAGCTGGAATGGTGGATGGTAGGGGAAGGGATGGAATTGGAGGAGGAGGAGGAGAGGAGGCAGCAACAGCAGCCAGGTCATCTGCAGGGGCAGATACCTGTGGAGGAGTGACTCTTTGAGTCCTTGTGCCTGAAGGAGCACTGGATGAGGGCCTGCTAGGCTTGCTGATTTGCCTGTCCCACTTTCCAAAGAGGGCACAGGACAATCTCTTGGAGGCATTGATATGAACTCCAGAGGAGACCAGCAAGGCAGGACACCTGTGCTGCAGAAATACTCTAATAATTCTCCCAAAATTAACAAAACTTTTGTTTATTTTCTTTTTGATGAGGTCAAAGAAAACCTCTCCCCAGTTCAGATTCTTCTTATCCACAAGAGCTCCCATGAGACAGAGCTGAAATCTTGATATTGTATCATGGGCAGAGTGCTTTGCCAGTAGCACTTTCCCCACCACATCTGCCATGAACCTGTATTCAACAGACAGGTTCCTTTTGAAGAGCTTGCTAGGGTTTCCCTCTGGATGACCCATCCTGGAAAGCAGCTCAGAATATTCCTCTCCAGATAGCTCAGCAGAATCTTCTCCATTTCTCAATTCAAAAACTTCTGAGAGAATGGTTGGGGTCAAGGGTACCTGAGTTCCAGCTATTGACCCAACTATGGTGCTGTTATCTTGATTATGGGCAGTATAAACCCACTCCTTGATTTCATCAGAAGCCAGCTTGATCCTGGTGGTCATTATAGCAGTCAGATTCTGATCCTTGAACAAACCCAGTATATCTTGAAAAATCTGATCAGTCGTGCTGAAGGATTCTATATCAATATCAAAACCGGCATCAAACTTCATTGCAGCAAGAACAGCAACTGACACAGCCATTGTACCTGCAAAAACTCAACAAACAAAATGACCAAGCGTAGAACTGTTTGGAGGGAAAGGAAAAATCTTGCAGAGAAATCGAAAGCGCAAATGAGAATGACGGCGAAAAATGAGTTTTATATTAGGGTTCGACGCAGAATTGGAAAGATCGTTGAACTCAGTTCGACGATCGAGGCTTCTAAAGGAAACTGAAGAGTCTTCAACATCGTCGATCTTCGTTCGACGATATTGGAGAGCGTCGAGCTCCGTTCGACGATCGTTCAGAGAACAAAATCGTCGAGCGCCATTCGACGATCGTTGACCGGAAGAGATAGTTCATACTATCTGAGAGGCGCTGAACTCAGTTCGACGATTTTTGTAAATCGTCGATCTCCGTTCGACGATCTTGGGGAAAATCGTCGAGCGC
Organism: Platanthera guangdongensis; assembly: GCA_039583875.1. Taxonomy (NCBI): domain Eukaryota; kingdom Viridiplantae; phylum Streptophyta; class Magnoliopsida; order Asparagales; family Orchidaceae; genus Platanthera; species Platanthera guangdongensis. The sequence continues at coordinate 91,570,207 of CM077151.1, read as the reverse complement.
AGTTCAGAGATCAGAAAAATTCTAGACACTAAGAGAAATCAGGATGTTTGCCTAGTTTTGGTCAATTTTTAAGCTTTCAAAATCTTGGATATTATTAATGACTTCCTCCATCTAACATTCCTAACTGATTTAGGAAGAAGGTGTGTTTCTTTTCATCCAATGGCTTGGTGAAAATATCTCCCCTTTGTAAATCAGTTGGGATATATTGTAATTCAATTTTATTCTTTTCAACATTATCCCTTAAGAAATGATGTCTGATCTCTATATGTTTTGTCCTACTATGGAGGATTGGATTTTGGGCTATGGAAATAGCACTAGTATTGTCACAAAATATTTTAGACTTCTCTAAGTTGTAGCCATAGTCTAGGAGTTGGTTTTGAATCCACAAGATTTGTGAACAACAACTGCCTGCAGCCATATATTCAGCTTCAGCAGTTGAAGTTGACACAGATGTTTGTTTCTTACAGAACCAAGAGACAAGTCTGTCCCCAAGAAACTGGCAAGTTCCACTGGTGCTTTTCCTGTCAATTCTGCATCCAGCATAATCAGCATCAGAGAATCCAGTTAACTCAAATGCTGAATCTTTTGGGTACCAGAGACCTAGATTTGGACAACTTTTAACATACCTGAGAATCCTCTTTACTAGAGTTAGGTGTGACTCTCTAGGGCTTACTTGGAACCTAGCACATATACATGTAGCAAACATTATATCTGGTCTACTAACTGTAAGATACAGTAAAGAGCCAATCATTGCTCTATATGTTGTCTGATCAACAGGTTTCCCATGTTCATCAGCATCCAATACAGCATTGGTAGGCATGGGTGTTTTCATACAAGATGCCTCAGACATACCAAATTTCTTAACCAATTCATTTGCATATTTGGTTTGAGAAATAAAGATGCCTTTAGCATGTTGCTTGACTTGTAATCCTAGGAAGAAGGATAGCTCACCCATGCTACTCATCTCAAATTTAGAATGCATCAGGTTAGAAAACCTTCTGCACAGTTTGGAGTCAGTAGAACCAAAAATAATATCGTCTACATAAATTTGTACTAGTAGGGTATGGGACTTATGGGTTCTAATGAAAAGAGTTTGGTCTACTCTACCCCTTATAAAACCATTTTCCAAGAGAAAGCATGCTAGGGTCTCATACCATGCTCTGAGAGCTTGCTTGAGACCATATAATGCTTTGTTCAGTCTAAAAACATAATCAGGAAAAGTTGGAGAGATAAAACCTGGAGGTTGTCTGACATAAACTTCCTCTTTGATGTCTCCATTCAAGAAAGCACTTTTGACATCCATCTGATATACCTTGAAGCCTTTATGAGCTGCATAAGCTAGAAATATTCTGATGGCTTCTAATCTCGCAACAGGTGCAAAAGTCTGGTCGTAGTCGATTCCTTCTTCTTGAGAATATCCCTGGGCAACTAGCCTTGCCTTGTTACTTATAATTACTCCTTGATCATCCAGTTTGTTTCTGAATACCCATTTTGTTCCAACAATGGAATGATCCTTAGGCTTTGGCACTAGTTCTCATACTTTGTTCCTCTCAAATTGATGCAACTCTTCTTGCATTGCAATGATCCAGTGTGGATCTTGCTCTGCATCTTGAATGGACTGAGGTTCAATTTGAGATAGGAAGCAGGTGTGCAACAGGTTTTGGTTGACCTGATTTCTGGTTTGCACACCAGCTGAGATTTCTCCAATTATTTGGGAAATTGGATGGTCTCTTGATGTTACTAGATCAACAGGGGGTGTTGATTGTTCACCAACCTGTGTTGTTGTTTCCTCTTGTGGTACAACAACTGGCTCTTCAAGTTGTGCTTCAATGTGTCGAGCATTCCTTTCATCTTCACTGCTTTCATCCTCTTGAGTAACTTGTAACCTGTTCAAGTCTTTAACTAGAGAATGTTCCTGCAAAGGCTCTATGGTAGAAGAGTTCTTCTCCTTGAAAGACATGTTAGTTTCATCAAATGAAATGTGAACAGATTCCTCAATTTTCAAAGATGATTTGTTATAGACCCTATAAGCCTGGCTGATCATGGAGTATCCCAGAAACACTCCTTCATCAGCTTTGGCTTGAAATTTTGCTAAATATTTCTTGTCATTATTGTGAATGTAGCAAATACAACCAAAGACTCTAAAATAGTCAACTTTAGATTTCTTCCCTTTGAGTAATTCATAGGGAGTCTTTCCCTTTAGTTTATGTATCAGACTTCTGTTCAGCACATAGTTGGAGGTGTTCACTGCCTCTGCCCAGAAGGATAGAGGTAGGTGAGCATCTGACAACAATGTGGTGGCAGATTCAATAAGGGTTCTATTTTTCCTTTCAGCTACCCCATTTTGTTGAGGAGTTCTAGGAGCTGAGAAAGTATGCATGATCCCTTCACTCTGACAGAACTCTTGCATAAGAAGAGAATCAAACTCTGTCCCATGATCACTCCTGATCAGGGCAATGTGAGTATTGAACTCAATCTGTATACATTTGAGAAACTCTGTCAGACATCTAAAGTTATCAGACTTCTTCCTTAGAAAGAACACCCAAGTGAATCTAGAGAAGTCATCTACAACTACTAAAGTGTAGGATTTCCCTCCTAGGCTTTGTACTGTGATGGGTCCAAAGAGATCCATGTGTAACAGATACAATATCCTAGGTGAATCACTCTTATTAAGTGACTTAAAGCTGTTTTTAGTTTGTTTGCCTAATTGACAGGCCCTGCAGAGTCCTTCCTTCTTGTAGGGGCCAGAAGGTAGTCCTCTAACAAGGTTATCTTTGGATAGCCTAGCAATAGTTCTAAGGTTTAGGTGTCCTAATCTCTTATGTCATAAAACATTTGGTCTATAGACAGAATTAAACAGGCAGATATCTACATCAGTTGAAAGAAAATCTACTAGGTAGATGTTACCTTTTCTTTTACATGTCAACACAGTTGTGTTGTCCTCTGACTTGATTTTGCATAAGGCTTTGCTGAAGGTCACCTGGTAGCCTTCATCACACAGCTGACTGATGCTGATTAGGTTGTGCTTCAGTCCTTCCACATAAGCTACCTTCTTGAAAGTTACTGAACCAATCTGGACTGCACCATATCCTTTAGTTTGTCCAAAGTTTGAATCACCAAAGATAACTTTGGGTCCAAGTTTGGCTCTGAAGGATGTGAGGTTGTCATTGTTCCATGTTATGTGCTTAGAGCACCCACTATCCAAATACCATTGCTGGTTAGATGTTGGATAGGTCTTCACCTGCACATAAGACAATTTATTTGTTTTTGACCCAGTTTACCTTGGGCCTAGGTTGATAACCTTTAAATTCTGAAATGAAAGACATCTCTGGTTGACTCTTATATCCTTCAGGATGATATCTCCTTGGAGGTATAATCCATTCAGTATAAGGGTTAAAGATTTGGGATGAAGGACCCTTAGGATTCAATTTTGATTTGCCTTTGAAAAATTTTCCAGAGCTCTGACCTCTGTTCGACGATCTTGGAGCTGCGTTCGACGATCTTGGGTCAGATCGTCGAGCTCCGTTCTATGGTCGACTATGGCTGAGGTCAGGTATTTGAGATCGTCGACCTGCGTTCGACGACTTTGGCTGAGATCGTCGATCTTCGTTCGACGATTTTTCCTGAGATCGTAGAGCTGCGTTCGGCGATCGTCGATCTTCATTCGGCAATCGTCGATCTACGTTCGACGATTTCTGCTGGGACTTAGTTTTCTGAGGCAGATCAGAATTTTTCCTAGCAACCTCTACAACTCCCTTTCCTTTGTCAGAAATGAATTTGATGGGAGTTGTTAGGACTATAGGTTGGCTGGATGAAGCACCCAAGCCCAGTGTACTGTTAAACCTAGAGTTCACTGTGCTTGTGATGTCCATCAGCTTGATGCTTCTCCCATTAAGGGATTCTTCAAACTTCTTGGCCTCAGAGAGCTCACTTTTCAGTGAAGCTATCTGTTCTCTACAGCACTCCAACTCCTGAGAGAGTTTGAGGTTTTCTGACTTTAAAGTATTGTGTTCAGATAATTGATTTCTTAGAGAGATAATCACTTTCTCAGACTTTAGCAGGTCTAAACACAGTGCTTTAAATTCAGATTTAAAATCCTCTGAACTAAAATCAAAAGAACTAATTACCTGATCTTCTTCAGGTTGGGTCTCTGAGTCTGACTCTGACTCCTCTTCTTCTGAATTGTGCTGTGAGGCATTGATTGCCATCATGCAGAACTCCTTTTCTTCTGCATCATCCTCATCATCACTGGAGCTGGATGAGGCTTCTGACTCTTCTTCTGTCTCACTCCAGGATTCAGCAACAAACCCTTTTCTTATATGCTTGTTTTTGCTTGAAGAAGGTTTGTCATTGCCATTCCTTTTGGAGTCTTTCTCCTTTCTTCTTTCTTTCATGTCCCTTCTGTCCTTGTTCTTGTTCTCTGGACAGTCAGGAACTATGTGCCCTGGTTTCCTGCAACCAAAGCAAATAATGTCTTTATTATTACTAATGGACTTGTCATACCTTGGCTTGTCCTGCTCCTTGTAAGATCTTCTTCTGAAGTCCTTTTTGGCCATTTTGTAAAATCTTTTGGCCAGCAGACTGAGTAGTTCATCATTGCTTGTAGCTTTATCTTCAGGCAGATCCTCAGTTGCCTTGAATGCTATGGTCTTCTCTTTTCTTGTGGCTGGTGAGGCAGTCTTCTGTTCTTCCTCTCTATTTTTGATGAGTAGCTCATAAGATTTGAGCTTACCCAATAGAGCATCAGTGGTAATCTCATTTAGACTTCTGGCATCCTTAATTGGCCAGATTCTTGAATACCAAGTGCTGGGGAAGCACATTAGGATCTTGTCATTAAGTTCTGTGAGAGAGATCTCTTTGTCCAATGTCCTGAGTTCACTGACAATTAGACTTAGTCTGTTGTACATATCTCCCACTGACTCAGTCTCTCCCTTCTTGAAATTCTCATATTGAGAGATGAGGTGGGATCTTCTATCCTTTCTCTCATCAGCTGAGCCTGAGACTATTTCTGAGAGCTTGTCCCAAATTTCCTTGGTTGAATTACATTCAGCTATCTTTTGAAATATGTCATCAGACATTGTCTGAGCTAGGATGTTCATAGCTTGGCATCAGCTACCTTCCATTTCTTGATGTCAGCATCTGTTCCTGGTGGAGGTGGCACAGCATTTGTGCTTGTGTTCTCTGGGGGTCTTGGACATACTGTCAAAACAGAATTAAAGATATCTTCGTCAATAGAATTCATGTAAAGTCTAATCCTTGCCTTCCAAAGTGCAAACTTGGATAGATTGCACACTGGAGGTCTGGTGCTAGCATAATCTTTGTTTTGGGCCATGATTTGTGAGAACAAAAACTAATAATAAAATACCAAAGAAAAACAGATCTAGTTTGGGATCTTTGGGTTCAGGTGTTAGCCTGTACAACCAATCAGGGGGTGGTATATTTAACCAACCTGGCTCTGATACCAATTGAAAGTGCAACTAGATCTGATATACTCTAGAGGGGGGTGAATAGAGTATATGGTGCTTTGAAACTTTTTACAACAATTGTTGTAATAGGTGTGAGCAGGGAAGCAATAATAAATTTAATCACAGCACTAAGTTAAGCAAAAACTAAGCACAGAAAAATCAAGGCCAGAAACAAAAATGAAAGCAAGCAAAACCAGAAGACACAAGGAAATATAGTGGTTCCCCTAAACTTGGGTACATCCACTCTTCTACCACCCTAGGTAGGAATCCACTGCAGGATGAGTTGATCAGGTGTCCTGGGCACCAATGATCTTTTGATAAGGTGCTCAAAAACCAAAGCAGATTTTTTGATCAGGTGTCTTGCCACCAATGAGCTTTTGACAAGGTGCTCAAAAACCAAGCTCAAACTTTTGAAGGGATTTTGAGAAACCCTTTACAGAGAGGGGGTGAGAGAGTGATGGCAGTCTTCTCTTTCTCAAACAACTGAGAAGACTAAGTGGATTGTTGATGTCAAAGCTCCCCCTGAATCCTTGAGATTTTCAGGAAGAAAAGCTTTGCTGAGGGTGATAGGCCTTCAAAGGTTGAACTCCACCAATAGATGATTTCAGCAATAGCTGAAATGTTGAATGTCTGGAGTCTGGAAATATGTTGGCCTTGAACACTTTGAAAACTACAGAGATCTGAAGATTTTTAGAAAGCTTGATCTCCTTGGATGAGTGTTCTTCAGAATTCTTTGTGACCGAAGATTTTTGAATGTGTCTCTGTAATCTGTATTCTCTCTCTATTTTGTGTGTGCTATTCTAAGAGATTCAAAAACATTCTGTCTTTTATTCTCTGGTACAGAATAGAGTAACATTCTCTGTTAAGTATAGTCGTTGGCCTGCATTAATTGCATCCTTAATTGCATAATCTCTTCTGGAGGAAAGTCCACAGATATATTCCTTGAAAAATCCCTTGAAACTTGGTCCAGAATTGAATGAAAACGGCTAGGAAATCTCTGAATTAATTGCAGAATAACTCCTAACTGATTTGAATTTGAATTAAGAAATATCCTGGAAGTTATCTGAAATCGTCGAACTGAGCTCTGCTATCGTCGAGCTGAGCTCAGCGATCTGGAAATATTCAGCAGCATAATATCGTCGATCTGAGCTCAAAGATCGTCGAACTGAGCTCAGAGATAAAGTTCCAAGGCAGAGTCAAAATCGTCGACCTGAGCTCACCGATCGTCGAATGGAGTTCGACGATATAGTGAAGTTGAGCTCAGCGATCGTCGAATGGAGTTCGACGATCTGTCGAAGTTGAGCTAGACGATCGTCGAGTGGAGATAGACGATCCGTCGAGGTTGAGCTAGACGATCGTCGATCGGAGTTCGACGAATCGTCGTGTTGAGCTCGACGATATGACTTAGTCTCCAAATACAAAATCTTGGTCTTCAGGGCAGCTTCCAAACCTAGACTTCTAACCCTTAGACTCAATTCAAATTGACCTATTAAGCTATACAGAAGGTCAAGCAAAGGTTACTAGAGACATAGTGATCCTGACCCAAATTAGTAATAGGGTGTTCCAACAGTTTGTGACTATTGGTCTATTGGGTAGGTCCCCTCCACATCAGGTGCCAGCTTTCCCTAGTGGTTTTATTGTGACTGTTGGTGTGTTGGGTAGGTTCCCACCCCTGCAGGTGCCGGTTTTTCCCCGGTGATTTTACTTATAAAGTTATGAGCGAACTATTCCTAATACTATTACTTACACATGTACACCTTTCTTAAAGCATAGTTATTTATCGCATTTGGTGCAAATTTACCTACTCTTGAAGTCGGTAAGTTAGCTTTTATCTATGTTGATTTCTTTTCGGCTGAGGTTTTCAGCTTTTTCTTATAGTAGGGTTTGGTAAACCCCTCTTTGTTTTTTCTTGATTATCATCTAAATGATTTCTTTTTCCACTTGTATTTTCTTGCAGAGGTATTCTTCTGTTGAATGCCTCAAGTTCAGGGCAGAAGCTGGTTGAGCGGCTAGGTTGGTGTTGCTAGTGGACTGCTATGTTGCAGAGTTTTTCCTCACCCTTGTGAGGTAATTTGGTTGCTTCTCGTTAGTACAAACATATATGCTCTCCAACGGGTTCCTGTCAGGTTGTTGATGCCCATTGGTGGAATTCTTTTAGAATGCTAATTACTTTGCTAAGCTACTAGTTTTACCTTTTCTGTGGTTATTTATACTTGCTCTCTAGGGAATGTTTTATGCTAGGTTGCATGTTAGTTATTTTAACTTATAAAAGGCATTACCACTAGTATTTCATACATGTCATCTTTCTAAAACTAACATACTATTTTCTAAGCTAACGTAAAGACTATTTCTATACTTATAATAAATCTAGAGTCTTGCATATCATGGGTTATCCTTCGGGGATGTTTATGCTTGCGTAGGATGTTAAATCAACATAATCAAAGTATTTCCGCAGCGTATAACTATATTTTTACTCGTGGACTAGTTGATCCACCGTGTCGAGGGATACAACCATCGTAACTTAAAACTGGATTTATTTTATAATAACTTATGAATTTCATTTAAATAGTAGAGTTTGGAGTCTTGCCTGAGCATCTGCAGTTATCCCCTATTGACGTGATATCATGACACACATTTTTGCTTACTCTGATACATTGTTAAATGCGGAGAAAATGCGGGTTGTGACATTGTGTCTTCTATAGCAACAACTACATTGTTTCTAGTCTCTAATTCTTTATCAGATGAATCTCCTATATTTAATATTTTCATCTTAGATTCTACATCTCTTACACTAGAATTGTTAGATAGTATATTATGTAATACAGAAGTTTCATCAAAAACAACATTAATTGATTCTTGTACCACTTGATGTTTTATGTTGTAGATCATTTATGCCTTGATATGATTACTATATCCTACAAATATACCTTCATAGTACTTTTCTGAAAACTTAGTTAGATAAGTCTTCCCAATGTGTAAGACATAACACTTACTTAAAAAGATTTTGAAATAGGACATACTTGGTTTTCTGCCTTTCATTAGTTCATAGGGAGTCTTGTTCTGACTTTTGTTGATCAAGGACCTATTCTGAACATAACAATCAGTGTTTATAGCCTCAGCCCAGAAATATTCTGGGAGAGATATGTCACTTAGCATTGTTCTAATAGCATCAATGAGAGTTCTATTTTTCCTCTCAACAACCCCATTTTGCTGGGGAGTTTTAGGAGAGGAGAAATCTTGAAGGATCCCTAATTCTTTACAGAAATATATCATTTTTACATATTAAAATTTTGTGTCATGGTCACTTCTTAATTTGACCACAGTACAGCCCTTTTAATTTGGAATTTGTTTGACAAAATCAGCAAGAATAACCAGGGTTTCAGACTTTCTCCTTAGGAAGAATACCCAAGCAAATCTAGAGCGATCATTTATAATCACATAAGTGTAAGACTTCCTACCTAAACTAAGAATTTGCATAGGACCAAATAGGTCCATATGAAATAAGTACAGACACCTCTCAATGTCTTTGGACTGAATGCTCTTAAAGGAGATTTTTGCCTATTTGTCTTTTTGACATGCTGAACAGATGCCTTCTTTGGAGCATTTTAGCTGGGGTCCATTTTTAACTAAGTCCTTAGAAAACAACTTGCTCATAGCTTTATAATTTAAGTGAGCTAGACTCTTGTTCCATTGCACACACAAAGAGTCTTTTTCATTTTCTACTAGGCATATAAGAGAATCCTCATTTATACTTAAGAAATTTAGATAATAAATGATGCCACTCCTAGCATCTGACAAGATGATCTCTTGATCACTTGCATTCCTTATCAGACACTTATCATTGTGAAATATTATTTTAAAACCTATTTCACAAAGCTAACTTATGCTTATCAGATTGTGGTTCAATCCTTCCACATAAGCCACTTTTGTGATAGTCACTAGACCATTAGAAATGTTATCATATCCCTTGGTGAGTCCTTTTTCTGAATCTCCAAAGAATACTTTTTGTCCATCCTTTACTATAGTATAGTCCCCTAGCAGACTTCTTGTTCCAGTCATGTGCCTGGAACAGCCACTGTCCAACTACCGTATTGGCATATTCGTGCTACTTGGATCCAACTGCAATCACAGAATTAATTATCCTTAGGTACCCAAATAGTTTTGGGGCCTTGATTCCTGTTAGACTTAGTTGTGTGAAGCACATAAGTTTTTCTGAACAGATTAGTCTGTGACTTAAATGAGGGTGTTGTTGGATTATACCAACAATATAGGGCAAAATGACCAACCTTCCCACAACACCAACATTCAAATCTATTATATCTTCTCTTAGGCTGTAACTTTGAAGTTCTACTTCTGGGCACCTTAGAGTTGATATTAAGATTCCATGGTAGAGGTACAGCATCGACACCCTTACCTTTCAGGTTTAAGTGTTGTACACTGGGACCAGATCTAAGAATTCTTTGGCTCCTTGGATTGATCACTCCTTATGGTGGTTTGTGGGCCTTATAGTCATTAGATTTTTGTCCTTTCCAGTAAGGCTCTTTATTGACCTTGCTAGTGGTGCACTCAGAACTCATGTGTCCAGGAACACATGATCTCTTGCATCTATTAGAAGTCAGATGCTTGGATGGTTACTTAGCTGAACCCATTGGGGCTTTACCCTTAGGCTCAGGTTTCTTATTGATCTTTATTATCCTCAACATATCCTGCACCACTTCTAAATGATGCAGAAAATGTATCAATAATAGGTAGTACAGACTTAGGTCTTGATAACTGTTTCAGGAGTTGTCTTTCCTGAAGATGCTTTGCTTCCAGGTCCTTGACAGTCTTGACTTATTCTGCAATAGTCTCAGTCTGACTATCTATTTTATTTGTTAAGTCTATGAGCTTCAGTTTTTGAAGTTCCAACTTAATGTTGTCCCTCTCCAACTGTAAAGGTACTGTTATCAGAGACTCTAGTTCTTTAGCTTGTTCCTTAACTAGCTCTTTGCTTGTAATCAAAGTCTTCAACAACTTCCCATATCTGTTCATGAGTGTATTAAAATCTGCGTCAAAATCTGAACCATGTTCGCTATTATTAGAAGAGTGTGAACATAATTCATTCTCTGATGCTGATCTAGAACTTGAGGAAAGAATATTAGTAAGAGGTTTTACCTTGGCAGAATTTGAACAATCCCGATCTTCTTCTTCTGCTAGGGTCATTAGCCTTTGATATGTACAGTCTTCATTATCACTGGATGACAATGTGGTTCTTCTTCTATTGTTAGCCTCCTCAATGGCCATTAAATCCAAAAGAGTCTCCCCCTCTTCTGATTCAGATGAATCTATCTCACTGTCTGAAAGAGTGGACAGATTCTTGGCCAATAGGCTTTTGTCAAACTTCTTGTGTTGTCCAGTATTCCAATTTTCAAACTTTTTCTCCTTCCTTTTTACCGGGGAGTCAGCAATGACATTCCCTTGCCTGTTATAGCAATATTAAACAATATTAGTTTTAATGTGTTTATTCTTAGAGGAACCATGCCTTTCCCCAAATTTCTTTTTCCTAGGTTTCTCTCAGTGATCTGTCTTCTCGTGAGAAGAGTCTCCAGTTGGACCCTTCCAGCAGCCTTGCCTTCTTCTACTCAACATCTTCTTGAATTATCTTGAGAAGAGTGATAGTTCTTCTTCAGTCATGTCCCCTCCTGATGAGGAAGATTTTGTGCATTCTGAGACTACATCCTGTATTTTTGAGGGAGCAGATTTCTCCCTAACTTTCCTGGATGTCTCAGCCTTTAAGGCCATAGACTTTTCTTGGTTGAGTGCTCTTGTTGTGTCTTCTTCAGACTTCCGGAGATTCAGTTGTAGCTCATGAGACAACAGCTTGTCAAATAGAGCCTGAGTGTCTATATTGGCTAAGTTGCTCATTTCTCTAATAGTACAAATCTTGATGTCTCATTCCTTATTCAGGGATCTCAAGAACTTGTCACTGAGTTCATAATTGGTGAATCTCCTGCCATATGTTCTTAGGTTGTTCACTATTCTGAAAACTTTCTCAAAGCTCTCAGCCACTATGTCTTTCTTGTCTTGTCTAAAGGCTTCATACTACTGCTTTAAAAAAGATTTTCTGTCATCTCTAATCTCATCAGTGTCTTCCATATATACAATCAATGATTCCCACATTTCTTTAGATGTTTTGAAATGAATCAAGTTTTGGAATGTGGAGTCATCTATAATAACGACAATTATGTTCTGCGCCCTCTTGTCCACAGAGACCACAATTATCTCATCCTTATCCATTTCCATATAGGTCTTAAGTGTACTTATGTTGGCATCAAAATTGACACTTTCATAGGTATAAAAGGTCCTTCCAATACTGTGATTAATATTCTTGGATCTGCAGCCTCCATGAAATGTCTTACACTTTCTTTCCAAATCACAAAGTTTTGTTTAGAGCAGACTGGGAGTTTGATGGAATGGTTTTCTCTTTGAGCCATGATTTAATTTCTGTTAATCCTTAGGATTCTCACTAGGCTGTTATGCCTTTTCAGTGAACCTCCCTCTGATATCAATTGTAAAGTGTTTGTTTAGGATAGATAGTGACCCAGAGGGGGTGAATAAGTTCAATTTAAATCTTGACAACTTTAAGTTACAAAAATTTCTTAGTGTGTTTATTAATCCAACCACAGTATTCAAGAGCACAGTTGATCTACTAAAAATAGCACATATCAAATTTAACAAACACTGTACACATCACAGCACAAAACATAACACAGCACAACACACAATAGTTTTATAGTGGTTCCCTAATTTTTAGGTACATCCACTTCTCCCTTAGCCTATCTAGCAATGAATCAGATTCGGCCAAACTCCTTATTTTTTTCTTGGATCCTCAGATCCTCAGATCTTACACCTCAGAGTCCAGCTGGCTCCTACAACTCAGACAAAGAAATGTCCTACCTCAGATCTTCGAGATCCTACAACTCAGGTTCCTCTTCAAGAACCCTACCTCAAAGTGCCCCTCCACTCCTACTCCTCAGGCAAAACCTTGCCCTACAATCTCAGAACTTTCTAGTTCCTACAACTCAGAGCAATTTACCCTTCTCCTACCTCATGCTCACAACCCTACCTCAGTTTTTATAATTTAGTCTTACAACTCAAAGGAATCAACCTCCTACACCTCAGATCTACTAATAGATGTTACAAAATTATTAAACCAGAAGGAATTTGTGTTTTGAAATGCCACCCTGTAAGAAAGAGACTGGTGACTTTTTCTTGATCAGATCTTGATGTGAAATCTTCTTCCTTATTCTTGGCTGTGAAGAAAAGGTTCAACCCATCTTAGCTTTTTGAAAGCTTCTTGAAGGAGAAGGTAGGGTTGAATCTTGGCTGGAGATGATTGAAGTTGATCCACGATCTGTCTCCTCTCCACCTTCAGAATTCTATCGATTTGTTCTGACAAACTTGAAGGAGAAGATTAAGAATAAATCGCTCTCTGTTTCTGTTATGTTGGTCTCCTTATATAGGCTTTGGCAACAGTGATCGGCTACCCCGGTTAACCACTGACATCTGACAGTTCTGACAGTTGTCATAACTTCAGGCTTCAATTTCTGGACTTGGAAGAATTTCTGTCTTGAAAGATTCTGCATGAAGGTGTTGACACTTCTGTACATAAAATCTATCGACACCAGTCCTGGGTGTCGACACTTCTCTTATAGGAATGCCGATAACAATCGAGTGTGTCAACACTGCTAGCTTCTTGTCTCGACACAACTTGTGTAACATCTGTCGACACTAGTCCTAAGTGTCGACAATTGGTTTCTTGTCTCGGCATAACTTGTGAGAAATGTGTCGACACTAGTGCTGAGTTTGGACACAGCTGATTTCTTAACTAATGGTGTCGACCCAAGTCCTGGGTGTTGACACAGCTTGCATCCAGTTGGTGTCGACATAACTTGAGTGAAGTGTGTCGACACCAGTCCTGAGTGTCGACACAGCTTTCCTGTCTCAGCACTACTTGAATAAGGGTGTCAACACTAGTACTGAGTGTCGACACAACTTGATTCATTGTCTCCGCACTGCTTTTATAAAGGTGTCGACACTTGTCTAGTGTCTCGACACTGTTGTACTTAGTTTATTTTTCCTTCAACATAGAACCTGCACAAGTAAACTCAACATTCATCAAATACAAATTTGTATATACCATTGAGTTGAAAGTGCTTCTCCAAATATGATACATAATTCTCAATGTACCCAACACTATGTGATTAGTGGTGGACTTTTGGAAGCCCATCAAGCAAAGACTTAGTTTATAGTGTCTTAATGTACGGTAGTTCAAGTGACCAAGTATGTGGTGCCAGAGTAGTGAGGAAGTTATGATTTCATGGTTGGGGTATGAATTCAGTCGGGATGGTATTAAGGTAAGCGTGAAGACTTTGTTGCTCTTCTTTTATTCCAGGTTTTTGTGTCAGTTATATGGCAGACCTTCTCTTCAAAAATGACCTTATACCCTCGGTCGAGCAATTTCCCAACACTGAGGAGGTTTTGAGACAAGGTGGGAACATACTGAACTTCTTCTATCAATTTTGTTTCTCCTGATTCGGTTATTACAAAATAGTTCCTTTCCCCTCTATAGACTCCATTCTACCATTTCCCAACATTACTCCATATTTGAAGGTGTTGTCAAAAGTGATAAAGTATTCCTTATTGTGTACCACATGACGGGAGCAACCTGAGTCGATGAACAAAATGGAGTCATCATCGATGGTGGTTCCAGCATTACAGGTAAACAGAAAATTATCTTTTTCTATTTCTATTTCAGTAACTTTGGCTTCTTCCTTAGTCTGGAACCATCATTTACGCTCTGAGTGGTTTTGGACCTTGCATTTTTAATATCTAAAGAAGCCATCTTTAGTGCGTGATTCTGTTTCTTACAAACGATGCAACAATTTGGTGGAGGGTTCTCATTCTCTCCCTTCTCCTTCCCTTTCCCTTTTTCCTCTGTCCAGAATGGCTTCTGCAACTTCTCCTTATGTTGTTTCCGTTGATTACTGATTTTGTTTTTGGTGATGTTCATTTTAGTATGGAAAGCTTTATCAAGGGAAATTTTAACACGTGTGAGCAACTATTCATGATATTGTGTGAACCCAGGAGTTCGACAATACACATTTCCTCTGTCTTGGGCTTAGTATTACATGGACGATTTGGTTGAATGATTTGGGAAGTGATCGTAGAATTTTTTTCTACAACCTGCTGGTCTTCTAGCTTCCCTCTAAGGTTGCATATTTGATTTACAATGTTGGTTACTTCAGCAAAGAAATCCTGGATCAGCTCTCCTTCCTTCATAAGAAGTGATGGAGCAACGGCGGATGGAGCCGAAATTGATGGAGCCACGGCTGGAGCCGACGTGGATGATGATCCGGAACCGCCTGTACTTAAAGATGCGCGCCACAACGACAAATCGGCACGACGCCGCAACCACGTTCACTACAATCTGCGTCCGCGGCCACCACCATCGTCTTAATTCTTTGAGAACTTTAGTTTTCCTGCATTTTATAATTAGTTTAAATTTCCTGTTGGCTATATTAATCTGTACGGTCCAGATGAGACCTAGTGTGTTGTGATAGGGTTGTAATCCTGTGGGAGTATAAATACTCTTAAACTCTGATTTATTTATTCATTGGAGATTTGGACAAGAAGAACAAGGGCAAGCCGTGAGCGTCTCTTCCTAGGGCTCGGCCCGATCCCGCGTGCAACGCGACACTGCCGCCACCCAGTCCGCTCGGCGTGAGACTCGCCCCCTCCTTCGACTTCGGAGCGATTCCGGCCTTCCGCCACCATCCCGAACTGCTGCTTCCACGCCGCCCCTGCGCTGCTGCCCGCTCCGTCACTTCCAAGCCGCCATCTACCCAAACTCGGTTTTCCCGGGCCGCTACTAGCCCGAGCCCTTTCCCCTCCTGGAAATCTCCCCGTGGTGTGAACCACAGTGGACCGCGCCTCATCCTCCGCTCGTGAACACAGTGGTGCTTCCGTGGACGTGTTCCCTACGCCTCCTTCATTTTGTGTAACGAATCTCTTCCACCCATCTTGAGTGATTTCTTCTACTTTCGTATCGTTTGGGTGGAGAACACTTGATGTGATTTTGGAAACGTGGAACTTCGCCACAACGCTCAAGCCGCTTGGTTGCTTCAAGCCATTTAATTTTGTTTGAACGGAATTTTGGGAGCCAACCTGACCCCTTTCGAAACGAACTTTGGTCGGAGTACTCTTGGATTAAACTTGTTCGGTTTTGGGAGCCAACCCGACCACTTCTCGATCGCTCTTTGGTCGGAGTACTCTTGGATTTAATTTTGTGTGCTTGCCTGTGGATGTTTGTGACGGGTTAACGGGTAAACGACGTGTGTTGTCCCGGTAGCCTGCATCATTTTTTAGTATTAGAGCCAGGTTCGCCAAATTTCATAATTTGGCCCGATCCGCCCTATGTCACTAGCGCACAAAAGTATTTTCTGAAGTATCGTTTTCAAAAAAAAGATATATATATATATATATATATATGTTTGTCTGTAAAAATTATTTTCCACGCTTCGCATGCCCACTAGATCCGGTCACGAGTATCACATTAACTCCGGATACGAGTATCACACATCCTCGTCAAGTATGGCCGAGGAACGACACCCAAATCAAAACCCCACTCCGGTGGATGAACTTTGTTTTGAAATGACTCGACAATTGGGGGAACTTCGGGAAATGATGGCTCAACGTTTGGTCAACTGAACCCCCTCACCGCCTCGAGGTTATAGGCCATCCAACCGTCACCACCTCCACCATGAGGATGACAACAGGGATGATTTGTCTCCACGTGCCCGTCCACAATATCGACGTCCTGAACGGGAAGTCGACCTTACCCGCGCCACTAAAATTAATGTCCCCACCTACGACGGTCTAGGAGAGCCCCAAGTCTTCCTGAATTGGGTGTTAGACAAGGAGTGCTATTACGAGTGGCATCACTTGACGGATACGCAAAAGGTCCAAGTAGCATGGATGAGTTTAACAGGGAGGGCCAAAATATTTTGGCTAAATGAGGAGCGACGCTTGGGAACCATTGACGGCGTCCCTCCGATTGGCTGGGATGTTATGAAAAATCTATTGAAAGACCAGTACGTCCCCGCTTATCATCGCACCCAGATGTTTCATGATTTGGCATCCCTTCGCCAAGGTGATCGATCCGTCGCCGAATACATGGGCAATCTGAAGGACAAGATGGTCCGTTGTGAGGTCCAGTAGATGCCCGAGGTCACCTTATCTAGGTTCCATAAGGGTCTGAGTTACGATATCCAAAAGAAACTGTTGCGTTACGGCCACACGGACCTAAACACTACATTAATGCCGCTCTTGACATCGAGAAGCACATCGCCTCCAAGTCCATGTCCAAGCACAGCTCCTATAAGGCCACGACCACCACATCCACCACCACCTACAAGGATAAGGGTAAATTTAAAACCAGGGATTCTTCCAACATTGTCATCACCGCTAGAGATGCTAGAAACCAGACCTAGGAACGCATTCCCGTAGGGAAAAATAGTAAAGACAAGGCTACGTGTTATCAGTGCGGAGTAACCGGCCACTATGCCTTTGAGTGCCCCACCAAAACTCGAACCTTAGCACTAGTGCAGCCTACAGAAGACGAACCCGATTATGTCTACGAGGCTACGGATGAATCCGACTTTGATGGCATACCTAGTGATCTGGAGGGCGATTAACATCTGATGGTCATGCAGTGTATACTCACTACTCCTCGATCTCTAGATGAGTGGAATCGGATCAACATCTTCTCTTTAATATTTAAGAGTGGCGAGAAATTATGCAAGTTGATTATAGACAGTGGTAGCTGTATGAACGTAGTTTCTGAAGCTGCGATTTCTCGTATGTTGTTGGTTACGGAGCCCCACCCTTCACCCTATCAGGTAGCATGGATAAATAAGATGTCGCTACCGGTCACCAAGAGGTGTTTGGTTCCCCTTTCGGTCAAGTCTTATACGGACCAGATCTGGTGCGATGTCATCTCGATGGATGAGTGTCATGTCCTTTTGGGACGCCCATGGCTTTATGATCGAGAGGTTACTCATCATGGGCAAGCCAACACGTACGAGTTTCAACACAAGGGGAAGAAGGTCACTCTAAAACCTACTCCACCCAAGGAACCGTCTAGCTCCTCGAAGGACACTACCCTTTCGATTGAGCGGAAGACGTTGAGTTTGTTAGGAAGGCAAGAATTCACGCGAGAGTCATTTGTTGGCGGAGTTACTCCGCTTGGATACTGATTTCCTCCACCGCTACCTGTCGGGCCACTCATCGGTGACGAGTGCTTTCGAGCGGGGGAGAATTGATGGAGCAACGACAGATGGAGCCACGGTTGGAGCCGACGTGGATGAGGATCCGGAACCACCTGTACTTAAAGATGCACGCCACAACGACAAATCGGCACGACGTCACGTGGACATTCGCCGCAACCACGTTCGCTACAATCTGCGTCTGCGGCCACTGTCATTGTCTTAATCCTTTGAGAACTTTAGTTTTCCTGCACTTTATAATTAGTTTTAATTTCCTGTTGGCTATGTTAATTTGTACGTTCCAGATAAGACCTAGTGTGTTGTGATAGGGTTGTAATCCTGTGGGAGTATAAATACTCCTAAACTTTGATTTATTTATTCATTGGAGATTTGGACAAGAAGAACAAGGGCAAGCCGTGAGCTTCTCTTCCTAGGTCTCGGCCCGATCCCGCGTGCAGCGCGACACTGCCGCCACCCTCTCCGCTCGGCGTGAGACTCGCCCTCTCCTTCGACGTCGGAGCGATTCCGGCCTTCCGCCACCATCCTGAACTGCTGCTTCCACGCCGCCCCTGCGCTGCTGCCCGCTCCGTCACTTCCAAGCCGCCATCTACCCAAACTCGGTTTTCCCGGGCCGCTGCCAGCCCGAGACCTTTCCCCTCCAGAAAATCTCCTCGTGTTGTGAACCACAGTGGACCGCGCCTCATCCTCCGCTCGTGAACACAGTGGTGCTTCCGTGGACGTGTTCCCTACGCCTCCTTCTTCTTCATTTTGGATAACGAATCTCTTCCACCCATCTTGAGTGATTTCTTCTACCTTCGTGTCGTTTGGGTGGAGAACACTTGGTGTGATTTTGGAAAAGTGGAACTTCGCCGCAACGCTCAAGCCGCTTGGTTGCTTCAAGCCATTTAATTTTGTTTGAACAGAATTTTGGGAGCCAACCCGACCCCTGTCGGAACGAACTTTGGTCGGAGCACTCTTGGATTAAACTTGTTCGATTTTGGGAGCCAACCCGACCCCTTCTCGATCGCTCTTTGGTCGGAGTACTCTTGGATTTAATTTTGTGTGCATGCATGTGGATGTTTGTGACGGGTTAACGAGTAAACGACGTGTGTTGTCTCGGTTGCCTGCATCAAGAAAAGAGCCTGTATCCCTGTTAAGAGCATGTAATTTGATTTTGAATACTTTCTCTGTTCTCTTATATTCTCTCTGAGTCTGTCCCATGCTTATTTTGCAGACTTTGATCCCATGATGCATGGATAGATTGCAGATGTCACGAAATTCTGGATGAAATGCAGCGCTTGTGAGTATATCATCATCTACTCCTTTGAGATGGGTGCCATCTTCCCGTCTGCAGAGATCTTCCCAGGAGGAATGCCTTGGCTCATCACATCCCACAGATCCCATGATCGAAGTAGTGTATGCATCTTATCGCTCCAAAACTCGTATAGTTCTCTGGTGAAAAAAGGAAGGTATGAATATGCACGAATAAGGGTATTGTTGGTAGATGAGAAATCCATGGATGTTGAAAATCATGAAGTAAATGTGGTGGACTGGGCGACCTAGGCGACCTATCCGTACGACCTGTGCGAACAGGACTTGCGGCTAGCCAGGTTGGCAAAAGTGCTGCAGTCAGCTTGTGCTCTGCGGTATGGGCGGTCTGTTCGTGCGGTTTGTGCGGATAGAGGAGGTGGCTACCCTGGCCGGCTTGTGTTTAACAGGCAGTTGGTTCCCAAAAGGTAACCAGGCGGATAGAATTGCTATCCCCTGAGCTCGCCAAGATTGGCGAGTTGCGGACATGGCTGAAGTTCGCGGAGTCCGGTTTGCGAACTGGACTGGAGCTCAGGAGATCGGCATGGTGTGTGTCTTGGTCTAGCTCTGGTGGTGCGGTTGGTGGTAACCACGGAGTTTGCCAGTTAGAGCAAACTGGTGCCGGAATTCGCCGGGTTGTGCAGGTTGGCTTAGTCTGGGTGGTCGTGCAGTCTGCGCGGACTGATATCTCTGTCTGCAGAGTTTGGCAGTTGTCAGCCTTGTGTGTGTTGGCTGCGGGCTCGGAGTATGCAAACTGGAGTGATGTCCGCAAGCGCATGCGGACTGGAGCTGTGTCCGCAGGTGGGCGTACTGGGGCAGTATTCGCAGAGTTCGTCTGTATGGTGATAAAGTCTGGCTGGGCCTTGGCTACAAGGAGAATAGGCTTGGTGGCCGGCCTTAGTGGTGCAACCTTGTCAGACTAGCTATTTTGTTTTGTCGCGGCGGTCTGGGTGTGTATCTGCGGCTTAGCGGATACACTTGGTGCTTTCCGCAAGATAGGACGGTTATCCTATTATTTAGGACGGTGATCACACTCCTCTCCGCGCCTATAAAAAGGACCCCCTGTCACATCAATCATGATCTAACAGAATAGTAAGTGAACTCGCGGAAAGTTGCTACGGATAGTTTTTCTAGTCGCGCGGTTTGGAGTGTTGACCGGTTTGTGATGTGCAGGTTGTACGGATAGCGCTGGAAAGCACTTGGTTCTGACTCCGGTCAGGAACAGTGCAGACTCTGCGGTTAACAATCAGTGGTTAGCAGCAGGTTGTGGTTAGCGACCAGACGGTCTTCTCTTCTGCAACTTGTGTCCCAGTTCAATAAGTTGTCTGGTTCTGGCGGCTTGGTTCAGTTCGGCAGCAGTTGTTTGAGCAATCTGGCGGCTAGGCAACCATACGGTTAGGCGACCTACAGACCGGCGGAGAGAGTTTAGCATTGAAATAATGGGCAGTCCGCGCACCAAGGTTGTTGTTTGGCGACTTAGCAGATTCAGCGGACTCCGTAGCGATTAGTTGCAAGCTGGCGGTCACTCTTTGAGTCAGTGTGGCTAGTTTCTTGTCTTGTATTTTTCCTTCTTTCATCGGGTACATCGGCGAATTATGTCTCGTCATGTATGTCTCACCTTGTAAAGATTTTTTTTTAATACAAGATTCTGTTCTTCTGTTTGCATCTGACTTACTTGGGCTCGGATAGGTTGCGTGTTCCTGCGCCTGATTTCTCATTTTCCGCTATCTCAAAATTTTTACAATGTGATGCGAGCAAAACACAATGAATTTGCCTCCCCTATGCTCTGATGCCACTGTTAGACACAAGAGGCAAAAACTGGGGAAAACAGATGATTTTACTGATAATGGTTTTACGGGATTTCTTTCTTACATCCATTACACAAAACTTGACCACTTATACAGGTCTAATACAAGGTTAAAGATAATTTAATGATGCAATTAATTGTTGACAGGTGGAGGATGAGCAGTGTATGGATAATGTAAAGTCATTAAAGGTAGAATGATGGGCAGCCCAGATTTTACACTTTCAGTTTGTTAGGTAATTTTTAATGAATGACAGTTTAATTCATATGTTTATGACTCCCATCACAGTCCCAAACAAAGCCTTAGTATTCACATTATTTGTAAAATAGTATATATTCACTGATCATAGTAAACGCTTCATTCACTCTTTACCAATTGTGATCGCAGGTTATACTATTCGCCGCACATAATTAATATTTAGTTATTGCCATCATTTTCCTTATTTACTTTTTGAAATCTGGAATTTGATGAGAAGTGTGGTCACTTAATTTCATTCTCTTAGGTTCGGCTTAGTGAGGCATTTTTGCTCCGATGAGTTTGGACAAAACACCATCGTCATAGAATGCATGTGTGACAGACAATGATTTTGATCACCACCAAGAAAAGAAAAAGAGTTGATGCAAAAAATCCCCTAGCTCCGCATAACTAAGACCACAAGAGGGTAGGGGGTATTGCAGATGATTGGTAACTTGGAATTCCGAGTGCTTAGGCGAGTAAATAGTATGATTCTTCAAGTGGATGCGCAAGATTTAGAAGAGGTATTAGTTGATCCGGGAGGGTACTCGCAAGAGCGTCTTCGGATTTAGGCGAGTACTAGGGGCTCTTGGCCCATTTCTAGTGTCCTTCAACTACTGCTCATGCCTATTTATAGGTATGTGGAACATGCCCGCGAGCAGTCCTCTCTTATCCGGGCTACCTGTGTTGAAATTTCACAAGATGATCAGGAGATAGGTCTGATGTCAAGTAAAACTTTCAGAGCTATCAAGCTGACAACTTGATCAAGCGGAAAGCGGGTACCAAGCGCAAGAACACTTTAACCGTAAACTGAACTCAATAAACCAGATGCAAAAGAAGGCAACAACAAAGTCTTGTATTATCAACTATCTTCATTACAAGTTAAGACATACATGACAAAACATGATTTCGCCAAGTAATAACAGGGAAGTAGAAAATAACAAGCCGAGCGGACAGAAGCTGAGGCGGCCGAATACGTAGAGACCGCTGAGGTCGCCAAGCCGCTGCTGCACCAAACTGATCTACGGAGTCCGCGAAGTCCGCAGACAAACCGTTATTCTGCAGAACACCTTGTCCACTCTCTACAAACCGCCTAACCGCAGAGGTTGGTTAGCTTCCAGAGTCCGCAAACAAGAGCCGCTGCCGAACTGAAAGAACAGACCGCCTAGACCGCCGAGACCGGCAGACAGGTTATTGAATTGGAATTGCTGAATGAGAGAAAACTAGCAGGCCGCAAAAGCGACCTGCAACAAAACCGCTGATTGTTAACCGCGAACTCCACTGAACCCTGACCGCAGTCAGAACCAGACTCCTGTCTTCTCAGTGCTAGCCAAACAACCTAAAAACAGCAAATCAGTTAACCTTCTCAAACCGCGCGGACAGAAAATCCGAGGCTGCAGCAATTAACCCACGCTCAACTTACTGTTTATTCAGTTACTGTTGATGTGACGGGGGGTCCTATTTATAGGCACGGAGAGGAGTGTGGTCACCGCCCTAGTGGATAGAAACACCACTCCAGCTCGCAGCTAGCAGCAAGCAGTCCACCAAGACCACAAGGACAAGGCCGGAAACCGGCCTATCTACCTGGCACCAAGGCTAGAAGCTAGTCCGCAACCCGGAGGACACCGCACCAGTCCGCATGCTGCAACGGACACAGCAACAACCCACAGACTTTGCAGACACCGCACCATCCCGCAACAACATGTCCACGACCAACATGCACAAACCGCCCAGTCAACCAGCGGACATTACAGACTCTGCAATCAACCTAGACATGTCATAAAACTTGACCGTCTCAAACCGGAGAACACCTGGAGCAAGCTCGGCAGACAAGAACTCAGGCCGCCAGCTCCCAAGGCAGTCCGCCAACATGCGAACTTCGTGGTAATCTCCTAACCGCTCCACCAGACCAAGGGAAACAGCCGAAGCCGATCACACGATCTCCACATGCAGTCCGCCACAAGCAGACTCCGCGAACTCAAAAGGAGTCTGCCCCTTCCCCGTGGATACACCACTTATCTGCATGGTTACTTCAAGGAACAACCAACAGCAGAACCAAGCCGAACTAGCTGATCACCATCACCAGGACACAACATCAAACCGCCCAGGCCGCACCATCAGTTCGCAGGACTGTCCACCCAGACCACGCGGTCTGCCTGATCAACCCTCACTTTCACTTCACAATTTTCAACACTCCCCCTTAAAGTGAGAAGTGGTGACCAAGCCCAGGAGTCCCTATAATCGAGTAAATGGCACCTTCGGTAATGGCTTCGTGAAGATGTCTACGATGTTGTCCTCACTCCACACATGCTCCATCATAAGAGATCCCTCTAACACCTTCTCTCGAATGCAGTGGTGCTCAATCTCTATATACTTGGTCTGCACGTGACAAACTAGATTATTAACCAGTTTCAGGGCACTTTCATTGTCACCGCAAAGTAGAGTTGGTCCGTGCACTGCTTCATAGATGTCCTCTACTAGTCTCCTAAGCCAGATGGCTTCCCGAGCTGCCAAGGCCTAAGCCTTGTACTCTGCTTCCATAGTAGAGACGGACACCGAGTCTTGTTTCTTGCTACACCAAGAGATGCTGACTAATTCACATGTGAAGACATAACCGGATGTTGACTTTCAGTCATCTGAATCGCCCCCATAATCAGCATCCAAGTATCCTTGAAGAGTAAAACTCGTGCCTCTCCCATAAAGGAGACTCATATCAGAAGTGGACTTCGCATATTTCAGAATGTTCCTTGCCGGCATTAGATGAGGCTTCCTGGGTTCCTCCATATACAGACTAACTCGTCCAACCACATAAGCAATGTCCGGCCTTGTAATCGTCAAGTAGACAAGACTCCCAACCAGAGCCCGAAACATCAAAGGATATGGAAGAATCCTACCCTCATCCCACCGAAGTTTGATGCCAGAATCAAAAGGAGTAGAGCTACTCTTCTCCTCCCGCATACCGAACCGTTGAACGATCCGTTCTGCATATCCCTTATGGGACATGAGTATGCCGCTTTATTTCCTCTCCACCCCGAGTCCAAGGAAGTGATGGTGCTCTCACAAGTCCTTCATCTCGAATCTTATAGCTAGCACTGCCCTGAGTCTAGCAACCTCCTCCTTGGAGTTACCCGTGATGATCATATCATCCACGTACAACAATACCAAGACCAGAAGCTCCCTATTCTTCTTGATAAACAATCTCGAGTCTGAGTTAGAAGCAAGATAATCACAGAACTGGAGGTATTCTGCAATCTTTCCATACCAGGCTCGAGGAGCCTGCTTCAAACCATAAAGGGCTTTCCGGATCTTGCAGACGTAGTCCAGATGTTCTTCAAATACATATCCCAGTGGGTGATCCATGAAGATGTCTTTGTAGATTTACCCATAAAGAAAGGCGTTCTTTACGTCTAGCTGCCACATCTTCCAACCCTGGCAAGCCGTCAAGGCCATCACCACCCGAACTGAAGTCATCTTCGCCACAGGACTAAACTTCTCCTCAAAGTCTTCTTCGTACTGTTGTGAAAAACCTCGAGCTACAAGGCGCGCCTTGTACCGCTCGATGCTTCCATCTGCATTCTTCTTCAGCTTGTATACCCACTTGCAAGTCACATGAGTAACGCCATCAACCTTGGGCAAAAGATCCTAGGTCTCATTCTTCTTGAGGGTAGCCATTGTAACGCCCCAAAATTTTGAAGAGGGAAAATTGGTTTCTGGCAGGGGGCACACGGCCAGGGACACGGGCGTATCCTAGGGCGTGTCAGGCTGGAGTCGACGTTTTGGTCGCGAAGTCGACATTTTGCGCTCGACGATGTGTCGAGACAGGGCACACGACCTGAGACACGGGCGTGTCTCAGGGCATGTCGAGCCCGTGTCGACGATTGGCCCGGGGAGTCGACATTTTGCGCTCGACGATGTGTCGAGACAGGGCACACGGCCTGAGACACGGGCGTGTCTCAGGGCGTGTCGAGCCCGTGTCGACGATCGGCCTGGGGAGTCGACGAATTTCGCTCGACGATGTGTCGAGACAAGGCACACAGCCTAGGACACGGGCGTGTCCAAGGCCGTGTCAGGCAGTCGACGAACTTCGCTCGACGAAGTGTCCAGACAGTGAACACGGCCTGGAGCCCAGGCGTGTTGATTTAGACACGGGCAAGGACACGGGCGTGTCCAGTACCCGTGTGACTCTCGGGTTGTTTTCGGGGCTGTGTCGATGGAGGCACACGGCCGACCACACGGCCGTGTCAGTTGGGACACGGGCGTGTCGGATGCCCGTGTGTTGTTCTAGGCGAGTCGATTTTGACGGAGAATGGGGGACACGGCCCTGGACACGGGCGTGTCGCAGGTCGTGTTCGGCCCAGTTTCAGCATTTCAGGCCCGAATCAAGGCCGTTCGTTTCTTTAATTTGAGATCCAACGGCTGGGGGTTGTTCCTGATGGGATATACTCGGGATTAAACTCTTAAAAACCCTCATTTTCTTTGGAGTGGTTCTCTTTCTAAGTTCTAGAGAGAAGAGAGAGCAAGGAAGAAGGTGAAGTAGAGATCCGGCTGTTGGAGAGGCTTTGGTGCTCCAAATCACGAGCCGAGTCCAGATCCGTGAAGGCTAGATCGTTGCGAAGGTTTTCATCCGGCTATTTTTCCATGGCTAGGAAGTGGAGTCGGAAGGTAACGACACTTCTCCTCTCGGTTTTAGGATGCATGTTTTAGCATCTTTTCTTTTCTACTTTTTGGGCACCAAACACTCAAATGAGAGGGGTTTGGGTCGCCAAGGTTCAAGAGGAACCTCCGGGTCGATTGAGTCCATCCCCGGCATTTTTTGCATTAGAGATCCACTTCATTAGTGGATTAGGCATGGTGTGTGAAGCCGTAGTCGCGACCGTTAGTCCGACTCGGTGATGTTGCATACGAGCTTTAAGGATTCGTAGAGATCCGTTGCTGCAAGATGTCGTTTATGATGTGGTGATGTTTTCCCCTTTTTCTCGAGTGAGTACGTGTAGTCAGAACCAGACAAGGTTAGCTCCTCAATGGCGGTAGATGGTTTCCTTGGTGGACAAGGTTAGCTCTGCATTGGTGGTAGATGGTTTCCTTGGTGCGCGGGAACACTGCAGTACAAATGATGGACTATGGAAAAATTGTCTTGGTTTGTGATGTGCCAAGGCGTGGCTGTATCTCTGTGGTCGGCTGGCTATCTCGTGACGTACATGTCATGTGTGGAGAGTGTCCCGGCGAGACTAGTCCCCTTCTGTGAGACTGACGAGAATGTTAAGCATGGGGGCAAGCCCGGGTCTAAGACCTTGAGCAGGTGGGGCCTTAGCAAGAGTTTCATGTGGCGGCTTGTGTGCCGTTGGGGGGAATTGTGTTTCCCTTTTTATTTGCTGCTTTATGCCAATGGGGAAACGATGAGTACTCAATTGATGTGATTTTATGCTAGATGCATACGCTATAGGGTGCCTTGGGTGAAACCCGGGTGTTGCATTCATGTTGCATAGTAGGCCCTAATATTATATGCTCATCAGTAGAGAACATGTATGATGGTTGAGACATCCAAGCCTGTTCCTTTAGTTGCTTTTCTTGCTTATGATATTGCATATGAAGTGCTAACTTGCAGGTTGGAGGAGTACCCCGGGGTCCGTTAGGGGCGGCCGGGAGGAGATGTGTTTGTTACACAGTTTGAGGTCAGCCTTTGCTGACCCACATTACTAATATTTTTTACAGGGCAAGGATCGCAAGCAGGAGCTAGCTCGCCGGTCAGAAAGGCCTAAGCCTCATGAAGTGTTACCTTTTGTTGTAGCTTTACGTTTATGGCATTGTATGTTTTATGCTCATTTTGACTGGCTTGCATGCCGAGGTAGACTAGGTGTGCTTATGCACTTTCAGGACTGATGTATTGTTTGAGTTTGGATTTACTCTTGTTGTAAGGCCTTAAGGCCATTTTGTTACTCTTGTAGGCGTGGATAACTTCTAGTCCCTTTGGTTGTTTCCATTGTGTTGTGTCTTGAGTTTTGAGTTTGGGTAGCTATATCATTTTATAATACTGAAGCTGTGGCGTCTTTATGTTGTGGGGCCCCGGCCGGACCCATATTATACGGTCATTACAGGGGAGGTGTTACAATTTGGTATCAGAGG
This sequence comes from Platanthera guangdongensis, assembly GCA_039583875.1. NCBI lineage: Eukaryota > Viridiplantae > Streptophyta > Magnoliopsida > Asparagales > Orchidaceae > Platanthera > Platanthera guangdongensis. The sequence goes on along the minus strand of CM077151.1, from coordinate 91,542,967 downwards.
GAGCTTAGATTCAAGGTCAATGCGTAGAGAAGTTATCCACATAAGAGTAATGCGGGACCATGAGTGTCCTTATGCTTAAGTCTTGAGATTAGAGACTGATCCTTTGTTCCTTGTTTTCTTGAAGAGTGCAAGCAACGAGGCGGGTACGTCGAGAGCAAGAGAAGAACTTTCGGCGAGCAGTGCCACTGCTCCAGGTCTTTTGGGCACGGGTGTAAACCCGGCCGACTTCTGCCGCATGCCTGCAGAAGCGATGGTGGCAACCCAAGCTGCAGCGGCAGCTCAGGTAGCAACCCCTGCTACACCGGACACGACGACGGCCGTGCCAGGCGGAGAAGTCAGGCATGTGGAGCCTTTGGCGGAAAGGGTGGTTGTCGGACATGGAGACCGGCACATGAAGTATTTCCTGAGATTCCATCCCCCGTCGTTCAAGGGCGTTGGTACGCCAACGGATGCGGAGGATTGGTGGGTTCGAATTCAAGAGCTTTTGAGGGAGGCAGAGATGCCAGAAGAAAATAAATCTGAGTATGTGGCGTTCATGTTGGAAGGAGACACCAAGTTGTGGTGGGTGAGCCATAGAGGCCGCCAGTTCCCTGGACGCACCCCGTCGATGGAGGAATTCGGGGATGCTTTTCTAAAGAGGTACATTCCCATTTCTACATGGTTGGACCTTCAGAGGCAGTTTCTGCACTTAATGCAGCGAGACAAGACGATGGACGAGTATGTGCAGGAGTTCACCCATTTGGGTCGTTACGCGGGAACGACGATGACAGATGATGTGGAGTGGGATAAACTCTTCTACCATGGGCTGAGGTAGAATCTGAGGCAACCCCTCATTTCCATGAAGAGAGTTGGTTTTAATGAGCTAGTTGAGGCTGCCAGGATATTGGAAAGTGATCTGGAGCGAACCCAACGTCGTAAGGGTTTCACTCCCAAGCAAGGGGAAGGGAAGCCTCCCCAATCCCAGGGAAAGTCTGAAGGGAGCAGGTGGAGGAAAAAGCCTCACATTTCCAGGTCTGGTGAGATGAGCAAGTGGACGCCTGGAGGTTCTCACTCTAAAGGACCGCCGACGTGCTACAACTGCGGTAAGGTGGGGCACATAGCTCGTGTTTGCCCTCAAGGAGGAGCGGAGCAAGAGGCAAGGCAGGAGCAGACTGTGCACTCCGGCCCCAGTGCCGCAGAGAAAGGGAAGATGGCGGAATCAAGTGCTTCTCGGTTCCAACCGGTGCAACCAAGGGCCTACAACCTTGGACAGCAGGAAGCGATCCGCCAAACCGATGTGGTGACAGGTATGAGGAAATTTAAGCTTAATTTTTGTGCTTCATACTTTTATACTTTTATGTGTGATGTCTATGTTGTAGGCTTCGTTTTAGTTTCCGGGTACCCCGCTAGGGTATTGTTCGATACAGGAGCATCACACTCCTTTCTTGCGGAGAGCTTCATCCGGAGAATAGGAGTTGAGTCTTTCTCGGCGGGCGCGGAGCTGAAAGTGCGCATGCCTAATGGGTCATCCATGACCACCGGGGCCAAAGGCCGCATTTGTTGGGAGCTGGACGGAGTTGACTTCATTTTGGTAGCAGCGATTTTACCATTGGTTGAGTTCGATGTCATTTTGGGCATGGACTGGCTTGCAGAGCAGCGCGCCAGTATTGATTGCCTATCTAAGGTAGTGACCCTAAGGAGCAAAGGGCAGGCAGAAGTCAAATTTGAGGGCCTTTGTGGAGTGGCCTTTTCCCTGATTTCAGCCATGCAATTGATGCGGGCGGTTAACCAGGGTGGTGTAGCGCTGGTAGCGTTATTGGAGGTTCGCCTCTCCCAGTTGTCTATTGAGAAAGTGCCCGTAGTGGCAGAGTTCAAGGATGTGTTTCCGGATGAACTTCCTGGAGCGCCTCCTCGGCGGGAGATCGACTTCTCGATCGAGTTAGTGCCGGAGGCTAGGCCGGTGTCACGTCCTCCGTTTAGGATGGCACCAAAGGAGTTGGTTGAACTCAAAGTACAGTTACAGGAACTGTTGGAGCAAGGGTATATCAGACCCAGTTCTTCGTCGTGGAGCGCGCCGGTGTTGTTTGTAAAGAAGAAAGACGGTAGTATGCGGCTGTGCATAGACTACCGAGAGCTGAATAAACTGACTGTTAAGAATAAGTATCTGATTCCTCGGATACACGACTTGTTCGACCAGTTGGTAGGGTCGGTGGTGTACTCAAAATTGGACTTGAAGTCAGGCTATTATCAGTTGCGAATTCGGGACGAGGACATACCCAAGACTGCCTTTAGTACGAGGTACGGACACTTTGAGTTTACGGTGATGCCGTTCGGGCTGACGAACGCGCCATCTGTGTTCATGGACCTTATGAATCGAGTATTTCGGGAATACTTGGATTCTTTTGTGGTTGTCTTCATTGATGACATCTTGGTGTATTCCAAGTCGGAAGTGGAGCATGAGACCCACTTGAGAGTGGTCTTGCAAGTGTTGAGGGAGAATCAATTGTATGCAAAGTTCTCAAAGTGCGAGTTCTGGTTAGCGACGGTGGCATTTTTGGGCCACGTGATTAGTGGGGATGGGGTGGCAGTGGATCCAACAAAAGTGGAAGCCATCAGAGATTGGCCGGTTTTGAGGACCGTGGCGGAAGTCCGAAGTTTTCTTGGACTAGCCGGGTATTATAGGAGATTCGTGGAGAATTTTTCGCGGATAGCTCTACCCCTCACCTCACTCACTCGTAAAGATCATAAGTTTTGTGGACTCAAGAGTGCAGTCAAGCATTCGAGGCACTGAAGGAGAGACTGATAATGGCTCCAATCCAAAGTCTACCGCAAGGGACCGAGGGATTTCAGATCTTCAGTGACGCATCGGGATGCGGTTTGGGTTACGTTTTGGTGCAACATAGCAAGGTGATAGCTTTTGGGTCTAGACAGTTGAAGCCTCATGATAGGAATTACCCCGCCCATGAATTGGAGTTGGCGGCAGTAATTTTTGTGTTGAAAATATGGCGACATTATGTGTATGGTGCAAAGGTGGAGATCTTCACGGATCATAAAAGCCTGAAGTATCTCTTGGATCAAAAGGACTTGAACATGCGGCAACGCAGGTGGGTTGAGTTTCTTGGAGACTACGAGGTGGCGATTCAGTATACGCCAGGTAAAGCCAATGTGGTGGCGGATGCCTTGAGTAGAAAGTACTCGGGGCAAGGGAATTGGATCGAAGCTCATGATGAGCGGTTGGTACGGGAATGGGAGTCCCTTGGTTTGGAGTGTGTTGCGAGAGGCGAGTCCAGCGTGGCTCGGTTGAACTGGATTGAAATGCAGAACGAATTGTTCGATCGCATTCGGGAAGCGACTCGGTTGGATGTGAAGTTTCAACCATATGTGATGGAGGCTCAAAAGGGCGAGAGCAGCGCCTGGGAGATAATTGATGGGATTCTGAGGAAGGACGGAAGGGTTTGTATACCGCAGTTCGGCAAACTCTGTGAGGTGTTGATGTTTGAGGCTCACTTCACAAAGTACTCCATTCACCCGGGCAGTACAAAGATGTACTTGGATATGAAGAAATCCTTTTGGTGGCTGGGGCTGAAGCAGGACGTAGCTTGTTATGTGAATCGTTGCCAAACTTGCGCCTTGGTGAAGGCCGAATGTCAGAAGTAGGGCGGGTTCCTGAAGCCCCTTCCAATCCCTGAATGGAAATTTGATGACATCTCCATGAATTTTGTATATAGTTTGCCTAGATCGCAGCAGGGTAATGATGATATTTGGGTGATCGTGGATCTCTTAACCAAGGTGGCCCACTTCATCCCAAATCGGTAGGAGGATAGCGTGGAGAAGCTGGTGGAGTTATATGTTCGCAACATTGTGCGACTGCACGGGATTCCTAAGAGCATAGTCAGCGATCGAGATGGACGGTTTACGTCCAAGGACTGGAGATTGGTTCAGAAGAGTTTGGCCACGAAGCTAAAGTTCAGTACGACGTTCCATCCTCAAACTGACGGGCAAACCGAAAGAACGAACCGTACTATGGAGGATATGCTGAGAATATGCATTCTTGACTTCGGCAAGAAGTGGGAGGATCATCTCTTCATGGTGGAATTCGCGTACAATAACAGTTATCAAGCAAGTATAAAAATGGCGCCATACGAAGCTCTGTATGGGAGACGGTGTCGAACACCGATGTCTTGGACAGAGGCGGGAGACACCAAAATTTTGGGAAAGGAGGTGGTGGTTGACGCTTGTGAGTTGGTACGGACCATTCAAGAGCATATGAAGGTGGCGCAAGATCGGCAAGCAAAATACTTTAATGCTCGTCATAAGAAGTTGGAGTTTGCGGTAAGTGATTGGGTCTATTTGAAGATCAAGCCGTTCAAAGGCGTCTCACGGATTCGCCAACTCAAGAAGTTGAGTCCAAGGTTTTTGGGGCCTTTTGAAGTTGTTGAACGGGTGGGAGAAGCAGCCTATCGGTTGGCGTTGTCCGCGGAGCTGAGTGGATTGCACGACGTCTTCCATGTCTCCGTCTTGAGGAAAGCCTTGGTGGAGGCTAGTGTAGTGATCGAGCCGGCATCGGTGCCAATAGAGGAAGACTTGATGACGCGAGTCCGTCCAATTGCTATAGAGGATTCGGAGACTCGGCAGTTGCGGAATAAAGAGGTTAAACTCGTGAAAGTCCGATGGAACAACTGCGGTCGTGAGGAGCACTCTTGGGAGCGAGAACAAGCCATGCTAGAAGAGTATCCAGAGCTCTTCAAATCAGGTACCATTTAATTTGTGTTCCCTTTTGCTTTGTAATTTCGTTACGAAATTCTTTTAAGAGGGAGAGAGTTGTAACGCCCCAAAATTTTGAAGAGGGAAAATTGGTTTCTGGCAGGGGACACACGTCCTGGGACACAGATGTGTCCCAGAGCGTGTCAGGCTGGAGTCGACGTTTTGGTCGCGAAGTCGACATTTTGCGCTTGACGATGTGTCGAGAAAGGGCACACGGCCTGAGACACGGGCGTGTCTCAGGGCGTGTCGAGCCCATGTTGACGATCGGCCCGGGGAGTCCACATTTTGCGCTCGACGATGTGTCGAGACAGGGCACACGTCCTGATATACGGGCGTGTCTCAAGGCGTGTCGAGCCCGTGTCGACGATCGGCCCGGGGAGTCGACAAATTTCGCTCGACGATGTGTCGAGACAAGGCACACGACCTAGGATACGGGCGTGTCCAAGGCCGTGTCAGGCAGTCGACGATCTTCGCTCGACGAAGTGTCGAGACAGTGAACACGGCCTGGAGCCCAGGCGTGTTGAGTTAGATACGGGCAAGGACACGGGCGTATCCAGTACCCGTGTGACTCTCGGGTTGTTTTCGGGGCTGTGTCGATGGAGGCACACGACCGACCACACGTCCGTGTCAGTTGGGACACGGGCGTGTCAGGTAGAACACGGGCGTGTTAGATGCCCGTGTGTTGTTCCAGGCGCGTCGATTTTGACGGCGAATGGCGGACACGGCCCTGGACACGGGCGTGTCGCAGGCCGTGTTCGGCCCAGTTTTAGCATTTCAGGCCCGAATCAAGGTCGTTCGTTTCTTTAATTTGGGATCCAACGGCTGGGGGTTGTTCCTGATGGGATATACTCGGGATTGAACTCTTAGAAACCGTCATTTTCTTTGGAGTGGTTCTCTTTCTAAGTTCTAGAGAGAATGGAGAGCAAGGAAGAAGGTGAAGTAGAGATCCGGCTGTTGGAGAGGCTTTGGTGCTCCAAATCGCGAGCCGAGTCCAGATCCGTCAAGGCTAGATCGTTGCGAAGGTTTTCATCCAGCTATTTTTCCATGGCTAGGAAGAGGAGTCGGAAGGTAACGACACTTCTCCTCTCAGTTTTAAGATGCATGTTTTAGCATCTTTTCTTTTCTAGTTTTTGAGCAGCAAACACTCAAATGAGAGGGGTTTGGGTCGCCAAGGTTCAAGAGGAACCTCCGGGTCGATTGAGTCCGTCCACGACATGTTTTGCATTAGAGATCCGCTCCGTTAGTGGATTAGGTATGGTGTGTGAAGCCGTAGTCGCGACCGTTAGTCCGACTCTATGATGTTGCATACGAGCTTTAAGGATTCGTAGAGATCCGTTGCGGCAAGATGCCGTTTCTGATGTGGTGAAGTTTTCCCCTTTTTCTCGAGTGAGTACGTGTAGTCGGAACCGGACAAGGTTAGCTCCTCAATGGCGGTAGATGGTTTCCTTGGTGGACAAGGTTAGCTCCGCATTGGTGGTAGATGGTTTCCTTGGTGCACGGGAACACTGCAGTACAAATGAGGGACTAGGGCGGAATTGTCTTGGTTTGTGATGTGCAAAGGCGTGGCTGTGTCTCTGTGGTCGGCTGGCTATCCCGTGACGTACACGTCATGTGTGGAGAGTGTCCCGGCGAGACTAGTCCCCTTCTGTGAGACTGACGAGAATGCCAAGCATGGGGCAAGCCCGGGCAATGAGGCCATGAGCGGGTGGGGTCTAGCAAGGCTTCTTAGAATCGGTCAGTTGTGTTTGTTGGAATCCTGACATGAGACGTCAGAGCTTGCAGGCAAGCCCGTGTCTAAGACCTTGAGCGGGTGGGGCCTTAGCAAGAGTTCCATGTGGCGGCTTGTGTGTCGTTGGGGGTAATTATGTTTCCCTTTTTGTTTGCGGCTTTATGCCAATGGGGAAACGATGAGTACCCAATTGATGTGATGTTGTGCTAGATGCATACGCTATAGGTTACCTTGGGTGAAACCCGGGTGTTGCATTCATGTTGCATAGTAGGCCCTAATATTATATGCTCATCAGTAGAGAACATGTATGATGGTTGAGACATCCAAGCCTGTTCCTTTAGTTGCTTTTTATGGTTATGATATTGCATACGAAGTGCTAACTTGCAGGTTAGAGGAGTACCCCGGGGTCCGTTAGGGGCGGCCGGGAGTAGATGTGTTTGTTACACAGTTTGAGGTCAGCCTATGTTGACCCATGTTACTAATAATTTTTACGGGGCAAGGATCGCAAGCAGGAGCTAGCTCGCCGACCAGAAAGGCCTAGGCCTCATGAAGTGTTACCTTTTGTTGTAGCTTTATGTTTATGACATTGTATGTTTTATGCTCATTTTGACCGGCTTGCATGCCGAGGTAGACTAGGCGTGCTTATGCACTTTCAGGACTGATGTATTGTTTGAGTTTGGATTTACTCTTGTTGTAGGGCATTAAGGCCATTTTGTTACTCTTGTAGGCGTGGACAACTTCTAGTCTCTTTGGTTGTTTTCGTTGTGTTGTGTCTTGAGTTTTGATTTTGGGTAGCTATATCATTTTATAATACTGAAGCTGTGGCGTCTGTATGTTGTGGGGCCCCGTCCGGACCCATATTATACGGTCATTATAGGGGAGGTGTTACAGCCATCTCCTCATCCATGGTATTGTCCCACTCCTTGACTCTAATTTCTTCATTAAAGCTAGAAGGCTCCCGCTCATCCAGGGGGCCTGCGAAGAAATAAGAGACAAAGCTCATCGTGTTTCCTTTGCAATAACGAGTTTTTTGCTTGATGGTACTCTTCTATCTCTGAAGAGTTTGCTCCTTGCTTACCACCTCTGCTGCTTCTTCAGAATCAGTTCCATTCCCGTGCATACTTGGAGCATCGCTCCCCCTGCTCCCTGAACCAGAAGTCTCTGCCCTAGAGCTTGAAACACCTGGAGCTCCTGGTGACACATGCAGCTCCACTTGAAGATCTTCAACAGCCTCCTTATGCCCTTCATCAGCCCTGCTCTCCTGCAGCTCAACAGAGCCACCTCCATACGACGTCAGTTCATCAAAGACAACCTCTCTTGATATAACAAACTTCCTTGTCGTAGGATCCATAAACTTCCATCTTGCGCTCGTCATAGCCAACAAAGACAAGCTTCCTCGCCTTTACATCAAGCTTGGTCCTCAGAGCATCCGGGACGTGTACATAGCAGGTTGATCCAAACACCCGAAGGCGTTTTACGCTAGGCTTCTCCTTGAACATCATCTCAACAGGATACTTCATGTTGCTCGGACTCAGAGGCATCTGATTGATGACACAAGTTGTGCAGGCCATTCCTTCCGCCTATAAGGACTTAGGAATGCCTTTTGCATGAAGTTAACACTTGCATGTTTCCGTCAAATGTCGGATCTTCCTATCCACTACTCCATTTTGTTGTGGAGTATAAGCAAAAGTGAGCTCTTTGTATCCCATGCTTCCTGAAGAAGTTAGAGAACTCAGATGAAACAAACTCACCACTGTTGTCTGATCTAAACTGCAGGCCAAGCTGGCCCCAACCAGATCCTTGAACTCCACAAACAATCTGAAAGAATCTAACTTCTCCTTCATGAAATACACCTAAGTGTATCTTGAATTGTCATCAATCAACACCAACATGTATCTACTGCCTCCAAGACTAACGGTGACAGTTGGCTCCATCAGATCACCATGGATACACTCCAATGGTGTCTTGCTCCTTGTTTTTGACTTATCAAATGGAAGGCGATGAGCCTTACCATACTGACACTCCGCGCAAACATGTCCATCTCTGTAGGATGACAACTTTGGCAAGACTTTCACAAGGCTCCTAATCTCCATAGCTTTCAACGTGTCCATCCCAATGTGCCCTAGTCATTCATGCCAGATAGCCGTGCTATCGTTGCCCCTCATCTGATCAACCTAAGAGATTTTTGATAAAACAAACAAGTCTCTGTTGGAACACCCTATTACTAATTTGGGTCAGGATCACTATGTCTCTAGGAATCTCTGCTTGACCTCCTGTATAGCTCAATAGGTCAATTAGAATTAAGTCTAAGAGTTAGAAGACTAGGTTTGGAAGCTGCCCTGAAGACCAGGATTCTCTGTCTGGAGACTAAGTCTGATCGTCGAGCTCAGCACGACGATTCGTCGAACTCCGATCGACGATCGCCTAGCTCAACTTCGACAAGATCGTCGAACTCCATTAGACGATCGCTGAGCTCAACATCATTATATCGTCGAACTCCATTCGACGATCGGTGAGCTCAGGTCGACGATTTTGACTATGCTTTGAATCTTTATCTCTGAGCTCAGTTCGACGATCTTTGAGCTCAGATCGACGATATTTTGCTGCTGTATGTTTCCAGATCGCTGAGCTCAGATCGACGATAGCAGAGCTCAGTTCGACGATTTCAGATAACTTCCAGGATGTTTCTACATTCAAATTCAAATCAGTTAGGAGTTATTCTACAATTAATTCAAAGATTTCCTAGCCGTTCTCATTCATTTCTGGACCAAGTTTCAAGGGATTTTTCAAGGAATATTTCTGTGGACTTTCCTCCAAAAGAGATTATGCAATTAAGGATGCAATCAATGCAGGCTAACGTCTATTCTTGACAGAGAATATTATTCTATTCTGCACCAGAGAATAAAAGACAAAATTTTTGAATCTCTCATAGAGCACACACAATACAGAGAGAGAATAGAGATTACAGAGACACATTCAAAAATCTTCTGTCACAAAGAATTCTCAAGAACACACATCCAAGTAGATCAAGCTTTCTCAAAATCTTCAGATCTCTGTAGTTTTCAAAGTGTTCAAGGCCAACATATTTCCAGACTCCAGACATTCAACATTTCAGCTATTGCTGAAATCATCTATTGCTGGAGTTCAATCTTTGAAGGCCTATCACCCTCAGCAAAGCTTTTCTTCCTGAAGATCTCAAGGATTCAGGGGGAGCTTTGACATCAACAATCCACATAGTCTTCTCAGTTGTTTGAGAAAGAGAAGATTTCCATCACTCTCTCACCCCCACTCTGTAAAGGGTTTCTCAAACTCCCTTCAAAAGTTTGAGCTTGGTTTTTGAACACCTTGTCAAAAGCTCATTGGTGGCAAGACACCTGATCAAAAAATCTGCTTTGGTTTTTGAGCACCTTATCAAAAGCTCATTGGTTCCCAGGACACCTGATCAACTCATCCTGCAGTGGATTCCTACCAAGGGTGGTAGAAGAGTGGATGTACCCAAGTTTAGGGGAACCACTATATTTCCTTGTGTCTTCTGGTTTTGCTTGCTTTCATTTTTGTTTCTGACCTTGATTTCTCTGTGCTTAGTTTTTGTTTAACTTAGTGCTGTGATTAGATTTATTATTGCTTCCCTGCTCACACATATTACAACAATAGTTGTAAAAGTTTTTAAAGCACCATATACTCTATTCACCCCCCCCTCTAGAGTATATCAGATCTAGTTGCACTTTCAATTGGTATCAAAGCGAGGTTGGTTAAACATACCATACATGATTGGTTGTACAGGCTAACACCTGAACCCAAAGATTCCAAACTAGATCTGCCTTTCTTTGGTATTTTATTATTAGATTTTGTTTTCACAAATCATGGCCCAAAACAAAAATTATGCTAGCACCAGACCTCTAGTGTGCAATCTATCCAAGTTTGCACTTTGGAAAGCAAGGATTAGACTTTACATGAATTCTATTGACGAAGATATCTTTAATTCTGTTTTGGCAGTGTGTCCAAGACCCCCAGAGAACACAAGTACAAATGTTGTTCCACCTCCATCAGGAACAGATGCTGATATCAAGAGATGGAAAGTAGCTGATGTCAAGTCTATGAACATCCTAGCCCAGACAATGTCTGATGACATATTTCAAAAGGTAGCTGAATGTAATTCAGCCAAGGAAATTTGGGACAAGCTCTCAGAAATAGTCTCAGGCTCAGCTGATGAGAGAAAGGATAGAAGATCCCACCTCATCTCTCAATATGAGAATTTCAAGAAGGGAGAGACTGAGTCAGTGGGAGACATGTACAACAGACTAAGTCTAATTGTCAGTGAACTCAGGACATTGGACAAAGAGATCTCTCTAACAGAACTTAATGACAAGATCCTAATGTGCTTCCCCATCACTTGGGATTCAAGAATCTGGCCAATTAAGGATGCCAGAAGTCTGAATGAGATCACCACTGAAGCTCTATTGGGTAAGCTCAAATCTTATGAGCTACTCATCAAAAATAGAGAGGAAGAAGAGAAGGCTGCCTCACCAGCCACAAGAAAAGAGAAGACCATAGCATTCAAGGCAACTGAGGATCTGTCTGAAGAAAAAGCTACAGGCAATGATGAACTACTCAGTCTGCTGGCCAAAAAATTTTACAAAATGGCCAGAAAGGACTTCAGAAGAAGATCATACAAGGAGCAGGATAAGCCAAGGTATGACAAGTCCATTAGTAATAATAAAGATATTATTTGCTTTGGTTGCAGGAAACCAGGGCACATAGTTCCTGACTGTCCAGAGAACAAGAACAAGGACAGAAGGGACATGAAGGAAAGAAGAAAGGAGAAAGACTCCAAAAGGAATGGCAATGGCAAACCTTCTTCAAGCAAAAACAAGCATACAAGAAAAGGGTTTGTTGCTGAATCCTGGAGTGAGACAGAAGAAGAGTCAGAAGCCTCATCCAGCTCCAGTGATGATGAGGATGATGCAGAAGAAAAGGAGTTTTGCATGATGGCAATCAATGCCTCATAGCATAATTCAGAGGAAGAGGAGTCAGACTCAGAGACTCAACCTGAAGAAGATCAGGTAATTGGTTCTTTTGATTTTAGTTCAGAAGATTTTAAATCTGAATTTAAAGCGCTGTGTTTAGACCTGCTAAAGTCTGAGAAAGAGATTATCTCTCTCAGAAATCAATTATCTGAACACAATACTTTAAAGTCAGAAAACCTCAAACTATCTCAGGAGTTGGAGTGCTGTAGGAAACAGATAGCCTCACTAAAAAGTGAGCTCTCTGAGGCCAAGAAGCTTGAAGAATCCCTCAATGGGAGAAGCATCAAGCTGATGGACATCACAAGCACAGTGAACTCCAGATTCAACAGTACACTGGGCTTGGGTGCTTCATCCAGCCAACCTATAGTCCTAACAACTCCAATCAAATTCATTTCTGACAAAGGAAAGGGAGTTGTAGAGGTTGCTAGGAAAAATTCTGATCTGCCTCAGAAAACTAAGTCCCAGCAGAAATCGTCGAACGGAGATCGACGATCGCCGAATGAAGCTCGACGATCACCGAACACAGCTCGACGATCTCAGGCAAAATCGTCGAACGCAGATCGACGATCTCAGCCAAAGTCATCGAACGCAGGTCGACGATCTCAAATACCTGACTTCAGCCATAGTCGACCGTCAAACGGAGCTCGACGATCTGACCCAAGATCGTCGAACGCAGCTCCAAGATCGTCGGACAGAGGTCAGAGCTCTGGAAAATTTTTCAAAGGCAAGTCAAAATTGAATCCTAAGGGTCCTTCATCCCAAATCTTTAACCCTTATACTGAATGGATTTTACCTCCAAGGAGATATCATCCTGAAGGATATAAGAGTCAACCAGGGATGTCTTTCATTTCAGAATTTAAAGGTTATCAACCTAGGCCCAAGGTAAACTGGGTCAAAAACAAATGAATTGTCTTATGTGCAGGTGAAGACCTATCCAACATCTAACCAGCAATGGTATTTGGATAGTGGGTGCTCTAAGCACATGACAGGGAACAAGTACAACCTCACATCCTTCAGAGCCAAGCTTGGACCCAAAGTTATCTTTGGTGATTCAAACTTTGGACAGACTAAAGGATATGGTGCAGTCCAGATTGGTTCAGTAACTTTCAAGAAGGTAGCTTATGTGGAAGGACTGAAGCACAACCTAATTAGCATCAGTCAGCCGTGTGATGAAGGCTACCAGGTGACCTTCAGCAAAGCCTTATGCAAAATCAAGTCAGAGGACAACATAACTGTGTTGACAGGTAAAAGGAAAGGTAACATCTATCTAGTAGATTTTCTTTCAACTGATGTAGATATCTGCTTATTTAATTCTATCTGTAGACCCAATATTTTATGGCATAAGAGATTAGGACACCTAAACCTTAGAACTATTGCTAGGCTATCCAAGGACAAACTTGTTAGAGTACTACCTTCTGGCCCCTACAAGAAGGAAGGACTCTGCAGGGCCTGTCAATTAGGCAAGCAAACTAAAAACAGCTTTAAGTCACTTAATAAGAGTGATTCACCTAGGATATTATATCTGTTACACATGGATCTCTTTGGACCCATCACAGTACAAAGCCTAGGAGGGAAATCCTACACTTTAGTAGTTGTAGATGACTTCTCTAGATTCACTTGAGTGTTCTTTTTAAGGAAGAAGTCTGATAACTTTAAGTGTCTGACAGAGTTTCTCAAATGTATACAGATTGAGTTCAATACTCACATTGCCCTGATCAGAAGTGATCATGGGACAGAGTTTGATTCTCTTCTTATGCAAGAGTTCTGTCAGAGTGAAGGGATCAGGCATACTTTCTCTGCTCCTAGAACTCCTCAACAAAATGGGGTAGCTGAAAGGAAAAATAGAACCCTTATTGAATCTGCCACCACATTGTTGTCAGATGCTCATCTACCTCTATCCTTTTGGGCAGAGGCAGTGAACACCTCCAACTATGTGCTGAACAGAAGTCTGATACATAAACTAAAGGGAAAGACTCCCAATGAATTACTCAAAGGGAAGAAACCTAAAGTTGACTATTTTAGAGTCTTTGGTTGTATTTGCTACATTCACAATAATGACAAGAAATATTTAGCAAAATTTCAAGCCAAAGCTGATGAAGGAGTGTTTCTGGGATACTCCATGATCAGCAAGGCCTATAGGGTCTAAATAAATCATCCTTGAAAATTGAGGAATCTGTTCACATTTCTTTTGATGAATCTAACATGTCTTTCAAGGAGAAGAAGTCTTCTACCATAGAACCTTTGCAGGAACATTCTCTAGTTGAAGACTTGAACAAGTTACAGGTTCCTCAAGAGGACGAAAGCAGTGAAGATGAAGGGAATGCTCAACACATTGAAGAACAACTTGAAGAGCCAGTTGTTGTACCACAAGAGGAAACAACAATACAGGTTGGTGAACAATCAACACCCCCTGTTGATTTAGTAACATCAAGAGACCATCCAATTTCCCAAATAATTGGAGAAATCTCAGCTGGTGTGCAAACCAGAAATCAGGTCAACCAAAACCTGTTGCACACCTGCTTCCTATCTCAAATCGAACCTCAGTCCATTCAAGATGCAGAGCAATATCCACACTGGATCATTGCAATGCAAGAGGAGTTGCATCAATTTGAGAGGAACAAAGTATGGGAACTAGTGCCAAAGCCTAAGGATCACTCCATTGTTGGAACAAAATGGGTATTCAGAAATAAACTGGATGATCAAGGAGTAATTATAAGGAACAAGGCAAGGCTAGTTGCTCAGGGATACTCTCAAGAAGAAGGAATCGACTACGACCAGACTTTTGCATCAGTTGCAAGATTGGAAGCCATCAGAATATTTCTAGCTTATGCAGCTCACAAAGGCTTCAAAGTATATCAGATGGATGTCAAAAGTGCTTTCTTAAATGGAGACATCAAAGAGGAAGTTTATGTCAGACAACCTCCAGGTTTTATCTCTCCAACTTTTCCTGATTATGTTTTTAGACTGAACAAAGCATTATATGGTCTCAAGCAAGCTCCTAGAGCATGGTATGAGACTCTAGCATGCTTTCTCTTGGAAAATGGTTTTATAAGGGGTAGAGTAGACCAAACTCTTTTCATTAGAACTCATAAGTCTCATACCCTACTAGTACAGATTTATGTAGACGATATCATTTTTGATTCTAGTGACTCCAAATTGTGCAGAAGGTTTTCTAACCTGATGCATTCTAAATTTGAGATGAGTAGCATGGGTGAGCTATCCTTCTTCCTAGGATTGTAAGTCAAGCAACATGCTGAAGGCATCTTTATTTCTCAAACCAAATATGCAAATGAACTGGTTAAGAAATTTGGTATGTCTGAGGCATCTTGTATGAAAACACCCATGCCTACTAATGCTGTATTGGATGCTGATGAACATGGGAAACCTGTTGATCAGACAACATATAGAGCAATGATTGGCTCTTTACTGTATCTTACAGCTAGTAGACCAGATATAATGTTTGCTACATGTATATGTGCTAGGTTCCAAGTAAGCCCTAGAGAGTCACACCTAAAATTAGTAAAGAGGATTCTCAAGTATGTTAAAAGTTGTCCAAATCTAGGTCTCTGGTATCCAAAAGATTTAGTATTTGATTTAACTGGATTCTCAGATGCTGATCATGCTGGATGCAGAATTGACAGGAAAAGCACCAGTGGAACTTGTCAGTTCCTTGGTGACAGACTTGTCTCTTGGTTTTGTAAGAAACAAACATCTGTGTCAACTTCAACTGCTGAAGCTGAATATATGGCGGCAGGCAGTTGTTGTTCACAAATCTTGTGGATTCAAAACCAACTCCTAAACTATGGTTACAACTTAGAGAAGTCTAAAATCTTTTGTGACAACACAAGTGCTATTTCTATAGCTCAAAATCCAGTCCTCCATAGTAGGACAAAACACATAGAGATTAGGCATCATTTCTTAAGGGAAAATGTTGAAAAGAATAAAATTGAATTACAATATATCCCAACTGATTTACAAAGGGGAGATATTTTCACCAAGGCCTTGGATGAAAAGAAACACACCTTCTTCCTAAATCAGTTAGGAATGTTAGATGGAGGAAGTCTTAAATAATATCCAAGATTTTGAAAGTTTAAAAATTGACCAAGACTAGGCAAACATTCTGATTTTTCTTAGTGTCTAGAATTTTTCTGATCTCTGAACTGCGCTCGACGATTTGCCCCAAAGATCGTCGAACGGAGATCGACGATTGCCAAAAATCGTCGAACTGAGTTCAGCATCTATCAGATAGTATGGACTATCTCTTCCGGTCAACGATCGTCGAACGGCGCTCGACGATTATGTTCTCTGAACGATCATCGAACGGAGCTCGACGCTCTCCAATATCGTCGAACGGAGATCGATGATGTTGAAGACTCTTCAGATTCCTTTAGAAGCCTCGATCGTCGAACTGAGTTCAACGATCTTTCCAATTCTGCGTCGAACCCTAATATAAAACTCTTTTTTTCGCCGTCGTTCTCATTTGCGCTTTCGATTTCTCTGCAAGAATTTTCTTTCCCTCCAAACAGTTCTACACTTAATCGTTTTGTCTGTTGAATTTCTGCAGGTACCCATGGCTGTGTCAGTTGCTGTTCTTGCTGCAATGAAGTTTGATGCCGGTTTTGATATTGATATAGAATCCTTCAGCACGACTGACCAGATTTTTCAAGATATACTGGGTTTATTCAAGGACCAAAATCTGACAGCAATAATGACCACCAGGATCAAGCTATCCTCTGATGAGATAAAGGAGTGGGTTTATACTACCCATAATCAAGATAACAACACTATTGTTGGGTCAATAGCTGGAACTCAGGTACCCTTGACCCCAACCATTTTATCAAAAGTTTTTAAGTTGAGGAATGGAGAAGATTCTGCTGAGTTATCTGGAGAAGAATATTCTGAACTGCTTGCCAGGATGGGTCATCCAGAGGGAAACCCTAGCAAGCTCTTCAAAAGGAACCTGTTTGTAGAATACAGGTTTCTGGCAGATGTGGTTGGGAAAGTGCTACTGGCAAAGCACTCTGCCCATGATACAATATCAAGATATCAGCTCTGCCTCATGGGAGCTCTTGTGGACAAGAAGAATCTGAATTGGGGAGAGATTTTCTTTGACCTCATCAAAAAGAAAATCAACAAGAGTTTTGTTAATTTTGGGAGAATTATTGGAGTATTTCTGCAGCACAGGTGCCCTGCCTTGCTGGTCTCCTCTGGAGTTCATATCAATGCCTCCAAGAGATTGTCTTGTGCCCTCTTTAGAAAGTGGGACAGACAAATAAGCAAGCCTAGCAGGCCCTCCTCCAGTGCCCCTTCAGGCACAAGGACTCCAAGAGTCACTCCTCCACTGGCCTCTGCCCTTGCAGATGACCTGGCTGCTGTTGCTGCCTCTCCTCCTCCGCCAATTCCATCCCTTCCCCTACCATCCACCATTCCAGCTCCATCCACCATCATCATATCCAGCCCATATCCAACATCAACACCTTCTCCAGAACCTAATCTACCTCCACCAGAAGAACAATTCCACCCATTATTCTCCTACCCCCCACCTGATGTCACCTCATCACCCTCTCTTCCATCCTTCACCCTACTTGATGATTCCTTTATGGATGATTCCCCATCATCTCCTCCTGAGTCACCTTCCTCCTCCACTTCATTTCAAGACCTCCTACACCAGATCATTGATCAACCAACATTCACCCCATCCATCTCCATTCCCCTATCCTCCATTTCCACCTTGCCAACACCTGAGCCATCCCTTCCACCATTCTCCAGCTCTCCACTTCCAGAACCTTCAGCTGCTCCCATACCTTCTACTTCTGCTCCAGCTCTTGAGCAAGTAGACCTCCCAGCCCTTGTTGACAGGTTGTATGAGCTGCTTGCCCCCAGGCTCTCTCTACTGCTGGAGACCTCCTTGGCTCCTCTACACCTGTCAGTGGCAGCCCTTTCTGCCAGGCTCTCTTCTCTCTTCCCTCTGGTAGCACCTACAACAGTGTGCCTTGATCCAGACATATCTGCATCTAGGCAGGGGGAGATGCCATATTAAGTGAATCTTCATGCTGCTGTTGCTACTGCTGCTATTTCTGCAAGCTGTCTGTCTGCTGCTGCTGTTAGTTCTGCTTCTTCTGCTGCTCCTCCTGTTGATGTTGTTGTGCCTCAAGCACAAAGTCAGATTTCAACTGCAGTCCTTACAATAGACCTCAAGTCTTTGCTATCTGTTTTTGATTCTGCGTACTTTAGCTGTCTGCCAGAGGTCCATGCTGTCCAGCCTCCAGAAGATTTATCCAAGGCACTTGTGCCTTTTTCTTGCTGTGACCCTAGCATGATCACCTCCTTTGTAAATTCAGTAATTGCTGCTGCTTCTTCTGAAGAAAGGATTGTTGATACTGCTGCTCCTGAGAATATTGATACTGCTGCTGAAGTTCCTACTGTTTCTGCTGAACCATTTTCCAAGGACATTCTGATGTCAGAGGCCACTGAATTTGAGCCTTCTGCAGTCTTTGATGATGTTTCTTCTGTTTCTGTTGTTGTTAGTGAATCTGTTGTTTCTGCTGTTGCTAGTGAAGTTGCTGCTGTTGTCACCTGTCCAGAGCCTACTGCTGCTGTTGTTGTTTCTGCTTCACCTTCTCCATCTGCTGCTGTCCCTGCTATTACCATCTCAACACCTGCTGCTGCTGCTGTTTCAACCTTTGCCTCATCTGCTTCTGCTCAACTTAAGAAGGATCTAATGAAGAAAATAGATGCTCTCTATGATGACCAGAGTTCTGAATCTGATGAATTTAAAACAGACTCTGATGACTCTTCTGCTACCATTGCCGGGAAAAGGAAGGCAAGGAGCAAAGCAATGAAGAGGGTACCTCCTGCTAAAGTTAAAGATAATAATGATATCCCATATTACATCTTACATGACTACCCAATTACTGAACACTGGATGCAATACTCTAAAAATCAGCTGAAAGCAATGAAGAAAAAGAGAAAATATGAGAAGGGTTCATCCCAATTCCAGCACTCTCATCCTCCTCCACCACCTCCTCCTGATGCAGGTGCAGGTGGAAGCTCTGCAAGTCAACCCCCAGCCAGAAGTCAGGCTCCCTATCAACCTCATGCCAGATCTTACCACAGGGAAAGCCAATCCAGGGGTTCACATTCTAGGAGAGGAGGATATAGAGGTAGTCAAAGAGATATTCAAGTATATTCCAAAGGGTACTCCAGGCAACACCCATATTCTAGGGGAGGACAAATTCCTTCTGATACAACATCAGGTCCTTTCCCCTACAAGCTGAAAGAAACTGTGTCTGCCAGGCCTCCTCAAGACAATCCCTCCAACAGGTATGAGCCACTTGTACCTTTTGAGGACCCTAAAAATAATCCAGCTGCTTGGACTACCAGGTTAAAGGAATTAGCTGCACTGGATCAGATTAAGAAGGCCAGAGAACAAGGAATAGATTCTTCCAACATTTCTACTATGTCTGAACAGAGACAAAAAGAACTAGAGAGATATGCTTCAAGTAAATTCTTTGATGCTGACAGATACATGGAATTACATCCTGAAGCTGTGGTTCCCAGGCCAAAAAAGCAAACATATTTGGGTGCAGCAGATGATATCAGATCCAACAAAGAAGCCCTCAATCCAAACAGAGAAATTAAACTTGTTAAAGGCAAAGAGAAGAAATGATATTGTAAGGTGATAATTTCTGTGATTTCTGACTGCTATCTGGATGATATATATCTCTGTGATTCTGCTATGTCTAGCTGTTGTTTTTCTATTTTTGCTGATTGTATGTTGTTATTTAAATTTTTCCAAAGTCTGTAAATAGTAATCCTAACCCAAATAGGGGGAGATTGTTGGAACACCCTATTACTAATTTGGGTCAGGATCACTATGTCTCTAGGAATCTCTGCTTGACCTCCTGTATAGCTCAATAGGTCAATTAGAATTAAGTCTAAGGGTTAGAAGACTAGGTTTGGAAGCTGCCCTGAAGACCAGGATTCTCTGTCTGGAGACTAAGTCTGATCGTCGAGCTCAGCACGACGATTCGTCGAACTCCGATCGACGATCGTCTAGCTCAACTTCGACAAGATCGTCGAACTCCATTCGACGATCGCTGAGCTCAACATCATTATATCGTCGAACTCCATTCGACGATCGGTGAGCTCAGGTCGACGATTTTGACTATGCTTTGGATCTTTATCTCTGAGCTCAGTTCGACGATCTTTGAGCTCAGATCGATGATATTTTGCTGTTGTATGTTTCCAGATCGCTGAGCTCAGATCGACGATAGAAGAGCTCAGTTCGACGATTTCAGATAACTTCCAGGATGTTTCTACATTCAAATTCAAATCAGTTAGGAGTTATTCTGCAATTAATTCAAAGATTTCCTAGTCGTTCTCATTCATTTCTGGACCAAGTTTCAAGGGATTTTTCAAGGAATATTTCTGTGGACTTTCCTCCAGAAGAGATTATGCAATTAAGGATACAATCAATGCAGGCTAACGGCTATTCTTGACAGAGAATGTTATTCTATTCTGCACCAGAGAATAAAAGACAGAATTTTTGAATCTCTCATAGAGCACACACAATACAGAGAGAGAATAGAGATTACAGAGACACATTCAAAAATCTTCTGTCACAAAGAATTCTCAAGAACACACATCCAAGGAGATCAAGCTTTCTCAAAATCTTCAGATCTCTGTAGTTTTCAAAGTGTTCAAGGCCAACATATTTCCAGACTCCAGACATTCAACATTTCAGCTATTGCTGAAATCATCTATTACTGGAGTTCAATCTTTGAAGGCCTATCACCCTCAGCAAAGCTTTTCTTCCTGAAGATCTCAAGGATTCAGGGGGAGCTTTGACATCAACAATCCACATAGTCTTCTCAGTTGTTTGAGAAAGAGAAGATTTCCATCACTCTCTCACCCCAACTCTGTAAAGGGTTTCTCAAACTCCATTCAAAAGTTTGAGCTTGGTTTTTGAGCACCTTGTCAAAAGCTCATTGGTGGCAAGACACCTGATCAAAAAATCTGCTTTGGTTTTTGAGCACCTTATCAAAAGCTCATTGGTGCCCAGGACACCTGATCAACTCATCCTGTAGTGGATTCCTACCAAGGGTGGTAGAAGAGTGGATGTACCCAAGTTTAGGGGAACCACTATATTTCCTTATGTCTTCTGGTTTGCTTGCTTTCATTTTTGTTTCTGGCCTTGATTTCTCTGTGCTTAGTTTTTGTTTAACTTAGTGTTGTGATTAGATTTATTATTGCTTCCCTGCTCACATATATTACAATAATAGTTGTAAAAGTTTTTAAAGCACCATATACTCTATTCACCCCCCCTCTAGAGTATATCAGATCTAGTTGCACTTTCAGTCTCTAACTCTTCTCCCTATATGAGCAACATCATCCTTTACTATTGATACGTTGTAGAGATAATTCACTTCTGTTGGGCCAAACAGAACTTTATAGCCCGCGTCAACCGCATTTGTCATAGTGAAGAGGTTCTTCTTCATGCCAGGAACGTGATAGACACTCCTTAACGTGAGTGGACCCGGAGCACTATCCAAAGACACAACACCCTCCTTCTCTACAGTATTAACAGAATCATAAGCAGTTATAATATCTTCATTACCTGAGAATGTTTGCAGCGATGAGAACTTCGACTCATCTCCAGTGAGGTGATGCCCACACCCTGAGTCAACTATCCAGTCATCATGGTAGTCGATGGTGGAAAGAGAACAGACACACGTGCTCGTCAAGAAGACTCCTCCCCACCCAGCTTCCTCAACACTGGAACCAACTCCCTTCTTATCTACAATATGCCCAGGCTACAGCTTGACCTTGCAATCACGCTTGAAGTGACCTGACTGATTATACCTGTAGCACTTCAACTCCTTCTTCCAGTTCTTCTTAGGAGCAGTGCTCCTCTCTTGCTGATAGGAAGTTGAAAGCTCATCCTCAGCAACAGTCTTCTTCTTCTTCTCCCATCTCTTATTCTTCTTATCAGTGAAGAGAGCCTCACTACCTCCTTCAGAGATAGTGACCCCGGCCATCTGTCTAGCCAGGCTCTTCTGCGACGCCAGCAGGTTCTCCAGCTCCAACAAGGATGGCTGAGTCGCCCATCCTTGAACAAAATTCACGAAGGACACAAATTCCTTTCGCAAACCGTAGATTATATTCCTCTTCAACTTAGCTTCAGAAATGGGTTCATCAGGATCCAACGCTGATATCTCAGCGCACAGGTTTTTCATCTTAAGAAAGAACTTTGAGATGGGCAGGTCTCCTGGAGTTGTTTTAGCCAACTCATTCTCTAAGAACTATAGCCGCGCTACATTCTTCCTATTGAACAGTCCATCAAAGGACGTCCAAATCTCAGCAGCAGACTCACATACTAAGAAGTGATCAAAGAGTTCAGGTGAGATAGCCTGCTTGAGAGCAAACCCTGCTTTTGCATTGGTCTTCCTCCAAGCTCTCACTTGTTCATCATTGCCAGTTGCAGCAGTAACTTCTTGCTTGTTATCACCACTGATGACTTCCCACAACTCCTCACCAAGAAGATAACTGTTCATACACGACTTCAACTTTTTATAGTTATTCAATGTAAGAATCTCAATACCAAGACCCCTTGCATAAGCACCATCCATTGCAACAACCACTGATCTATTAGCTTCCAAAAGCGTCGAGTGTTAACCCCGAAATCGGCGATCCTTCCCAAGGCAGCTAGCTCGCTAGTCGCGGCTTGCTCCCGGTTCCTCCTAGAGGTCGCGACGTCCTATGATGGGCGGACAGGATTTCCTGTCCGCTCAGGCCGCACAGCTTGGGCGGTCTCGACATTCTAACCGCCCAGGACGCGCGTCGTTCCCTTGGTTGGCAGGGGCCGTGGACTGCTCCTGCAGTCCGCCCCTGCAGGCTGCACCCCTTGTCAGTAAACCGCAGGTTTCTAAACAGATGACCCCTTTGCCGTACTCAAATGTGTATCCGCCCAGACCGCTCAAATTGCCAAACATAAGTGGTGACCTAGCCCCTGGACGCCAGCCAGCTACCTCAGTTTCCACCTCGCCAACATGCGCGGCCTGCCTCGTCAGTCCGTCAGGTCGCCCATCCCTTGTCACCCAGCAGGTGCCGCAAGTTCCGTTCAACAGTGGCAGACTCCAGAAGTATGGCCAACCAACTTCATCAGTCCACCTAAGGAGTACGGACGCTCCAGCTCTCCGGCTACCCGCAAAGACCAGCAGCCACGTCCCGTGCATCACGAGCTGGGCGGACTCAAAGTGCAGTCAAGCCTTCCAGTCCGCCTACATTGGTGAACCCCAGCTCCTTAGCAGCAGGCCTCTTGGTTCAACGGCATCGACGGACTCTGCTTGTCAGCAGAAGCGGACTCCGCGGACTCAGTGGATTCGCTATGCAGCCCGCCATTCCTCAGCCTCCAACACCCGCTTCTCTCCAGCAGCAGGGTCAACCTCCTCAGCCCGGACAGTATTGGCACGGGCTCGAACAGTAGTGGCGGGCTCCTCCCAGTCCGCCAAGAAGCAGAACTTCCAGAAGGCAGTCCCAGACTGTGCAGCCTCCTATGGACTTTGCGAACTCAGCGGATACCCCCTCAGCTCGGCCCTGGTGCGTGCTCGCTCAGTTCAGCAGTGGCGGACTCCGCGGATTCTCCTCGCTGTCCGCCACTCAGCTTCCATCTCCCGCTTACCAACAGCGGGAGGATGCTTCCTCAGCCTACAGATACTTGGTGCGGGCTTGATCAGCTCAGTCCGGGCGGACTCTTCCAAGTCTGTAATCAGCAGGACCAGTTCCAGAAGCAAGCCTAGTCCTTGCGGCCTGTTGTGGACTCAGCGGACTCCATCCTCTTCTCACTCAAGTTACCGTCTCACCGGGGGTAGCGTCACCGGAAGCCTTTACCTCCTCGGGCCTATAAATAGACCCCCATGCCTCTCATTTAGGGGGGACACAACATCGCCAAGGTGCTCATGCTCGAAGACAGCCCACAGCAAGCTCAAGCAGTCAACCCCTGCGGACTCCCCTTCTCAGTACGCACCTTCTCCTCTACCCTTAGTCACGCGGCCTGCCGACCTAGCTCTCCCATCTGCACGGTCTCTTATCTTCCCATAACCATGTGGTCTGCCTGCCTCCAAGCTCAGTCTGCGCGGCTTCCTCTGGCACTCTTTCCTTAGCCGCTAGCTTCTTCATTGTACCCTTTTTTGCTTTCTTGTAAAGGTGTATTATCAAGTTGTAATAACTCAGTATTAATCAAAGGAAAGCTCGTCCCAAGAGTGACATTTAAGTCGCGGCGGGCGAAGTCTGCTATTGTCGCTGCTAGCGGCCCCCTCCTCTTTTCTCAGCTCAACTCTCTCGGCGTCAACCTACAAGAACAACCGTCAAAGTAACCATCTGCTAGACAGCTCTTGATCAACCTCCTCTTCTGATCAGCCTCCTCCGCTGATCATCAGCCTTCCCGGCTGCTCTCAGCAAACCTCTCCTCTACCCCCATAACCCTTAAACAAGTGCTTGCTCCACTCTCGAGCACTCAGAAGCTTCCTCTCCTTCTCCTCAACCTCGCAACATTCATCCTCTTCTTCACCTTGCCCGTGAGATCGAACATTCCTCCGTGTTAACTAGGCGGTGCCGTTTTCGCACATCAACAGTTAACACGCGACCTTCAGATCAGAACAAACGGTGAAAAGTGACAGTTGCCATGTCAGATCATCGTTCAGTCGAGAACCTTGCTCAATCAAGTCCCAGAGATGATCCTCTCTGGGAGGCCTTCGAGCAATCGCGCCGTGAGAATGCTCAGCAGTTCCAAGCAATCACCAAATTCTTACTGCAATCACCCAGCAGTTGCAGATACAACCTGCAGCGGCTCCTGTTGCTCCAGCTGCTCCAATCAATCCAACACCAACATTGGAGCATCAACAAGCTTATCCTCCAGCTTGCCCGCCGGTCTATCCTCCTTATACAACAACCTTTCTGCAAGGGCCTGCAGCCCCTTTGCGACCTCAAGATGAAGAGTTTGTAGTTCGTCAAAACTTCTTCCGGGAAGCAGCCCGGGGAAGTCCTGCAAGATTTCTCAACTTTCAGGAAAGTCATCTTTACCCTTCAACTCCTGCCTTTGCTCGTCTTGCAGCAACGTTTCCCTTCTATCCTCCTGCTTCTTTTGCAGCTACAGCTTATGCGCCCTTTTATCCTTATGTTTTATGAGAGCAAGAAGTGCCTTCGCCGTTTACAGAGAATGTTCGTCATGAACCTACTCCAGCTAACTTCAGAGAGCCACGGCTACCCATCTACACTGGAGAGACTGATCCAGTGAAGCATCTCCAAGCCTTCTAATCGGTCGTTGCTCTCAAAACACTTTCAGATGCAACTAAGTGCAAGCTCCTTGTGACAACCTTTGATGGACAAGTGAGGGATTGGTTCTATGGTCTTCTCCCTCACTCCATCACTTCCTTTTCTGATCTGCGAAGAGAGTTCTTGCTAAGATTCTCTACTTCCACGAAGATAAAGGGAGATCCTAAGGCCCTCTTTGAGATCAAGCAACGTGGGAATGAAACTTGGTCTCAGTTCGTTGATCGATTTCTAAGAGAAATCTTGGATATCAAGATTGTTGGTCAAGAAATGTACCGAGTGGCTCTTATCCACAGTTTCTGTGAAGGGTCGCTCAAGTTTGAAGCCAATGTCCGAGCACCGAGAACGTACCAAGAGTTGATTGCCTTAGCCAACACATACATCCGAGGAGAAAAGGGCAACCCAAGCTTCGTCTCCAAGCTTGTATCAGAGAAAGATCCTTCTCACAAGCAGCCTCCGAGGTCTCCTCATAATGATTTCCCAACTCACTCAAGGAAGGGAAGAAGGTTTCAGCGCCATCAATACCCTTTCCCGAGCCGTGATCGTGCTCAAGATCAGTCGCTACTACCACCAGCCCCATCTTCACAAACAGTTGCAGTTTACCAACAGCAAGACGATGACTTGCATGAGTCTGAACTAGATGAAGCCATGCTAGTAGTAAGCCAAGTCATGAAAGATAAGGCTAACTACAAAAGTCCTTATCGACCCGCAGATCAAAGATCTAGAGACTCAGAACCATATTGTGA
The DNA here is from genome assembly GCA_039583875.1 of Platanthera guangdongensis. Taxonomy (NCBI): domain Eukaryota; kingdom Viridiplantae; phylum Streptophyta; class Magnoliopsida; order Asparagales; family Orchidaceae; genus Platanthera; species Platanthera guangdongensis. Next base: position 91,517,390 of record CM077151.1, on the reverse strand, counting down.
ATTCCACAATAAGCCAGGCCACCTGACAGAGAACTGCCGAGCACTCCGCCAATTGATGCAAAGGATGCTCCGGCAAGGTAAGATGCGTGACCTGCTTCCCAAAGATGATCGCCCTGATCCAGCAACCTCAAAGGGCAAAGAAGTTGGAGACATTCCTTGCATCTCAAGAGGAGTGAGCCTAGTTGAAGAGCACTCTCTTCTTATTGTTAACAATACCATTGAAACCTTCGATGTCGATGACAATGGTGCGCTTGGAAGACTATTCTAAGCCGGCAAAGGACTTCATAGTTCTTCAACGTCTTTTCATAACTGTGACTGGTTATTCTTACTCTACTCTTCATATTTCAAACATTTTCTTTACTAAACACTTCTATGTGTTCATTCTTGCTTTTTAATAAAGATTTCTTCAGGGATCTCATACTGACACAGTTCCCTTCTTGTAATGCTTCTTCCTCTATTTTTTTCTTTGCCAAAGAGATCACTAAACCAATGAGATATCGCCGAGTCTTGTTATAGGCCCCCTCGAGATTGGATTCTGGCGTAAGGCCACAATGACAACATATCTCAGGGAGTTTTCGCATATGTGTAGTGGGGGCTATATAACTCTCATATGGAGGAATACGAGACTTCGGATCCTAGCCGGCATCTGACACAGAGTGTATGCTAGGGAGGCCCCATGTGTTAGCTCTGCTGTGCTCCGTTAAGGATACATTACAGTTATGGTGATCTTTGCTTGACAAGTAATGGCGACCAAGCGTAGCCTTGTCTCTTCGATCATCTCACAACTGTGATGGCTGAACACTCTATGATGCTCTCAATCCATGCTTTCGCGGGGTCCACAACTTCACTGATCTTTCCACAGACAAGCAATGCTTTAGGCCACATGGCACAACTAGTCTCATTGATCAGTGATGTAGTAACCCGAGGTATGAGAGCAGTGCATCTAGCGGTCCTTCTCAGGATTTTCTGTGCTTTTCTCTTTTGTGCCCTTCTAGAAGATGCGCGGCTAGCCCTCTCTTAGTAGGACTGTACTCGTGATGACCTTTCTCAGGCAAGTGATGCATAAGGCCCACGAGTGATCTCCTGTGGCAGCATCCAGTCTTTCTTGGTCATCTCCAAGTATAGACCTCTTTTTTATCAACTGCCTCTTTCACAGGTTGACAGGTTAAATCCGACCTACCAAAATGACTAGCAAACATTCATTTTGTTTATGCTCATCTTATATGTGTTTCCTGCATAATCTCTATCAGATGATGACTTACAAGCTCTCTACTTATATAAGCTCCATTACTTTTATCAAGTGTTAATGACATCAATCATTGATAAAGGAATTTAGCTCTCCTTGATCATCAAGCCCTGCTATTGGAATCTAGTTAACATCAGCAGAATTCATCAGACATTTCCTCTACTATATGATCATATCGACCTTATCTTATCAACAGTTAACACTTGCAAGCCTCCTCCCAGGTACTTGCAACCTTCTTTCATATATTATGTTTGCCGCTCACTCTTCTCTTTGTAGAGATCAGCAGATACTTGCAAGTCTCCTCACAGGTACTTGCAAGCTACTCCCATATATTATGTTTGCTTCTAAGTCTCATTTTGCAGAGATCAGCAGATACTTGCAAGTCTCCTCACAGGTACTTGCAAGCTACTCCCATATATTATGTCTGCTTCTAAGTCTCATTTTGTAGAGATCAGCATGTAACGCCCCAAAATTTGAAAGAAGGACGAGCAACATCGAGAGCCAAGTTTGGGTCTTGGTGAGGGTCACACGGCCTTGGACACGGGCGTGTCCATGACCGTGTCGTACCGGGTTCGTCGAGAGCCCGGGAAGTCGATAATTTTTCGCTCAGGACGTCGACTAGTGGGGGGCACGCCCTCCGACACGCCTGTGGCGGAGCCCGTGTTACAGGCGTGTTCCCTCGAGTGTCGACACAATTTTGTCGACACAGAGGAGGTGTCAACACAGGCAGGGAACACGGCCTAGGACACGGGCATGTCCATGGCCGTGTATTATCGGGTTCGTCGAGCGCCTGTGGTATCGACGTTTTTCGCCCGACGAAGTGTCGAGGCGGTGAACATGGTTCGAGACACGGGCATGTCCTGCGTCGTGTCGTGCGTGTTCGACGAATTTCTGCGAGTTCAACGAAGAGGCAGTCGACGATCGTCGAGACTTCGAACATGTCCTGAGACACGGGCGTGACCCAGGCCGTGTCCTTCTCGGGTTGTGAGTCGGGTCTTGTGAGGGGTTGGACACGGCCTGGAGCCCAGGCGTGTTCAGGTTGGACACGGCCGTGTCAAATGTGACACGGGCGTGTCAAGGACCCGTGTCCTGTTTTGGGTGCGACTGTTTTGGCATCGTTTGGGGAACACGGCCTTGGACACGAGCGTGTCACAATCCACGTTCGGCCCAGGTGTTTTGATTTTCAGTTCGGATTGTGGTCGTTCTTTCCCTTCTTTTGGGATCTGATGGTCTAGGGTTGCCCTTGCTGAGTTAAGTCCGAGAATAGGGTTAGAAACCCTCATTCTTCACCAAGCAATCTCTTTCTAAGATCTAGAGAGAGGGGAGAGCAAGGAAGAAGGTGAAGGAGAGATCCGGCTGTTGGAGAGGCTTCGGTGCTCCAAATCGCGAGCCGAGTCCAGATCCGTGGAGGCAAGATCGTTGCGAACGTTTTCATCCGGCTAAGTTTCCATGGCTAGGAAGAGGGGTCGGACGGTAACGACACTTCTCCTCTTGATTTTAGAATGCATGTTTTAGCATCTTTTATTTTCTAGTTTTTGGGCACCAAACTCTCAAATGAGAGGGGTTTGGGTCGCCAAGGTTCAAGAGCAACCTCCAGGTCGATTGAGTTAGTCCACGACATGTTTTTGCATTAGAGATCCGCTCCGTTAGTCGATTAGGCATGGTGGGTGAAGCCGTAGTCGCGATCGTTAGTCCGACTCGGTGATGTTGCAGACAAGCTTTAAGGATTCGTAGAGATCCGTTGTGGCAAGATGTTGTTTGTGATATTGTGATGTTTTTCCCCTTTTCTCGAGTGAGTACGTGTAGTCGAAACCGGACAAGGTTAGCTCCTCAATGGCGGTAGATGGTTTCCTTGGTGAACAAGGTTAGCTCCGCATTGGTGGTAGACGGTTTCCTTGGTGCGCGGGAATGCTGCAGTACGAATGAGGTACTAGGGTGGAATTGTCTTGGATTGTGACGTGCCAAGGCGTGTTTGTGTCTCCGTGGTCGGCTGGCTATCCCGTGACGTGCACGTCATGTGTGGTGAGTGTCCCGGCGAGACTAGTCCCCTTCTGTGAGACTGACGAGAATGCCAAGCATGGGGCAAGCCCGGGCAATGAGGCCATGAGCGGGTGGGGTCCAGCAAGGCTTCTTAGAATCGGTCTGTGTGTTTGTTGGAATCCTGACATTAGAAGTCAAAGCTTGCAGACAAGCCCGGGTCTTAGACCTTGAGCGGGTGGGGCCTTTGCAAGAGTTCCGTGTGGCGGCTTGTATGTCATTGGGGGAATGTTGGTAACCCCCATTTGTTTGTGGTTTTATGTCATTGGGGAAATGATGAGTACCCATATGATGTGATGATGTGCTAGTTGCATACGCGATAGGGTTCCTTGGGTGAAGCCCAGGTTTTTGCATACATGCTGCATAAGTATGCACTTTCATTATATGATCAACAATAGAGAACGTGTATGTCGTTTGAGATATCCAAGCCTGTTCTTAGTGCATTACTTGTTTAGATATATATATTGTATACGAAGTGCTGACTTGCAGGTTGGAGGGGTTCCCCGGGGTCCGTTAGGGGCGGCCGGGAGGAGATGTGTTGGTTACACAGTTTGAGGTCAGCCTTTGCTGACCCACGTTACAATCAAATTTTTACAGGGCAAGGATCGCAAGCAAGAGCTAGCTCGCCGGCCAAAAGGGTCTAAGCCTCATGAAGGGTTACCGTTTTGCTGTATTTCTACTTTTATGACATTGTATGTTTGATGCTCATGTTTTCCGGCTTACATGCCGAGGTAGTCTAGGAGTGCTTGTGCACATTTATGACTGGTGTTGTTATTTGAGTTTTGGACTCACTTCTGTTGTAAGGCCTTAAGGCCGCTTCGATACTCCTATATGTTGTGGATAACTTCTAGTCTGACTGCTTTTTTTGCTGTGCTGTGGTTATGAGTTTTGAGATTGGGTAGTTATATCATCTTATAATACTGAAGCTATGGCGTCTGTATGTTGTGGGGCTCCGGCCGGACCCTTATTATACGGTCATTACAGGGGAGGTGCTACAATTTGGTATCAAAGGGAGGTTAGGTTCAAGGTCAGTGCATATAGAAGTTATCCACATAGGAGTAATGCAGGACCATGAGTGTCCTTATGTTTGAGTCTTGCGATTTGAGACTGATTCCTTGTTTTCTTGCTTCCTTGAAGAGTGCAAGCAACAAGGCGGGTACGTCGAGACCAAGAGAAGAGCTTTCGGCGAGCAGCACCACAGCTTAGGGTCCTTTGGGCATGGGTGTAAACCTGGCCGACTTCTGCCGCATGCTTGCAGAAGCAATGGTGGCGGTCCAGGCTGCAGCAACAGCTCGGGTAGCAACCCCTGCTACACCGGATACGGCGACGGCTGTGCCGAGCGGAGAAGCCAGGCGAGCAGAGCCTTTTGCAGAAAGAGTGGTGGTCGGGCTTGGAGACCGGCAGATGAAGTACTTTTTGAGCTTCCATCTCCCGACATTCAAGGATGTCGGTACTCCGACTGATGCGGAGGACTGGTGGGCACGGATTCAAGAGCTTTTGAGGGCGGCAGAGATGCCAAAAGAGAAGAAATCTGAATTTGTGGCCTTCATGTTGGAGGGAGACGCAAAGTTGTGGTGGATGAGCCATAGCGGCCGCCAATTTCCTGGACGCACCCCGTCGATGGAAGAATTTGGGGATGCTTTTCTAAAGAGGTACATTCCCGTTTCTACGAGGTTGGCCCTTCAGATGCAATTTCTGCACTTGATATAGCGAGACAAGACGGTGGACGAGTATGTGTAGGAGTTCACCCATTTGGGTCGTTACGCGGGAACGACGATGGCAGATGATGTAGAGAGGGATAACCTCTTTTGCCAGGGGCTGAGGGAGAATCTAAGGCAACCCCTCATTGCCATGAAGAGAGCTGGTTTTAACGAGCTAGTTGAGGCTGCTAGGACGTTAGAGAGTAATCTAGAGCGAAGCCAACGCCGCAAGGGTTTTGCACCCAAGCAAGGAGAAGGGAAGCCTTCTCAATCCCAAGGAAAGTCGGAAGGGAATAGATGGAGGAAGAAGCCTCACCCGTACAAGTCCGGTGAGAAAATCAAGTGGACGTCCGGAGGGTCTCACTCTAAGGGGCCACCGACGTGCTTCAACTGTGGCAAGGTGGGACACATAGCTCGTTTTTGTAATCAAGGGGGTGCAGAGCAGGAGACAAGGCAAGAGCAGACTGTGCGCTCCGGCCCCAGTGCTGCAGAGAAAGGGAAGATGGCGGAGTCGAGCGCTTCTTGGTTCCAATCGGTACAACCAAGGGCTTACAACCTTGGATAGCAGGAAGCGATCCGCCAACCCGACGTGGTGACAGGTATGAGGAAGTTTAAGTTTAACCTTGCGCTCATACATTTAGACCGTTATTGTTGATGTCTATGTTGTAGGCTTTGTGTTGGTTTCCGGATACCCCGCTAGAGTACTATTTGATACGGGAGCGTCGCACTCCTTTCTTGCGAAAAGCTTCATCCGGAGGATTGGAGTTGAGTCATTTTCGGCGGACGTGGAGCTGAAGGTGCGCATGCCCAATGGGTCATCCATGACCACCGAAAAGAAAGGGCGCATTTGTTGGGAGCTAAGCGGAGTTGACTTCATGCTGATAGCAGCGGTGTTACCGTTGGTCGAGTTTGATGTGATTTTGGGAATGGACTGGCTAGCAGAGCAACGTGCCAGTATTGATTGCCTATCCAAGATGGTGACCCTAAGAAGGGAAGGGCAGACTGAGGTCAAATTTGAGGGCCTTAACAGAGTGGCATGTTCTCTGATTTCGGCCTTGCAGTTGGCGCGGGAAGTTAGCTAGGGTGGAGTAGCGCTTGTAGCGTTATTGGAGGTTCGCCTTTCCAGGTTATCACTTGGGGAAGTGCCAGTGGTGGAAGAGTTTGAGGATGTATTCCCGGATAAACTTCCTGGAGAGCCTCCTCGACGGGAGATAGATTTCTCGATTGAGTTAGTACCGGAGGCTAGGCCGGTGTCGCGTCCTCCGTTTAGGATGGCACCAAAGGAGTTGGCTGAACTCAAGGTACAGTTGCAGGAACTGTTGGAGCAAGGGTATATAACACCCAGTTCTTCACCGTGGAGAGCGCCGGTGTTGTTTGTAAAGAAGAAAGATGGTAGTATGCGGCTGTGCATAGACTACCGAGAGCTGAATAAACTAACCGTCAAGAATAAATATCTGATTCCTCGGATAGACGACCTGTTCGACCAGTTGGTGGGGTCGGTAGTGTATTCAAAGTTGGACTTGAAGTCAGGATACTATCAGTTGCGGATTCGGGATGAGGACATACCCAAGACAGCGTTTGGCACGAGGTATGGACACTTCGAGTTCTCGGTGATGTCGTTCGGGCTGACGAACGCACCATCTGTATTCATGGATTTGATGAATCGAGTATTTCGAAAATACTTGTACTCTTTTGTAGTTGTCTTTATTGACGACATCTTGATGTATTCCAAATCAGATGTGGAGCATGAGACTCACTTGAGAATGGTCTTGCAAGTGTTGAGGGAGAACCAGTTGTATGCAAAGTTCTCGAAGTGCGAGCTCTGGTTAGAGAAGGTCGCATTTTTGGGCCACGTGATTAGTGGGGATGGGGTGGCGATAGATCCAACAAAGGTGGAAGCCATCAGAGATTGGCCAATTTTGAGAACCGTGGCGGAAGTCCGAAGTTTTCTTGGACTAGACGGGTACTATAGGAGATTCGTGGAAAACTTTTCGCGGATCGCTCTACCCCTCACCTCACTCACTCGTAAAGACCAGAAGTTTGTGTGGACTCAAGAGTGCAATCAGGCATTCGAGATGCTGAAGGAAAGACTGATGACGACTCCAATCCTAAGTCTACCGAAAGGGACCGAAGGATTTCAGATCTTTAGTGACGCATCGGGATGCGGTTTGGGTTGCGTTTTGGTGCAACATGGCAGGGTGATAGCTTTTGGGTCTAGGCAGCTGAAGTCTCACGAGAGGAATTACCTCGTTCATGACTTGGAGTTGGCGGCGGTAATTTTCACGTTGAAATTGTGGCGGCACTATGTTTATGGTGCGAAGGTAGAGATCTTGACGGATCACAAAATCCTGAAGTATCTCCTAGATAAGAAGGACATGAATATGCGGCAGCGCAGGTGGGTTGAGTTCCTTGGAGACTATGAGGTGGTGATTCAGTATATGCCAGGCAAGGCCAATGTGGTGGCCGATGCATTGAGTAGAAAATACTCTGGGCAAGGGAATTGGATTGACGCTCATGATGAGCGGTTGGTGCGGCAATGGGAGTCCCTCGGCTTGGAGTGCGTAGCAAGAGGTGAGGCTAGCATGGCTCGATTAAACTGGATTGAAATGCAGAACGACTTGTCCGATCGTATACGGGAAGCGACCCGTTTGGATGTGGATTTTTAGCCATTCGTGGTGGAAGCTCAAAACGGAGAGAGCACCACCTGTGAGATGATTGACGGGATTCTGAGGAAGGACGGAAGGATTTGTGTACCGCAGTTCGGCAAGCTCCATGAGGAGTTGATGTTTGAGGCTCACTTTACAAAGTACTCCATTCATCCGGGCAGTACAAAGATGTACTTGGATATGAAGTGATCCTTTTGGTGGCCTGGACTGAAGCGGGACGTGGCTTTGTACGTGAATCAATGTCAAACATGTGCCTTAGTGAAGGTCGAGTTTCAGAAGCCGCGCGGGTTCCTGAAGCCTCTTCCAATCCCCGAGTGGAAATTTGATAACATTTCCATGGATTTTATGCATGAGTTACCTAGATCACAGCAGGGTAACGACGCGATTTGGGTGATTGTGGATCGCTTAACCAAAGTGGCTCACTTCATCCCAAACCGGAAGAAGGACATCGTGGAGAAGCTGGTGGAGTTGTATGTTCGCAACATTGTGCGACTGCATGAGATTCCTAAAAGTATAGTAAGCGATCGTGACGGACGTTTCACGTCCAAGGACTGGAGGTTGGTTCAGAAGAGTCTGGGCACGAAGCTAAAGTTCAGTACGGCTTTCCATCCTCAAACTGACGGGCAAACTGAAAGGACGAACCGTACTATGGAGGATATGCTGAGGATGTGTGTCTTGACTTCGGCAGGAAATGGGAGGATCACCTCTTCATGGTGGAGTTTGCATATAACAACAGTTACCAAGCAAGTATAAAGATAGCGCCATACGAAGCTCTGTATGGGAGGCAGTGTTGAACACCGATGTCATGGACAGAGGCGGGAGACACCAAACTATCTGGAAAAGAAGTGGTGGTGGATGCTTGTGAGTTGGTACGGACCATTCAAGAGCGCAGGAAGGTGGCTCAAGATCGGCAAGCAAAATATTTTAATGCGCGCCACAGGAAGTTAGAGTTCGCGGTAGGCGATTGGGTCTATTTGAAGATCAAGCCGTTCAAAGGTGTTTCACGTATTCGCCGACTCAAGAAATTGAGTCCAAGGTTTTTGGGACCTTTTGAAGTTGTTGAACAGGTGGGAGAAGCAGCATACCGATTGGCGTTGTCCGCAGAGTTGAGTGGATTGCATGAAGTCTTCCATGTCTTCGTCTTGAGGAAAGCCTTGGTAGAGGCTAGTGTGGTGATCGAATCTGCATCGGTGTCGATAGAGGAAGACTTAAGGACCCAAGTTCATCCAATTATTATAGAGGACTCAGAAATTCGGCAATTGCGGAACAAAGAGGTCAAACTCTTAAAAGTCCGATGGTATAACTGCGGCCGTGAGGAGCTCCCTTGGGAGCAAGAACAAACCATGCTGGAGGAATATCCAGAGTTTTTCCATTCAGGTATCAATTAAATTTTTGTGTACCTCTTCTTGCTTTTTGGCAATTTCGGGACAAAATTCTTTTAAGGGGGAGAGAGTTGTAACGCCCCAAAATTTGAAAGAAGGACGAGCATCGTCGAGAGCCAAGTTTGGGTCTTGGTGAGGGTCACACATCCTAGGATACGGGCGTGTCCATAGCCGTGTCGTACCGGGTTCGTCGAGAGTCCGGGAAGTCGACGATTTTTCGCTCAGGTCATCGACTAGTGGGGGACACGCCCTCCGACACGCACGTGTCGGAGCACGTGTTGCAGGCGTGTTCCCTTGAGTGTCGACGCAGTTATGTCGACACAGAGGAGGTGTCGACACAGGCAGGGAACACGGCCTAGGACACAGGCATGTCCATGACCTTGTCTTATCGGGTTCGTCGAGCTCCTGTGGTGTCGACGTTTTTCGCCTGACGAAGTGTCGAGGCAGTGAACATGGTTCGGGACACGGGCGTGTCCTGGGCCGTGTCGAGCGTGTTCGACGAATATCTGCGAGTTCGACGAAGAGGCAGTCGACGATCGTCGAGACTTTGAACACGGCCTGAGACACGGGTGTGTCCCAGACCGTGTCCTTCTCGGGTTGTGAGCCGGGTCTTGTGAGGGGTTGGACACGGCCTGGAGCCCAGGCGTGTTCAGGTTGGACACAGCCGTGTCAAATGTGACACGGGCGTGTCAAGGACCCGTGTCCAGTTTTGGGTGCGACGGTTTCGGCGTCATTTGGGGAACACGGCCTTGGACACGGGCGTGTCACAAGCCGTGTTCAGCCCAGGTGTTTTGATTTTCAGTTCGGATCGTGGCCGTTCTTTCCCTTCTTTTGGGATCTGATGGTCCAGGGTTTCCCTTGCTGAGTTAAGTCCGAGAATAGGGTTAGAAACCATCATTCTTCTCCAAGCAATCTCTTTCTAAGATCAAGAGAGAGGGGAGAGCAAGGAAGAAGGTGAAGGAGAGATCCGGCAGTTGGAGAGGCTTCGGTGCTCCAAATCGCGAGCCGAGTCCAGATCCGTGGAGGCAAGATCATAGCGAATGTTTTCATCAGGCTAAGTTTCCATGGCTAGGAAGAGGGGTCGGAAGGTAACGACACTTCTCCTCTTGGTTTTAGGATGCATGTTTTAGCATCTTTTATTTTCTAGTTTTTGGGCACCAAACTCTCAAATGAGAGGGGTTTGGGTCGCCAAGGTTCAAGAGAAACCTCTGGGTCGATTGAGTCCGTCCCCGGCATGTTTTTGCATTAGAGATCCGCTCCGTTAGTGGATTAGGCATGGTGGGTGAAGCCGTAGTCGCGACCGTTAGTCTGACTCGGTGATGTTGCATACGAGTTTTAAGGATTCATAGAGATCCGTTGTGGCAAGATGTCGTTTGTGATGTTTTGATGTTTTCCCCCTTTTCTCTAGTGAGTACATGTAGTCAGAACCGGAGAAGGTTAGCTCCTCAATGGCGGTAGATGGTTTCCTTGGTGAACAAGGTTAGCTCCGCATTGGTGGTAGATGGTTTCCTTGGTGCGCGGGAACGCTGCAGTACGAATGAGGGACTATGGTGGAATTATATTGGATTGTGATGTGCCAAGGCGTGGTTGTGTCTCCGTGGTCGGCTGGCTATCCCGTGACGTGCACGTCATGTGTTGAGAGTGTCCCGACGAGACTAGTCCCCTTCTGTGAGACTGACGAGAATGCCAAACATGGGGCAAGCCCGGGCAATGAGGCCATGAGCGGGTGGGGTCCAGCAATGCTTCTTAGAATCGGTCTGTGTGTTTGTTGGAATCCTGACATGAGAAGTCAGAGCTTGCAGGCAAGCCCGGGTCTAAGACCTTGAGCGGGTGGGGCCTTTGCAAGAGTTCTGTGTGGCGGCTTGTATGCCGTTGGGGGAATGTTGGAAACCCCCCTTTGTTTGCGGCTTTATGCCAATGGGGAAATGATGAGTACCCATATGATGTGATGATGTGCTAGTTGCATACGCGATAGGGTGCCTTGGGTGAAGCCCGGGTTTTTGCATACATGCTGCATAAGTAGGCTCTTTCATTATATACTCAACAATAGAGAACGTATATGTTGTTTGAGACATCCAAGCCTGTTCTTAGTGTATTACTTGTTTAGATATATATATATTGCATACGAATTGCTGACTTACAGGTTGGAGGGGTTCCCCGGGTTCCATTAGGGGCGGCCGGGAGGAGATGTGTTGGTTACACAGTTTGAGGTCAGCCTTTGCTGACCCACGTTACAATCAAATTTTTACAGGGCAAGGATCACAAGCAGGAGCTAGCTCGCCGGCCAAAAGGACCTAAGCCGCATGAAGGGTTACCGTTTTGCTGTAGTTCTACTTTTATGACATTATATGTTTGATGCTCATGTTTTCCGGCTTGCATGCCAAGGTAGTCTAGGAGTGCTTGTGCACATTTATGATTGGTGTTATTATTTGAGTTTTGGATTCACTTCTGTTGTAAGGCCTTAAGGCCGCTTCGATACTCGTATATGTTGTGGATAACTTCTAGTCTGTCTGCTTTTTCCGTTGTGCTGTGGTTATGAGTTTTGAGATCGGGTAGTTATATCATCTTATAATACTGAAGCTGTGGCGTCTGTATGTTGTGGGGCCCCGGCCGGACCCATATTATATGGTCATTACAGGGGAGGTGCTACACAGCAGATACCTGCAAGTTGCCTTCAGGTATTTGCAGCTTCCTTTACTCCCATATTTGCTTCTAACTTCTCTTTTGCAGAAACCAGCAAACACTTGCAAGTTCTCTTCAGGTACTTGCAACTTGTTTTTCCTTTCATGCATATTGCTTACTCTTCTTTTTGTAAAGGACAGCAGGTGCTTGCAAGATCCCTTCAGTTACTTGCAAGTTATTGTTCCTCTATGCTTTCTTCTCAACTTTATTTTGCAGAACTCAGTAGAAGACACATCTTCTTTGTTTTGCAAAGGCAAACCCAGGTACGCGTAAGACGTTCCTTCCATGCATGCCTACACTAACTTTTCCTTTGCAGGAAATAGACAGGCATTAGCAAACTCCTAAGGAGAGACATTAGGTTCTATCTCTTCTTGCCCCCTTCTTTTCCTTTGGGGTGGATCATGATTTTCGTGGGTATCCAACTTTTTCGAAGTTCCCTTCTGAACTTAAAAAAGTGCAGGGATTATGGTAACCCCGAAATCGGCGATCCTTCCCAAGACAGCCAGCTCGCTAGTCGCGGCCGGCTCCCGGTTCCTCCTGGAGGTTTCGACGTCTTAGGATGGGCAGACAGGATTTTTTGTCCGCTCAGGCCGCACGGCTTGGGCGGTCTCGGCGTTCTGACCGCCCATGCCGCGCGTCGTTCCCTTGGTCGGCAGGGGCCGCGAACTGCTCCTGCAGTCCGCCCCTGCAGGCAGAGCCCCTTGTCAGCTAAACCACAGGTTTCTCAATAGATGCCCCCCTTTGTCGGACTCAAATATTTATCCTCCCAGACCGCTCAAATCGCCAAACAAAAGTGGCAATCTGCCCCCGGGCCGCCAGCCAGCTACCTCAGTTTCCACATCGCCAACATGCGCAACCTGCCACGTCAGTCCGACAGGTCGCCCATCCCTTGTAACCCAGCAGGTGTCGCAAATTCCGTTCAACAGTGGCGGACTCCAGAAGCATGGCTAGCCAGCTTCATCAGTCTACCTAAGGAGCGCGGACACTCCAGCTCTCCGGCTACCCGCAAAGACCAGCAGCCACATCTCGTGCATCGCGAGCTGGGCGGACTCGAAGTGTAGTCAAGACTTCCAGTCCACCTACATTGGTGAACCACAACTCCTCAGCAGCAGGCCTCTTCGTTCAATGGCATCAGCAGACTCAGCTTGTCAGCAGAAGCGGACTGCGCGGACTCAGCGGATTCGCTATGCAGACTGCCATTCCTCAGCCTCCAACACCTACTTCTCTCCAGCACCAGGGTCAACCTCCTCAGCCCGCACAGTCTTGGCGCGGGCTCAAATAGTAGTGGCGGACTCCTCCCAGTCCGCCAAGTAGTAGAACCTCCAGAAGGTAGTCTAAGACCGCGCAGCCTCCTGCGGACTCTCTGGACTCAGCAGATACCCCCTCAGCTTGCCCGCGGCGCGTGCTCGCTCAGTTCAGCAGTGGCGGACTCCGCGAATTCTCCTCGCAGCCCGCCACTCAGCTTCCAGCTCCCACTTCCCAGCAGCGGGAGGATGCTTCCTCAGCCCGCACATACTTGGCGCAGGCTCGATCAGCTCAGTCTGGGCGGACTCTTCCCAGTCTGCCATCAGCAGGACCAGTTCCAGAAGCAAGCCCCAGTCCGCGTGGCCTGTTGCGGACTCGGCGGACTCCATCCTCTTCTCGCTCAAGTTACTATCTCACCGGAGGTAGTGTCACCGAAAGTCGTTACCTCCTCGGGCCTATAAATAGACCCCCATGCCTCTCATTTAGGGGGGGGAACACAACATCGCCAAGGTGCTCACGCTCGAAGAAAACCCACAGCAAGCTCAAGCAGTCAAACCATGTGGACTCCCCTTCTCAGTCTGCACCTTGTCCTCTGCCCTTAGTCGTGCGGCCTGCCGAGCTGGCTCTCCTGTCCGCGTGGTCTCTTTTCTTCCCTTAACCGTGCGGTCTGCCGGCCTCCTAGCTCAGTCCGCAAGGCTTCCTATGGCACTCTTTCCATAGCCGCCAGCTTCTTCTTTGTACCCGTTTTTGCTTTCTTATAAAGGTGTATTGGCAAGCTGTAATAACTCAGTATTAATCAAAGGAAAGCTCATCACAAGAGTAACATTTAAGTCGCGACGGGCGAAGTGGGTTGTTGCTGCTGCTAGCGGCCCCCTCCTCTTTTCTCAGTTCAACTCTCTCGGCGTCAACCTGCAAGCACAACCGTCAAAGTAACCGTCTGCTCGACAGCTCCTGATCAACCTCCTCTTCTGATCAGCCTCCTCCGCTGATCATCAACCTTCCCGGCTGCTCTCAGCAAACCTCTCCTCTACCCCCGCAACCATTGAGTAATCGCTTGCTCCACTCTCGAGCACTCAGAAGCTTCCTCTCCTTCTCCTCAACCTCGCAACCTTCATCCTCTTCTTCACCTTGCCCGTGAGATTGAACACTCCTCCATGTTAACTAGGCGGTGCCGTTTTCGCGCATCAACACCGAGCACAACTAAGAGACAATAAACCCAACAGTTATCTAGGGTAATGTTTCTTTTGTTTTAAATTTATGTATGTATTTTTTGTCTCTAATTTAGAATTGTTATTAAATTGATCTGTCGAAAAGGTGTGGTAGCCCAGCTGCATGATGAGCTCTCTGTTACACCACGTGGTCAGCAGTGTGAAATTGACTGAAACACCGGGTGTGCGATGATAAGTAGTGTGCACGACCAGTGAGTCGAGCTCACCACAGAGCTAGTCTACCGCACCTTCTGTTTTTATTTTCCGTGCTTTATTAAATTAAAAAAAATTGTACTTTATTTAGTAGGGTTAGACAAGAGACAATTATATGATATGTTAATACAGGTATTTGGTATACCTTCAGGATGGTATGGGAGACAACCCATGTTGGACCATTTGGTCTTGTGCTGTGTTTTGAGCTCTTTTTCTCTCTCTATATATATATGTCCATCTTTTGTTTTGCTCATGTATTTAAATTGCAGGTGCAGGAATTTTTGAGGCGCGACAACTTGGCCGCACTTGGACATCTCGTCGCACGACCGGTATGCTCAATTTTGAGCATAGGTACTTCTTACCCAAGCTCTTTTTCACATTTGGAATGCTTATTTTTACTAGTTGTCGAATTTAAGTCTGGGGGGAGAACATGCATGTGGTCACTACACAACACATTTTGTTGCATACCAGTCTGTTGTTTAGTTATTTCATAATCTCTGTAGCACACACTGAATCACTCACACGAGTGCGCTCTTATCCACGTGTGTAGCTCGAGTCAGATGTATTGTTTTTTTGTAAACTTTAAAATAGTGGTGCTGGTTTAGGATTTCAGGATAGAGTAGTTCGAAACTCATGCAGTGCTCCTAATCGAGTACTCATGATTTGTGTAGAAATAGTATAGATTTAATTTTTCTTTATGCTCATAGATTTATATTTTTTTCTGCAGATGTAAATATTATTTGTACTACTCAAAAATATGAATCTGGAGTAATCAAACGATAATGTAGGAATGTGTGTAGCCGCCACTAGACTCGTATTACTCGAGTCGGGAGTAAGGATCATCTTTCTCGGTGGCTAAGAACTTGCCCTAAGCTAATCTTGTAGCATTGGTGCCCGGTTAGTCAAGAGTGAGCATGACGTAGGCCATCATTTTGGCTAGTTTGAGCCTTGTTTAACATGTCCTACCCGTTAACCGTTGCATGCCAAATTTGTGCCTACCCCTTCTTTGATTCAGCTCCACTCACATTCACCAAAGCCTGAAGCTAAACCCACCATCACAATCAAATGCTTGAGCGTGTTTGAATTTACTATTTTGATGATGTTGTGATATGTGGAAATCGTGTAATGTGGTGATGAATTCGTAAAATTTTTGCTTGCTAAGTTTGGGGATTGCAAACGAAGAAAAGAAAAAGAAGAAAAGCGAAAAAGAAAAATCAGAAAGAATTGCTATGAGAATTATATCCCCATCCTATTTATTGATTTTTGTCGGGTTAGCCCGTGTACACGCCCGGTTTTCAAGCTAAGTCTGGGGGTGTGTACACACGTACATTTCTAAGTGGCTGTATTGGTTTAGGTTTTTGTTCGCTCGCTTTGGTTGCGTGTAGCCTTCATGTTTATCATTGACTACCAAACCTTAGCCCGAGCCCCATTCTCTCCTATAAGTCCTACTGATTCACGCTTGATTCTAACACCCGCCGTGGAGAGAGTGTGAGCGTGCAAGCATATGGTCCCCAACATTGATGGATATCTTTGGAGGTGATCACGAGCTCCGATCTTTGGCAATGCTTACCTTAGTGGCCTGCCTACTTTCTTCCTACACATGACCGCAAGATTCTCCAAAATTCTAATTTTGAGCAAATACAATATTTATTTACGTCTGTCGAATAGTTTAAACTACGTAGTATAATTAAAAAGTTTTTTTATTATATCTTATATGCACATGATGTATTTGATTTCTCGTCTTACGTTTTTTGAAATTTCTGAGTTAGCTAGCTATTTTCTAGTCCACGGAGTAATGATTTGCTCGGAACGTGCAAATGGATAAGTCTGGGGGTGTGATGAGTCCTTATTTTATACATATTTTTGGACTCCTCCGGGCTAGTTTTCTCGTTGATGCACTACACTTTAGAGCTTTATTTGTTCATATTTGTTATTATGTCTGTTTCATGAGTAAGTGCACTTTCGACCCGTTTTCGGTGTGCTTTAGTTGTTTATGTATTTCCGTTTGTTTTACTTGTTCTTTAACCATGTCTTGAGAATGTGGTGTGCACTTTTGGTTGTCTATCTGCCTCTTCTGCTGGTGCATGGGTTGTATGCGTGCTCCGGAACCGCTCGGGAGACCCCGACGATACAGGAACACTGCGCACGATCACTGGATTCACTACGCACGACCACTGGTGGTGTGCCACGGATCATGCACATTATATTCTCCTTTGCCTAATTCTGCCCAGGTAATCGCACGAGCACTGGCCATAGTGCGCACGACCACTGGTCGTGTGCCACCGCTCGTGCGCATTTACCTCTTGCTTTATGCAGTTCTGTCTTAACCAATCGCACGATCAGTGGATTCAGTGTGCAGGACCACTGGTCGTGGGCCACTGATCGTGCGCATTTCTGCTGATGTTTCTTTCCAAGTTGCAGGTTTATTTGGACATTGCGCACGATCATCGATCGATAGTGCGCACGACCACTAGTCGTGCGCCACTGATCGTACGCTCTGCTTTTGCTGCCTCCGTATTTAAGGGTCTGCTCCGCGATTTAGGTCACGACGGGTCATTTTAGCGATCAGGGAGTGCGCGGGAAGAGCCATTATACTTCTCCCGCTACTCCATCACCTCCACCTTCATCGGGAGTCCGTAGCCGGCGATTCCGAAGCTTTCCAAACCCTCCAGCGAAGCTCCCGGCCATTGACGACCTCAACTCCAAGCTTTCCACCAGAGTTGGAGAAGAAGACAACCTAGAGAACGGACTCAAAGGCCTTCGAGGTGACAGCTCGTTGCTAACGGAAGCCTCCTCGGACTGAGCCCGAAAGCGGATTGACAACTCGTTATTCCGGCCACGACCTGCGGTGGATCTTCACCCTCTATTGGTTTACTCCTCTTCCCCTTCCTCTGTTGTATGGAATGATATAACATTGTAATGAACTACATGTTCTATTCTATATCTAATGGGATGTTTGTAGTTTTCTTATGCTTGTGAGTTGTGTGTGTGAATGCGCCTCGCCCACTTCACATCCACTCCATACCCTTATTTCACCCAATTGCACTCCGCACAAGAACAATTCCACCCATTAGCTTTCCAACCACTCGCCCAACCGAAGTTCGGCATAGCGGCCGATACACTCACCTCACCTTGCGAAGCGGTGGCTTCGACCCGCATAGCTTTAATTAGTTTAGTAGATCAAGAAACCACAATCTCTCAAGCCCCCTTTTTACTCTTTTCTAATTATAACCCTCATAACAATATTTTCTGAACGGTTGCGGCTCTATTCTAATTGCATTCCTCAAGAGACTGACACTCGGGGATTTATTCCCAAACTTTATTACTTGTGCGACCGGTGCGCTTGCCGATTTACACGCATCACGTCTACCTAAATCACGTAGAGGGGGTGAATAGGTGATGTATGTCTCTCTTCGCAGAATAAAAAAAGTAACATCCCACTTTCTACTAGACTCATTAACTTAGATTAGGTTAGGACATATGGTGGGGGAAGGGATTAGGCTAGGTTTGACCCTAGGGCCATAAGAGAAGTATGGACTCACATGGGGCCACTATAGGGTTCAAATCAACTTTAGGTCAAGCTAGCCCAAATTGAAACCATGGATACAATTTGACCTCACCATTATGTTCCTAACCCTAAAAGAAATCTAAGTGACCTAAAAGCCCCATCATAGGATCACCCATTGACCCAATATAACCAAAGTCAGCCCTAGCCCTAATTTGGTCAAAACCATACACATATGCCTAATTAGACCAAGTGGGGCATCACCATGGCCCAACCATGGTTGGGTGGTGCCACAAGGTCCATGACCTTCAAGTGGGGCCAGTTCACACATAAAATTGACCAAGTCAACCTAAAAGTCAATTTAGTCAACCTTGGGCCTATTAAGGAAGTTTGAAGACCAAACCCATTCCTAATGGGGTATGGCCTTGAGCCATGGCCCAACCAATTTTAGATGACACCATAGGATCCATGAACACCAAGTGGGACCAGCCCACTCATCAAGTTGACCATGTCAACCCTAAAAGCCAACTTGGTAAACTTTACATCTATGTAAGTAAATTAGAAGACCAAGCCCATTACTAATGGGCTAAGGCCATGAGCCATAGCCCAACTCATGTTAGGTGATGACATGGTGTCCATGACCATCAAGTGGTGTCAGCTCACTCACCCAAGTTGACCAAGTCAACCCAAAAGTCTACTTGGTCAACATAAGGCCTAAAGGAGAAGAATGAAGACCAAGCCCATTCCCAATGGTCTAAGCCCATGAACCTTGGCCCATTAGTAGCCCAAGGGTTTAATTACAGCCCCTAGTCTCTAGTTTTGGAGGGTAGTGACATGCATAGGGGTAGATTAGGAATTTAGCAAAGTGGAGGAGAGAGGGAAGCGGAAAACAAAGGATGAAGGCCACTTGGCCCTCCTTCTCTCCGCCCAAGCCCATATCTGAACTCCAGCACCCTTCGCTAACATTTTTTCAGCATTGGAGGTGCCAGTTGGAGCCAAGGAGGAGCATCCAAGGTGGTGGCCAAAATCCCCTTAACGACATCTCACTATGCAGCCTTCCCCCACCTCATTTCAACAATCCCATTAGCTTCAGAAGGTCCAAGGGAGTTGAAATTGATATATTGATCAACGGTTTTGGTGGAGAATCAGGAAATCGAGCAAGCTCGTTAGAGAGGAGAAATTTCATGTCCAACCGCCTCCGTCGTCGCCATCGGGCCCCAATCATGGTCTGTTTCTCTTTCCCTCCCCTTATGTTAGCTTCCTAGATCAATTAGGAGAGATATCGGGCTCAATTGAGCCCGATTCCAAGAGAACATTCCAAGAATTTTCGAATTTTGGGTGGTGGTCGGGTTCGCCGAAAACCGCCGCCTCCGGCGGTCAAGTCGCCGCCAAACGTTAGCCCCCACCTCAACGGAAGTGGTTGTGGTGGTGGTCGGCTAGAGAGGTGGTCGGATGGCCGGGAAATACCAAATGAAGATGATACAGGATAGGGCGATCGTGGTCGTCGCCTGGAGGAGGAAGACGCTTGGATGTCATCCATTTGATGTATTATAAACTAAAGGTTGAATTAAATTTAATGTAAATTTTCTGTCACATTCTATTCAATGATGTTAATGTTAAATTTAGGACCCTTAGAAGCAAATTCAAAAATTGTCACCAACATGAAAATTGTAGATCTATGTCGTATCTTTAATTTGATACCCTGAATATACAATTTGGAGGAGTGTATCTCCTTATAGGGTCATTCGCCTAGGATTGCTCCAAGGCTGGGGCAGAATTTCAAAAGGATGCCTAGGATAAAACGTAAGTCCAAATGCAGTGAAACTCATGTCATGCATGTGAGTACACTAGACTTAGACTATGTCCAAAAATCAGAATTTGTGGAGAATAATTTTCTATAGTTTTTGTAGAAATATGATTTATTAAATAAATGGAATTTACGGTGATTCCCTATTCCAAATGACCCCAAATTTGGGTGGCATGGCTCTAAGGTCATCCTAAGACCTTGGTAAAGAATTTGTAGCCATTTGAGCCTCTGCATATTAGAGGATCCAACATGCAAGGTGAATGTAGAATAGTGAATGGTGTGCAATTAGTAAAAATGAGAAACATTGGAATTTAGCCCATTTGGCCCATGGCATGTCCATGAAATTTTGGATAGAGGCTTATGTAGGTAAAATACTCCTTTCATGAGAAAATTGGGATTTTTGGAATCAAAAATCACGTAAGATGGATTTATTTCAAAAATTGCACATTTAGGTGTTAACATGAAAATAGGGCTATTGAACTTAGAAAATTTCAAATTGTTGGTCCAAGCCCTAATAGGTCATTTAACTTCTCTGGAAAAATTTATGAGCATTTTTGAGAATTATTCCATGTATAAATAGTGTAATTACATTTTTAGCCTTATGGGACTTTGATTAAAACATATGATTATTATTTCATCGAAAATTATGAGAAAATGTCTAACACCTTATTTCTGTATTTTGAACCCCTATAAATTTCATTAAGATTTTTGGATGAATATTTATGGTGAATACTTAAATAGTCGCATTCTTGTAATTATTTTAAATTGTGGATAACTTAGGTCAAACCACTGGATAAAATTATGAAAATTTGTTTTGAGAATTATCCTATCATTATTAGTGAGTTCAAAGTTTCCCTAAATTTTTACATGATTATTTTTAGTGCTTCATTTGAAATAGGGAGATAATGTGATTTTAATCATAAATGGAAAAAAGGGTCAAATCAAGTTGGAAAATTAGGATATTTGGTGAACAGACATTTTTAACCTTGATGAACTTCTGATAATTTACTTAGATATAATGGACCAATGATTAGAGTAGTTCATGTTCAAAGTGACCTAGGTCACTTAAGTAATTAATTTAAATTATGGTCCGAAATAATTAGAAAAATGATAGAATTCTGAATGATCAATATTATACATATGACAAACCCATGACCAAAATTTGGAGGCCTTTGTCCCAAGGAATTGGAAGTCATCTCATATAGGTTAGAATTAGGTCATGGGCTGTGTTTAGTAAATGTGACGAGTAACATTAGTGCACCAAGGGAAATGAGATTTGGCTGAATTGAGAGATGTATTGGGAAGTTTAAAACCCTGATCGGGTTCACAAGTAGGTTACTACATAGTGACGAGTGTTAGAGTGCAGGCCACAAAGAGAACAATTATAACGGGATCCGATGAAAGATCTTCGTTTTCCCAATAAGTACTTTAAAATATTAGGTCTACTCAAGAGAAACTACGAGATTGAGGTATTAATAATGGGTACACATTAATAAAAGTAAGTGTCCTTGAGAAAGGGAGCTTTGGGCTTCAGCCCATCGTAGCTCATAGTGCTCTCAAGAGCCCTTCATCGGGCATGCCCTGGGCAGTCCAATGATTAACCCTAAATTATTATGTATAACAAGAATTAGACAAGAGTAGTCTAATAGGTTAAGGGAACGATGTGACAAAACTCACCTGTATAGGGTTGGAGGGATTCAGGATGGGTTTAGTCCTGCGAGCTTGAGGCTCGGATGTTTGGATACAGGACGGCTTTAGTCCTGCGAGTTAGAGGCACGAGTGGTTACTTCAGGACGGGTTTAGTCTTGCGAGCTAGAGGCCCGGGTTTCAAAATAACTTGCATGTGCATAGAACATATTAGTGGTGATTCATGCAGTACTGGGCCAGTAATCACACCAACAGTAGTACTATGGCTCTAGTGAGGTGTGAGGGTTTGAGGGGCCAGGGGTTTGTTTTACACTGCAGTCTGGAGGACGATCCCCTAAAACGCACACTCGACCAACAAGTGTTGGGTCCATTGATCCCAATGTCCTAGATTTGTAAGAAGTCAAATAGGTCAATGGTATACACTTAGTTGTATTTGATGTATGTTTAAGTTCATGCGTACAGGTTGGTATTTGTCACAATGATTGGACATATAGTTCAAGAGACAATGACAGGTGGACTCAAAGTGATAGGCTGGAAATTCAGGAAAATGCCTACGTCCAGAAGCATTGAGTGAGGCAAGCTCACTCAACGCCATACAGCTAATAGCGCTGAGAGATGTCTGACAGTCAAAGCTTACTGTATTGAAAAGGCAGAAATGTGGCTAAGTCCACAGGCATTGAATGAGCTCAACTCACTCCACGCCATATGGCCAGAATCGTTGAGTCAAGGATATCATGTCAAAGCCTAAGCAGTGGAATCCAGAAAATCGATTAAGTCCAAAAGTGTTGAGAGAATCTTCATCACTCAACGTCATGTTGAGTCTGTCAACGCCAAACTTTAGCAAGAAGGCAAGATTGCAGAAAATTAGGCTAAGTATAAAAGAGTTGAGTGAAGCTTATACACTCAATGCTCTCCATGCCATCAGGCAGAAAGCTGAAGAATATGGCTAAGGCAAAAAGCATTGAGTGAGGCAAATACACTCAACAATCTTATTGCTCTCAATGCTTTTAAGAAGAAAGGGCAGAAGAATGTGGTCAAGGCAAAAAGAATTGAGTGGGGCATATACACTCAACGCTCTCAATGCCTAGCAGAGCTGAAATATTTTGAAGTCCAGATTCGTTGAGTATGGCTTATTCACTCAACACCACTCAACGCCTAGCAGAGCTGAAGAAAATTCTAAGTCCAGAATCGTCGAGTATTGCTGATCCATTTTTCGTCGAGCTGAGTTTTGAGTTCGTTGAACTGAGTTCAGAGTTCGTCGAACTCTGTTTTCACTTATTCGTTGACCTGATGATTTCTGAAATGATGTTTGATTTCGTCGAGCTGAGCTCTGGGTTCGTCGAACTGAGTTTTGAGTTTGTCAATCTGATGATTTCTGAAATGATGCTTGATTTCGTCGAGCTGAGCTCTTGGTTCGTCGAACTGAGTTTTAAGTTCGTCGAACTGAGGATTTCTGAAATATTGCTTGATTTTCCTAAGTATAGAATGATGTTAAAGTCAACAAGTCAATGATTTTCTGATTCGTTATTTAAATGCTACAAATCGGCAATAACGTCATCGTCAGTCTATAGTGAATCTCAATTTGATTAAGCTGAGGTTTTAACCACCGCTAAAACTGGGAAACGTGTCAATCATCCCACAAATCGATGGGATTATAAATAACAGCTGAGATCAAGATCAAAAAAGTTTTTTTCTGATTAACATTCTGAAAACGAGAAGCGGGAGTTCGTCATATTCATCCGCCATTATTACAGAACCAAGAACTTCAATTGATAAATCTGAAGGGTTTCTGAGTTCGCTGGTGCAATCAACATCTGCAATAGCAAGAACAGAGGATCTCTTTGAGGAAGACGAATCAGTCTAGGCAAGCCCTAGCTGAAGTTGATTCACGATACAAGCCGAGCCAAATCTAAAGATCTTCCTCTAGATCGTTGAAGAAGAAGAAGATATTTGTACATAGTTTTCTCTGGACAGAAGGAGAGGTAGAGCAATTCATTTCCTGCCAATAAAGGTTAGCTGATTGAAGACATTCATTCTTAATCTTCCCCCTTCATCAGCAAGAACAGGATCAAGGTCCCAGGGAACTTCTAGCACAAGTCGCAGATAGTCAAAGATTGTCATTCTTGTTGTTGGAAAGCAGATAGGGCTGAGATTTACTTAGCCAAGGAAGTAATTGACTCAGAGAATTATTTCTCTTGAGTCAAATCAACAACTCTTTCAAAATTAGTTGATCTGTGAAAGATCTGTGTTGAGGCCTAGATTGATTAGGCTGTGTGAGAGATCTGTGAGATCTTATTGTAAAGCCAAAATTATAAAGGCTATGACAAAAATCTGTGAGATTTGTGTTAGGGTTGTGGGCCTGAGATTGGATTCCTGTGTGGATCAGTGCGGGGTTGTTTCTCCCGGTCTGTTTAAAGGGCATTTGTGCATGTGTGTGGTTGTTAAGAGATTACTATGTGGAGGGTTGTAGGCTAGTGTTATAAGTATCAGTGGAGACTGACTGATCCGGTGGGATCGTGCTGTTATCTCTGAGGAGCCATAGTTTTTGGAGAAAAGTCTTGTCTAACATACCATTAGAAAGGCGGAGATGGACAGTAGATGTACCCATACACTGGGGAACCACTATAAAAATCGGGTGTGCTATGTATTGTGTTTTGCTGTTCTTAGTATTGTGTTCTTGAAAGCTAAATTAAGTATACACAGTAGGACTTAAGTCTTAGAAGATTTTAAAGAATCTTAAAAAGACTGCAATAACCTATTCATCCCCCTCTAGGTGATTAGCTACCCTTGTAATCAAAGACTTTAAAGTGGTATCAGAGGGAGGTTACTCAAGAAAAGACTTAACAGTCTGAGGAGATCTCCAGGGTAGCTGTCAGAAGTTTAAGATGGGTTCAGGAGAGAATCATAAAGAGCTTGTATCCATGAAAATTCCTCTCTGCAGGAAGGAGAATTTTGGCATATGGAAAGAACGGGTCAGATTGTTCTTAAAAGCATCTGATCCTAGGATCTATATCATAGTTCAAGAAGGACCCTTCATCCCAATGAAGATATCTGTCCTTGATGTAAATCTTCAGACTCCAAAGAAGTACACAGAAATGACTAAGGATGAAGTCATCTTAGCAATAATGGATAATATGGCACAAAACATCATAGTTAGTGTCATAGATGATTCCACCTTTCAAAACCTGGTGCACTGCAAGAGCTCAAAGGAAATGTGGGACACCTTGATAGTGTATATAGAAGGCACTGAATAAGTGAGAGATGATAGAAAGTCAATGTTAAATCAAGAGTATGAAGCTTTCAGAAAAATCAGGGAGGAGACCATAACTAGCTATTATGAAAGGTTCTTCAGGACAGTTAATGAGTTAAAGACCTATGTCAGGGACTTTAGTAATTATGAGCTAAATGATAAGTTTATTAGGTCTCTTACTAAAGATTGAGATACTAAGATATGTGTCATTAGAGAAGTGGCAAAGATGGCAGATACTCTAGCATCCATACTGTTTGGTAAGCTGCTTTCATATGAGATGAAGCTGATAGCAAGGAAGGAGGAAGAGAATACTAGCAGAGGCCAGGACGAAGAAACTTCTATGGCCTTTAAGGTAGATAGCTCCAAGAGGAGCAAGGAGAAGAATCCTTCTCCCCTAAGAAGGACAGCTGAGTCAGAAGATTCAGATCAAGAGGAATCAGGCTGTAATATGTCTGATGAGGAGTTTGCTGCTTTCTCAAAGCAGTTTATGAGGCTGATGAAAAATAAGGGATGGAGGAGCAAACCTACCTCTTCCTTCCAGAACAAAGAGGACTACTACAGAAATAAAAAAGAAACCCTCCAAAGAGGACAGGTATGATCCAAAATCTGGTGAATTTTTTTCTTAAAAGGTTGTTTGTTTCTGTTGCAGCAAGGCAGGTCATGTTGTGGCTGATTGTCTTGAGAAGAAAGAAGTTGGTGAAAAGAATCATCACCACAAGAAAAGCAAGAAGGAGAAAACCTTCATTGCTAAGAGGGATAAAAGCTATACTGAGTCTTCCTCATCAGAATCAGAAGAGGATGATGAAGCCTTCATTGGGCTAATGGCAAGATCACATGAGGAATCCTGCCAGGATCAGCCTTGACCATCTAAGGTACACTCTTCATCGAACTCTTCATCCAAGTCCAAGTATGTGACTGGTCCAGATTTAAGTGCTTCTTCATCAAGAGATGAAGATGGCTCTAAATCTGAGGAAGACAGAAATCAAATTATTGAAAGATATGGTGAACTCCTGGAAGCATTCAGAATGAGTAAGCTACTGACCAAACAACAGGCTCAGGAGATTACATCTCTGAATCTTGTAGCTTCCCAGTATTCTGAAACAACAACTTTACTAGAGCAGAAAATTAGGGAAGTTAGCCAGTTGAAGAACATTATTGTTATTCAGATGAGCACCATAACTTTTAAGAGTGATCTTATCAGAAATCTAAAAGGTAAACTCCAAAAGGAGAAGTAACTAGTGGCTAAGTTTTCAAAGACATGAACTGTGTTGTCTTTGATAGATTCCTTCTCCTCCCAAAAGGATAAGAAAGGGATAGGCCTCAAAGGGAACACTAGATCCGGTAATTCCAAAAGGAAGGACAAAGTTGTTCACCACTATGGTGGTAGGAATGGCAAGTGTGCTAGTGGCTACAAGGCAACCAATGAGGAGGTTCAAATGGCCCATCCTAGACCATTTAGGTTTGGTGTACCTGCCCCAACACTCAAAAAAAGTCTGTTGATGTACCTGCTGGACTGAGAGCTACTGACAGTAATGCTGTTAAACCAGCCCTTAAAAGGATGTACAACATCTATAAGTGCTGGTGTTGTGGCAAAGTGGGTCACTATATCATTGATTGCTGGCACAATAATAGTGTACAGAGAGCTAATGCATGCTTACCTGTCAGAAGAGCTGCAGGCAGGCATGTTCATTTTCAGCTTATCACGCACCTAGGACCCAATGATAATTAGGTCCTAAGGATAAGTGATTTATTTCTTGCAAGTGAGTCCAAGTTACCATACCCCTATATGGTACTTGGATAATGGTTACTCCAGGCACATGACTGGAATAAACTGCTTCCTGAAGGATTTCATTCCAGTAAAGGATGGACCTAAGGCGATATTTGGTGGATTAGATAAAGGGATCACCAAAGATTATGGTAAGAACACTAATGGCTTAATCACTTTCACAAAAGTGACTTATGTGGAAGGGTTGCAACACAACCTTATAATCATAAGCCAACTATGTGATCTTGCTATGTCATTTCTTTCCACAAGGATAAGTGTCATATAAGAAGATCAAGTGACCAAGAGGTCACTTTGACTGGCACTAGGAGTGGGAATGTCTATGGTCTTAATTTTCTTTGTTTATCATCAGACTCTCCCATTTGTCTAGTTGCAAATGAGAAAGCATCATATTGTGTCAAATGGCACAAGAGGCTAGCTCATTTGAATTATAAGACTAGGAAAGCTCTATAGTCAAGAGTAAGTTAAAAATGATCCTAACATGAAATGCTCTAAGGAAGGTATTTGCTCTGCATGCCAAAAGGGTAAGCAGACAAAAGCTTCCTTCAAAAGCATTGAGACTAAAGATTCTGTGAGGTGTTTATACCTCTTGCACATGGACTTATTTGCTCCAATGTCAGTTCATAGTCTAGGTAGTAAGGTCTGCACCTTTGTGGTGGTTGATGACTTTTCTAGATTTGTTTGGGTATTCTTTTTTAAGAAAAAGTCTAAAATCCCAAATGTCTTCAAGACATTTGTCATGCAAATACAGAATGAGTTGAACAGTACTATGGTCAAAATCAGAAGTGACCATGGGATTGAGTTTCAGTCTGAATGCATGACAAGAATCTGTGAACATCATGGGTTTCAACAAGAGTTTTCCTCTCCAAGAACACCCCAGCAAAATGGGATAGCTGAGAGGAAGAATAGAACTCTCATAGAGGCTGGTAGAACACTACTAAATGACACTTCTATCCTAGAATATTTCTCAACTAAGGCTGTAAATACAACTTGTCATGTCCTTAACATGGCTTCTATCACCAAGAGCCACAATAAGACTCCCTATTAGATTATGAAAAGTAGGAAACCAAACCTTGCATATCTCAGAATTTTTGGGAGCAAGTGCTTTGTACTCAACAATAGGAAATCCTATAAAACTAAGTTTGCTGCCAAAGCCTATGACGAGATATTTATTGGGTACAACAATCATAGTAAAGCTTATAGGATCTATAACTTGATAAGTCAAGTTGTAGAGAAGTCAGTTAATGTAGTATTTGATGAAACAAATATGATTAACAATGAGCTGTCAAGCTCTTCTTCTAGTTCTACATGTACTGAACTAGTGTTGAAAAAGCTCACTCTCAAGAGAAATGAAGAAGATGCTCCAACAATGCAAGACCAAGAACAGGGTGTGTGCATTCCAGAGGAAGCACAAGGATCACAGGAAGTGGATGAAGATCAACATCATGAAGAACATGATGTTGAAGCAATACTGCCTCTAGCAGTAAGACATCTGAGGGATCATCCAGACCATCAGATTATTGGTGATGCAAGACCAGGAGTAGTCACAAGGAGCAGATGTCTCAACACTGTAATGTACTCTTGCTTCCTATCACAGGTAGAACCTAAGAAATTTGGAGAGGCTAACCAAGACCAGTTTTGGATTGGAGTTATGCAAGAGGAATTGAACCAGTTTAAAAGATGTAAGTTCTGGAAGCTGGTTCCCAGACTTCAAGGACAAAATGTCATTGGAACTAAGTGGATCTACATGAATAAACTTGATGAAAATGACATTATAGTTAAGAATAAAGCTAGACTAGTGGCTCAGGGGTACAGACAAGATGAATGTGTTGACTTTGATCAAACCTTTGCTCCTGTAGCAAGACTAGAAGCTATCAGGTTTTTCCTTTCATGTGCTGCATTCCAAGTGTTCAGATTCTATCAGATGGATGTGAAATCAACATTTCTAAATGGAGATTTGAAAGAAGAAGTCTATGTGGAACAACCTCCAGGTTTTGTTGTTCCTTACCATACTGATTTTGTTTATAGACTAAGGAAAGCTCTATATAGGCTAAAGCAAGCTCCTAGAGCTTGGTATGAAATATTGTCTAGCTTTCTCATTGAAAATAAATTCTCAAGGGGGAAGATGGACAAGACTCTATTCCTTAGGGAATTTGAGGGAAAGATCATCCTAGTCTAGATATATGTTGATGACAATATAAATGTTTGGGTATACTGATGATAACCTTTGCATGAAGTTTGCCAAACTTATGCAAGGGAAGTTTGAGATGAGTAGCATGGGTGAACTTAAGTTCCTCTTGGGTCTCCATGAAGTATGGGAGTTACTTCAGAAATTTGGGATGGAGAATGGTTCCTCCAAGAAAACTCCCATGGGATCAAATATGTCTTTTGACAAAGATGAGGTAGGGAAACCTATTGATTATACTTTGTATAGAGGGATAATTGGTTCTCTTTTATACCTCACTACTAGTAGGCCAGACATCATGCATGCTACATGTGTCTGTGTTAGATATCAGTGTAACGCCCCCGATTTTTGGATATTATTACTTGATTTGGTGTCATCATATTTATGACGTCGGGGCGTTACCCCCTTCTTACGTTTTGTTGACGGCACTACACCATTTGTGCATTTTTGCGTATGTTGGGTCTGGTTGCCCGGATTTTGGGATTCTGATTGGGTTGAATGTTTTCCTTGATTCAAAGGATGAAGTTTTGAGGCTTTGGACATGTCCAATTTTAGACGAGCAATTTGGAGTCTCGACGTCTGTTTGGACCCTTGTGGTGATTTTTGCTTGTGTAAGCATTTGATGTTGCGTCCCAAAAATGGTGCGTCAGATTCTAGGGTACGTTTTCATCGAATAGTGGCGTTCAATGAATTTTTGGGGGGGCGTTCGACAATCGTCGAATGGCATTCGACGATCGGTGAAGTGGGCGTTTGATGAAGCGTCGAACGGTTCTGGGTTTGACTAAGCCGAACATTTGGATTTTGTGTTCGACGAATTTCTAGCGTAGTTCGTCGAACAGAGTTTTCCTTTACGTTTGACGAATTTCGATCAGAGTTCGTCGAACAGGTTTTGTGTTCCACAAATTTTGAACAGAATTCGTCGAATGAGATCTTTCTTCCTCCTTGTTTTCGAGAAGTCTATATTAGTTCCCGAGAAATGCCTTATCTTCAACTCGAGAAAATTCATTTATCTCTCGAGAAATGCTTCTACTTCTCGGGAGGTCTATTATTGTACCCGAGTAATGCTTTTGTTGTTCCCGAGATGTGCAGTATTGCTCTTGAGAAGTCCCTTTTTCTTCTCGAGAAGGATATTTAGTACTCGAGTAATCATCTTCTGTTCTCGAGATCTGCCTAGTTCTCGAGAAGGCCTTATCTCGTTCTCGAGAAAGCTTTACCTTGTACTCAAGAACATGAGCTGTCGTTCCTGAGTAGTCTCCTACCTGATCTCGAGTAATACTTCTTGTACTCAAGAAATACCTTCTCCTTTACTCGAGAAGTCTGCTTCTTCTACTCGAGTAATCTTCATCCTTATTCCCGAGACATATTTTCTACTCGTGAAAACTTCCTTCTGTTTTAGAGAAATACTATCTTCCACTCGAGAAATATCACCTTCTACTCGAGACATCCATACTTCTCGAATATTCTAGTTCAGCCAAACTTCATCACTTCACTTAAGTATACTAACCCTTATATTATATTATTATATCTATATATATATGCATATAAGATAAACTTCTTCTTCTCCTCCCTAGACCGATTTTCCTTCTTTCTTCCCGAACCAGAGCGACGTGAGCGAGAGAGAGGAAGTTTTCCGCGATTCTTCTGGTAGCCACCGACGGTGCTCCGGTGCTTGAAATCTTCAATCGAATATAGATCTAGAAAGCTCTCAATAAGAGCTACGCCATCGTGGTAAAATCTTCCCCATTCCTTGAGTTTTTATCGCTAGGGTTTTCGGCCCTAACTCCTATTTTTTGTCCATTCTTGTTATATTTTGGTTTCCCTCGTCTTTCTTTGTCCCGATCTACGTCGAGGTGCGATTTGGTGGTCTTCTCCGATAAAACCAAGACAAGTGATGGTTTCCTCCTTCTCTTCCCTTCTTTATCCCGATTTGCAGAAATTTCTAACTCCTTGTTATCATGATTATAGTGTTGTTAGATCTCCTGTCTAATTCTATTTATAATTTTCATGTTTTTTTATTTTGCTACCTAACCTTGTTAAGTGTTATATGTTTTGATGATGTGGTTAAATCTCACTCTTATAACCATTCCTCAACTTTTATATAGGACATGTTAGAATTTATTTAGGGTTGTAAATTCTTCCTAAAGGTTGATCAACCATTTCAAGCCTAGAATTGTCTAGTAGAATCTAATGTGTCATTGTTGTCTTGAGATCTATATCATGGTTTTCTTCGTGGCGATGTCGTGGGGCGAGACAAGCCACAAGGCCCCGATTGGGTTATGGTGTGCCCCTGAGCTCTAAACCCAGGTCGTTACGGGGTATGACTTCATGATTTTCTTCATTGTGGGTGTTATTGGTGGGGGAATCCAGCACCGCAACGTTGATCCCTCTGTTAGTACATTGTGGGACTCTACCGGGTGTTTGGGATTTTGCGGTGTATTGTGGAGTATCCAATCTCCCCCGCATTTATGACGGATTAATATATCCATAGGGGTGTGTCCAGATGAGTTGACCACCCTGCCTGTTTTGTTTTTGGTGGAGTTGACCACATATGGCTAATAGAGTTTTGCCTTCTTCTTGATGATTTAAACGTGAAATTGTTCCCCTTATAGTCCTGTGCATTTGGGGTACTTTTGTTGTACATGACGCTTCACGCAAGTGTTCCTTTCTGAGTTTATTTTTGTATCTTACTGTTGTACTTCATTTCAGTATTTCTTTTGGTCTTAGGTTGGTACCCCTCAACCTTCGTTCACTTTTGGCTTACTTCTGCCATCACTAGTACATTCTTGCTGAGGTGTTCTGTCTTTGGAATGCCTCACCAAAAACTGTAGCTGATTGCAGTGCTGGTTTTGGAGTTCTTGGGCAGTAGTGTTGGCTATGGTTTTTGCCTCGCCGTAGCGAGGTAGACTGTTGTTTTTGTTGCTTTCTAGTTCAGACATAATTTGTTTTATGTGGGTTCGTGTCACTTTGTTGACGCTCACAGGATTGTTGATTTTGGATGCTTGCAAGCTACTTAGTTGGTTTCTTTTCGTGTATTTGGATTACTTGCTCTCTAGGATGTTTTATGCTAGGATTACATGGTAGGTATTTTCAAGTATAAAAAACTACTATTACTACCTCACGCATTGCATGTTTTAAAATGCTAAATCAGTATATTTAACGACCGTAAAAATCTACATTTATTCATATTATAAACTTAGAACTTACATACCATGAGGTGTCCTCTAGGGACCTTTTAACTCATGAGGGATGTCTAATATTGTAAAAGAAGAATTTTTCTGCTGCCTATAACTATTTTTTTCTCGTGGACTAGATGAGCCACTAAGCCGAGGGATACGGCTAACCGCTACACTTAAACTGATTTTGCCTCTAAATAACTTAAAGATCTTTCTTCATGGTTAAGTAGGAGTTTTGTCTGAGTGTCTGCAGTTATCCTCTGCTAACGTGACATCATGACGCACATTTTTCCCTTAATATAATATATCTTTAATGGCGGTTAAAATGCGGGTTGTGAAAGTTGGTATCAAAGGGAGGTTGGTTTGACAAGTTAGTCGAACCAGCCAATCTCATATAGTTTGTTTCCCTTCTTTCATTTGCATGCACGCACCGATGTGTCATCAGTACGTCTTAACCGAAGCTTAGTCACTACACTCGTAGCATGATAAGAAGTATACGAGGTATATTATGTAGTATAGGATGCATAATATGTGTTTATATATGGATCCACCATAGGAGACAATATGTGGCGGTTATGTAGTATGGGATGCATAACCATCACCACATGGGTGCCCATTAGCACGTTTTGTTTTCTCATTGCATGCGATGTTATGTAGTATGGGATGCATAACATTTCATGTGTACGTCGCTCATACATGCATTAAGGCCTTTTTTAGAATGTATAGCACTACATACATAGCATATCACTGCATAAGCACACTCGCTAAGTTAAGGTTTACATGATGACACATGTACGCACATGATTTTAAATAAGAATAAAGAATTCATGCATTCATATCATAGACACATGAGTAAATAAGATGAGAGGATATCATCCCAAGTAGGACATAACATCATAATCCCAGTGCAACTTTGCAGCAAAAACAAGAGTCCTTAAAGTATGGTCTGAATTAGTTGTGTGGCCTAGTTGTAATATAGGATTTTTGATAAGTCGTTCCTTACCTTTCTAGAAATGTCGGTTAGACGTCCTGCGATGAGGTCGACTCCCCAGTTGGAGGGTGAGTCGTCTGGTGCGCAAAGTGATGCAGTGATCGAGAGTTTGCGTCAGAGTAACGAGGCTCTGTCGAGGCAGTTAGTTGTGATGCAATTGCAGTTCCAGTCCTTGTTTTCTATCGCTCCCGCGCAGCAACACTTAGCGCAAGATTCTGCCGCGGGTCAAGTCGTACCTTCTAATCCTGCTCCTTTGGTGCCCCTGGTGACGTTACCACCAGATATGAACCTTATATCGCTTTTCCAGCGATTGAGACCTCCCACTTATGATGGGAGTGACGACTTTATGGTTTTGGATGATTGGATCATTGTTATCGATGAGATGTTCATGTATTTGGGGAATGCAGAAGCCCAAAGGGTAATGAATGCGGCCTACCAGCTAAAAGGCCTGGCAAAGAGCTGGTGGATTCGGGAAAAGGAGAGTCTGAATGAAGGATGCTCGTGGGAATCTTTTAGGAAGATGCTGCTTAAGAAGTTTCTACCCTCGGTCGAGCAGGATCGTCTGATGAATAATATCCTGTATTTAAAGCAGAGACAGCTCACGATGAGCGAATATGAGATTGAGTTTAGTAAGTTGAGTAGATTTTCCCCTGATATAGTAGCTTTGGAGGCAGGAAGAGTGAAGCGCTTCCTCGGAGGATTAAAAGTGATGTCCAACAGTTGGCACGCGATTATTAAGCTGAAAGCTATGCTGAGGCAGTGGAAGCCGCTCTGAAGGTTGAGGCGATTGAGAATGCCAAGAATCGAGGTGTCGCGGTGAGAAAAGTGAAGATGAAAGGTGATGAGGATGGAGGCTCTAGGGCATCTGGCCCTTCTTCAAAGAAGAAAAGTAGAGAAATATGTAGCTTCTGTGGTCGATTTGTTCACCCTTACGAAAGGTGTTTCAAAAGAACTGTCACTCTGAAGTAGCAGCAGTTCTCACCATCCAAGGTGCACCCAAAGGAGATCTCGTATGCACGTACTGTACATGGAAGGGTCATGACGTGAGTCGTTGCTGGTTGAAGTATAAGACTTGCTTCCAGTGCGGGCAGAAGGTGCACCTGAAGATTTCATGCCCCTAGGATCAGTCGACGCCACTACAGCCTGCCCTGCTTCGACCTCTACCGCTGCCACCAAACTAGGATAGAGGGAAAGGAAAGCTGAATGTGGTGACCAGGGAGGAAGCTCAGACCTCTACACAAGTGATATTAGGTTAGACCCTAGATTAATTCTTTTTACTCTCCATTATTGCCCTAGTTTTCGTTCGTTTAGTTATGTATACTACGGGTTTAGGGGAATTTAAGGTGCAGAATAGGTGGGCGCGCGTTATTTTTGATTCGGGTGCCACCCATTCCTTTGTGGCACTGAGTTTCGTAGATTAACATTGATTGGACGTGGATCAATTAGGAGACTCTTTCAACGTCAAGCTTCTCTCCGGTGATTTGTTGATATCTAATCTAGGAATTCTGAGATGGCCTATTTATCTAGGCGATTTTCCAGCCTTTGTAGATCTGATGGTTTTGGATTTGGCGGACTTTGATGTGATTTTGGTCATAGACTTGTTGTCCAAGTATGATGTGGTCATCCAGTACAAGGAAAAGCGACGGGACTTCAAGATGGACAATGGTCAACCTATGAGCGTGTATGGTTTTCAGGACAGGGTTTCCCCTATTATTTCTGCGGTACGTGCTTGTCGTGTTATAGAGTTTGGTTGTGAGGTGTATTTGGTTTTTATTTTTGCTTTGGAAACATCTTTTGTTACACCACGTCTTGAGGATATCTCGGTGACACGAGAGTTTCCAGATGTTTTCCTGATTGTCTTCCAGGACTTCCTCCTGTTAGGGAGATAGAGTTTGTGATAGACCTCAAGCCAGGTACTCGTCCTATTGCCAAAGCACCGTACTGTATGGCTCCGCGTGAGTTGGCTGAGTTACGTACTCAGCTCGACGAGTTGCTGTAGTATGGTTTTATTAGACTGAGTTCTTCGTCGTGGGGTGCTCCTGTATTATTTGTAAAGAAAATGGATGGATAGATGAGGCTTTGCATCGATTATAGAGAATTGAATAAAGTTACCATTAAGAATAGATATCCCTTGTCAAGGATTGATGATCTGTTCAATCAGTTGCGTGGTAGCTCAATAATTTCAAAGATCGATCTTCGTTCAGGCTACCACTAGTTGAGAATTCGTGAGGCAGATATTCCACGGACCGCTTTCCGTTCGCGGCATGGACATTTTGAGTTTTTGGTGTTGTCCTTCGATTTGACCAATGCACCATCTGCTTTCATGGATTTAATGAATAGAGTGTTCAAGGATTTCTTGGACCGCTTTGTGATCATATTCATAGATGACGCCCTTGTTTATTCCAACAGTGTTGAGGAGCATACTCAACATTTGCGATTAGTTTTGTCGACCTTGAGAGCGCATAAGTTATATGCGAAGTTAAGCAAGTGTGAGTTTTGGCTACCTCAGGTGTCCATTCTGGGTCATATTGTCAGCAAGGACGGTATTTCCGTAGACCCGACCAAGATTTCTGTTGTGATGGAGTGGAAGAGACCTTGTACACCTAAGGAGATTAGGAGTTTCTTAGGCCTGGCTGGCTATTATAGAAGATTCGTGGAAGGGTTTTTAGTGTTGTCTGCTCCTCTAACAAGACTTATCCAGAAGAACACTGCGTTCATTTGGAGCGATGGGTGTGAAGAAGCTTTCCAAGAGTTGAATAAGAGATTGTGTACTGCTCCCGTTTTAACCTTGCCTACTGAAGGAGTTGAGTACGTTGTGTATGTGGATGCATCACACATTGGACTTGGCTGTGTTCTGATGCAAGATGGAAAGGTGATCGCGTATGGATCAAGGCAATTAAAAATTCATGAAAGAAACTATCCTACGCATGATTTGGAGTTTTTTGTTGTAATCTATGCGCTGAAGCTTTGAAGACATTTATTGTATGGCGCACTGTTCAAGATCTATACAGACCATAAGAGTTTAAAGTACGTCTTCACTCAGAAGTAACTAAATCTGTGTCAGCATAGGTGGTTATAATATGTGGATGATTATGAAGTGGAGATTTTTTATCATCCAGGAAATGCTAATGTAGTAGCTGATGCTTTGAGTAGAAAGACCGTCAAAATTTTAAATCTATATGTTCAGTCCTTAGTAGAAGAATTCTTGTTGATGGACATTGAGGTTGGGAGTAGTACTGTGCCGCTAGTTTGGAAGCAGTAGAGCCCTCTTGGATTTCCCTAACTAGAGCGCACCACAAGGATGATCCGGATTTGTTGCATCTCCGGAATAGAACTGAGAAGGGAAATCTACCTGATTTCTCTTTGGATGAGTTGGATACTTTGAAGTATCGAGGTAAATTATGCATCCCCGCTTTTAGTGATATTCGGGCTAAGATTTGTACTAAAGCTCATGATTTCAGTATTGCCAACCATCTTGGTTCCAATAAAATGTATAAAGATCTAAAGCAAATTGTTTGGTGGTCCGAAATGAAGAATGTTATAGCGAAGTTTGTGTCGGAATTTTATACGTGTCAGCGTGTTAAAGCTGACCATAGAAGGCCTAGAGGTAAATTGAGACAGCTTGATGTTCCAAGTTGGAAGTGGGAGAGTATTTTGATGGATTCCATCACCGGTTTACTGAGATCTCCCCGTGGGCACGATTCTGTTTGGGTGATAGTTGTTAGATTGACTAAATGTGCTCACTTCATCCCCTTTAAGATTGGATATTCTATGGAGAAGATAGTTGAGTTATACCTTGATGAGGTCATCAGATTACATGGAGTGCCTATCAGCATCGTATCGGATCGAGACTCTAGATTTATGTCTCGTTTTTAGAAGAGTTTACAGGATGGGTTGGGTACCAATTTGAGGTATTCCACCGCCTATCATTCGCAGATGAATGGTCAGACAAAAAGGATAAATCAGATCGCGGAGGATATGATCTGGTATTATATTTTGGATCACGGTGGTTCTTGGGATGAGCGTCTCAGACTCATGGAGTTTTCTTACAATAATAGTTATCAAGAGAGTCTGCAGATGGCCTCGTTTGAGGCCTTATATGGGAGACGTTGTAGGACTCCTTTGTTTTGGGTTGAGGTTGGTGAGAGACCGTTGCTAGGTCTGGAAGACCTTAAAGAAATGAATTGTGTTGTGACCCATATTCGGGGAAGCTCCGTGTAGCACAGGAACGCTATGAGAAATATGTTAATCAACGAAGGGTTAATCTGGTGTTCGTTGTTGGGGATTTGGTTTTTTTGAAAGTCTCTCTGATGTCAGGTGTTAAAAGGTTTGGAAGGAACCACAAGTTAGACCCCCGGTATGTGGGACCTTTTCAGATTCTAGAGCACATCGGAGTGTCTGCTTTTAGGCTGGAGTTACCTGCTACCTTCCCGAGTGTCCATGACATGTTTCATGTGAGCCAGTTGCGAAAGTGTTTCATACTGATCGTCAAGTACTTGACTCGGTGCCCTAGATTCAGCTCAACCTTTCGTACGTGGAAGAACCTGTTCCTATTTTGGATTCTCAAAAATGAGTGTTGCGGAGAAAGACCATCCCCATGGTTAAAGTTATCTGGTGAAATCAAGACATCAAGAGCGCGACGTGGGAATTGGAGTCGACGATAAGAGAATCTCATCCCCATCTCTTCCCTTTGTTCAGGTATGTCTTCAAGTTTTTGGTAATATTTGGATTTTTTGTTTTGGTTTGGTTTTAATGTTGTGATAAGTTTCAGGACAACTTCTTTTTAGGGGGTGTGACTGTAACGCCCCCGATTTTCCGATATTATTACTTGATTTGGTGTTGTCATATTTATGACGTCGGGGCATTACCCTCTTCTTATGTTTTGTTGACGGCGCTGCACCGTTTGTGCGTTTTTGCGTCCGTTGTGTCTAGTTGACCAGATTTTGGGATTTTGATTGGGTTGAATGTTTTCCTTGATTCAAAGGATGAAGTTTTGAGGCTTTACACTTGTCCAATTTTATCCGAGCATTTTCAAGTTTTGGCATGTGTTTGGACCCTTGTGGTGATTTTTGCTTGTGTAAGCATTTGATGTTGCGTCTCAAGAATGGTGCGTCAGATTCTAGTGTAGGTTTTCGTCGAACAGTGGCGTTCGACGAATTTTTTTAGGGCGTTTGACGATCAGTGAACTGGGCGTTCGACAAAGCGTCGAACGGTTCTGGGTTCGACTAAGCCGAACATTTGGGTTTTGTGTTCGACGAATTTCGAGCGTAGTTCGTCGAACGGAGTTTTCCTTTGCGTTCGACGAATTCCGATTAGAGTTAGTCAAACGGGTTTTGTGTTTGACGAATTTCGAACAGAATTCATCGAAAGAGATCTTTCTTCCTTCTTATTTTCGAGAAGTCTATATTAGTTCCCGAGAAATGCCTTATCTTCTACTCGATAAAATTCCTCTAGCTCTCGAGAAATGCTTCAAGTTCTCGGGAGATCTATTTTTGTACCCGAGTAATGCTTTTGTCATTCCCGAGATGTGCAGTCTTGCTCTCGAGAAGTCCCTTTTTCTTCTCTAGAAGGATATTTAGTACTCTATTAATCTTCTTCTGTTCTCGAGATCTGCCTAGTTCTCGAGAAGGACTTATCTTGTTCTCGAGAAAGCTTTACCTTGTACTCGAGAACATGAGTTGTCGTTCCTGAGTAGTTTCCTACATGATCTCGAGTAATACTTCTTGTACTCAAGAAATACCTTCTCCTTTACTCGAGAAGCCTGCTTCTTCTACTCGAGTAGTATTTCTTCCTATTCCCGAGACATATTTTATACTCGTGAAAACCTCCTTCTGTTCTCGAGAAATACTATCTTCCACTCGAGAAATATCACCTTCTACTCGAGACATCCATACTTCTCGAAAATTCCGGTTCAGCCAAACCTCATCCCTTCACTTAAGTATACTAACCCTTATATTATATTATTATTATATATATACATATAAGATAAACTTCTCCTTCTCCTCCCTGAACTGATTTTCCTTCTTTCTTCCCGAACCAGAGCGGCGTGAGCAAGAGAGGAAGTTTTCCGCAATTCTTCCGGTGCCCGCCAACGGTGCTCCGGTGCTCGAAATATTCAACCGAATATAGATCCAGAAAGCTCTCAACAAGAGCTACTCCATCGTGGTAAAATCTTCTCCATTCCTTGAGTTTTTCTCGCTAGTGTTTTCGGCCCTAACTCCTATTTTTTGGCCATTCTTGTTAGATTTCGGTTTCCCTCGTCTTTCTTGGTCTCGATCTACGCTGAGGTACGATTTGGTGGTCTTCTCCGATAAAACCAAGGCAAGTGATGGTTTCCTCCTTCTCTTCCCTTCTTTATCCCGATTTGCAGAAATTTCTAACTCCTTGTTATCATGATTTTTAATAACTTGCTGATTATAGTGCCGTTAGATTTCTTATCTAATTCTATTTATAATTTTCATGTTCTTGATTTTGCTACCTAATCTTGTTAAGTGCTATATGTTTTGATGATGTGGATAAATCTCACTCTTATAATCGTTCCTCAACTTTTATGTAGGACGTGTTAGAGTTTATTTAGGATTGTAAATTCTTCCTAAAGGTTGATCAACCATTTCCAACCTAGAATTGTCTAGTAGAATCCGTTGTGGCATTGTTGTCTTGAGATCTATACCATGGTTTTCTTTGGGGAGATGCCGTAGGGCGAGACAAGCCGCCAGGCCCCAATTGGTTTGTGATGTTCCCCTGAGCTCTAAACTCGGGTCGTTATGCGGTGTGACTTCATGATTTTCTTCATTGCGGGTGTTATTGGTGGGCGAATCCAGCGCCGCAACATTGATCCCTCTATTAGTACATTGTGGGACTCTACCAGGTGTTTGGGCTTTTGCGGTGTATGGTGAAGTATCCTATCTCCCCCGCATTTATGACGGATTAATATATCCATGGGGGTGTGTCCAGATGAGTTGAGCACCCTGCCCGTTTTGTTTTTGGTGGAGTTGATCACATGTGGCTAATAGAGTTTTGCCTTCTTCCTGATGATTTAAACGTGAAAATTTTCCCCTTATAGTCTTGTGCATTTGGGGTACTTTTGTTGTATGTGACGCTTCACGTAAGTGTTCCTTTCTGAGTTTATTTTTGTACCTTACTATTGTACTTCATTTCATTATTTCTCTTGGTCTTGGGTTGGTACCCCTCGACCTTCGTTTAGTTTTGGCTTACTTCTGTCATCACTTGTGCATTCTTGCTGAGGTGTTTTGTCTTTGGAATGCCTCAGGTTCAGAGTTGTAGCTGATTGCGGTGCTGGTTTTGGAGTTCTTGGGCAGTAGTGTTGGTTGTGGTTTTTGCCTTGCCGTAGCGAGGTAGATTGTTGTTTTTGTTGCTTTCTAGTTCAGACATACTTTATTTTATGTGGGTTCATGTCAGTTTGTTGACGCCCACAAGATTGTTGATTCTGGGTGCTTGCAAGGTGCTTAGTTGGTTTTTCTTTCTATGTATTTGGATTACTTGCTCTCTGCGATGTTTTATGCTAGGATTGCATGATAGGTATTTTCAAGTATAAAAAACTACCATTAGTACCTCACGTATTGCATGTTTTAAATGCTAAATCACTATATTTAACGACCGTAAAAATCTACTTTTATTTCTATTATAAACTTAGAACTTAAATACCATGAGGTGTCCTTTGGGGACCTTTTAACTCATGAGGGATGTCTAATCTTGTAAAAGAAGTATTTTCCGCTGTGTAAAACTATTTTTCCTTATGGACAAGATGAGCCACAAAGCCGAGGGATACGACTAACTACTACACTTAAACTGATTTTGCC
The DNA here is from genome assembly GCA_039583875.1 of Platanthera guangdongensis. Lineage (NCBI taxonomy): Eukaryota > Viridiplantae > Streptophyta > Magnoliopsida > Asparagales > Orchidaceae > Platanthera > Platanthera guangdongensis. Next base: position 91,476,850 of record CM077151.1, on the reverse strand, counting down.
TCTAAATAACTTAAAGATCTTTCTTCATGGTTAAGTAGGAGTTTTGCCTGAGCATCCACAGTTATCCCCTACTGACGTGGCATCATGACGCGCATTTTTCCCTTACTCTGATATATCTTTAATGGCAGTGAAAAATGTCGGTTGTGACAATCAGTCATGCCCTAAAGAGACTCATTTCTCGGTTGTTAAGAGAATTTTGAGATATCTAAAGGACACACCAAATCTTGGCCTATGGTACCATAGGAATAGGGATTTTGAGCTAATTGGCTATTCAGATGCAGACTTTGCAGGCTGTAGAGATGACAGGAAAAGTACATCAGGTTCTTGTAAGTTTTTGAGTAGAAGGCTAGTGTCCTAGAGCAGCAAGAAGCAGACTTGTGTATCTATTTCAACTGCAGAATCAGAATACATAGCTGCAGGAAGCTACTGTGCACAGTTGCTGCTGATTCAGCATCAACTCCAGGACTATAACCTCCAGATAAGTAAAAGCCCTTTGTTTTGTGACTCTATAAGTGCAATCTCTATAGCTAGGAATCCTGTATCACCTAACAGGACTAAGCACATAGAGATTAGATATCATTTTATAAGAGAGCATGTAGAATGTGAGGATATTAGTCTTGAGTTTGTCCCAACAGAAAAGCAAGTGGCTGATATTTTCACCAAGTCACTAGATGAAGCAAAGTTCAACACCTTCAAATTTGAATTAGGTATGTTGAATTTGGTATAGCTTTAGTTGTTCTTACTGTGGGGGAGCAAGTTCTGCTCTAGGTGTTTCTCCGCTCTCAAATAGGGGGAGTAGATAGCATGCTCCTCCTAAGCTATTTCACATAAGTCAAAAATGGGGAGAAGTAGTACAAGAACAAAGTAGCATGGGGAGTAGAAGCAAGAAAGAAGAAGCTACAAGAAAGGCTTTACAGGTGAAGCAGCTTGTAGCAACAGGATGCAGCAAAGCAGGGGGAGCACAAGGGAAAATGTGGTAACTGAATGTGGTAACTCTTGTTGCTCTTAGATTAATACAATATTAATATTTTTGCTGCTTATGTTAGTGTATATCATTGACAAAGAATTCGCAAGTGGTGTTTTGACTTCTTCAAATAGGGGGAGATTGTTGGGTCCATTGATCCCAATGTCCTAGATTTGTAAGAAGTCAAATAGGTCAATGATATACACATAGTTGTATTTTATGTATGTTTAAGTTCATCCATATAGGTTGGTCTTTGTCACAATGATTGGACATATAGTTCAAGAGACAATGATAGGTGGACTCAAAGTGATAGGGTGGAAATTCAGAAAATGTCTAAGTCCAGAAGCATTGAGTGAGGCAAGCTCACTCAATGTCATACAACTAATAGCGCTAAGAGAAGGCTGGCAGTCAAAGCTTACAGTATTGAAATGACAGAAATGTGGCTAAGTCCACAGGCGTTGAATGAGCTCAACTCACTTAACGCCATATGGCCAGAATCGTTGAGTCAAGGATATCATATCAAAGCCTAAGCAGTGGAAGCCAGAAAATCGACTAATTCCAGAAGTGTTGAGTGAAGCTTCATCACTCAATATCATGCTGAGTCTGTCAATACCAAACTTTAACAAGAAGGCAAGATTGCAGAAAATTAAGTTAAGTATAAAAGCATTGAGAGAAACTTATACACTCAACGCTCTCAACGCCATCAGGCAGAAAGCTGAAGAATATGGCTAAGGCAAAAAGCGTTGAGTGAGGCATATACACTCAATGCTCTCAATGCTTTTAAGTAGAAAGGGCAGAAGAATGTGGCCAAGGCAAAAAGCGTTGAGTGAGGCAATTTCACTCAGCGCTCTAAACGCCTACAAGTGCTGAAATATTTCTAAGTCCAGATTAATTTAATATGGCCTATTCACTCAACGCCTAGCAGAGCTGAAGAAAATTCTAAGTCCAGAATCATCGAGTATTGTTTATTCATTTTTCGTAGAGCTGAGCTTTGAGTTCATTGAATTGAGTTCAGAGTTCGTCAAACTCAGCTTTCACTTATTCATTGACCAAAGGATTTCTAAAATGATGATTGATTTCATCGATCTGAGCTCTGGGTTCGTCGAACTGAGTTTTGAGTTCATCGAACTGAGGATTTCTGAAATGATGCTTGATTTCGTCGAGCTGATCTCTGGGTTCGTCGAACTAAGTTTTGAGTTCGTCAAACTGAGGATTTCTGAAATATTGCTTGATTTTGCCAAAGTCCAGAATGATGTTGAGGTCAACAAAGTCAACAAGTCAATGATTTTTTGATTTGTTATTTAAATGCTACAAATTGACATTAACGTCACTGTCAGTCTACAATGAATCTCAATTTGATTAAGCTGAGGTTTTAACCACTGTTAAAACTGGGACACGTGTCAATCATCCCACAAATCGACGGGATTATAAATAACAGCTGAGATCAAGATCAAACAAGTTTTTTCTGATTAACATTCTGAAAATGAGAAGTGGGAGTTCGTCGTCTTCATCCGCCATTGTTACAGAACCAAGAACTTCAATTAATAAGTATGAAGGGTTTTTGAGTTCGTTGGTGCAATCAACATCTGCTACAGCAAGAATAGAGGATCTCTCTGAGGAAGACGAATCAGTCTAGGCAAGCCCTAGCTAAAGTTGATTCACGGTCCAAGCCGAGCCAAATCTGAAGATCTTCCTCTGGATCATTGAAGAAGAAGAAGATATTTGTACAGAGTTTTCTCTGGACAGAAGGAGAGGCAGAGCAATTCATTTCCTGCCAATAAAGGTTAGCTGATTGAAGACATTCATTCTTAATCTTCTCACTTCATCAGCAAGAACAGGATCAAGGTCCCGAGGAATGTAATTAGCTCTGCTCAAGAGAGTCCATTAAGGCTCATCAATGTGGAATGGCCTTATATAGTATCTCCAGCGTAGATCTGTTACACTCTAATGACACGAAACCCATTGGGTCATTCCGAGACGGTCTCTACACGTGCAGACATATACTTAATTCTCTAACAATCTCCTCCTATGTCCTCCATAAACCCGACGTCGAAAAAAGGGTGATGTGTGTAGTGTTCAACCGAACATGAAGCACTCACAACCATGTTCGTCATACTTGTCAGAATATATTGGACGTTAAAGAAATAACTGTATACATGTATAAGATTTAATATAAATCCCAGCAACATCACATAACATTCTAAAGTGCGATCATAACACAGGCTCAACATACCTAGTGGTTAATGATCAATAAAAGAGCAGAAGTAGTCCAAACAACAAATGTTCAAAAGAGCAAAACAATGCTCTAAGCATAGTCAATCCGGAAATTAAATAACACTCTAGTTGTAATCATCCTCAGATGTATAGTAGGTCATCCTCATAAGGATCTCAAACAACAAGTGCTCCTTCATCATCGTCATTTCTTATAATTTTTATCAAAAAATTCCATTCAGAATGAATTCAAACTTTTGAAAATATACATGTATCTAGTTCTACTTGTAAGAACGTAGTATTGTAAAATTTGCTTACATGATACCTACACAGAGTATTATAGGTTCTACCTCAAAATCCATTATTTATTTTCAAAGAAATGATGTTATGGACTTCTGGACACCGCATCTTTATCTGTGTTCCTATGTGGAATATCACAGTTATTGTTCTTCTAAAGTTAACTGGAACCCATCAAATGTGGAATGGAACCAATCAACAGGAGAAGAGCCAAATTGAGTCAGACCGTGCTATCAAATGTGAAATAACACTCTCCTTCAAGGTAAGGTAGACGAATCCGATGAAGTTATTAGCAACATATGTGGAATGAAACAATTTACCAGATTTGTACTCAGCAACCCCGAACATCAACGGATCACAACACGCTTTCTTTGATAAAGTAACGTGGAAAAATCAAAACATTTGGACTAAGCCTGAACTGGATCGCCTAACCTTGAAACTAAGGCTGAACTTAAATTGCCTTGAGTCTCATTTCCCCCACTGTTTTGATTGATTGATCTTTATGCATTCCTTTCATCAGTGGATCAGCCAGATTATCCTTTGATCGCAAATCGATCAAAGTGATAATGTCTTGTTCTTTCAGATAGTTAAATAGAGTGTGTCTCAGTCGTACATGTCGCATCTTAGTATTAAAAAGGACATTTTCCATGACTTGGACTGCTGCTTGATTATCACAGTATATGCTCAAAGAATTGACTTGAAGTTTAGACAGGGGAATGGCTAGAATAAAATTTCTGATCCAATATGCCTCTTCACCAGCTGAAGCTAAGGCAAACAACTCGGCTTCCATAGAAGACAAAGCTATACAAGTCTATCTTTTGGATTTCCAAGTGACTGCAGTGTCACCTCAAGTGAAAATAAATCCACTGGTGGACTTATTGTTCCCAACTTCTGAACACCAGAAGGCATCAGAGTATACTTCCAACGTAGGAGGGTAACCAGTGTAGCACGGAGCGTGATCTTTAGTACCTTTAAGTTACCTCATCATCCAATTTAAGGCATCTCAATGCTCTTTGCCTGGACAATTGGTAAAGCGACTCAGCATGCTTACCGCGAATGCAATGTCTGGTCTAGTGCAATTTGTGGCATACATGAGACTTCCAATGATATTTGAGTACTTTACTTGATCAACGTTGGTCTCTTCATTCTGACACAACTTGACATTTGGATCAATTTGTGTTTCAACAGGCCTACAGTCTTTATAACCCCAGGTAGTGAGAATCTGCTCAATGTAATGAGCTTGACTTAGAGTGACACGTCCATTGTCTACTCTAACTTTTATACCTAATAGGGTATCTACATGACCAAGGTCATTCATGTGAAATGTTTTCGCGAGAGCGAATTTAGTATCCCTCACTGCGGCAAAATCTGACCTCAGAATCAACATGTCATCCACATATAGGCATATGATGACTGTTTGATTTGATATCGAGCGGTAGTAGATGCACTTGTCTGAGAGACTAGACTGAAATCCAACGCTCTTTAACACTTGATCAAATTTAATGTGCCACATCTTAGGTGTCTGTTTAAACTCATACATCGATTTATCGAGCTTGCACACTTTATCTCTTAGATCCTTATGTGCATACCCTTCAGATTGTGCCATATAATTCTCTTCATCAAGCTCTCCATTTAAGAAAGCTGTCTTTACATCCATCTAATGAACTATAAAGTTCTCGATAGAAGTTATGGCAAGAAGAATCCTAATAGTGGATATGCGACATACATGTGAATAGACATCAAAATAGTCAATTCCCCTTTGTTATTTATAACTCTTAGCTACTAAACGTGTTTTATATCTGGCTATAGACTCATCACTATGCAATTTCTTCTTCAGTACCCACTTGCATCCTAGGACTTTAGCGCCTTTCGGCAGTTCAACTAGATGCCAAGTGCTGTTTTGTAACAGCGAGAACATCTCATCATCGATGGCTTCTGCCCACATTAGCACATCTTTAGATCTCATTGCTTCCTGATAGGATAATGGATCATCTACTAAGTGGTAGGTGAAGAAATTTTCACCAAACTTCTTAGGGATTCTATATCTTGTAGATACTCTAAGAGGAACAGGTTCCACCTCTAGAGGTTGGGGAGCAGTGCCAGAGGGGACAGCCTCAGGTTCTACAGTACATTCTGAAATCATGTCAGTAGACCCGGAGACAGTTAAGCCATGATCTTTGATAAGTTTATGTTCAAAGAAAATAACATCTCTATACTCTATCACTGTATTAGTGGATAAATCCAGAAATTGGTCAGATGCACTATCTTCTACACTACCTAAATAAATGAAGGTCGTTGTTCTAGGTCTCATCTTAGGTCTCTTAAGATCTTGTATTCTTACATAAGCAATACAGCTCCAAGTCTTTAGAGTGTCATATCTATAAGGATGGTCATGTCACAACTCATACGGAGTAGAGTTGAGCTTTGAGTGTGACACTCTATTTAGAATGTGATTTGCAGTTAGGACTGTTTCCACCAAAATGAATTAGGCATGACAGTTGCGAGGAGCATAAAATTCAACATTTTTGTTAAAGTTTTATTCTTACGCTCAGCAATACCATTCGACTAGGGTGAGTAAGAATATGTGGTTTCTAGGATTATACACTCAGAGGCACAAAAGTCCTTAAACCCAGTTGCAGTGTACTCTCCTCCTCGATCACTTCTAAGTCTTTTAATCTTTAAATTTAATTGATTTTCTACCCGAGATTTGAAGATCTTAATGGTCTCGAATGTCTCATCTTTTGATTTCAATATGTAAACATGACAATATCTGGAAAATTGTCGATGAATGTAATTAGATATTTCTTTCTCCCTCTAGTGGCGTGACTACAAAAATCACAAAGGTCCGAATGTATCAACTCCAGAAGTTGTGTGCTCCTAGAAACTGTCATGTAATGGTTTCTAGTGATCTTAGTCTGGGAACAAACCTCATACCTATCAAATTGAATAGAAAGATCTAATGAGATATTTTGACTTCTAGCTAGATCTCACATTTTCTTATAGTGAATATGTTCAAGTCTATTGTGTAATAGCTTCAGATCAATCAGAGGTTAACTCACTTGATTTATGTACTCGTTATCTACGCTAAGTCTATACATATCATTGATCAGTTAAGCGCAACTAAAGTAGTGAGAATTAATAGTTAATGTCATTCTAGCATTTATGATTGTGAAAGACATTCCAACTTTATCAAGCAAACTCATAGTAATAATTTTTAGTTAAATTTGGAACAACTTTAACATGTTGTAAAATTAAAGTTTTACCTGAAGAGAGCACCAGGTCTGCTGTCCCAGCATTTATAACCTCTGTCTCTCCTCCATTGCAGTTTTCAACTTTGTCCTGGACTGTCATGACCTCTAAGACAAGACCTCTATCATTTGTAGCATGACAGGGAGCACCGCTGTCGAGCCACCACTCAGAAGACTCACTGCGATGACTACACCCAATCATAGCCACAAAGGGCTTGAGATCAGAGTTGTCGACCACCAGGTTGGCAACATTTTGTGGGGCTTCCTTCTTCTTCAGTCTGTGTATTTCAGACTTGAAGGTGATCCAATCAGCAGGCAGCTGCTCAAAATCAGACTCGCAAACAGATTATCGACCATTTCAGAATGTTTGTCTTCCATCTCGTGATGCATATGTTCTAGTTCTAGGAACTGGAAGTATGCGTTCAAGCGGTCCCAAATCTATTTTACGGTCTTACATGCTCTATAGGTCATGACAAAACGAGAATTTAAGGAATTCAGAAAGTAATCCCGGCACAAATTCTCATATTTACTCCATTGATATTCGTTCACATCCTCACAGGTAGTGGTGAATTCGCTAAGAACGGTGTAGAAAATTTCACGTTCTTTCATTACTAGTTGGACTTACATTTTCCAACTGAGGAAGTCAGTGGCGTCAAACGAGTACAACTTGACGACGTCGAGCACACCTTTCTTCGACATCGTGTTTTGGTTCTAAAAATTAAATTAAAATTAGAACTGTATCACCTGATCTGTGTGAAGATGTCAGAAAATCTTCTGATTCAATCCATTAAAAATAATTTGCACCGCTCCAGCTGAACGCAGTCGCCGAAGACTAGATCCAAACAACAATAACTCCTCTAATGCACAAGATCACTCCCAACAATAGATTTAATCTTGGATAGCATTCCTCCAAGATCTTATTATAATGATCTCCCAGATCAAAAGCTGAGGATTTTCCACGTGAGAAAGAGAACACCTGGAAATCAGCTATAGCAACAAAGATTGGACAAAAACACCTAGAGGTCTGATTGCAACAGAGATTGGCAATATTGAATGCCTTATCGCTTGGATCTGATGAGATCTTGTAGCTTGGATCTTATAGCTTTGGATTTCTTAGATCAAGACACGATAAGAATAGATCTGGGCATCTCTATCTGGGGCATGCGATGGCAAGAATTTCTTCCTGGCAACAGAAAACTAAGTTCGTCTTGATCTGCTCAAAATTTGTTTGCTTCTTGATCTACAGTTTGTCTTGATCTGTTTTCCATTTGCTATTTTTTTTATCTTGAGCGCCGATGAGATGAAATCCTTCAGCGCTGATGGGATCTACAGTGGATCTTCTGATTGGCAGCGGGCAGAAGAAATTAGAGATGAAAAAAATGTGATTTCCTCCTCCGTTCGGCAGCAACAAGATGTACTCCTTCGTTCGCCAACAAGTGAAAACAGGGGCGCCGACGGGAAAAAACGGGAAGCGGACCAGTCGGCGACTTCACGATCTTCAGAGTTCCTTCGATCGACCGCTTGACCGGCGTAGATCTACGATCTTTGCGGGATTAAAAAAATGTTTTCTCCCTTTGTGATCCTTGACGGCGATGGGAAACACAGGAGCGGCGGAGTCACACCAGCGGGAGCGACAACCAGAAATTCGCGAACGGCGGTGTTTTTTGATTCCTTCTTCTCGATCTGCTTCACGAACTGAGGAGAGCGGTGCGGAGAAATTCCCAAAAATGAGAGAGCGGACTCGAGAGAGCGAAAACCTAGAAACGTGTATCTTGAGAATGTAATTGGCTTCGCTCAAGATAGTCCATTAAGGCTCATCAATATGGAATGCCATAATATAGTATCTTCAGCGTAAAGTCGTTACACACTAGTGACACGAAACTCATTGAGTCGTTCCGAGTCAGTCTTGACATGCGCGGACATATACTTAATTCTCTAACAAGGAACTTCCAGCACAAGCTACAGATAGTCAAAGATTGTCATTCTTGTTGTTGGGAAGCAGATAGTGCTGACATTTACTTAGCCCAGGAAGAAATTGACTCAGAGAAAATTTCTCTTGAGTCAAATCAACAACTCTTTTAAAATCAGTGGATCTGTGAAAGATCTGTGTTAAGGCCTATATTGATTAGGTTGTGTGAGAGATCTGTGAGATCTTATTGTAAAGCCTAAATTATAAAGGCTGTGAGATCTATGTTAGGGCCGTGTGCCAGTGATTGGATTCATGTGTGGATCAGTGTGGGGCTGTTTCTCCCAGCATGTATAAAGGGCATTTGTGTCATTGTGTGGTTGTCAGTAGATTACTCCGTGGAGGGTTGTGAGCCAGTGTTGTAAGTCTCAGGGGAGACTGACTAATCCGGTGGTATCGTGCTGTAATCTCTAAGGAGCCATAGTTTTGGAGAAGTGCCTTGTCTAACATACTGTTAGAAAGGCGGAGAGGGACAGCGGATGTACCATTACACCGGGGAACCACTATAAAAATTTGGTGTGTTGTGTATTGTGGTTTGTTGCGCTGTTCTTGAAAGCTGAATTAAGTACACACAGTAGGACTTAATTCTTAGAAGATTTTAAAGAATCTTAAAAAGACTGCAATAACATATTCACCCCTCCCCCCCCCCCCCCTCTAGGTGATTAGCTACCCTTGTAATCAAAGACTTTCAACATGATTGGAGGATATGGCCAGCAAATTAGTACGCAGTGAATCTAGAGTGAACCTATCACGTGCACAGAGGCGTACGAAGGGTCTAGGCCTGGTAGTGTGTAGACCCACATAGGAAGTGGAGACGCTCGCTCCACTGCTGTCGTAGCCACAATGGTGGTACCAGAGAGTTTAGCGAACTCCAAAAAGTGGGAACTAAAGATCTATGATCACAGAGTCATGTGTGTGAGTTGCACTTGTATAAAACATGACCTGTATAACTCATCATGACATACATACATACATACTTAGGGCATACACATTGCAGATTCTTATCATATAAATTAGTATGGGATCTTTTATATGATAAGTTATATTTTTGAAATCATAACTTATAATTTTGTATGCACATTCATATAATTTAAGGTACTCATGTGATGGTAGCATATTATAGATATTTACTTTACTACGTTGTACCTTTACTTTACTGCTTTCCTTTTTAGTACTACTACTTCCTTTCTTACTGTCATTTATACTATATAGAACTGCTAGAATAGTGCTACATTTGCTAGATAGTTTTATTCATGATAGAGTAGTTCCACTGTCACCTTCTTCCTTTGATACTGGTTTGTTGTCCTCCACTTTCATCCTCCTGCACGGTGCTTAGGAGTCACGGGGGTGAGACGAGGACAAAATGGCTTAGTCTATTTGACTAACAGTCGGTTGTGACCGTATCATTTTAGGAGCTTGAGGAGCTGGAGCACTAGTACGACCAGCAAAATCAGGTGGCTGGACTTGAGGAGCAGTTACCTCACACTACTTCTACGTCTCAGCATTAGGTGACGATGGGTGTTTCAGTTTTTCTTCCGCTTAGAGTGTGTGTGAGAGAGATTTATTATATTTGGCATGTACCGGGCATAAGCCCTCTCTCATTTTTGTACTCATTGTGTACTATATCCTTTCATTATATATATATATATGATGTTATTTCTGTGATGTGGACTTGATATACTATTGCTTATATTACTTCAAATCTCAAATTTACCTACAGGTTAATGATCGTACTAGCAGGCAGGATCGGCATCTTGCGGTGTCGACTAGCATGTGTGTTAGTGTCACTGTAAGGCAGCGGTTCTGGGAATAAGACTGGTTTAACTCCTTGGTAAGTGGAGGGGTCTTACAAAAAATTACTTAAAAATTGCAACCACACATAACACAAAGATCTATAGTGGTTCCCCATGTTGGATACATCGACTGTCCTGCCTCTCCGATCTACCACGAAGGACTAGATTCTGTTACTTCACCTTTCTCAGATTTCAACAAATCTTACAACTCGGAGCCACAACTCCTACAACTCGTAGACAAACCTCCTACCATTCGGGGAACAACCTCTCCTACAACTCGATCCACAAACGGATGTACAACTCGAAGAAAAATCTCCTACGAATGTAAAAGAAAATTACACAAGAGCTATACAAATTAACATTGACAAGATTTGTAGTCTTTTATCTGTCGTTCTTCGTTTAGGTACAACTTGAATCACTTGGAGAACACGATACAATTGGAAATCTTGAAGACTTTAATCTAGTATCTTGAATCGACTAGATTTAGAAGAATAGAAGCCTTCAGAAAGCCAAGGTCCTGTCATATTGGAAGAAGATCGAATCGATCTCACTCTGTGTCGGTGGAAGGAAGATCGTGATACATACGGGTGCTGAATGGTATGTTTTAAGAAACTTGTGCGATTTGAATTTTGAACGATTTGCTCGATTATGGTTGAAGAAAAATCCACCGTAAGTATTTATAGGCAACATCAAAGCAATGGCTAAAATGGAAATTCCTAATCGGGACCTTGCGAAATTTATTGTGCATGTCCATCGTCCAACCCGAGCCTGAAATTTGAAAAATTATCGGAAAAATGAATAAGTCATATTCGTCGAGTATCGTCAAGTATCGCTAGTATACTCTCCAAATAGTTATTGATATCTGACAAATTTAACTTAAATAAATCCAGCTCAAGCTAGCAAGCCACTCAACGCCACAGTTGAATCATACTCGACGAATTCTTCAAGTTTCGGATAGTATACTTGACGTATACGACAAGTATTGGCTAGCAAACTCAACGCTCTCGATGCCAAGATGCACTAGATGCACTCGACGCCATCGACACACAACCCAGCGATATTCGACGAACTTGCCTTAAGAAAATCCAGAGAAGTAGCGTCGAGTTGATTCGACGAATTCGATATGTATCATCATGCATATTTGACAAATTCGGCTTAACTTTTTTCCAACTTATCAGAAATTCTACCACAAGTACATATGATGAATTAGACGAGTGCTAGTAAGTATATACGATGAATTTGATGAGTATCAATGAGTATACTCTATGAATTCGACGAGTATCAATGAGTATACTCGACGAATTCGACGAATATCCCTTAAAATAATCGACGAATTTTACTTGGGTAAAATTTCTGTTTTTTTTTTAATTCAAGTTCTTCTTCATTGATCCTTCTCATGCACTTGGTATAAAAGTACACCCCAATAGAGAGAGATTATACGTGAGTCAACACATTGACCTACACAATGAAGAATTACATTATACAGTCATGTGTTTACCGACCCATTGTAACCTGACATTGGTGTGTACTTAGCAATGTAAACCTGCTAGTACAAAACTGAAAACGCAATATCAAATACAATCACAATTCATCTTAGCTTAACTGGACCCTTCTTCAAATCAGGGTTATTATGGATACAATACCCAACACTACCTGAAGACGGATAAAGGCAAAGTGACAGTGATTTCCCCCTATGTCGATGATCTTATCATCATGAGGTCGAACCTTTCAACCATAAACTTACTCAAGAACAAGATGTAGATGACATATGCTATAACTAATCTGGGGAATCTCAAGTTATTTCTAGGGCTGTAGATCATGCATGCTCCTAGAAAGATTATGATCTCACAAGAACGATACATCTACAACCTCCTTAAAAAATTCAATATGGAAAGGTGTACTCCCATCTTAACCCCAATATCAACTACAAAGAAGTGCAAAGACCGAACATGAAGAAGGGGCAACAGAAGATGTGTATAGAAGTCTGATTGGATATTTCATTTGTTTGACTAACACCCGGCTGGATATAGAAAATACAGTTAATATCATCACCCGTTTTGTCAGCAATCCTAGTTGGGCTCATCTAGTTACGTGAAAGTGTATCTTACGCTATCTTAAAGGAACCAAGGATCACGACATCTTATACCAGAGGGAAGAAGACAACACCCTGATCAGTTTCACCGACTCTGATTGGGACGGAAACAATAAAGATAGAAAAAGCACATGAGGGCTATAAGTTAGGGGATTTAATGCTCTAGCGAGATTACTTCCTAATATCGGATCTGTCATGGTCGAGGTTAATTTGCAAATTTAAATCTATATTTTTTTCCTTCTCGTCTCATTTCACGGTGAATCATTGATCGAATGCTAGCTTTTTATTATAAGTTTTCGTTTCAAAAATTATCTTTAGTTTTAATTTTAAAATTCTCAAAGACCCAACAATCTTTCAGTAGGGTAATAGTAGAAGCATGAGTAGCAGTACTTGACAGCTTCGAGTTTAAATACGACCTTGGTACTATAATTCGATAGGTACACTTGCCTTTTCGGATTGATAGTGAATTTAATTCACCAAGAACCATCACCTTCTTGATGTTGCCCGCACTCTGATGACACAAATGCACGTTCCTCGCTCTTATTGGGGTTACGCTTTCCTCCTCTGCTGTTACCTCATTAATCGCATTCCGTCCACGGTTCTCCACAGATAAACTGCCTTCTTGCTTCTCTATCCTGACAAGGATGCGTTTCCTCTTCCTTTGCGTATATTTGGGTGCACGGCCTTTGTGCACAATCCTTTTGCAACACATGACAAATTTGACTCACGTGCCACCAAATGTATCTTTTTGGGTTCCTCAACTACTCAAAAAGGCTACTATTTTTTTGATCATGTTCTTCAGAAACAATACGTCTCCGCATATGTGACTGTCTTCGAGAATGTGTCTTATTTCTCTTCTGACCCACCTCCACCTCCTTCTCCCACCATCCCCTACACCCCATCTACTCTCGTCGAGATTTTCCCACCTTCACCTCCACCGTCTCCTCCTTCCCTCTCTTCCTCCTCACCACCACCATCTCCCTCTTCTCCGCGGTCTTCTCTCTCCTCTCCCGGGCCAGCTCTCTCTGCCATGGATGCTCCGGTTACTGAGGAACATGCCGACCTGGATCTTCCCATTTCTCTTCGCAAAGGGGTGCGGACGTGTACCCAGCACCCGCTGGCTGCTGTTGTTTCATATGATTGTCTCACTCCTTCTCGCAGGGTGTTTGCATTGGCTATCTCAATGACTACCACTCCCCACACCTACCAGGAGGCTCTCACTATTCCTCATTTGAAGGCTGCCATGGATGAGAAAATTGCTACCCTTACTGAACGGGGCACCTGGACCCTGGTTCCCCCACCTTTGGGCACGGATGTCATTGGCTGCCGCTGGGTCTTTGTTGTCAAATTCCATCCCGATGGCAGCGTGGATCACTGCAAGGCCCGCCTGGTGGCTAAAAGATTCACTCAGACCTATGGTGTTGATTACTTCGACACCTTCTCTCCCAATGCTCGCCTCAGCACCATTCGGGTCCTCTCTATCGCTGTCAACAGGGATTGGCCCATTTCAAAGCTAGATGTTAAGAATGCTTTCCTCTACGGTGATTTGCAGGAAGATGTTTACATGGAGCAATCTCCTGGGTATGTTGCTCAGGGGGAGACACGAGTATGTCGGCTAAAGAAGGCTATCTATGGCCTTAAGCAGAGTCCTCGTGCTTGGTTTAAAAAAATTAGCGGTATTATTGCGGCCATTAGTTTTATAAGAAGCTCAGTCGATCACTCCTTGTTCATTCGGAAAACCGCCTCTGGTCTGGTAGTTCTTGCGGTTTATGTTGATGACATTCTTCTTATCGGCGATGACCAGGATGGGGTACCGTTGACAAAGAAACACCTCTGTCAGCACCTGATCACAAAGGATATGGGCTCCCCAAAATACTTTCTGGGGATTGAAATCTCTAGAAAGCCCAACTCCATGGTCCTTTCCCAATGGAAGTATGCTCTTTATCTTCTAAAGGAGGCATGATTGACTGGTGCTAAACCTGCCCATTCTCCCATGGCTACTGGAGAAGACAAAACTTGGACAGATGACTCGCCTCTTCTATCCGATCTTACGAGGTACCGGCGTCTGGTGGGCAAACTCATTTATCTCATGGTAACCAGACCCGACATCTCTTATGTTGTTGGTAAGGTTAGCCAGTTCATGCAAGCTCCTAGGGAGTGTCATCTACAATCTGCCCTGAGGATATTGGAGTATATTAAAGTAGTACAAGAGAAAGGACTCCTTTTTCAGAAGAATGGTCCCTTTATGGTTCAAGCGTACTCTGATTCAACCTATGCTGAGGACAAAGGGGACCGCAAGTCGACATGAGGTTTCTGCACGTTTGTTGGAGGCAATCTTGTGAGTTGGAAGAGCAAGAAACAGACTGTGGTCTCCAGGTCTAGTGCAGAGCCGGAATATCGCAGTATGGCATCGACCATGTGTGAGTTGAAATGGTTACGGGCTCTCATGATTGATTTAGGAGAGGTATACAACTATCTTCTTCCTATGTTCTGTGACAATAAGGCTGCGATATACATCTCCAAAAATCCGGTCTTTCATGAGAGAATGAAGCACATAAAAGTCGACTATCATTTTATTCGGGAGGAGATCTTGAAGAAACAGATTTGTACTCCATTCGTCACTTCAGACAACGAGTTGGCGGACATCTTCACCAAGCCGGTGTCTGCTTCATTTTTCCACATTTACGACAAGTTGGGCATGATTGATATCTATGTTCCAGCTTGAGGGGGAGTGTTGCAGTATGGAGGTCTGGCGGTCTATTGCTGTTCGGAGACAGGGCGGTCTGGCAGTTTGTCTCAAACGACTTGGAGACCGGGGGGTCTAGCGGTCTCATGTGGAGGCTTGCTCTATGTGGCGCTTGTTCTCTACTTCTGTTGGTTATCGGGCGGTTAGCAAGCTTGTCTAACCGCACGACCTGTCTGGTTTGCCTTTTTGTAAAGCCGCATATACTTGTAAATTTTTAGTCCCACATTGCTTAATTGTAATCTCTCTCATCTCCTCCATTATATAAAAGGGAGGCTATACCATTGTAATTGACACCTTTTTTGGATAATAAAGTTTGCATTACTCCAGATTTTTGGTCTGTTTTCTCCTATTCGCACACTCCGGGCGCCTCTTGTCTTGGAGCTTCTTGCACTCTGCCATGACTTGGCGGTGATGGGTTATCTGGTGCTAGAGGGGGAGCAGGAGGTGCTCCCAGAGTCCTGAGCAAAGCAAGCATCTCAGTCTGCTGCTCCTCCATTTGTCAAACTTGCCCCTCGAGGGCGGTGTCAGGAGAGAAGGCGGCCTCTGCGGTCAATGGCACGTCCACCAGAGAGTGGGAGCGTGCTGGTTCAGTATTTCTTTCTGGACGGATCCTTTAGCTTTGCGGGCGCTTCTTTTTGCCATTGAAGCGGAGGTTGGATGTTGCAAAGTGGGAGGTCTTGACTTTTGATGGATGTTGGGAATCAATTTTCCCACAGACGGTGTCAAACTGTTGCGGGCTAACTCAATGCCTCGGTCGGACCGGATTCAACTGGGCCGCCTTAGCTTGCGGGGTGGTCGAGCGCGCACACAGTCAGAGAAAGGGGAGATTGACTCAAGATATGATGACGTGGAAAAACCCCTAAATTGGGTAAAAAACCACGTGACCGGGTCTATACCGGTCGAAATCCACTAGCTGCTTGCGGTTACATGGCGTTCGGTGAATCAGGGCGACAGACCGCTCCCGTTACAACTTGAGGTGAGAGAAGAGGGGCGCAACTTCCCGCATGCAACAGGCTGCTTCGCGGGAGCGCTTTAAGTACTAGAATTCGAGTGGCGACACTGGGGCTCTATATCTTGGGTTGCGGGTCTACCGCATACCTACTTGCAAGGATCATCTTCTTCCTCTTCTGCTCGCGTTGGGACCTGGGCGTTCTCCTGTTGGTGGTTCTCTGGTGGTTCGTGGTGGCTCGCGGTGGCTCGAGGTGGCTGGAGGACGACCTGAGGGAGGAGTCCGGCAGAGCACTGACCTGAGCAAAAAGATGACCAGGAGCCAAAAGGTGAAGAATGAGGAGGCCATGGGGCTCCTTTTATAACCTCTAGGAGAGGATCATGGCGGGCCCCACCACCAATGTAGTGGGCTAGTGGGTGGTTTCCAAGCAGATCGGACGGCGGCGGCCTGGCCGGCGCCGGCGGCCAGGCCGGCGGCGGCCTGGCTGGAGCCCGCGGACGGCCCGGCGGCAGCCTGACCGGCTGCGGCCTGACTGGCCAGCCGCGGCCTGGCCGGCGGCGGGCAGGCGGGCCGACCGCGGCCTGGCCGGCGGTGCCCTGGCCGTGGACTGGCCGGCTGCAGCTGCCCGGCCGGCGGCAGCTACTCCACCGGCGGCGGCCAGCCGGCGGCGGCCTGCAAGCGGCAGCGGCAGGTGGTGGCGGCCGGACGGTGGTTATTCCCCCATGGGGGTGGCTTTAGTGGAGAGATAGGGAGTGGGCCCTACCCCCATGTTCTCCTCATCATGGGAGGTGGGGTTGACTAGTCAACCCCATGATCTCCCATTTTGGGGGAAGATCATGGGGGAGCATGCATTATAAATGGTAGTGTAACCCATCAATTGCCCCCCAAATCCTTGTTATTCGAGAGCGAAGCGAGCGAGGGAAGAAGGATTTCCTGCTGCCCCTCTTTTCTACCATCATGACAACCTCCATCGAGCGGGTGGAGATGGTGAAGGGAAGTGCTTATAAGGTATCGTGAGCAAAGCTTGTCGAAAAAATGTTGGTCGGAGAAAATGCCGACGTGGTTGCGCGCGTCCTTGCCACGCGGCTGCAGGCCACGCGCTCGCGCCCTGACTGGGTGCTACCAGGCTGCAGGCGACCTGGCCACGCGTGCTGGTGGGCGACGCGCGCAACCAGGTCCCGCACGGCAGGCTGCACGGGGGCGACCGCGCGAGGCAGGCCGCGTGCGCGATAGGTCGCGCACGAGGGGCTGTGTGCGGCGGACTGTGCACGCGACAGGCCGCGCGAGGCGGGCCACGCGTGCGGCTAGTAGCGCGCGAGGGGCCGCGTTCGGCGGACCGTGCGCGCGACATGCCGCACGCAACCGGCCTGCGCGAGGCGGGCCGCGTCCGACGCACCGTGCGCGCGACAGGCCGCACGCGGGCGGCCTACGCGAGGCGGGCCGCGCGCGCGGCGGCCGCGCGAGGCCGTCCGCGCGCCCGCGCCGCGCGCGGCAGGCCGCGCGCGCGCCCAGGCCGCGCGCGCGCCCAGGCCGCGCATGCGCCCAGGCCACGTAAGGCAGGCCGCGTGCCAAGGCCGTTTGTGCGCATGCGGTCGGCTGCGATCTGCGCCTCTATACGGTGTACGAGATCGGTGTAGCTAGGGACGGTTTCCCTCATTAACGCAGAATAGAAACTGTCAAGACGGAGACCCCCAAGGAACACCCTCTTAACAACTCTGGGTCTACACCTGGGATCTAGCGATCTTCTGCAGAGAACCTGTGGAAGAAGTCTTTCAAGGACTCCCCTTCGTTCTGGCAGATACCTGATAAATGAGAAGGGTCGCGGATGATTCTCCGAATTGCTATGAATTGATCCATGAACTGTCTCGTTAGCTCTGCGAAGTTGATGATAGTGCCTACCCTCATGGAGTGGAACCATATGTGGGCTTGGTCCTTGAGAGTGGCTAGGAACACTTGACAGAGCAACTGATCGGGTGTGTTGTAGATCCTCATGATAGTAGTGAAGTGGTTGACATGTTCCAACGGATCGTCTGTTCCATCGAACGTCTCGATGTTCGACAGCTTGAAACCATATGTAATTGGATGAGCGAGGATTTGTGGTGTGAGGGGGGAGCCTTAGCAGAGTGGTCGGCAAGAATGAATATCTCGTCGGCCAGCCTGCAGGTATTCCTCTGCGATCACCTCCCGGATTTCTTCTCGGGTGAATCTTTCAAGCGGGGGAGGTCGGGCCTCGTCTCCCCAGTCGCGGCGGTGCCCCCTATTTCGGTTCCTCCATGAGCCCGATGAGTGGAATTGGCGGCATCAAAGTATTCTTCGGGTGCCTATTGTCTTGGAGCTTGTTGCGTCCTGCCACGACTTGGCGGTGGCGGGTTATCTGTTGCTAGAGGGGGATCAGAAGGCGCTCCCAGAGTCCTGAGCAGAGCAAGCATCTCAGTCAGCTGCTCCTCCATTTGTCGAACTCGCCCCTCGAGGGCGTTGGAAGGAGCGAAAGCGGCCTCTGCGGTCAATGGCACGTATACCAAAGAGTGGGAGCGTGCTGGTTCAGTGTTTCTTTTTTGGACGGATCCTTCAGCTGTGCGGGCGCTTCTTTTTGCCATTAAAGCGGAGCTTGGATGTTGCAAAGAGGGAGGTCTTGACTTCTGAAGGATGTTGGGAATCGATTTTCCCACAGACGGCGCCAAACTGTTGCGGGCTAACTCGATGCCCCGGTCGGACCGGATTCAACTGGGCCGCCTTAGCTTGTGGGGCGGTCGAGCGCGCACACAGTCAGAGAAAAGGGGAGATTGACTCAAGATATGATGACGTGGAAAAACCCCTAAATTGGATAAAAAAAACCACGTGACCCGGTCTGTGATGGTCGAAATCCACTAGCTGCTTGCGGTTATAGGGTGTTCGGTGAATCGGGGCGACTTGCCGCTCCCGTTACAACTTGAGGTGAGAGAAGAGTGGTGCAGCTTCTCGCGTGCAACAAGCTGCTTCGCGGGAGCGGTTTAAGTACTAGAATTCGAGTGGCGGCACTGGGGCTCTGTAGCTTGGGTTGCGGATCTATCGCGCGCCTACTTGCAAGGTTCGTCTTCTTCCTCTTCTGCTCGAGCTGGGACATGGGCGTTCTCCAGCTGGTGGTGCTCTGGTGGTTCGTGGTGGCTCGCGGTGGCTCAAGGTGGCTGGAGGATGACCTGAAGGAGGAGTCTGCAGAGCTCTGACCTGAGGAAGAAGATGACCAGGAGCCCAAAGGTGAAGAATTAGGAGGCCCTGGCGCTCCTTTTATAGCCTCCAGGATAGGATCATGGCGGGCCCCACCACCAATGTAGTGGGCTAGTGGGTGGTTACCCACCAGATCGGACGGCGAGGAAAGCCCACCGTGATCGGACGGTGGGCAGGCCGTCCATGGCGGTGGGGTGGCCATGCGCCGGCGGTGGTCGTCCAAGGGGCGGCCTGGACCACGGCAAGGCCGACATCTGTGGCTGCCTAGCCGGCGCCGAAGGCCGGGCCGGGGGCGGCCTGGCAGGCAGCGGGCTGGCGGGCCGGTCGCGGCCTGACCGGTGGTGCCATGGCCGGTGGCGCCATGGCCGGTGGCGCCATGGCCGGTGGCGCCATGGCCGCGACCTGGCCGGCTACAGCTGCCCGGCCGGCGGTGACTACTCCACAGGCAGCGGCGGCGGCCGGCCGGCTGCGGCGGATCCCGGTGGCGGCGGCCGGTGGCCGGCGGCCGGCGGCGGCGGCGGCGGCCGGCGGCCGGCCGGTGGTTATTCCCCCATGGCGGTGGCTTTAGTGGAGAGATAGGGAGTGGGCCCCACCCCCCATGTTCTCCTCGTCATTGGAGGTGGGGTTGACTAGTCAACCCCATGATCTCCCATTTTGAGGGAAGATCATGGGGGTGCATGCATTATAAATAGTGGTGTAACTCATCAGTAGCTACGAAATACACATTTAGCATTAAGATGATCCAGACACGAATGTTGGTTTTACAAACTTAAGTTGTCGGCCAAAACAATATTTTATGCCCAAAACTTCACCACAGACACACTCAGGCGCGCGTGTGCGTCCAGACACATAAACTGAGGACAAAAGATCAATACATCATCCCGAACAGTGAAGGTTGATTTAAATTGTCTCCCGATATACTTGAACAAAAACATTACTTACGTAAAAAGGAAGGGCAAGAAAGACATCCAACATAAAAATCCATCTAACCCATCAGACAAGGTCTTCAACTAGTGCTAGAACCGTTAAATATATAATACATATTACAAATACGGCACATTAATTTGTCATCATTCAACCATGCCGTATTTGAAAAATAGAAATGAATTTCCAGATTATTTGCTGGATCAATGGTCAACCAAACACACCTCAGACTTTACTTCGAGGTCGCTGAAGCTGGCCTGAATTCAATATATACGTCTCCCCTCAGATTCTG
Organism: Platanthera guangdongensis; assembly: GCA_039583875.1. NCBI lineage: Eukaryota > Viridiplantae > Streptophyta > Magnoliopsida > Asparagales > Orchidaceae > Platanthera > Platanthera guangdongensis. The sequence goes on along the minus strand of CM077151.1, from coordinate 91,456,164 downwards.
CATTTCAAAAGATCAACAACAACAACTCTTCTCTTCTTTTCATTCCTAAGAAATCCACCGCTTTATTTAATTATAACTTGATTTCTGGTTCAGAATTCCAGTCCCATCACTCCCTGAGAGGGTGACCCAACTCCAAGCCAGGTCCTTCTTCTTCAATGGACTTTATATTGCGCCTAGTGATCAATCATATAGAGAAATTGCCTGCGGGCAGCCATGATTGTAACTTGATTGCCAAGGTGGAGTGGAGGGGAAATGAAAAGAAAGCTGGATTTTTGGCAGGAGGGTGTAAGAAGAACTATACCTGTCAAAGGAGAGTGCAGGAAAATGGCATTGTAAGCTGGAATGAGGGATTCGATCATGCTTGCAAGTTTAAGAAGGAGAGATCCGAGTCTTTCCGAAGTTGGATTATTGCGGTGCAAATAGAGGTAAGATTAGATGACCATTGATTGATCCATTTACATTTAGTTCGTCAAAGAACTAGTTTGTGTCATTTAAATTTATGTTATATTTGGTTCGGCGGTTGCGGGTGCATCCGGTGGGTTGAAACAGCCCTTTGGAACCGAAGGGAGAGGTGAGGGTCGAAACGTAGCTGATTGGGGCCGTTTCCTCCTTACTGCGGGTGCAAACAAAGCAAACGCCAGTGGCGGCCGTTTGTTTACCCGCCGTCCGGCGGCTTTTGCTCCAAACACAGGCGGCGCAAAGCCGAACCAAACGAAGCCTTACATCGATGTCATTTTTGTCAGAAAGCATCCAAGCAATGGTTATTTACTTCGGATTTTAGAGGCTCTTTGCACAGTTTCAATTTTATCAGATGTCTCCTAAGTGACAATTTGACTTTAGCGACTCATGAGAGTGCATTTCAAGTTAGTTTTGAGCGCAGTGAATGTATAGTTCATGCTAGTTTTGAGGTGGGTGAGTACATTACATGTGGTTGATTATCCCCCTTGAGTTGAAAGTTTGCATAATTATAGGGACCCCCCTTGATGTTTCAGAATTACAAAAATTTCTCCTTTGCTCCATTTGACGATCCATTGTTGTTTGAATTTTGGAAGGAAAATGATAATATCAGCTAAAGTATTATCTTATTTTCTAAGTTTATCATTTATATTAGCTTCAACTTCCAAGTTTTACTTTTTGACTGCCACATACTTTGCCATTGCAAGGCTGTGGGGAGAAAAAATTGGGTACATGGCCCGGACCTTTCTCTAGGTCCCCACTAATGGGAAAGAGGAGGAGCATGTAATTATATGGGGTCTGCAATACACTGTTAATATGGGCATGTTGGGCCCACCTACTGACATATTTTTTATTGGCCACCCGGACCTTCCTTTAAGTCCTGGTGGCGGACCCAAAAAGTTTTGCCGTTTGGGAGGGCCAATTTTTTTATAGGTTCATTGTATTTATTGAACCGTACATAAATTCAATTTTTTTCATTTTTATTTTTTGTTTTTGTAAAAATAAATTAGAAATAAAGATCATTGCAAATGATCATTTTAAGTAATCATATGTATATATTTCGAGTTGAAAATACGCTTGTACAAAAACAAGTGTATTTTGCAACTATATTTTGCAACTGAAAATACAGTGCATTTTCAACTATATTTTACGTTGCAGTTGTATTTCACACTAAAAATGTAGTCCAGCAAAATCCTTTATATGCGTGTCACATACAGAATTATTGGCAGGACTTATTTGTTCCCATGAGTTTGAACAAAAACGACATCTTGATAAAATATATTTGACATGATAGTGGTTATGATCAGTGCCACCAAAAAAACTATTTTTGAACATAAAAGTAGATGAAGTTCCTTTGTTGAGGTCGGACGACGTTCACGAATGATAGTTCATAACCACCACGTATACCACTGCCACCACCGTGCTAAACCAAGCCAAGTTATCACAGAAGATACAAATTGGAAATTCAAAAATATTTTAGTTGATTTATTACTTCTCATCCAAAGTTCTAATGGATCAGGTGATTCTGTAGACCGAGGAAATTTTTAGAGGAGAGTTTTGCAATTATAAAATATAGAGGAGAGATCCCGTAATTATGCAAACTTCCAAAGGAGGTCCCGTTAATTAACTCTATATGAAGAACACGATTATCCTAGAATTAGTTAAAAAAGAATACGCTTTTTTTACAATTATATTTTTATATATTTTATGTCAAAATATATACATATGAATTAATATTTTATTAATTATTTCTTTTAAAAAATGAAAACTTACATAAATTCATTTTTTTCAAGAAAATATTATTCCAAACACACCATGCTCCATATATATTTATCACACCTAATTTTGTTTCATTCTTTAAAACACTTTAACATTTGCAATTAAAGTACATCTGATTTTCATGGATGCCAGGAAGTTCATGGAAAAGTGGGTGAGAAGAAGAAAAATATAGGAATAGCAAAATTGAATATTGCTGAATTTGTGCAGTTTGAGAATGAGAAAAACATCAGGATCCCAATTAACTGTTCTGTGAAGGACCAGACCGCCCAGGCCATGCTAATGGTAAAACACACACACAAAAAAAACCATGCTCACATGTCTTGCATTACCAACACATCCTTCCCCTCTGTCAATGATTCTGATAATTTCATTTCTTGTTCAGCTCAAACTACAGCTGTTCAAATCAGAATCTATAGACAGAAATCAAGTAATGCTCACTCGATGTTTCAGTCCTTACTCCTCTTCAAGACCTGGACAGAACAACCAGGCAGCTGAAGAAGGTTTGATCATTCGGAGTGAAACCGGCGACCATAATGATCGCAAGAAGCACATCATGGATAAGCATTCAAACAGAAGAAAGCTTGGCCGTAGCAGGACATGCGCACGAGGGGATGATTTTGATGATGAAAACTGCCACAAATCATGCATTCTGTTTCTCAAACGGTTCAAACAAGCCAAAGTTCAGCCGGAGGAGAACTTCGATCCGTTGGGATTAATTAAAGAGAAGCATAGATACGAGGCCGGACGCTGGGAAAGGAGAAGATTCGTAAGCAGAGAAGAGAAAATGAAACTCTCCGCCGATGTGTATCTCGCATCCATTGACCAGTGCAGTAAAAGAGCCGCCGGAGGAAGCGCCTGCACCGTCCTCGCTGCAGTCGTCGCCGACTGGCTTCACAACAACCCCAAATCCTTACCGCAGCGACGCCAATTCGACGAATTGGTTCTCAGAGGGTCATTAGAATGGAGAAATCTATGTAAAGATGAGACCAACAGGGCGAAGTTCTCAGACAAACATTTCGATCTTGACACAGTTTTAGAAGAAAAGGTCAAAACTTTGGCAGTGGTCACAGAGAAATCTTGTGTGGGGTTCTTCGCCATGGAAGAAATGCCCGAAAGTTTAGATTTTCTGCAAGGAGACATGTCCTTCGACACCATTTGGGACGGAATTTTATGCACAGGTGAATCAGAGGAAAAGATATATATAGCTAGTTGGAATGACCATTTCTTCGTCCTCAAGGTAGAAAAGGAGGCCATTTATTTGCTTGACACATTGGGGGAGAGATTAACCGAGGGCTGCAATCAAGCATATATTTTGAAGTTTGATTCAGAAAGTGCAATTTACAGGAATAGTAAGGATGGAGAAGAAGAAGAAGGAGATTTGTTAGTCAGTAGAGGAGTCACATGTTGTAAGGAATACATTAAAGGGTTCCTCTCAGCTATTCCACTTTGTGGACTTCAAGAGGATATCAAGATGGGACGGGCAAATGAAGAGCTACTTCATCGGCTGCTGCAAATAGACTTTCATTTCACTGCTCCTAGAACTGTGGTGCATTAACCATTGAGGTTGAAAAAGGATGAGATATATACACTAAATATCAGAGATTTCTTCTGTATTTTTTTCATTCATCAATCAACAATCATCATCATCATCATCATGGTTACCAGCCATAATTTAATGTATTGTGGTTTGGTATTGTTAATTAATTTATTTATAATCTCCTGCTCAGAAATGAAGCATTGTAATGTAATATTTAGCAAATTTATTATCTTGTAGTTACACATGACAAGTTTGTTTCTGAAACGAGAATCTCATTCTTCAGCCTCTTTGGTTGGTTGAGAAAGTTAGCGGGAAAACAACACACATAAGCAGTTGTGCACGTTATTTTCTATGCCTTGACATCGACATTATCCATCTGTCACCGTCCCGTGAAAATTTATGTTTAATCCCGAATTCCATTTTTGTAGTATTATTCCTCATAATAACTGTAACAACCTATTTGTGTAATAATAATAATAAAAGGCAAACCAAATCTTTTCCCACTTAACCCGAGACCCAGCCCCCAATCTATTCCTTCTCCCGGCCTGGGGTTCTTTCCGATTCTTTCCGTCGCCCGTTCCCGCGAAGCCGCAACATCGCATCCCGTCGGCCTCGTCTCCGCCTCCCGTGCACCCTACAACCCCCGTTTCGCCTCCCAGTGGCCGGCAAACACTCCCTCTAGGGCTGGCGCCTCCTCCTCTTCACTCCCTCCGGCCGGCAGACCTCGGCTACGACTGCTACGCCTCATGCTCCTCTTCCTCAGGCCGGCGGCTTCAGCAGTAGCTCCTGCTTCTTCTTCTCCTTCGGCCAGTGAGGGCAGCAAGCGAATTCCTAAGCACCGCCAGAACCCCAACTTTCCTCATGGTAGTTCCCTCTCCCCTCATTCTTGAGGAAGGTAAAATTGTCTAACTCCTCTTGTGATGTGTTGTGCATTTAACAATGTTTGGTCAGCGTAGAAAGCCTCGTTAAGGCAAATATTTCTTTGATGTTGGGTCTTGACCAGGTTCAAATAGAGTCTTGGATCTTGCTTGCGCTGCTTAGCTGTCGCCGGCAGTTTTGATTTCACCTTAAGGCAAGTAGAGAGTCACATCTCACTTGCAAACTTTGGATTTAGTCATTGAACCTATTTTCTATGATTACACATGTTATTTGATAACCCCTAACCGACACATTTTTTGACAAAAAATATGAAATACTTAAAATAATTCTGTGGTCGTAAGCAATCCTTGAAATGTAGCGTCTAACCCGGCCATTGTCTGCTGGCATGGTCATGACAAGCAGGATTACTTTTCCAACAAGACTTGCACGCGGATCTGAGTGTGAACCATGTGCGCCCACTGGAACACCAACAACACTTCATCAATTACGGCTTATAATATTACTTGAACAATTTTAGGCTATACTTCAGAGTGGACTAGCAAATTTCAGGAATTTTTGTTGATTCAGTTGCTTGCATGTATACTAGTTTTACTACAACATAAATCGGTACTCAATTATGCCTGTTTATTTTTGCTCATGCTTTAATTAATTAACCTGCTCATTGTTTTAAATCCTAAGTTCTGAGGCATTTTCCTTCTTGTTTGGATTTGTCTTAGGTTCCGTGACTGCGCTACCTGCTTCTTGAGCTGTTCAGTGCTGAGTTCCTGAATTCCTAGAGGTTTATTTTGTTTTGTTGTACCGTAGCCAACTTCTATGTATTTGTTTCCTTTACTTTCGGATTTGATTATCATGTATTAGTATTATCAGTCATTTTCTTCTGTTTCATGGACAACTGCTAGACTTTCATTGATGTAACGCAATAATATATTAATGGCATGTTCACTTTATATTCATTGCATTTACTTTTGTATCAGTGCTGTGTGTATATTCATGAGATTTCATTATAGTGCATGTGCATCACTTTTTCATTCAAACTTCCGCACATAAAAACAACGGGTTTCTCTTTCTTCAAAGTTAATTATTTTTTTAAAAAACTACATTTCAATCTTGATCCCGCCTAACAGACATGGATTTTTCCTTTGCCCATTTTTGTGGCATCGCAACCCGCCTGTAGCACACTCTGATGGTTGTTATTAGACGGGTTGTGACAGTTGGTATCATAGGGAGGTTTGCTCCTAACAAATGAAGTATTTTGAAATTATCAAATATTTTGAACTTTATTATATATATATATATATATATATATATATATATATGCATCATTACTTCACTAATTTGTCATTATCTGTTATTCGCGGCTGAAACACACACACACTCACTCATAAGCATGAGTAGTGTACACACGAATGTTAAGGGGTTATGGTCAAACTTAATATTTTTGTGCATATGAATTTTCACTAGTATATACACCGCTTGTGAACATTAAATTGTATCAGCAGTTTAAGATTTTCAAGTGCGTTGCCATTAGAATCATAATATTCATGACATGTTAAGTGATATGGGCACTTAATATGGCATGTGTGTCCATTTATGAACATTATTAGACATGCATTCTAGGCATAATTGCATTGCATGCATAACATAACTCATTGCATAAGTGTTAAGCTAAGAACAACAGATGGTGATTGTACACACATGAAAGTACAAATTGTTTTGACATTACATGCGATTCATTATTGCATTAACATGAGCATTACCTAGAGTTGTCCAATGAAAATACTGTAACTATTACATGATTTACTCATCCAACGGTATTATAATGTTAGAATTGCTAATTGAACCATTTATATTTAGCTCAATTGTTTCTCTTACACGATTCTTTTGTGTCTCTTTCTAGATGGTTCCTAGGTGATCGTAGTGCAAGAAGTTTACCCCTCCAGCTAAGGAAGCTTCTGGAGATGCCACTGCCCAGCTGCTGAGGTAGATTCTCGAACTTCTCACTCGTCTGGAAGAGGATCTCCAAACTCCTGATCCAGACCTTGATTCTGGCAACGCAGGGATAGTTGGAGCTACTATTACCGCCACCCTTGGAGCTACCCCTCCTGCACCTGGTTTTGGAACTGGCTCTCTTGCTGACACCTTGGTGGCCCCGCTCGTGCCAAGTTTGGATGCTCCCCGTATAGCGATGGCAGATACGGTGGCATTTAAGAGACTGAATCCGCCGTCTTTCAATGGCAACCGAGATTTCTTCATAATTTCTAAGTGGCTCACCAAGATGGAGAAGCACTTAGAGTATGCTGGAGTTCCTGATGCTCAGAAGGTTCTTCTTGCAGTTTATTAGCTGACCAAGGATGCGTACACTTGGTGACTTCAACATCGCAGTCTCCCTAATTCTTCTGCTATGACCTGGGGACAGTTCAAAGATGCGCCCATGGAGAAGTTTCTCTCTTCTTTGGAGCGAGACAAGTTAGCTGAGAGGATTCCTTCAGCAGCCCGGCAGGACAGTGACCAAATATGAGATAAAGTTCTCTCACCTATCTCTCCTTGCCGCAGAGTTAGTGCCTGATGAGTCCAAGAAGATCAGCCACTTTGTGAAGGGCCTCCAACATGATTTATGCTAGTATGTGGTAGTGATGAGTCCACATTTTACACTGATTTTTGGACTCATCTGGGCTAGTTTTATCGCCTTAGCACTACACTTGAGAGCCTTTATTACTTATTTGTGTTTATGTATCTATTTCACGATTAAGTGCACTGTAGGCCCGCATCTGTGTGCTTTCTGTGTTTCCATTTTTTGTTATTCTCTAGCCCTATCTCGGGGATGTGGTGTGCACGTTCTGGTGGCCTTTCTGCCCCTTCTGTTGGTACAGGGGTCGTGTGCGTGTTCCGGGATGGTTGTGATACAGGAATACTGCGCACGATCAGGGGATCTAATGCGCACGACCACTGGTCGTGCGCCCCCGATCGTGCGCACTACTCTACGTTTTCTGTAGAATCAGCCTGGGGTAAGCGCACGACCACTGGACTTACTGCGCGCGACCACTGGTCGTGCGCCACTGTTCGTGCGCATTACACCCCCTTTTTCATAACCCTGTCTTGGTAATCGTACGAGCACTGGCCATAGTGCGCACGACCACTGGTCGTGCACCACTGGTCGTGCGCTTTTATGCTGATGCTTCTTGTCCAGGTTGCAGGTTTATTTGGAAAAGCCGCACAATCATCGACCTACAGTGCGCACGACCACTGGTCGTGCGCCACTGATCGTGCGCACTGCTTCTGCTGTCTCCATATAAAAGTTCCTGCTCCGCGTTTTAGGTCAACGCCTGTCATTTGCTGCGATCGGAGAGTGCGCGGGAATCGCCTTTACACTTCTCCAGCTTCTCCATCACTTCCACCTTCGTCGGGAAGCCATTTCCACTTACTCCGAAGCTTTTCAACACTCCGGCGAAGCCCTCGGCCATTGGTGACTTCAACTCCAAGCTTTCCTGCAGAGTTGGTGAAGTAGATAACCTAGAGAACGGACTTAAAGGCCTTCGAGGTGACAGATCGTTGGTACCGGAAGCCTCCTTGGACTGAGCCCGGAAGCGGATTGACAACTCGCTACTCCGGCCACGACCCGCGGTGGATCTTCATTCTCTTTTGGTTTACTCCTCTTCCCCTTCCTCTGTGTTATGAATGTTTTGAGCAGTGTAATGAACATTTCCATCCCTGAACATCAAGTTTACTTTCTAGTTAATGGAATGTTAGTTTCTTCTTATGCTTGTGAGTTATGTCTGTGAATGCGCCTCACTCACCCCACATCCACTTCATTCCTGTGCCTTGTCCGATTGCAATCCACACAAGAATGTTGCAATCCATTAGTTTCCCTTCCACTCGCCCAACTGAAGTTCGGCATAGCGGCCGACAAACCCATTTCACCTTGCGAAGCGGTGCCGTCGACCCGCATAGCTTTTACTAGTTCAGTAGATCAAACATCCACAATCTCCCGAGTCCGCTATTTCCTTTTTGTTCTATTTTAACTCTCATAACGATATTCTCGGTACTGTTGTCGTTCTACGCTAATTGCATTCCTCAAGAGACCGACACTTGGGGATTTACTCCCAAAACTTTATTACTTATGCGACCGGTGCGCTTGCCGTATTACACGCATCAAGTTTTTGGCGCCGTTGCCGGGGAATGCAACTGTAGAGCGACTTCGGATGACTTCCAATATTGTTATCAGAGTTAGTATTATTTTGTTTTGACTACTGTTTCTTCTAGTGTGTAGTGTTTGCCACAGTGAATGCAAGGCCGAGCTACAAGAGATTTTGTCACCTACGACCCAGAGATCGAACGTACTCTCTTAGCACGAAGACGCGCCGCAGCCATCATTTTTGCTCCAATGGGAGACCAGCTGAATATTGATGCAGGCAACCGAGTTGGAGGGCTACCTCATGACGACGAAAATGAAGTGAATCCTCCCCAGGTCTGCACCATGAGGGATTATACTACACCCACTGTTGGGAGTATATACCCCGGTTTCGGACCTGCTATCACCAATCCTCAGTTCGAGATTAAACTAGCTATTCTGAATATTATTCGGAACAACGCTCAGTTCTCCGGAATGGCCACTGAAGACGCCCATCTTCACCTTACAGAATTCTCCGAGATCTGCGCCACGTTCCGCTACGCTAGAATCCCAGATGAAACAGTCAAGCTCCGCCTCTTCCCTTTTTCATTAAGGGACAAAGCCAAGACATGGCTTCACTCCCTTCCACCTGGAACCGCCCCCACCTAGGAGGCTTTGACTACCAAATTTCTAGCTAAGTTCCATCCGGTGGATCAGATCGTGAGCTTGAGGCACGCAATAGCCAACTTCCGGCAAGCCGATCAAGAAAGTTTAGCCGAAGTTTGGGAGCGTTTTAATGAGCTGCTGAGGAAGTGCCCTAATCATGGATTCCAAACGTGGAATCTCGTCGAAAGTTTCTACTTTGCTATTGATCCCCACCACCGAGCTATGATCGATGCTGCCTCCGGAGGAACCATCATGAATCTTGCTCCAGATGATGCTCTGAAAGTCTTACAAGACACCGCAACTCACAGTGCGTACTGGACCGCAGGAAGAAACATCCCACGAAGCACCAGTGGAGTGTTTGCCTTGGATACCCCAAGCCTGCTCCTGCCGCCCCAGTGATGGCAATCTCATGTCAAGGGCGCGGAAGCACTGATCATCACAGCTTCGAATGCTCAGGAGTTGAGGTACAAGACGAATCTTTGTTTTTGAATGAATCTGTTAATTTTGTTGCCAATCAAAATAGGGGAGTGCCATACGGGAATACTTACGACCCGGGGGTGAGAAATCACCCCAACTTTTCTTGGAATCCTAACACATCTGGCCAAAGATGGCAACCGGGGCAGCATCAAAACGATGCGTATGCTTCCGGTAGCCAACCGCGGCCGCCTCAACCGAATTATTCCCAAGGGCCCCCCATTGTTAAGAAAAATTCTTTGGAAGAAATGTTCGAGAAGTTTGTTGAGATTTCCCAGACCAACATGACAAATCAGGCCGCCTCGATGCGCAAACTGGAGGCACAATTGGGCCAATTGGATCAAGTGGTTTCCGAGCGCACCCAAGGCACCTTACCGAGCAACACTGAAAAGAACCCACATGAACAAGGAAAGCGCCTTGGGGAGGACACTTCGGGAAACCGCAACGAACTTGTCATTAATTGTAAAATCAATAACATCGACACCCCAGCATTATGCGATTCCGGGGCGTCCAGCAACATACTCACTTTGCAAGATGCTACAAAGATGCAGTTACAAGTTGACATTGAAAATCGGAAATCACTTATCTTAGTTAATGGCAATCTGGTTGACACGGAGGGCGGTGTGCGGGACGTTGAAATCGAGGTTAACGGCACCAGTATCACCACTGACTTTCAGGTTTTGGGACCACAGGACAATAACTCCATTCCTATATTAGGAGTCCCGTTCCTAACAGCCAGTGGCGCATCCCTCGACTTTTCCAAAGGCCGTGTCACTTGGCCAAACGAAGAGTCCACCCTCGATAAAACATCCATACATTTTTCTTCCATCCCAAATAACATTTCTCTGAGTGTCACAGATGTCAAGCTGGATTCAGGTTCCCCCGCATTGGAAGCACATCTGGAGAAGACGCCAAAGAACGGACTTCCTCCGGAAGTCGATGAGAAGCAGGAGCTACGGGTCCACGAAGGGATCAATTGCACCAAAGCCACGACTGCCTTTTTACTACCAGCCAACTCTGTTGTTGAGCATGGCGAACTAAGTTTTATTCGGGAGAAATCCCTGGACAATAATTTGTATAATTCTGTTAAACGATCTGTAACTTGGGCAGATCCGATTGCCGTCACGGTGCCGGATAGGCCTCCACCAACCACGATACAAGGAAACCCCACAGCCTACCTTCATTGGAAGTCTCCCACGGTGTAGAAACTGAAAGAGGCCAAGCGTTTACGCGAAGAGCGCTACGCTGCCTTCCAGCGAGCGCAAGAGTGCACTCGCAGTAATAGGACAATGCCTACCCCGAATGCAAAAAGACACTCTGCTGTTCTCTCGCATCCCACCGGAGAGACTTACCATAAATCTGCATATAGCTGATTGTGCCATCTTCTTTCTTGCTACTTGTTGAATGCTGGTTGCTCTATTTTTAATTTTGTTTCCTTTTGCTACTGCCAAGAACTCTCTATTTGAACTGCTAATACAGGTATTTGGTCCACCTTAAGGACGGTAAACAAAAGGGATTTCGGGAGACAACCCAAGTTGGACCGTTCGGTCCTATGCTGTGTTTTGAGTTCGGTTTATTTCTTCATATATATATATATATATGTGTCCAGATTTTGTTTGGCTTGCATCCTTTAATCGCAGGTGCAGGAATATTTGAGGCGCGGCAACTTGGCCGCACTTGGACATCTCATTGCCCGACTGGTATGCTCAATTTTGAGCATAGGTACTTCCTACCCTAGCTATTTCTCCTATTTGGAATGTTTATTTTTATTCGTTGTCAACTTTAAGTCTGGGGGGGGGGGGGTAGTCTGCCTGTGGTCACTACACCGCACCTTCTGTTGCATTCCAGTTTCTTATTTACTTATTTCTTGTTTTTTTGGTTGCACACACTGAATCACCCACACGAGTGAGCTCTTACCCACGCGCACAACCCGATTTAAATTTATTGCTTTTGTGTAAACTTTAAAATAGTGGTACTGGCTTAGGATTTCAGGATTGAGTCGTTCGAAACTCATGCAGTGCTCCTAATCGAATACTCATGGTTTGTGTAGAGTTAGGATAGAACTAATTTTTCTTTATGCTCGTAGAATTATTCTTTTCTACTCACGTCAATATTGTTTGTACTGCTCAAAATCTGAATCTGGGATAATCAAACGATAGTGTAGGAATGTGTGTAGCCGCCACTAGACTCGTATTGCTCGAGTCGGGGGGAAGGATCATCTTTCTCGGTGGCTAAGAACTTGCCCTAAGCTACTCTCGAAGCATTGGTGCACAGTTAGGTAAGTGTGAGCATGACGTAGGCCTTCTTTTTGGATAGTTTGAGCCTTGTTTAGCCATTCCTACCTATTAACCATTGCATGCCAAATTTGTGCCTACCCTTCCTTTGATCCAGCTCCACTCACTTTCACCAAGGCTGAAGCTAAACTCACCTTCGCAATCAAATGCTTGAGCTGATTTGTAATTCCTGTTTTGCCGAGGTTGTGATTAGTGGACATTGTTTTTGGGGGTGCTGATTTTATTCCCGTTTTGATTGCTTCGTTTGGGGATTGCTAGCGCAGAAAAGAAAACAACAGTTTACGAAAATAAAAAGCTGATTCGCGCAATCGAAAAACAAATATTTATGTGAAAGAATTGCTTTGAGATTTCGATCCCCATCCTCTTTATTGAATTTGGTCGGGTTCAGCCGTGTTCACACCCGGATTTCAAGCTAAGTCTGGGGGCGTGTGCCCCATTCTTTTCTAAGTGGCTGTTTTGGTTTGGGTTGTTTTCGCTCGCTTTGGTTGCATAGAGCCTTCGTGTTTATCCTTGGCCACCAAGCTGTTGCCTAAGCCCCATTTCCTCCTACAAGTCTTACTGATTCACGCTTGAGTCTAACCCGCGTCGTGGAGAGAGTGTGAACGTGCAAGCGTATGGTACCCGACATTGGTGGATTCCTTTGGAGGTGATCCTGAGTCCCGAACTTTGGCAAAGCTCACCTTAGTGGCCTGCCTACTTTCTTCCTGCACATGATCGCACGATTCTCCAGAATTCTAATTTTGAGCAATTACAATATCTATTTACGTCTGTCGAATAGTTTAAACTACGTTGTATAATTAAAAAGTTTTTCTATTATATCTTTTATACTCATGATATTTTTGATTTCTCGTCTTACTTCTTTTTAAAATTTCTGAGCCAGTTAGCTATCTTCGAGTCCATGGAGTGATGATTTGCTCGGGACGTGCAAATGGTTAAGTCTGGGGGTGTGATGAGTCCACATTTTACACTGATTTTTGGACTCATCTGGGCTAGTTTTATCGCCTTAGCACTACACTTGAGAGCCTTTATTGCTTATTTGTGTTTATGTACCTATTTCATGATTAAGTGCACTGTAGGCCCGCATCTGTGTGCTTTCTGTGTTTCCATTTTATTGTTATTCTCTAGCCCTATCTCGGGGATGTGGTGTACACGTTCTGGTGGCCTTTCTGCCCCTTCTGCTGGTACAGGGGTCGTGTGCGTGTTCCGGGATGGTTGTGAAACAGGAATACTGCGCACGATCAGGGGATCTAATGCGCACGACCACTGGTCGTGCGCCCCCGATCGTGCACACTACTCTACGTTTTCTGTAGAATCAGCCTGGGGTAAGCGCATGACCACTGGACTTACTGCGCACGACCACTGGTCGTGCGCCACTGTTCGTGCGCATTACACCACCTTTTTCATAACCCTGTCTCTGTAATCGCACGAGCACTAGCCATAGTGCGCACGACCACTGGTCGTGCGCCACTGCTCGTGCGCTTTTATGCTGATGCTTCTTGTCCAGGTTGCAGGTTTATTTGGAAGAGCCGCACGATCATCGACCTACAGTGCGCACGACCACTGGTCGTGCGCCACTGATCGTGCACACTGCTTCTACTGTCTCCGTATAAAAAGGCCCTGCTCCGCATTTTAGGTCAACGCCTGTCATTTGCTGCGATCGGAGAGTGCGCGGGAATCGCCTTTTCACTTCTCCGCTGCTCCATCACTTCCACCTTCGTCGGGAAGACATTTCCACTTACTCCGAAGCTTTTCAACACTCCGGCGAAGCCCTCGGCCATTGGTGACTTCAACTCCAAGCTTTCCTGCAGAGTTGGTGAAGTAGATAACCTAGAGAATGGACTTAAAGACCTTCGAGGTGACAGATCGTTGGTACCGGAAGCCTCCTTGGACTAAGCCCGAAAGCGGATTGACAACTCGCTACTCCGGCCACGACCCGCGGTGGATCTTCATTCTCTTTTGGTTTACTCCTCTTCCCCTTCCTCTGTGTTATGAATGTTTTGAGCAGTGTAATGAACATTTCCATCCCTGAACATCAAGTTTACTTTCTAGTTAATGGAATGTTAGTTTCTTCTTATGCTTGTGAGTTCTGTCTGTGAATGCGCCTCACTCACCCCACATCCACTTCATTCCTGTGCCTTGTTCGATTGCAATCCACACAAGAACGCTGCAATCCATTAGTTTCCCTTCCACTCGCCCAACTGAAGTTCGGCATAGCGGCCGACAAACCCATTTCACCTTGCGAAGCGGTGCCGTCGACCCGCATAGCTTTTACTAGTTCAGTAGATCAAACATCCACAATCTCCCGAGTCCGTTATTTCCTTTTTGTTCTATTTTTAACTCTCATAACGATATTCTCGGTACTGTTGCCGTTCTACGCTAATTGCATTCCTCAAGAGACCGACACTTGGGGATTTACTCCCAAACCTTTATTACTTGTGCGACCGGTGCGCTTGCCGTATTACACGCATCAGGTAGTACATGGCGCCAGGACCTATGCCGAGATTGTTGGAGCAGCCTTGCAGGTTGAAGCTATAGAGTTGGATCGTGCAGCCAAAAAAATCTAGGATGGTACAAGCAATATCAATGCATCTGACCACAAGCGCAAGGGTGCTCCACCTCAGGGGCAAGGTCCCAAGTCCGCGGAAGTGTGTGCCTTCTGCCACAAGGTTGGCTATATTGCCCAAGTCTGTCGTTTCCTCCTGAAGAAGCAGAAGATAGTCATTCTTGCACAACAATCACAGATGACGCTTGCCTACTTCCTCCATCTGCGCTTACTACATGAGGTCGGGCCACTTAGTGAAAGATTGTCACCGCAAGAAGAATACTTGTTTCAGATGTTGGCAGGTTGGACATTATGTCAAAGATTGCACCGTGAAGGAAAGTCTGATCCCCGCTAAGCCTCTGAGGCTATTCCTGAAGCCCAAGAGAAGGGCAAGGTTGTGTTGAACGTCATCACTCAGGGTGAGGCGCTCGCATCTACCGGTGTCATCTCAGGTATGCTTTGTGTAGAGTTTTAATTTTCTATAATTCTTAATTTGACGTGCCTAGGTATCGAATAATCTTGAAATGCGTTATGATTTTCCTTTTGAGAGAGTTTTAGGGTCAAGAAAAAGTGAATGCAAATCTTATTTGATTCTGGTGCATCTCACTCCTTTATTGTGCATCATAGTGTGGACCAACATAGTTATCCTACTTTGGCACTTGAGGTTCCTTTTGAGATTGTTGTGCCCGGTCATCTAGACCTCTCAACTAGAGGCATTCTCAATTGTCCAATTTTTCTTATTGAATTGCAAATCGTCGCTGACCTCATAGTTCTGGATATGACAGAGTTCGACATAATCTTGGGTATGAATTGGCTGGTCGCGTATAGAATGAAGCTGGATTGTGTGGAAAAGAGGTTCAATCTCAATATCGATGGCAAGGACTACAACATTCATGTTCAGACCACCCGCAGCCACCTGAAGGTAATTTCTACTATGTGCCCCACTCCTCTACTTAGTAAAGGTTGTTCTGCTTGTTTTGTTTATGCTTCACATTCAGACGCTAACTCTCCTCAACTCGAGTACATCCTGGTTGCTTCTGATTTCCCAACATGTTCCTCGTTGAATTGTCTGGGATGCCTCCTAATCGAGATGTAGAGTTCTCTATTGAAGTAGAGCATGGAACGTGTCCCTTATCTAAAGCTCCATACAATATGGCATCGTGTGAACTGGATGAGCTAAGATCGCAATTGGATGAGTTGCTTGAGCACGGGTATATTCATCCCAGCATTTCTCCTTGGGGAGCCCGCGTTCTCTTTGTTAAAAAGAAGGATGGATCCATGAGATTGTGCATCGACTATCGGGATCTGAATAAGGTAACCATCAATAATAAGTATTCCCTCCTGCACGTGGATGACCTGTTTCATCATCTTAAATACATTACCGTCCTCTCCAAGATAGATCTCAGATCGGGTTACCATCAGTTGAAGATCAAGGAATCCGACATTCCTAGAATGACCTTCCGGACTCGGTATGAACACTTTAATTTCTTGGTGATTTCTTTTGGGTTTACTAACGCCTCTTCTACTTTCATGGATATGATGAACCGTGTCTTCCGTGAGTATCTGGATAAATTCATCATCATTTTTATTGATGATATCCTATTCTATTCCAACACCCGTGAGGAGCATGCAGCTCATCTCAGACTTACTCTCTCCACCCTTCGTCGGCATCAACTCTATGCCAAGCTGGCAAAATATGAGTTCTGGTGAGATTGTGTTTCTTTCTTAGGCCACGTCATTTCAGGTGATGGACTTTCCGTTGGCCCTGCCAAGATTTCTGCAGTTATGGGCTGGAAGCGACCGTCTACTATAACGACTCCATCCGTTCATATAGCATATAATAGAAGGTCCGGTCGGGGCACCACACCATATTCCACAAAACAGGAGGGGCGGTTACAGGTTTAATCCCTCCGAAATCCACCCTCTGGTGGGGGAAATCCATGCACATGCCAAAAAGAAGGACTTCACATGTCCAAGAAGGAAGATCGTTACACTTGACAACTGTTGAAACCGTAAAACGGTCTCCTGTTGAGTTCACCCTCGGGGAATGGGTGGTCGCACGCCTACTTCACTCCTGCAAGCAAAACAACAAAAGAAACAAGGGGAACCGACCCAAGGGCTCGGCGGTGAGGACTCACCACACACCCGGAAGATCTGAGAGCGCGTCCCCTCCTTAGCCAGAGGCCGAGCTAAGGTACCCTCAAAAAGCACTTGAAAACTGGAGCAGGAAAGCACAGGAAGCATGCCTTCTGGGGTACCCCTTGGGTCCTATTTATAGTTTTTTGGAATCTGAACTGCCAATAACCAAATGAACTGACCTGAAGTTACCAAAAAACCCTTGGTTGGGTCTGCCAATAACCAAAATCCATTGTTTTGAAGGGCTATGGGCAGACCAGCGGGGGCAAAATAGTAAAAAGTACCTCATATATCCAGGCGAGCTAGGGAGCTTGATCACCTCGGCAGGTCCTGCTTGCCTGTTGTTGCCGAGCTCCGTTGCGAGGGCGCGAGCTGTGACGGCGAGCTCGCCCATCTGTCGGTCTCCATTAGTCGACCTCTGCTCGACGATTCTTGGACTAGCCCGGCGAATGCCGAGCTCGGGGTCGACGAATGTTGATCTCCGATCGACGAATGCCGATCTCCGGTCGACGAATGCCGATCTCCGATCGACGAATGCCGATCTCCGGTCGACGAATGCCAAGCTCGGGCTCGACTTCTCTACTACCAAGCTCGCCCACTATCTTCAGCCCGATTTGTCTGGTTCCTGGCGACCTTGCTCGCCGGACACGGGGTTGTACATAATCCCCGCTCTTTTTGAGCTTGGCAAAGCTCGGAAAGAAACATCCAACCCCAAGTGTTCAGCGAGCTCGGGGTGGTGAGTTGGAGGGAATCTTTGGGTGGGGTCCACCTGCGGCTATATATATGCACCTGCTTACCTGCCTGACTCTTGTCATTCCCTTTGCTCTAACCCTGCCAAGATGCCTCTCCCCAAGGAGATTCAAGAGCGTTTAGACCGAGCTCGCCAGGCTTCTGCAGCTCGCGTAGCCGCCCTGACGGTGGTCCCTGCTGCTGTGCCGCAGGGTGGCTCTATCAAGCCCAGCTCCAAGAAGATGAAACCATTCCCTCAGACGGCCGAGCCCATCTACAACGACCTGAGGGCCACCTTGGAGCACGTAACCGGCTCCTCCACTCTGCCTGCCTTTGAAAGTGGGAGGAACGTTGTCAAGATCTGCGACGGCCTAGACAGCCGCCCTGATGGCGCAGAAGACACCGCGCCGCGAGATGCCACCCCGCAAGCCAAGACCACTCTTGGGGACTCGCGGTTCATGACTCCGGAAAACCATCACTGGGAGCCGTCCCCTCCCTTTGGGACCTTGGGGCAGAGCTCGCAGAGGCCGAGCTCGCCAGTGCGCGCCCCCTCTTCTCGGCAAACTGACGTGGCTACGGGGGCGGGTCTGGGAACCATCCCCACCCCGGGATTCGAGCTTCTCTCGTCGGGGACTCGCTGCCCAGGTCACGGGAAGGATCTAAGGTTCATTCCACCCTGCATCTCCTTTGAGTTGCCGAGCTCTTCAGGTCAATTTTGTTTGGATTCTTGTCCCATGCACTTTTCCCACATTCCTCTTTTTGCTGACATTTGCCTCCACAGTTCCCCCCAGCCAATCCGTTGCCGAGGAGTCTTCGCGGGCAGCCCACTACTCTCCCCTCCCTTCCCCAAGCTCGCTGTACTCTTACCTGGGCCCTGAAGTGGATCAAGGCGAGCTGACAAGGAGGGAGGTCAAGCTTCTCAAGAAGCTGGTGTGCGGGCTGCGCGAGGTGCAGGGGGTCAACGAGACGCTACAACGCGACTACGCGCGTATCACCGGCGAGGTGCGAAGCGGCCAGGCTGGAGAGCTGATGTCCCACTCTCGGCTTCTGGACGAGATAGATGATGGCCTCTCAGTGGCGTAGAGGAATTCGGGGAGGATCCGCGAGCTGCTCCACGTGCGGCAGTATGAGGGCGGGAGCCGCGAGGCCGGGGTAGGTAAGACGGCGGCTCCTTTGTCGAGCCGACCGGTACTCGCATCCTGATGCTCCCCCTGCTCGCGCGCCCCGCTTTTTTATTCCCGAACTTGGTCTCTGTAATAAGTAGTTTTAGAATATTCTTGTACATGCGTTATTCAAATAATATATTGCGATGTTTGACTTAGCCTAGGTTGGGACGCGCCGGAAGTCGGCGAGCTGGGGTGGCTAGTTGGGGTGGCGAGCTAGGGCAGCGAGCTGAGCCGATTTGACGGCCTGACCCCAGATTTATTTTCCTATAAATAGCCCCCCCCCTCACCACCAACCCTCGTACTGTGCTTTTATTGCTTTCTCTTTCTCTCCCATCCTGCGCTTTTCTCCTTTTTTGCCAGCGCTCTGCTTCTTCCTCTACGAACATGGGCAAGGCCAACCCTGATGCCGACGGCCGCTCCAAGTGCGCGTAGCACTTCACCGACTATTTCTTCTTCGAGGGGCATACCAGCGAGGAGGTGCTCGCAGAGTTCAAGGCTGAGTATGTGCTGCCGGGCTTCGAGGCGCGAAGGGCGAGGCAGGGGGAGGCCATCAACACCTTCTACGAGGGTGAGCTCGCCTTCCCCATCTCGCATTTCGAGGTGGGGTTGCGCCTCCCCCTCTAGTCGGAGATCCGGCAAATTCTGAAGTACTATGGCGCAGTACCCGCGCAGTTAAACTCCAACGCCATCACGATGATGGTGGCGTTCGCGAGCTACCTCCGACGGGAGAGGATTGAGTTCAACCTGACAGTGTTCAGGAAGCTCTTTTCTTACAAGGCAACGCCGGATGGGGTCGCCTACTTCGGCGGCTCGCTGATCAAGGTTCGTGAGATCACGAACAAGCACCATAACTGGATGACCAGGATCGCCTTCATCAAGGGCGACCTCGACAACATCCCGTACTCGCCACAGCAAAAAGGCAAGGAGGTCTACCGCCCCCTACCGTGTCCGGCAACGACGCCGACCTCCACAAATACTTCCTCCACAAGGACTTCGAGGTCGCCTTCCAGCGAAGGGGCCTTGACTCGCTTCTCCCCGTCCTACCCGGCGAAGGTATTGTTCTCCCCACCTTACCGAGCTCACCCGATTGCCGAGCTCGCCATATTGCTGCTAAAATTCTTCTAACTTTTTCCAAGTATTTTCTTGCAGGGGAGCGGATAATTCCCAGGAACCCGCCAGCCATTAACAAATAAGATGAAGAAGGTCATACTCGCTCCGCGGGGAAAACACCATCAACATCAATCCAACCCCAAATACATAAGCTCGTCTGAGACCCACCCCCCCCCCCCCCCCCCCGATGCGTCGCCGGAGAGCCCATTGAAAGAGATCACCAGCAAAAGCCAGAACGGCGGCGAGGCTCCTTCTTCTGCGGCAGAAATCTCCCCACCTCCTTCGGCGAAGAGGGCGGCTTGCGAGCACGGGGCGCCGAAACATCACCCCCTCTTCAACTTCGGGGGGCGATGGAAGGACTCGGCGGGGGAGCCCATGGTGCAGTGGGACGAGCTGGCCCATCGGGTCTCCATCTCCACCCTGCATCCATCCTGGCACGACCGCGAGCCCGCCACTGGCCATGCTTACGCCCTCGGCTTCGACCTCTATGGCCGCGAGGATGCTGAGGCCTACAAGAACATGACCCTCCAGCAGATCGGCCATGAGGGTCTATAGGCCCACCTGGGACCATGGAGCTCCACTACATGCTGACCCGCCGCAGCTTTGCCCTCAGCAACCAACTCCTAAAACCCGAGCAGGCCCACGATGTCGCCAAGGACAAGGTCGCCGACCAGGCAAGGCAGCTCGGCATCGCCGAGGGTCTCCTCGCCCAGGCCGCCGGTGGGTTGGTGAGTATCAGGCCCCTTCCCTCTTTTTACTTGAAATTTTTTGCACTGATAACGAACTTCTCTCTTGTATTAGGATGCCAAGGCTGTCGGGGAGCTGCGGGCTCACAATGCCGAGCAGGAGGAGGAGATCGGCCAGCTGCGCGTCCGGCTTGCCGAGCTGGAGGGCGCGAATGCGAGGCTGAACGAGGAGAATCAGAACCTCAGCCGCGAGGCCCGCCGCCAGGCGGAGATCTTCTTCCCGGCCAGCAACGTCGACCCTACCCTTCCCTATAAGAGGCCACGGGTCTTTGGCGAGGCTGACCTCGCCGAGAGGTTGCGGATCCACTCCATCCAAGCGGCCGAGTGCACCCTCCAAATGATGAAGGACACGGGGGTGCTGGTGTAGGGGTGCGAGGAGATCTCCGCCAGGGACCTGATGCCGAGCTTGTTCCCAGCGACGCCGCCTAGTGAGAAAGAGGATAGCCTGGACGCGATGTTCGGGAAGGGCTTCCAGGATCAATCAGGCGAAGGGGAGGACCGGTCCGGTGGGGGGGGGGGGGGGGGTGGGGGCGTGACGAGGCCTGAATTTGTATATTCTTCTTCTTCTCTTTTTTTTTGTTTACTCGCCGAGGCGAGCCCCTGTAAACAACTTTATTTAATGAAAAAAGATTTTTGATCATACCCGTGCCATTTTTTTCATCACTTTTTTGTTGTGTTCTGCATATCCGCAAGTACTTCCCAAGGCGACTTCGCATAGACAGCTGCTGCGAGTAGGATAATGATCAATACGCGCCCGCGAGTGTGTACGAGTGCTTGGCAATTCGCCGCAGCTCGCTGTGTTCTGCATATCCGCGAGTACTTCCCCAGGCGACTTCGCATAGACAGGTGTTGCGAGTAGGATAATCATCAATACGCGCCCGCGAGTGTGTACCTTTAGTGCTTGGCAATTCGTCGCAGCTCGCTCGCGATCTGTCCTTGGCCTTCATCAAAATATCAAACTTACCGAATTTTTCCAATTAAAATAAGGCGGGGGCGGGGCCTCTTGGCGGGATCGGCCTCCCCCTAGCGAGGTCTCAGGGTCTGTCCTGCGAATTCTCGGGATTCGCCCCGGCTTGCTCGCGATCTATCCGTCATCTCATCGATGTGAGGCCAACCTTTCTAAATCTTCCCAAGTAAAACATAGTGGGGGGACGAGGTGGCTCGGCGGGACCCGCCTCCTCTTGGCGAGTCCCAAGGCTCTACCTTGCCGATCTTCTGCCAAGCCCGAGCTGGTACAGCGAGCTCGAACTCGCCCATGCCGAGCTCTCCTTTCTTGGACATGCCAAGTTTGTTAGGCACTACCTGGGGGGAAGAACTTCTTTAGGTGACCTTCACCTCGTCAGCTTGGTGAGAGCCTGACTGCGGTATCTGCTCGTGGCCCAAGGATGACACCGAGTGACTTCCAGCCCTGCCAGCTAGGTGAGAGCCTGACAGCGGGGTCTGCTCGGGGTCCAAAACTAATACCATCGAGTGACTTCCAGCCCTGCAAGCTAGGTGGGAGCCTGACAGCGAGATCTGCTCGAGGCCCAGGGATGACACCGAGTGACTTCTAGCCCTGCCAGCTAGGTGAGAGCCTGACAGCGGGATCCGCTCGGGGTCCACTACTAATACTATCGAGTGACTTCCAGCCCTGCCAGCTAGGTGAGAGCCTGACAGCGGGATCTGCTCGAGGCCAAGGATGACACAGAGTGACTTCCAGCCCTGCCAGCTAGGTGAGAGCCTGACATCGGGATCTACTCGGGGTCCACTACGAACACCATCGAGTGACTTCCAGCCCTGTTAGCTAGGTGAGAGCCTGACAGCGGGATCTGCTCGAGGCCAAGGATGACACCGAGTGACTTCCACCCCTGCCAGCTAGGTGAGAGCCTGACAGCGGAATCTGCTCGGGGTCCACTACTAACACCATCGAGTGACTTCCAGCCCCACCAGCTAGGTGAGAGCCTGACAGTGGGATCTGCTCGAGGCCAAGGATGACACCGAGTGACTTCCAGCCCTGCCAGCTAGGTGAAAGCCTGACAGCGGGATCTTCTCGGGGTCCATTACTAACACCATCGAGTGACTTCCAGCCCTGCCAGCTAGGTGAGAGCCTGACAATGGGATCTACTCGAGGCCAAGGATGACACCGAGTGACTTCTAGCCCTGCCAGCTAGGTGAGAGCCTGACAACGATATCTGCTCGGGGTCCAAGTTCACTTCACTCCTTCATGCAAACTCATAGCGACAATATTGGCATATTAAAGATTTTTCATTAAAAATCAAGGCACAACTTACAAGCTTCAAGGAAAAAAGCATTTTAAGTTGTCACCACTACAGGTGAGACTTAGGGTCTCGCCCTCCACATTTTGGAGCTGATACCCCCTGATCTCAACGCCTCTTTTACAATAAACGGGCCTTCCCAGCTGGGGTTGAGCTTCCCCACGGTTGCCGATCTCCCTGCTGCATCCACCTTCCTCAACACCAAGTCCTCCTCCACAAATTGTTTGACTCTGATGTGCTTGTCGAAGTACTTGGCCATCTGTCTCTTCACCTCTTCCTGACGGAGGGCGGAGAGATCCCGCAGTTCTTCCACCATGTCGAGGGAGAGCCGTAGCTCCTCCTTGTTCTCAGTTTGCCATTCTACTCTGCCTTGCTTGGCCGCAACAACTCGAGGTGTTTGAACTTCAAACTCTACGGGGAGCACCGCCTCGCACCCATGAGAGAGTTTGAAGGGGGTCTCCCCGGTAGCTGTGTTGTGGGTGGTCCTCAAGGCCCAGAGAACCGCGGGGAGCTGCTCCACCCAGCTTTCCATCAGATTCTCTACTTTCTTTTTCAGGAGGTTGATAATGATCTTTTTCGCGGCCTCCACCTCCCCATTGCTCCTGGAGTGATGGACCGATGCGAACCTGAGATCGATTCCAAGCTGCTCGCAGAAACTAGTGAACTAAGCGCTGGCGAACTGGGGCCTGTTGTCCGTGATAATGGCCTGGGGAAGCCCATGGCGGCAGATGATCTCCCCCTAAATAAAGTTCCTGATAACCTGGGAGGTCACCTTGGCCAGCGCCTTCACTTACAACCACTTGGAGAAGTAATCGATCATTACTAAGAGGAACCTCCTCTGCCCACTGTCCTGGGGGAACGACCCAACCAAATCCATTCCCCAAATGGCGAAGGGCCAGGGGGCCGTGATACTTTTGAGTTGCTGGGCCGTCTGTAGCTGGAGGGGGGCAAACAACTGGCATTTATGGCACCTTCTTGCGAATTCTGTTGCATCATGGCCCAGGGTGGGCCAGAAGTACCCTTGCCTGACAATCCTCCCTTCCAGGGTCCGACTCCCGGAGTGACTCTCATACTCTCCGGAGTGGACTTCCTCCAAGATTCTTTGTACCTCCTCCTCTGCCACGTAACGAGCCAACATCCCCGTGAGTGTCTTCCTATACAGCTGCCCGTCCTGGAGGAGGTAGTATGCTGACTTATTCCTTAGCTTCTTCTTATCTGCCCCTTCCGGATACTGTCTCGTGGAAAGGAAAGTTACAACTGGGTCCATCCATGAAGTCCGTTGATCTATCTCCATGAGCTCTCCTTCTTCGATGGAAGGGCGGAACAGGTCGGTGATGGTACACCCCACCCGAGGACCGTGCTTTGCGAGCTGATCGACCTGCTCATTTTCCTCCCGGGGCACGTACTGGATGGAAAAGGTTTGAAACGTGCCGATGACCCCATTTACCTTGGCTAAGTACATCCGTAGGGTAGGCTCTCATGCTTCAAACTCCCCGTTGATCTAGGAAGCTACCACCATGGAGTCAGTAAGGACCTCCACGTCCAGCACCCCCAGATCCCTGGCCAGGCGCAGCCCTGCTATCAAAGCCTCATACTCGACTTGATTATTGGTGATGGGAAAGTGTACCACCACCATTTGCTCAATTCTAGTCCCCTGAGGGCTCTCCAAGATCACCCCCACTCCTAGGGAATTCCTCCCCGAGGCTCCATCCACCTTTACCTACCAAGGAGTCGGATGAGTGAGCTCTTCCTCCGCCACCTCGATCACATAGTCAGCCAAGAAGTCGGCCATCGCTTGAGCTTTGATCGAGAGGCGCAGAATGAAAGAAACGTCAAACTCACTCAACTCCACTGACCACTTGGCCAGCCTACCAGAATGCTCCACCCCCTCAAAGATGTTGCGGAGAGGATGGTCAGTCACCACCCGGATTGAGTGTGCCTGGAAATAAGGTCGCAACCTTTGGGATGAGATGATCAGGGCGAAAGCCAGCTTCTCCAAGATTGGATACCGGAGCTCAGCCTTCCTCAGGACCCGACTCACGTAGTAAATAGGGAGTTGCTTCTTCCCCTCTTCCCAAACTAGGACGGAGCTCAGGGCCTCTTCCCCGACCCCGAGATATAAAAACAGGTCTTCCCCCTCCTTGGGCCCTTGGAGCAGCGGTGCCTGGGTCAGCTACATCTTGAGGGCCTGGAATGCCTCCTCGTACTCCTTGGTCCATTCAAATTTTTGACCCCCCCTAGCATTTTGAAGAAGGGTGAGCATTTCTCCCCAGCCTGAGAGAGAAACCTACTTAGCCCTGCCAGCTTC
Source organism: Platanthera guangdongensis (assembly GCA_039583875.1). Taxonomy (NCBI): domain Eukaryota; kingdom Viridiplantae; phylum Streptophyta; class Magnoliopsida; order Asparagales; family Orchidaceae; genus Platanthera; species Platanthera guangdongensis. Next base: position 91,430,979 of record CM077151.1, on the reverse strand, counting down.
CCTGTCAGCCGCTGCACCTCCTTAGTGTTCCGTGGTGATCCTAGCTCCATGATGGCCCTGAACTTGTCAAGATTTGGCTCGACCCCCGCGGGGGTGAGGAGATGCCCCAAGAACTTCCCTCGGCTAGCCCCGAAAACACACTTCAGACGGTTCAGCCGTATCTTGTACTTGCACAGGGTAGCAAAGGTCTCCTCTAGGTCCCGGAGGTGGGAGTCCACATCCCAACTCTTGATCATGATGTCATCCACGTACACCTCCAGATTTCTCCCATTTTTCTCTTTGAAGACCCTATCCATCATCTTCTGGTAGGTCGCCTCTGCGTTCTTCAGCCTGAAGGGCATCATCTTGTAACAGTAGCATCCATCCCCCGTGATGAACAAGACATCCTTGATGTCCGGGGGGTGCATCCCGATTTGATGATAACCTGAAAAAGCATCTAGAAAACTCATTACAAAAAAACCAACGGCTGAGTCAACCAGCGCGTCGATCCGAGGCAAAGGATAACAGTCCTTAGGACAAGCTTTATTAAGTAAAGAAAAATCGATACACATCCTCCACCGGCCGTCTCCCTTTTTGACCATGACCACATTAGAGACCCAGCCGGGGTATTGGATTTCAGACATGAAGCCGGCCTGGAGGAGCTTTGCCACCTCATCTCTGATGGGCTCTGACAGCTTGTCTGTAGTAGACCTTTTCTTTTGTTGGACGGGGCGTGTTCCCGGGTCCAGGTTGAGGCGGTGGCAGGCCACATCTGCATCAACCCCTGGCATCTCCGATGCGTTCCATGTGAAGATGTCCACATTCTTCTGGATGCACTCCAGCATCCTGCCTTGGTCTTTCGGGGTCAGCCCTCCACTGACGCGGACCTTCTCCACCCTATCTCCACGGGTGAGCACCTCCAACTCCACCACTTCCTCTGCAGCCTCCAACCTGGACTGCTCTCCCCATCCTTCAGCATCCCTCTCTTCCGGGACTGGGATCTCCACCTCCACCTCTTCTTCCACGGCCATCATTTCAGCCATCTCCTCCTGGTCTCTTCCTGCTGTCCCCTCCTCTGCGCAGTTCTCTACCTCCAGCTCCTCCCTGCTTGCGCCCTGCTTAGCCTCCTTTATCCTTCGCCCCATCTCCTCGGCTCCCTCCTGCCAAGAGATGGAGTTCACAGCGGTGACATAGCATTCCCGCGCCACCTTGGGGTCCCCCCTGACCCTGACCTGAATCCCCTCCACGTTGAACTTTAAGCATTGGTGGAATGATGAGGGGACGTAGTGGAAGGCGCTGATAAGGGGCCTCCCGAAGATGGCGTTGTAGCTGCTGGGGGCATCCACAATGACGAACTTGCAGTTTTTGTACTGCCCCCCCCCCCCCCCCCCCCAAGGTGACATGGAGGTCGACTCCTCCTTCCACTTCCTTCCTCTCCCCCGAGAACCCGAACAAGGGTCCATCCGAGGCCAGCACTCTCTTCGCCTCCACCTTCATCGCGTCAAACGCCTTCTTGAAGACGACGTTGATGGAGCTTCTGTTGTCAACGAGGATCCGGGAGACGGTAAAATTTTCGATGGCTGCCTTGATGACCAGCGCATCACAGATCGGATCCTCGTGATTTGGCATGTCGCTTCTGGTGAAGGTGATCCTCTCCTCTGGGGGTGGGGTTTGGGATGTGGAGGCAACTCTCCGACGATATATGGTGTGGAGACTCGCCTTTCGTGAAGCCTCGACACCCAACCCCCCCCCCCCCCCCCCCCCCCCCCCCCGTGGATCACTCTGATCCCTCGTCGGGTTACAACATCCACCCGGTCTTCACAACGATCCTCCTCTGCCCGAGGCAGGACCTCCTCGATCCTTACTTACTGGCACCCCTACTGCTGTTGTTGCTGCTGCTGCTCCCTGTTCCCCCTCATTTCAAGGAACTCTGGGCACATGGTTGTGGTGTGCCCTTCCTCCTAATGGTAGTCGCAATAGGGCAACTCAACCCTAACTTCTCTCCTCCTTCTCCTTGCTACTCTCCTCCTCTCCCCATGGCTATGGCCATAGCCTCTTCTTGATCGGGGAGTCGGGGCCTCTGGGCCTGCCTCCAGCCCGGGGGGTGGAATTGTTCTTGCCCCCCTTGATGGCTATCCCTTCCTTGATACCCTCTTTGTGGCCCATGCCCTTGCCACTCAGGCCTCCAGCCCAGCCGACGGTCGGGCTCCTGACGTCCCCACATAGGCTGTTGCTGCCCCTGGAGCTGTCTCTACTCCCTCTGTCGGGGCTCTCCTCTCCTCTCTTCCTGTCCTCTTCCTCCTCTCGACTCCTTCTCCTCATCCGTGGCCCACCTGGCTAACTTCCGCGCAAATTCTGGGTTTGATGCCTCCCCGTCAACTTCCCTCGCCGCCCTCTCCATCAGCTCCTCGTAGGAGAGGGGGGAACTCTCTTCAGCTCCATCCTAAAGAATCCCTACTGCATGCCCAGGGTAAAGGCCATCATCAAGCTATGGCCCGACATCTCCTAGACCTCAGTAACCTCCTCCTGGAACCGATCCACGTAGCTCCCCAGCGTCTCGTTCACTCCCCGCTTGATTTGGAATAGGGACTCTGATTCCTTCTTCCTCCTCTTCGAGGTAGTGAACCTCAGCATGAACCCCCGACGCAGGTCCTCGAAGCAGTAGATGGAGCTGACTGGTAGCTGGTGGAACCACTCCCTTGCCTTCTCCTTGAGGGTGATAGCGAAGAGTCGGCACTTGAACCCGTCCGACATCTGCCGGATTGAAACCACATCCTCGAACCATTGAACGTGCTGAACCGGGTCTCCCTTCCCGGTGTAGTAGGACATTTCGGGTTCCCTGAACCCATCTGGAACTGGGGCAGAGGAAACCAAGTCACTGAAGGGGCTTCCTCCCCCCACTGGGCGAGTTGGCGAGTCTCGCGAGCCCAGCTCACCGAGCCAGGGAAGAGCTCGCGCCCGGGGAGCTCGCACCCCCATCCATCCTCGGCCACCTCCTTCCCAGCTCGCCTGCCGCGGGCGTCTTCACCCAGAGAGGGGGCGGCCGCGATCTGGGCTGCTGAAGTCGAGCATTCGGCCCGCGTGCCGAGTGCGAACTTGACGCGGTTCAGCACCTCACTCCTGAAATCCTCTAACATCCTCACTGTGGCAAGAGGCGAGGGGGGGGGGGGGGGGCGAGTCCGGCCTGTCAGATCCCTGTCCTCCTATCATCGGGCTTGCTGAAGCTTTTCTGTACTGACCACGCTCCACGCTCACCGCACCAAAATGTTGAAACCGTAAAACGGTCTCCAGTGGAGTTCACCCTCGGGGAAGGGGTGGTCGCGCGCTTACTTCACTCCTGCAAGCAAAACAACAAAAGAAATAAGGGGAACCGACCCAAGGGCTCGGCGGGGAGGACCCACCACACACCTGGAAGATCTGAGAGCGCTTCCCCTCCTTAGCCAGAGGCCGAGCTAAGGTACCCTCAGAAAGCACTTGAAAACTGGAGCAGGAAAGCATAGGAAGAATGCCTTCTGGGGTACCCCTTGGGTCATATTTATAGTTTTTTTGAATCTGAACTGCCAATAACCAAATGAACTGACCTGAAGTTACCAAAAAACCCTTGGTTGGGTCTTCCAATAGCCAAACTCCGCTGTTTTGAAGGGCTATGGGCAGACCAGCGGGGGTAAAATAGTAAAAAGTACCTCATATATCCAGGCGAGCTGGGGAGCTTGATCACCTCGGCAGGTCCTGCTCGTCTGTTGTTGCCGAGCTCCGTTGTGAGGGTGCGAGCTGTGACGACAAGCTCGCCCATCCATCAGTCTCCATTAGTCGACCTCTGATCGACGATCCTTGGACTAGCCCGACGAATGTCGAGCTCGGGGTCGACGAATGTTGATCTCCGGTCGACGAATGCCGATCTCCGGTCGACAAATGCCGATCTCTGGTCGATGAATGCCGAACTCGGGCTCGGCTTCTCTACTGCCGAGCTCGCCCACTATCTTCAGCCCGATCTGTCTGGTTCCTGGCGACCTTGCTCGCCGGACACGGGGTTGTACAATAACCTATTTGGAGCCATGGAAATCTAGCCAGTTTGAAAGCACCGCAGCGGCCTTGCCTCCACAAATCTGGCCTCGGATCTTCGTTCGGAACTCTAAAGCTCCACCGGCGGCCAGATCCCTTCTCCTCCTCCTCCTTGCTCTCCCTTCTCTCTAGTACTTTGAGAAAGAGAATGGCCAAAGGTAAAATGAGTCTTATCTTCTCAATTTCGGCCTTAAAGAAGCAAGGAGAAACCTGGGCCATCAGATCCCAGAGGAAGGAAATGAACGGCTCCAAAATTCCCTGAAAATAGCTATTTTGGGGCTGACATGGCCTGTGACACGCCCGTGTCACAGGCCGTGTACCTTAAGTGGCACACGAATCGACTTATCCAGAACAGGACACGGCCATATGACACGCCCGTGTCACAGGCCGTATGCCTTGACACGACCGTATCATAGGCCGTGTGCCTCACTCGAGACACACTCGAGACCTACTCAAGAGAACCACTCGAGTAATTGGACAGTACACGGCCTCAGACACGCCCGTGTCCTAGGCCGTGTGCCTTACTCGAGACACTCAAGACCTACTCTAGAGCCCCACTCGAGTGCACAGAACAGGACACGGCCTCTGACACGCCCGTGTCCTAGGCCGTGTGCCTCACTCTAGTGCCTCTCGAGAATCGTCGAGTGCACCTACTCGAGTGGAGTTCATCGACCAGAGGAGGACACGGCCTCAGACACGCCCGTGTCACAGGGCGTGTTCCCATCTCGAGAACTCATCGAGTGCATTTCGTCGAGCACTCGACAAGCTGCTCAACCATACATAGCAGGACACGGCCTGTGACATGCCTGTGTCCCAGGCCGTGTTGCCCAGTGAAAGAACTAGTTCCTAAACACCTAGAGGGGGGTGAATAGGTGCACTTAATCTTTTTAAACTGTTAAGGCAGAAACAGAGAATTATATGTAATTCAACACAGCAATTCAGCACATACAACACACCAATCACAGAATAAAGCACATACAGAGAACACACAACTTTTATAGTGGTTCCCCAAGGTCTGGGTACATCCACTTTCCCCCTTCGCCTATCTAGTAGTGCACTAGATTCTGCCTAACTTCTCCACTACTTCTCAGATCCACAGATCTTACAGCTCAGAACCCCAAATAGGTTCCTACAACTCAGAGTGATCCCACTCCTACAACTCAGGCACAAAAGCCGTACCACTCAGTCTTCACCAAGACCTACACTCAGCCTTCAACAAAGCCTACACTTAGAGAAATGTATCTCCTACACTCAGGCACACAAACCCTACCACTCAGCCTTTATAAATATAGGCTTACAACTCAGATTCCTAAGGATCCTACAGAAAATAAAAAATACAAGGATTAATAACCACAACTCTGATTGAGAAAGTTGAGTTGACTGGCTTCTTGATGAGTTCTTGAAAGAACTTTGCTGAGATCAACCTCCCTTGGCTTTCTTCAAAGCTTCTTGAATTAGAACACAGTAGGGTTGAATCTCTATGCAGATGATCTTCAATCAACTGCTGACTTGTGAATCAGATCTCAATCTGAAACTTTCTTTATCAGCCTGGTTCAATAGCTGTCTTCTTAGAAGGAGCTTTCTCTCTCCAACTTCTTAGATCTTCACTTGAAGGTCTTCTTCTGGATTGTTGTTTCTCACTTCAATGATTGCTTCTCTCTATCTGATTCCTTCTTTTCTGTTGAAGGAATAAGCCTTTATATAGGCTTTCTTCATGGTGACCGGCTGATCCGGTTCCTAACGATCTTCTGACAGTAGCACTTGACCGGTTGAAATGGCAGCTGTCAAGTCATCCAGTCACTTCTTGAAAACTCTGTCACTGTCTGAAAGTGTCGAGACAGATAGTCTTTAAGTGTCGACACAAATAGACCAAGTGTCGACACAAGTAGACTAAGTGTCGACACTAGCCTTCATGGTGTCGACACAACTCCTTGTGTTGTAGAAATTGCTTCTCGACACTGCTTCTTTAGAATGTGTCGACACTGATTATGTGTGTCAACACAAGTCCTTCTTCTTCAATACTTAGTTGATTTCTGCTAAGTGTCGACACATCTTCTTGTGTTGAAACTTGTTAAGTGTCGACACATCTTCTTTGTGTCGACACATGCCTTCTGTTTTGAACCTTTTGCTGAGTGTCGACACATCTCCTTTGTGTCGACACATCTTTATGTGTTGAGACTTTTGCTGAGTGTCGACACATCTCCTTTGTGTCGACACATTCTTCATGTGTTGAAACTTTTGCTGAGTGTCGACACATCTCCTTTGTGTCGACACATGTACTTAAACTCTGTTGAAGTATGCTGAGTGTCGACACAGCCTCATAGTGTCGACACTTGTACTTGAACTTTGTTGATGTTTTGCTGAGTGTCGACACAGCCTCCTAGTGTCGACACTTTTAATGTCGACAAAGTTCCTCTGGGTGTCGACACTGCTTCTAAGTGTCGACACTGATTCTTTAGACATTTCTTCATTGTGTGTCGACACTGCCTGTATGTGTCGACACTTTTCTTCTGGTGTCGACTCTGCCTTCCTGGTGTCGACACAATTACTCCAAGTGTCGACACTGCTTCTCTGGGTGTCGACACAAGCCTTCTTAAGTGTCGACACTTTTCTTCTGGGTGTCAACACATGGACTTATAATCTTTTTCTGCAAACCTGCAGTTACTTAACCTGCACAAAGAAACTCAAAGTACATCAAATACACCTTGATGTATATCATTGAGTAGGTTGAGGCTTCTTCAAATCAGGTACATATATTCCAATGTACCCAACATTCTCCCCCTATTTGGAGAAGTCATAACCCTTAGTCAATGATATACACCATACATAACAAATTCACAGTATGATGTAAAACAGTAATATATGACAGGGAAAAATACTTAAACATGCATGAACAAAACATGTATACACAAATAGCTCAGAATAATTAATGTAATAGATTTGAACATATAACATTGTTCTTACAAAGTCCAACATTTATATTAATCAAAAGTTTACATTGAGTTTACTACAAATTACAACTAGTAAACTTAAGAAAATGCTATCCTAAGACTGCTCTGGTTCCTTGATTACAATCCCCTTTCCAGATTGAATCTTTGCTTGAACTGGGGCTTCAGTGTCATCAGCAGCAGCAGGCTTCTTCCCTTTAAGATCTTTCTTTGTCAACTCTTTAGCTTTGATCTTTTGCCTTTCAAAATAGTGATAAGGCTTGGGAAAATACTTGTTAGGCTCCTGTGTATTAGGAGGTAGCTTTCCCAGTTTAGCCTTTCTTCTATACTGTACAATGGCCTCTTGCCTATTCTCATGCTTCCTCCACTCCAGGTCAGAATACCACTTGCCTCTATCCAGGACATTGTCCTTAGCAGCCTTCCATGCAGTCAAAATGATATTCCTGGAAGTGGGGCTCCATTGTTCAAAATCAGGTCTCAATTCAGCTTGCTCTCTGAATCTTTTCTTAGACAATTGAGCTTCTTGTTCTTTTAGCAAAGCCTCTTGTTCTTTCAGTATTGCCTCTGGCACAGGCTGAATAACTTTCTCTATGATGACATTTTGATTTCCCTCAGGAGGACTATACATTGACTGTATCTCTTGATGTATCATATCAAAGTCTGGTGGAGGGTATATCACTTGAGCTACTTCAGCTTGCTCTCCTCCAAGGTATGCAGGATTGATTCCAGACTCTGTAACATTGTCATCATCACATAAGGGTGGATATCCAAGGGTGGCTTTGATGGAATTTGAAATCCATTTGGCATGATCAGAGCCTGCCTTGACTAATACCCTCTCCCCCTTTATGACTTCTCTCTCTATATGATCCCTCAGCTCATCTTTCTGAAACCTTATCTGTGCATTCAGATAGTTTACTCCATCTTTATAAAAGGGTTTTAATCTTTGGAGCTTGTCAGTAATTGCCTTCTGAGAGTCTTCAATAGCAGTTTTAACAGCAGTTAGGCTCTCTTGCAATTGTTTGTCAAATTCAGCCTTGGCAGTAGCACTTGCTGTAGTCTGAGCATTAGTCATATTCTTCATTTCAGTTACTATGACATTATGAGAGGCTGTCAAATTATCATTCATTCTTATTTGATTTTCTAGAACATATCCTTGCTTGACTTCTAGATCATCAAGTTTTGTCTTTATCTTCTCTTGATGTGTAGCCAGATAAACCACTGCATTTCCTCCCTTATGGAAGCAGTCAGTCATTTCCTTCTTGTTAAGATTTACTTCAAATCTGATAGATTTGATGTCTTGTGCAAGATCAAATTGTAGTGACTTATGCCCCTCATCTACATACTTTTCTAGAGCTTGCCTTTGCTCATCTAGCTTGATTTGCAATACTACCAGCAGTGAACTGTAATCAGTAGTGGTGGTAGGCTGTGGAGCAATGGTCTGTAGGGCTTTCTTATAGTTCTGGCTCCTTCTTTTAAAGACCTGAAACTTCCTCTTCTTGGCTCTAACAGCCTCTTCATCCTCTGAAGCAGATGTGCTAGCAATATCCACTCTGTCCTTAGGACTAGGATGTGAATCCTTCTCAGTCCTTTGTGGTTCCTCAGCATCCTTTGGCTTCTCAGTCTCTTTGCTTGTAGTTTCTTCTTCAATCTCCACGTGCTCCCCCTCAATATTTTCCTTCTCCCCCTCAACAGCAGCTATTTCTTTCTCAACGTCAGTCTGGAGAAGATCAGGGAATGGCTCCTCTAAGGTAAATTCCTGTTGAGAATGGGCTGGAGAATCTATGATCTCATCAATCACATTATCTGCAACAGATGTGTCCTCCATGACAACATCTTATGCTTGAGGTGGTAACTGTGTTTGTTGATGAACATTAGGTAATGAATCAGACAAAACTTCATCCTCAATAGGGAAATCTAATTGATTAATATCAGTTATTACCTCTAGTATGGTTTGAGTAGCCCTTTCACTCTCTAGTGGTGTTGGATCTTCCACAAGTAAAGGCTCCCCCTGGATTGGATCCAGGTGAATTGGGCTTACTGAGGGTAGCTCCCCCTGCCTTTGTGCATCTTCTTGTCTAGCTGGAGATTGTCCAGCCTTTTTAGTTTCTTCCTCATCAGGAGTAAAAACTACTTGCTCTTCAGAGCTGCTGGAAGATTCTTGAGCCACAGTGGCTGTCTTCTTTTTCTTCTTCTGAGGGGTGACCTTTTCTGGAGTAGGCATTTCTTTAGTCAATACTCTCTCCCACCTAGAGAAAATTCTCATATCCATTTTCCTCATGTGGTTAATTTTTGAACCTGCAGCTTGGTTCATTACCTCAGGTATACTACCAGCTTGGTATAGACTCAGTATTCTACCCAGATTGGGCTTCTTCATACTTTCTTTTATCTTTTCAAACATAACTGCAGACCAATCTATATCTAGTTTGAAGATAATCCTTGTCATCAAATTGAACATATAAGCTGAAATCCTTTCATGTCCTCCAGGCTTGCTCAGGATGACCTTGCCAACTATTTCATATAAGAATTTCCCTTGAATGTTCATTCCTTTTCTGTTGAATACTGATCCAATCTTTAGGTTTGAATCCAGTCCACACCATCTCAATGCTTCTCTAGTCTTAGAAGCAGATACATCTTCTTCCTCCTTTGTTCGTGGTAGTTGAAGTATCTTCCTCAGACTTTTTGGTGTGACCTTGACTTTGGTTCCATGAACTATGGATTTAATCTTGAGTCCAGAGTCGTCAAGTGAAGCTGCACTCAGAAATTCTAGGACCTCCTTCTTCCAGATCTTGATTGGTTCAGAAATAAGGTATTCCAGTCCAGTTTCAGCAATTAGGGTTACCACACCTTTGATTTCAGGTTCTGCGTCATCAAAGGCATGTCGCACGAGTTCATATCCTTCATTAACATTCTCTTCTAGCTTGGGTGCCATTAGGGTTTGAAGAAATTTGAATTTAGAGAAGAAAGATGTCGACACACAAGTTTGGTCTCGAAACTTTGGTGAGCGTGTCGACAAATAATGGCGAAAACCTATTTATACCTTTCTAGAATCGAAGATGAAAGGGCGCGTCAAAATACTTGAATTGTGTCGACACTGTTGAAAAGTGTCGACACTCACTTATAATGTCTCGACAACTATGTATCGACACAAGTATATTCGACAGAATATATGTGTCGACACTTGTTTATGTGTCGACACCACTTAGCTCGACACTCAGTCGAGACTTTACTAGACTAATTCTGTGTAAATCCTAAGTGTCGACACCACCTTGGATGTGTCGACACCTACACTGCATGTGTCGACACTAATTCTCTGAAGTGTCGACACAGACTTCCTAGATGTGTCGACACCATTTCTCTGAAATATCGACACCTTTTTACTTAGCCAATTTTTGTAAACTATTCTAAGTTTATCATCCCTAATTCAATTTTGAATTTATTGAATTTGGTTTCATCTAAGGGCTTAGTATACATATCAGCTAGCTGATTATCTGTATTAATATACTCTAGTGAAATATCTCCTTTTTCCACATGTTCTCTTAGAAAATGGTATTTTATTTCTATGTGCTTAGTCCTACTATGAGATACAGGATTATTTGCAATAGAAATAACACTAGTAGAATCACAAAATAAAGGTGTTCTACTTACTTGAATACCATAGTCTTCTAGCTGATGTTGAATCCATAGAAGTTGAGCACAACAACTTCCTGCAATAACATACTCTGATTCTGCTATGGAGATAGCCACACTTGTTTGTTTCTTGCTACTCCATGATATCAGCCTTCCACCTAGGAATTGACAGGTACCTGTGGTACTCTTTCTATATTCCTTGCAGCCTGCAAAATCTGCATCTGAATAACCTATCAGTTCAAACTCTCCATTCCTATGGTACCAAAGGCCTAGATAAGGAGTGCCCTTAAGATATCTCAAAATTCTTTTGACTGCTGTCAAATGAGATTCTTTAGGGCAAGCTTGGTACCTAGCACAGACACATGTAGCATACATGATATCTGGTCTACTTGCAGTCAAATACAATAGGGATCCAACTATCCCTTTATACAAAGTTTCATCTACAGGTTTCCCTGCATCATCTTTGCTTAGAGACATTATTGACCCCATAGGAGTTTTCATGGTAGTAGATGATTCCATACCATACTTCCTTATCAATTCTAGGGTGAACTTAGACTGGCATATGGATAAACCATCCTTAGTCTCTCTAACTTGGAGACCCAAGAAGAACTTAAGTTCCCCCATACTGCTCATTTTAAATTGTCCTTGAATTAGTTTTGCAAACTTTCTGCAAAGACTACTTTCTGTAGACCCAAATATGATGTCATCTACATATATTTGGACTAAGATAATCTTGCCTCTGGATTCCCTAAGGGATAGAGTCTTGTCTATTTTCCCCCTTGTGAATTTATTCTCAATGAGGAAACTAGACAGGGTTTCATACCAAGCCCTAGGGGCTTATTTTAACCCATACAAAGCCTTCCTAAGTCTATAAACATAATGAGGTTTAGTAGAATCAACAAAACCTGATGGCTGTTCTACATAGACTTCTTCCTTCAGATTTCCATTCAGAAAAGCTGACTTAACATCCATTTGGTATACCTTGAATCCTTGGAATGTTGCATAGGCAAGGAACATCCTTATTGCTTCTAGTCTGGCTACTGGAGCAAAGGTTTGATCAAAATCAATACCTTCTTCCTGCCTATATCCTTTAGCAACTAGTCTAGCTTTGTTCTTTATAATTACTCCATTTTCATCCAACTTATTCCTAAAGATCCACTTAGTTCCTATAATGTTGTGGTCTTTTGGTTTAGGAACAAGCTCCCAGACTTTGCATCTTTTGAACTGGTTCAGCTCCTCTTGCATTGCCTCAATCCAATGAGGGTCTAGGATTGCTTCTTCAAATTTCTTTGGCTCTACTTGGGATAGAAAGCTGGAGTAGAGAACTGAACTAAGATTCCTGCTCCTTGTTTGTACCCCTTATCTGATATCTCCAATAATTTGATTAGCTGGATGATCTTTTAAATGCCTATTTGCTTGAGGCAGCCTGTCTTCTGGTTGTACACCTTCAGCTTCTTCATTCAGCAGCTCCTCTTGGTCTTCTTTAGCAACAGGAGTATCTTGTACTCCCCCTGGACAGCAGCCACCTTCTTCTACTTGCTGACTTGTAGTAGGACTTTATGCAATAGTAAGCTTGTCTATCTTCCCAGTTACACCTGTGGAGCTGCAAACACTTCTAGACAATTCATTGTTAATGAGTCTAGCTTCATCAAAGACTACATGAACTGACTCTTCTACAACTTGGGTAGTGAAGTTGTAGACCCTATAAGCCTTACTGTTTTTGTTGTACCCAACAAAGATCCCCTCTTGGGATTTGGCAGCAAACTTGGTTAAATAAGACTTACCATTGTTAAGTATATAACATTTACAACCAAAGATCCTGAAATAGGATAGATTTGGTTTTCTGCCCTTCACAATCTCATATGGGGTCTTCTTGTGGCTCTTGGTGATAGTAGCCCTATTGATCACATGACATGCAGTATTAACTGCGTTAGCCCAGAAATATTCTGGGAGAGATGTGTCACTCAATAGGGTTCTACCAGCCTCTATCAAGGTTCTATTTTTCCTTTCAGCAATACCATTTTGCTGAGGTGTTCTTGGTGAGGAAAATTCCTGAAATATCCCAAACTCTTCACATAGCTTTGTCATACTATCAGACTGGAATTCAGTACCATGGTCACTTCTTATTTTGACCACTGTACTGTCTAACTCATTCTGAATTTGTTTGACAAAACTATAAAAGATACTATGAGTTTCAGATTTTTGCCTTAGGAAGAATACCCAGGAATACCTTGAGTAGTCATCAACTACCATAAATGTATAGACCTTCCTACCTAGGCTGTGAACTGGCATAGGACCAAAAAGATCCATATGCAAGAGGTTTAGGCACCTCACAACATCTTTGTTCTCAATGCTATTAAAGGTGGATCTGGTCTGCTTGCCATTTTGACAAGCTAAGCATATCCCATCCTTTATACACTTAACATGAGGACCATTCTTCATTAACTCTTTGCTAAAGAGTTGGCTAATTGTCTTGTAGTTAAGATGAGCTAGCCTCTTGTACCATTTAACACAATGTGAGACTCTTTCATCAGCTACAAGACAAATAGGGGAAGCTATGTTCTCACACATAATGTCTAGACAATAGACATTTCTCTTCCTATATCCAGTCAAAATGATCTTTTGATCACTAGACCTACTGATATGACAACCATCTTTGACAAATGAGATGTCATATCCTAAATCACTCAGCTGACTTATGCTAATGAGGTTATGTTTCAAACCCTTTACATGAGCCACTTGAGTAATTGTAATAAGATTGCTAGAAATGTTACCAAATCCTTTGATGATTCCTTTTTCTGAACCACCAAAGGTAACCTTAGGACCATCCTTGATTGGTGTATAGTCCTTCAGCAATCCCCTAGTTCCAGTCATGTGCCTGGAACATCCACTGTCCAAGTACCATATTGGGGCATGGCCACTTGGACTTACCTGCAAAACAGATTACTTAACCTTAGAACCCAAAAAATTCTTGGGTCCTTCGTGCAAGTTAGTCTGATTCTTAACAAAACTACCTGTAGTTTTTCTAGCAGGCAGTTTGCTACTCACCTTGGCATTTGAATTATGCCAACAATCTATGGCAAAGTGGCCTACCTTGCCACAACACCAGCACTCAAATCTGTTGTACCTTTGTTTAGATACAACTCTGGCTGTTTTATCTACAGCAGGCTTCTTGTTGAGTACTGGGGCTTTGCCCTTAGACTTGGACTTTACTGTCCAGGCAGGTTTTGTAAACCCTAATCCAGTTTTACCCTTATAAGGTACAAACTCATCTATCAAAGGTAGAACAGATTTTGGTTTAGAAAACCTTGCAACAATATCTCTCTCCTTCTGAAGACTAATCTCCAGATTTCTAATTTGATCATTTTTAAATATAATAGTCCCCATCTGAATAACTGTAATATTCTTCAGTCTGGCTATTTCATTTAATTTCTGATCTAATAACTTGTCAAAATCTATTGCAGCCACTTTAAGACTAGCAATCTCCTTAGCCTGAGTCTTGGCCAAAAGTTTGCTTTTCTTCAAAGCCTGCAATAATACTCTATATTCATCAATTAACTGATGAATGTCTCCTTCAGATTCAGATCCACTCACATCACTTGATGATAATGTATCTGATTCTGATACAGCACTAGAAATTGAACTTGAAGAACAATTTTGTACCTGACTAGGTCCAGGCTGATCCTGGATTTTGTCTCTTTCTGATAAGGCCATCAGTCCCTTGCACTGAATGTCCTCATGCTCATAAATTGAGTTCATTAGTTGCATGAACTCATTTTCTTCTTCTTCAGCAAACAAGCCAATATAGGCTTCAGCTTCTGAATCTGTTTCTGAAGATGACATATCTGTCAGACTTTTATCCTTCTTGGCAACAAAGGACCTTTCCTTTTTGCCCTTGAACTGTGTCTTCTTCTTGTCAGTAGACTCTTTCCTCTTTTCTGCACAATCAGCTATTACATGTCCTTGTCTATTGCAGCAATAACAAACTATTTTTGAGGATGTAGTGTTACTAGACTTGGACTTTCTTCTGTCATTCCTTGATGACTTCCTTTTCTGGTAGTAGTCATCTTTTGGCTGTGAAGTGGATGGCTTGGACCTCCACTGCTTCGTCTTTAGAAACTTCTGAAAATATCTAGTAAATGCAGCAAAGTCTTCATCACTTTCACTGCTTTCTGACTTCTTGCTATCTGAAGTATCTGTCTCAGCAACTATTTGTGGTGGAGATGGAGACTTGCTTCTATATTTCTTAGTGGCTTCAGTCTTGAAGGCCACAGCTCTTTCTTTGTGCTCCACCCTAGTAGTCTTTTCTTCCTCTTTCCTTACCATTAACTGCATCTCATAAGATAATAGTTTTCCAAACAATGTTGGAGGAGGTATATCAGCTAGTTTGGTCATTTCCCTTATGGCACAAATCTTAGTATCTCAGTCCTTTGTCAGGGATCTCAAGAACTTATCATTCAATTCATAATTGCTGAACTCTCTTCCATAGGACATCAATTCATTGACTATCCTATAGAATATCTTGTAGCATTCAGTTATGCTATCAGACCTGCCTTGTCTGAAGCTTTCATACTCTTGGTTTAACAAAGACTTCCTGTCTTGTCTTACCTCTTCTGATCCTTCCATATAGACTACCAGTGTATCCCACATTTCTTTTGATGTTTTACAATGAATCATATTCTGAAATGTGGCATCATCAATTGCACTTACAATAATATTCTGGGCACTCTTGTCCATAGTGGCCAGAATTATTTCATCCTTGGTCATTTCTGAATAGTCTTTGGGTGTTCTCTGATTTGCATCTAAAATAGATACCTTCATTGGCACATAAGGCCCTTTTTTGACTGTAATGTAAATTCTTGGGTCTGAGGCTTCCATAAAAAGTCTAACTCTTTCTTTCCAAATGCCAAAGATCTCCTTTCTGCAAATTGGCAACTTCATGGATCCTAACTCTTTGTGATTCTCAGTGGAACCCATTTTCTTGATTCTTGATTCTTGATTATACTAATTCTGCCTACAGGATCTTTAACTCAGACTGTTATGTCCTTTTTGAGGAACCTGGCTCTGATACCACTTGAAAGAACTACTGCCTAAACACCTAGAGGGGGGGGGTGAATAGGTGCACTTAATCTTTTTAAACTGTTAAGGCAGAAACACAGAATTATATGCAATTCTTCACAGCAATTCAGCACATACAACACACCAATCACAGAATAAAGCACACACAAAGAACACATAGCTTTTATAGTGGTTCCCCAAGATCTGGGTACATATACTTTCCCCCTTCGCCTATCTAGTAGTGCACTAGATTCGGCCTAACTTCTCCACTACTTCTCAGATCCACAGATCTTACAGCTCAGAACCCCAAATAGGTTCCTACAACTCAGAGTGATCCCACTCCTACAACTTAGGCACAAAAGCCCTACCACCCAGTCTTCACCAAGACCTAAACTCAGCCTTCAAC
The DNA here is from genome assembly GCA_039583875.1 of Platanthera guangdongensis. Taxonomy (NCBI): domain Eukaryota; kingdom Viridiplantae; phylum Streptophyta; class Magnoliopsida; order Asparagales; family Orchidaceae; genus Platanthera; species Platanthera guangdongensis. The sequence continues at coordinate 91,414,899 of CM077151.1, read as the reverse complement.
AAGGCCTACACTCAGAGAAATGTATCTCCTACACTCAGGCACACAAACCCTACCACTCAGCCTTTATAAATATAGGCTTACAACTCAGATCCCTAAGGATCCTACAGAAAATAAAAAATACAAGGATTAATAACCACAACTCTGATTGAGAAAGTTTAGTTGACTGGCTTCTTGATGAGTTCTTGAAAGAACTTTGCTGAGATCAACCTCCCTTGGGTTTCTTCAAAGCTTCTTGAATTAGAACACAGTAGGGTTGAATCTCTATGCAAATGATCTTCAATCAACTGCTGACTTGTGAATCAGATCTTAATCTGAAACTTTCTTTATCAGCCTAGTTCAATAGTTGTCTTCTTAGAAGAAGCTTTCTCTCTCCAACTTCTTAGATCTTCACTTGAAGGTCTTCTTCTGGATTGTTGTTTCTCACTTCAATGATTGCTTCTCTCTATCTGATTCCTTCTTTTCTGTTGAAGGAATAAGCCTTTATATAGGCTTTCTTCATGGTGACCGGCTGATCTGGTTCCTAACGATCTTCTGACAGCTCTGACAGTAGCAGTTGACCGGTTGAAATGGCAGCTGTCAAGTCATCCAGTCACTTCTTGAAAACTCTGTCACTGTCTGAAAGTGTCGAGACAGATAGTCTTTAAGTGTCGACACAAATAGACCAAGTTTTGACACAAGTAGACTAAGTGTCGACACTAACCTTCATGGTGTCGACACAACTCCTTATGTTGTAGAAATTGCTTCTCGACACTGCTTCTTTAGAATGTGTCGACACTGATTATGTGTGTCGACACAAGTCCTTCTTCTTCAATACTTAGTTGATTTCTGCTAAGTGTCGACACAACTCCTTTGTGTCGACACATCTTCTTGTGTTGAAACTTGTTAAGTGTCGACACATCTTCTTTGTGTCGACACATGCCTTCTATGTTGAACCTTTTGCTGAGTGTCGACACATCTCCTTTGTGTCGACACATCTTTATGTGTTGAGACTTTTGCTGAGTGTCGACACATCTCCTTTGTGTCGACACATTCTTCATGTGTTGAAACTTTTGCTGAGTGTCGACACATCTCCTTTGTGTCGACACATGTACTTAAACTCTGTTGAAGTATGCTGAGTGTCGACACAGCCTCCTAGTGTCGACACTTGTACTTGAACTTTGTTGATGTTTTGCTGAGTGTCGACACAGCCTCCTAGTGTCGACACTTTTGATGTCGACAAAGTTCCTCTGGGTGTCGACACTGCTTCTAAGTGTCGACACTGATTCTTTAGACATTTCTTCATTGTGTGTCGACACTTCCTGTATATGTCGACACTTTTCTTCTGGTGTCGACTCTGCCTTCCTGGTGTCGACACAATTACTCCAAGTGTCGACACTGCTTCTCTGGGTGTCGACATAAGCCTTCTTAAGTGTCGACACTTTTCTTCTGGGTGTCGACACATGGACTTAGAAACTTTTTCTGCAAACCTGCAGTTACTTAACTTGTACAAAGAAATTCAAAGTACATCAAATACACCTTGATGTATATCATTGAGTAGGTTGAGAATTCTTCAAATCAGGTACATATATTCCAATGTACCCAACACCCAGCTTGAACCCAAATTTGGGATTTGGGGTGTTACATCTACCCCTATTGAGATCCGCAGTTTCCTTAGTTTGGCTGGCTATTACTGGCCATTCGTCAAGGATTTCTCATCTCTTGCTGCTCCTCTAACAAAGCTAACTCAAAAGCATGTCAGGTTTGAGTGGTCAGATCAGTGTGAGCAAGTTTTTTTTGAATTGAAACAACATCTGTGTTCAACGCCAGTTTTAGCACTTCCGTCAGAGGGATTACACTTTTCAGTTTATACTAATGATTTTAGAGTTGGCTTGGGATGTGTACTGATGCAAAAATATCGTATTATCGCTTATGGGTCGCGGTAGTTGAATATTAATTAACGCAACTACCCCACTCATGATCTGGAATTCGCTGCAGTGGTGTTTGCTTTGAAGCTTTGACGTCATATTTTTTATGACGTGAAGTGTCACTTCTTCACAGACCACCAGAGTTTGAAGTATATTTTCATTCTGAAGGATCTTAATCTTTATCAGAGACATTGGCTATAATTTATAACAGATTATGATTTGCAGCTCACGTATGTTCCTAGTAAATCCAACTCAGTGGCAGATGCATTGCGCCAACATGCTTCTGTCACTGCTTGTGCACCCATGTCAGGTATTCTTACCACCATGATTGATGACCTCAATCGGATGGGCATATCCAACACACCCAAGGGTCATGAAGAGATTTCTAGTCTGTTATGGGTAGAGTTGGTGAAAGATTTGCATCCATCTGATCCTGCACTCCAGTGCATCCGCAAAAGTGCTAAACTTGGAACTCTCCCAGATTTCTCCATCTCCGATGACGTTTTGCGTTTTATAGGTCGCCTATGTATTCATAATGTCCCTGAATTGCTTGATAGCATTTGCCGAGAAGCTCATGAATCTCCCACATCTAGTCATCCATGAAATAATAAGATGTATCATGACATGAAACAGATCGTGTGGTGGTCTGATATGAAGAGTTATATCGCTCGCTTCATCTCTCGATGTCTGTCGTGCCAGAAGTGAAAGCTCGGTGTCAGTCTGCAAGCTTTGCCCATCCATGAATGGAAATGGGAAGATATCTCTATGGACTTCAGCACGGGTTTGCCCCGCACTCCGAGGGGGCATGACGTGATTTGGGTCATAGTAGATCGCATGACTAAAGTAGCTAACTTCATCTCGTACAAGAAAGGTCATTCCACCGAGAAGATGGCTCGAATCTATGTTGCAGAAATTATTAGACTCCATGAGATTCCTATGCGGATTGTATCTTATCGTGACTTGAGATTTGTATCGCACTTCGGGAAGAACTTTTAGCAAGCTTTGGGCACTGACCTCAACCTAAGCACTACTTACCATCCGACGACGGATGGCCAGACCGAAAGAGTTAATCAGGTTCTTGAAGACATGCTTTGATGTTATATTCTGGACTACAAAGGAGCTTGGGATGAGCATCTACCGTTGGTCGAGTTCGCCTATAACAATAGCTACCAAGAGAGCCTCAAGATGGTCCCATTCGAAGAGTTGTACTGCTGTCATTATAGGACCCCACTCTATTGGTCAGATGTTGGTGAGAAGGTTATTTTGTGGCCTGAGTTACTTCAGGAAATGGAAGAAGCCACAAAGAGGACTCGTCTTCAGCTCAGTCATGCCATTGAGAGGCAGAGGAAATATGTTAATCAGCGTCACCGTCTGTTAGAGTTTTCTGCGGGTGATCAAGTATTATTGAAGGATTCCACTACTCCTGGGGTAAAATGGTTTGTTCGCCATCATAAGCTTAGCTCGAGGTTCGTGGGACCGTATGCTACTTCAGAGCGTGTTGGAGGATCTGGTTATCATCTGGAGTTGCCTGCTTTGTTGTCTGGTGTTCACAGTGTATTACATGTTAGCCAGCTTCAGAATTACATTCGTGATCCTACCCATGTCATGGAAGAAGTTCCAGTGATCTCTGAAGCCAATCTGTCCTATTCAGTCGAGCCCACGAATATCGTCGAGTACCAAGAAAGCAAACTTCGTAAGAGAACCATTCCTACGGTGATGGTACTTTGGGTGCATGATAGGTCTGATGAGTACACTTGGGAACTCGAGTCTGACATGTGTAGCAAGTATTCATAGCTCTTATCTTGATCTTTGTAAGTCTCTGAGCTTGACTTCGTTGTTATTTCAGTATTTTCCATAGTTTTTATGCGTTAATTTGAAGAAGAAAAAAATTTGGAGTGAATGTCGTTTGGATCTTTAATGTTTTGGCCCAATTCAAAGAATTCTCAGGGAAGTTTCAGGATGAAACTTCTTAAGTAGGGGATAATTGAAAGTATCTAATGTCAACCTAAATCACTAGAAAGTAAACACACAGAAACACAAAGATTTATAGTGGTTCCCTGAGTTGGGTACATCGACTGTCCCGCCTCGCCTATCTACCACGAAGGGCTAGATTCGGCTACTTCACTTTTATCTCTGATTCTTTGAATCATATACCTCGGAGCCTCAACTCCGACAACTCAGAGACAATGCTCCCACAACTCGATCCACAAATAAGGATCTACAACTCGATCCTAAAATAAGGATCTGCAACTTGATCCTAAAATAAGGATCTACAACTAGATCCTAAAATAAGGATCTACAACTCGGAGGCAAAACCTCCTACAATATCATAAAATGATTTTCAATAATAGATTAAAACTAATCTTCTTCATATTAGAAAACTTCGGTCTTCCTTTCCTCCGACAGTGAAATTTGAAAATCTTGAGGAGAAAGGAAATCTGAAATAATTGAAGGCTTGATCTAAACAAAGGATCCACTGGATCTGAATGGAACTTGAACCTTTTTGAGAATAAAGATCTAGTAGATACTTTTTGAAGAAGATCGGATCGTGCCAAAAAGCTAAGCATCAGGCGAATGGATCTTTACTTAATTATTAGTCGTATTGGGACAAAAGCCTACTGACTTGATATCCTGGCAAGTATGGGAATTCATCCAATGTTAAATTTTGAGATTCTGACGCCGTAGTATGAGCCTCACGAGTATGTGGAGCCAAATAGTGGAGATGCCCAACCACCCCACCCCCACTTTCATTGTCTCGCCACTCTCATACTCCACCTATGTCTGATTGCCACTATAACCCATCCACTACCGATACCCTTCAACCTAGAAATTCGTATTCTTTAATTTCACCACCGACATCGCCGATCGCTCTGTGTTCCACCCTTCGAGAGATGAGAGCTTAGAGCATCACAGAGATCAGATCCCACCAGTTCGTTCCCACCTCAGATAGGTCACGATGTCGCTACTTGGTACATTACAAGGCCGCCAGACGGTGATGACACTTGGATACTACCGGCAGAGCTTGATCGACTCGCCCCTAAACTTCGACTTCAGTACGATTGTCTTCATTCATCAGAGATGAATAATTTTTAATCGGAGGGAGTTGATGGAGAGTCATCAGATCGTGCACCTGGAGTGATTCATCGCAAGGCAGGGCCCACGTTCATTTATTTGCGCAGGAAAGCTTGACCGGATCGCCAATCCAACTTCGTGGTTGCGTCTGACACGTCGCCGCGATTCAAAACATATATTAGTTTATATTTTAGGTTTATTATTTATGTATTTTAGTGGCCGACCCCACCATCCAATAATACTCGTTGATGGGAAAACCCTAGCTTTGTTTTTCTTATAAATATGAGTGTTAGTGGCTGAAAGAAGCAATGTAGAATTTTGGAGAGATTTCTTCATGGATTCTAGTGATCACCCCTTAGTGCCGACGTCATGGAACCCTAAGTGACGACTCCTAGGTGCTCAAACTCCTTCCCAAGGTACTACCATCCATAACCTTCTTCTTCCCCCTTTGAAAACCACATCTGCAACCCCTACTGCTGTAACGCCCCCGGTTTTTCTGTGTTTTGTTTGATCTTTGGTTGGCGTTACGATGGCGTATTTCCGGCTTTTTGCCGTTGTAGAGCGTGGTTTTAGCTCTTAGGGTTCCCTGTGTAGCCTGTTTGTAGCCTGTTAGCAAGATTCCCCAGCTAGCTGGAGTCTGTTTGATGACTCGGCTGGGCCTCTTAGGGAATGCTTGTGTTTTGGCTTCGGGAGGTGTTATCCCGGGTTTCGTTCGTCGAATGCTAATTTCGACTTCGCAGTTGTGTTCGTAGCGTGGGTTTTTAGCTACGACGTGAATTTCGTCTGTTTCCGAGAAGTTTCAGGTTTCGTGTTGTTTTGATATTAAGTATAAATAATTATTAGTATGTTGATTGTTTATTATTAAAACTGATATATATATATAGTCTTGGGTCAGAATTAGGGCTGGGTTCCTTTTCTTCTTTTCTTGTTCCTCTGCTTGGAAGAAGCCGTCGCCTGTACGAGAGGAAGAGCACCGCCGGCCTACCCTAGCCCTCGGACGCCGATTCCTGGAGATTTAGCGGTCGGAATTCGATTTCGAGAGTGGATCTGGGCTGCCCTCGCCGGGATCTGCTTTCTTTCTGCTCCTCAGCTTGCTGCTCTGCGGCCAGAACCATGAGCGGGGGAGGCTGCCGACCGAGTTCCTGGTATTGAGGCAAGTGATGACCCCTCATCCTTGCCAAAGCCGATCCTTGTCTTTCTTTTGAGCTAATTTTTATCCCTTTCTTGTTTAGATCTTAGGTGTAAGCTAGGGTTTTTGCCCGATCATACTGTGGTTAGTGTAGAAAGTTCCAGTTAAATCTCAGTTTTCCGAGGGATTGTGTCTTTTAGGGACAGTTTTGGTTCGGTTTAGGTCGAGTAGCTGCCATTGCCGGTGGATGTTGTACTCTAGAGAGAGAGAATCCTCGTTCTCGTTTCTGGTTGTGTGCTGGATCTGGCGCCTGAAGCCAGTCAGGGTGTCGACACCGTGGTGTCGACACCAGCCAGTCAGGGTGTCGACACCGTGGTGTCGATACCAGCCAGTCACAGTGTCGACACCGTGGTGTCGACACCAGCCAGTCAGGGTGTCGACACCGTGGTGTCGACACCAGCCAGTCAGGGTGTCGACACCGTGGTGTCGACACCAGCCAGTCAGCGTGTCGACACCGTGGTGTCGACACCAGCCAGTCAGCGTGTCGACACCGTGGTGTCGACACCAGCCAGTCGGGGTGTCGACACTTGGTGTCGACACCAGCTAGTCGGGGTGTCGACACATGGTGTTGACACCGGCCAGTCGGGGTGTTGACACTTGGTGTCAACACCCGCAGCGGCAGTGTCGACACCTTGTGTCGACACCGGCCGCAGAGGTGTCGACACTTGGTGTCGACACCCGCAGCGGCAGTGTCGACACCTTGTGTCGACACCGGCTGCAGAGGTGTCGACACTTGGTGTCGACACCCACAGCGGCAGTGTCGACACCTTGTGTCGACACCGGCCGCAGAGGTGTCGACACTTGGTGTCGACACCCGCAGTGGCAGTATCGACACCTTGTGTCGACACCGGCCGCAGTGGTGTCGACACTTGGTGTCGACACCCGCAGCGGCAGTGTCGACACCTTGTGTCGACACCGGCCACAGAGGTGTCGACACTTGGTATCGACACCAGCAGCGGTTGTGTCGACACCTTGTGTCGACACCGGCTTGTCGTGGTGTCGACACATCGTGTCGACACTGGGTACTGCCCTTGTTTTGGGGTCAGGGAGACTCGGGGTGCTCAGCTAATTTCTGCATGCCGACTCTTGGGTCGTGGCGGGTGGTGGAGTTTTGGTGGCCTTTGGAGGGGTGGTTTTATGTGGAGAGCTGTGGCCACCGCCTTTTTGCCCCGGTTTGGGTTGGTGTGTGTGGGACCCTAAAGTTGCCACTGTATGACCCCTTAGCCCTTTTTGGGTCTGATTTTGGTTATGCATTCAGACCCATGTTTTGACCACTGCCACTTACCCACGTGTTAGGACTGTTAGTCCCTTTCCTGTTTATGCTTTCCTTTCTTTTGGCATATGTATATGTCTTGATGCTGTTGCAGGCTCTCTTGGTAGGGCATGTTGGTTTTAATGCTCGCACTTGGTGTGCTCTGCGGTGTTTCAGAGAGTACTCTTTTCTTACTGCCATTCTCTTTTTCTTTTGCTTATAGCAGTTTGTTGCCGGGTTGGTAACCCTTCATCTTATTTACTCATTAATCTATTGCTCTATTTACTTTTTGATTGTTCCCTTGCTGAGGTGTTCCTTTCTTGAATGCCTCAGGTCCAGGTTGTAGCCAGTTCAGCGGCTAGGTCTTTTGGAGGGGCTTGTTGGTGGCCTCTAGGGTAGCTGAGATTGCTGATCCCCGTTTGTTGTGAGGTAGTTCTTTACTCTTTTGTATAGACATACATACTCGCCAGTGGGTTCGTGTCAGGTTGTTGGCGCCCACTGGTGGCTTCTTGTGATGCTAAATATGAATTTAAACTGCTGTTTTTGCCTATTTGTGTTGATTACTTGCTTCTGGGAAGGATTTATGACAGGTTGCATGTTAGATATTTTAAAAATCTAAAAGCATTATTATATGTACCCCATGCATAACATGTTTCTAAATCAAGGACACTATTTTTCCTCAGCGTAAAACACTATTTTCCATACCTACTATATACACCTTAGAGTCGTGCACGCATAAGTCATCCCCCGGGGACACTCATGCTCATTTAGGGTGTCACTTAATTGAACCCAAGTATTTTCTGCTGCATATATATATAATTTTAACTGTGGACTAGCTGATCCACCGAGCCGAGGGATACGGCCATTCAACATAACTGATTTTCTTTCATACTTAATTAACAATTTTCCTTAAAATCTAACGTCTGGAGTTTGGCCTGAGCGTGTGCAGTTATCCCCTGCACGACGTGGCATCACGGCGCGTGTTTTCTCCTACTCTGATACGATTTTTACCGTTGAGAAAATGCGGGTTGTGACAGTTGGTATCAGAGCCAGGTTGCTTGACAAATGGTTGGGCAACCTTTCCCTTGTCTGCATTAGTGTTTAGCATCGTACCATTCACACACCGATATGTCATCAGCACGTCTTGGCCGAAGCACGAACACTACACTCATGAGCATGAAGAAGTATACATGGCATATTATGTAGTATGAGATGCATAATATGTGTTTGTATATGGATCCACCATAGGAGGCAACATGTGAGGGTTATGTAGTATGAGATGCATAACCTCACCACATGAATGCGGCTAGCACGTTTTCTTTTTCGTTACATGGGAATGTTATGTAGTATGGGATGCATAACATTTTCATGTGTATGCCGCCCATGGCATGCACTAAGGCCTTTTTAGAATGCATAGCATAACATTTCATAAGCACAACGTGCCAAGCTAAAGATTTGCAAGATGACATATGTACACACATGGTTTTGAGTCAAAAAGAATACAAATGCATGCATTCATGGTTTAGGCACATGAGTTAGTATGATGGTGGTGAACCATCTTAGGATAAGCATAACATCATCATGGTAAAAACAACTCCCAGAGCAAGTTTTGCAGTTGAAGTTCATATTTAAGTGTGTTTGTCCGTACCAGGTAGTTTCGTTCTAGTTGATGGGCTAGGATTTGTCTAAAGCTTGTGCGATTTTAGGATGGCGAGACGTCCTGCGACGAGATCGACCCCCCAATCCGAGGGTGAGACGTCAGGAGCGCAGAGCGATGCGTTGGTAGAAAGCTTGCGGCAGAGTAATGAGGAGTTATCGAGGCAGGTAGTGGCTATGCAGGCTCAGATTCAGTCCCTTGTAGCAGTGGTGGCGGGACAGACCCCGAGAGCTCAGAACCCCGCTGAGGGGGTAGCTGTTCCTACCCCTCCTGCTCCTCCCGTGCCTTTGGTTGTGGTGCCCCCGGAGATGGCGTTCATATCCCAGTTTCAGCGGCTGAGACCCCCTACCTATGATGGGCAGGCAGATTTCATGATTCTGGATGATTGGCTGATTACCATTGAGGAGATGTTCTCGTACTCAGGGATTACGGACGATCAGAGAGTGATGCTCGCTGCTTACCAGCTCAAGGGCTTGGCAAAGAACTGGTGGCTGAGGGAGAAAGAGAGCTTAGTGGCAGGTTGCACTTGGGAGTCATTTAAGGTGATGTTGTTAAGTAAGTTTCTGCCTTCAGTCGAACGGGACCGGCTAATGAATGACTTTCTTCATTTAAAGCAGAGGAAACTCACGGTTAGTGAGTATGAGATTGAGTTTAGTAAGTTGAGTCGATTTGGTCCGGGTCTGGTGAGTGTTGAGGCAGACCGAGTTAAGCGATTTTTGGGTGGACTAAGAAGTGACATTCAGCAGTTAGCGAATGCCTATGGAGCGGTCAGTTATGCCAGCACGGTTGAAGCTGCTTTGAGAGTTGAGGCCATTGAGAATGCCAAGAATAGAGGCCAGCAGTTAAGGAAGGATAAGCGGAAGTCCGGTGGAGGGAAGAGCCCTCAGGAACCTGATGCTGTCGCAAGAAAGAAGGTCAAAGAGATTTGTAGCTTTTGTGGCCGGCCAGGCCACCCCTTTGAGAAGTGTTTCAAAAGGTTGGGAGCGCAGAAGAAGGAACAGGTGCATGCGATTCAGGGTACTTCCAGGGGAGACTTGGTGTGTGCCTTGTGTGGAAGGAAGGGGCATGAGGCTGCCCGTTGTTGGTTAAAAGATAAGGTCTGTTTTCAGTGCGGCCAGAAGGGTCATCTCAAGACAAGGTGCCCTCAGACCCAGTCTATTCTGCAGCCAGTTCCCCACCAGGCTCTGCCACCGCCTCAGCGAGTGGATAAAGGAAAAGGAAAACTGAATGTGCTTTCGGCAGACGAAGCACAGACCTCGACACAGGTTATCTCAGGTTCGACTCCTCCCCAGTCGTTTCGTTACGTTCCCTTTTTGGTTGTAGTTTTCGTTTTAGCGCTTGTTGCCTTAGATGCGTGTGCAATTCGTAGGGCGATTTAAGGTAAAGAACCGCTGGGCGCGCGTTCTCTTCGATTCCGGCGCTACCCACTCGTTTGTGGCTAGAGCCTTCGTAGAGCGGTTCAGTTTGGGCCTAGATCGTGTTGGTGGTGCCTTCTGCGTTAAGTTCCCCTCCGGTGACTCTGTGGTTACGGACCTGGGTATCCTCGATTGTCCAATTTTGTTGGGAGATTTTCTAGCCAAGGCATATTTGAAGGTGATTGACCTGGAGGACTTTGACGTTATTTTGGGCATGGACTGGTTGTCAAGGTACAATGCTGTGATCCAGTGCAAGGGTAAGCGCTTGGACTTCGTCAAAGACAACGGTCAGCCAGGGAGCGTTTTTGGGTATTCCCTCCAGGAGTCTCCAGTCATTTCTGCAGTGCGTGCTCGGAAGTTGCTTGTTTCTAGCTGTTTTGCCGGTGTGGTTTCTCTGGTAGGGTCGATTGTTAGTGAGCCCCGTTTGGAAGAGATTCCTGTGGTGTGTGACTTTTCTGATGTGTTTCCCGACGATCTTCCCGGTCTTCCACCCGATCGAGATGTCGAGTTTGCAATAGATTTGGAGCCAGGCACGCGTCCTATCGTAAAGGCGCCGTACCGGATGGCCCCGCGAGAGATGGAAGAGTTGCGAATTCAGCTGGATGAGTTGTTGGAAAAAGGCTTTATATGGCCGAGTTCTTCGCCTTGGGGTGCGCCAGTGCTGTTCGTTAAAAAGAAGGATGGGTCGATGAGGTTATGCATTGACTATAGAGAGCTGAACAAGGTTACTATTAAGAACAGGTACCCTTTGCCGCGAATCGACGATTTGTTTGACCAACTGCGTGGTAGTGTCGTGATTTCCAAGATAGATCTTCGTTCGGGCTATCACCAGTTGAGGATACGAGAGTCAGATGTTCCGCGGACGGCGTTCCGCTCTCGTCATGGGTATTTTGAGTTTTTGGTTATGTCATTCGGTTTGACTAATGCGCCCTCAGCTTTTATGGATTTGATGAACAGAGTTTTCAAGGATTTTCTAGATAAGTTCGTGATTGTCTTTATAGACGATGTTTTGGTGTATTCTAAGGATGCAGAGGAGCATGATCGACATTTGCGGCTGGTCTTGGCTACTCTGAGAGACCATAAGCTATACGCCAAGCTGAGCAAATGTGAATTTTGGTTGCCTCAAGTTTCTTTTATAGGCCATGTGATTAATAAGGAGGGAATATCGGTGGACCCAGAAAAGATCGCTGCTATTATGGAATGGGCGAGACCTGTTACCCCCAAAGAGATCAGAAGTTTCTTGCGTTTGGCTGGTTATTATAGAAGATTTGTAGAAGGTTTTTCTACCTTGTCCGCGCCGTTGACCAAGTTGACGCAGAAGAATGTAGCCTTTATATGGAATGACAAGTGTGAGAAGGCTTTTGAGGAACTAAAAAGAAGGCTATGTTCGGCTCCAATTTTGTCTTTGCCTACGGAGGGTAGTGAGTATGATATATATGTGGATGCGTCGCATGTCGATCTGGGCTGCGTTTTGATGCAGGGCGGAAAGGTGATTGCGTACGGGTCGAGGCAGCTAAAGACTCACGAGAGGAACTACCCTACACATGACCTGGAGTTTGCAGCTGTGATCTATGCGTTGAAATTGTGGAGGCATTTGCTTTATGGCGCGCAGTGCAAGATTTTCACGGATCATAAGAGTTTGAAGTATGTCTTCACTCAGAAAGAATTGAATCTGCGCTAGCGGCGGTGGTTGGAGTACGTGGCCGACTATGATGTTGAAATTCAGTATCATCCAGGCAAGGCGAATGTGGTGGCTGATGCCCTGAGTCGGAAGTCAGGTAAGATTTTTAATCTTTCCGCCGAGCGTCTAGTGGAAGAGTTTCTGTTGATGGACATTTCTGTGGGAAGCTGTGATTCACAGATTAGCATAGCTGTAGCAGAACCTTCGTGGACTATGCTTACGAGACTGCATCAGAAGGACGATCCCGATCTTCTGCATTTGTATCTTCGAGCTGAGAAGGTTGAATTACCAGATTTCTCTTTAGATGATGCGGGTACCTTGAAGTACCGTGGCAGGTTTTGCATCCCCGCAGTTGGAGATATCCGGGACATGGTGTGCAGAGATGCCCACGGATCTAGTGTTGCCTACCATCCAGGGTCTACCAAGATGTATCATGATTTAAAACAAATTGCCTGGTGGTACGGGATGAAGAAGGACATAGCCAGATTTGTTTCAGAGTGTTTCACTTGCAGGCGTGTGAAAGCCGACCATGGGAGGCCTGGTGGCAAGCTGACTCCCTTGGAGATTCTGATGTGGAAGTGGGAGAGTATCTCGATGGATTTCATAACCGGCTTACCGAGATCGCCTAAGGGGCATGATTCAGTTTGGGTAATCGTAGACAGATTGACGAAGAGCGCTCATTTCGTACCATTTAAGATCGATTATCCGATGAGGAAAATAGTCAAGCTGTATCTGGAAGAGGTTGTCAGATTGCATGGTGTACCCGTAAGTATCATATCAGATCGAGACTCCAGGTTCACGTCTCGTTTTTGGAAGAGTCTTCAAGAAGGGTTGGGTACAGATTTGAGATATTCCACAGCTTATCACCCGCAGACCAATGGTCAGACGGAGCGAGTAAATCAGATTGTGGAAGATATGATCCGATGCTATATTCTGGACCACGGAGGAGCATGTGACGAGCGCTTGCGGCTTATGGAGTTCGCATATAACAACAGTTATCAAGAAAGCTTACAAATGGCTCCATTTGAAGCTTTGTATGGGAGGTGCTGCAGGACTCCCTTGTTTTGGGCTGAGCTTGGCGAGGGACCTTTGTTGGGTCCAGAAGCACTTGAGGAGATGGAAACCGCTGTGAAGCTTATTCAGGAAAAGCTTCAGTTAGCCCAAGAGAGATATGAGAAGAACGCCAATCGGCGTAGATCGGACTTGGAATTTGCTGTGGGGGACTTGGTGTTCTTAAAGGTCTCCCCGTTGAATGGAGTCAAGCGGTTTGGCAAGAATAGGAAGTTGGACCCGAGGTACGTGGGGTCGTTTCCGATTGTTGAGCGGATTGGGGTATCAGCCTACAGGCTGGCTTTGCTCGCAAATTTCCCTGGCGTGCATGATGTCTTTCACGTCAGTCAGCTGCGAAAATGTGTGATGAATGGCAGGCAGGTTTTGTATTCTGTGCCTCAGTTGGAGCCGAATCTTTCTTATGTGGAGGTGCCTGTTCGCATTTTGGATTCTTAAGTTCGGGCGTTGCGGAAGAAGACTATTCCGATGGTTAAAGTTTTATGGAGGAATCAAGATGTGGAAAGCGCGACTTGGGAGTTGGAGTCGGCTATGAGGGAGGCTCACCCTCATCTGTTTCCCTGATCTTGTGCTTGGTATGTTCTATTTTATTATTTATTTAGCCCTTTCCCGGTTTTTTCTCTCTCCTTCTTTATAGGGGTGTTGTGAGTAAAGTTTCGAGGCGAAACTTTCTTTTAGGGGGGGTGGCTGTAACGCCCCCGGTTTTTCTGTGTTTTGTTTGATCTTTGGCTGGCATTACGATGGCGTATTTCCGGCTTTTTGCCGTTGTAGAGCGTGGTTTTATCTCTTAGGGTTCCCTGTGTAGCCTGTTTGTAGCTTGTTAACAAGATTCCCCAGCTAGCCGGAGTCTGTTTGATGACTCGGCTGGGCCTCTTAGGGAATGCTTGTGTTTTGGCTTCGGGAGGTGTTATCCCGGGTTTCGTTCGTCGAATGCTAATTTCGACTTCGCAGTTGTGTTCGTAGCGTGGGTTTTTAGTTACGACATGAATTTCGTCTGTTTCCGAGAAGTTTCAGGTTTCGTGTTGTTTTGATATTAAGTATAAATAATTATTAGTATGTTGATTGTTTATTATTAAAACTGATATATATATAGTCTTGGGTCAGAATTAGGGCTGAGTTCCTTTTGTTCTTTTCCTGTTCCTCTGCTTGGAAGAAGCCATCGCCTGTACGAGAGGAAGAGCACCGACGGCCTACCCTAGCCCTCGGATGCCGATTCCTGGAGATTTAGCGGTCGGAATTCGATTTCGAGAGTGGATCTGGGCTGCCCTCGCTGGGATCTGCTTTCTTTCTGCTCCTCAGCTTGCTGCTCTGCGGCCAGATCCGTGAGCGGGGGAGGCTGCCGACCGAGTTCCTGGTATTGAGGCAAGTGATGACCCCTCATCCTTGCCAAAGTTGATCCTTGTCTTTCTTTTGAGCTAATTTTTATCTCTTTATTGTTTAGATCTTAGGTGTAAGCTAGGGTTTGTGCCCGATCATACTGTGGTTAGTGTAGAAAGTTCCAGTTAAATCTCAGATTTCTGAGGGATTGTGTCTTTTAGGGACAGTTTTGGTTCGGTTTAGGTCGAGTAGCTGCCAATGTCGGTGGATGTTGTACTCTAGAGAGATAGAGAATCCTCGTTCTCGTTTCTGATTGTGTGCTGGATCTGGCGCCTGAAGCCAGTCAGGGTGTCGACACCGTGGTGTCGACACCAGCCAGTCAGGGTGTCGACACCGTGGTGTCGACACCAGCCAGTCAGGGTGTCGACACCGTGGTGTCGACACCAGCCAGTCAGGGTGTCGACACCGTGGTGTCGACACCAGCCAGTCAAGGTGTCGACACCGTGGTGTCGACACTAGCTAGTCGGGGTGTCGACACTTGGTGTCGACACCGGCTAGTCGGGGTGTCGACACTTGGTGTCGACACCGGCCAGTCGGGGTGTCGACACTTGGTGTCGACACCGGCCAGTCGGGGTGTCGACACTTGGTGTCGACACCCGCAGCGGCAGTGTCTACACCTTGTGTCGACACCGGCCGCAGAGGTGTCGACACTTGGTGTCGACACCCGCAGCGGCAGTGTCGACACCTTGTTTCGACACCGGCCGCAGAGGTGTCGACACTTGGTGTCGACACCCGCAGCGGCAGTGTCGACACCTTGTGTCGACACCGGCCGCATTAGTGTCGACACTTAGTGTCGACACCCGCAGCGGCAGTGTCGACACCTTGTGTCGATACCAGCCGCAGAGGTGTCGACACCTTGTGTCGACACCGGCCGCAGAGGTGTCGACACTTGGTATCGACACCAGCAGCGGTTGTGTCGACACCGACTTGTCGAGGTGTCGACACATCGTGTCGACACTGGGTGCTGCCCTTGTTTTGGGGTCAGGGAGACTCGGGGTTGGTTTTGGTTAGGCGTGCAAGGCCGCGTTGGTTGGACACGACGTTTTTGCCTTGGGTTCGTGTGTTTCTTAGGACTGTTAGTGGGACCTTTCCCTAGGAGGGGGGAATTCGGTGCTCGGCTAATTTCTGCATGCCGACTCTTGGGTCGTGGCGGGTGGTGGAGTTTTGGTGGCCTCTGAAGGGATGGTTTTATGTGGAGAGCTGTGGCCACCGCCTTTTTGCCCCGGTTTGGGTTGGTGTGTGTGGGACCCTAAAGCTGCCACTGTATGACCCCTTAGCCCTTTTTGGGTCTGATTTTAGTTATGCATTCAGACCCATGTTTTGACCACTGCCACTTACCCACGTGTTAGGACTGTTAGTCCCTTTCCTGTTTATGCTTTCCTTTATTTTGGCATATGTATATGTCTTGATGCTGTTGCAGGCTCTCTTGGTAGGGCATGTTGGTTTTAATGCTCGCACTTGGTGTGCTCTGCGGTGTTTTAGACAGTAATCTTTTCTTACTGCCATTCTCTTTTTTCTTTTGCTTATAGCAGTTTGTTGCCAGGTTGGTAACCCTTCATCTTATTTACTCATTAATCTATTGCTCTATTTACTTTTTGATTGTTCCCTTGCTGAGGTGTTCCTTTCTTGAATGCCTCAGGTCCAGGTTGTAGCCAGTTCAGCGGCTGGGTCTTTTGGAGGGGCTTGTTGGTGGCCTCTAGGGTAGCTGAGATTGCTGATCCCCGTTTGTTGTGAGGTAGTTCTTTACTCTTCTGTATAGACATACATACTCGCCAGTGGGTTCGTGTCAGGTTGTTGGCACCCACTGGTGGCTTCTTGTGATGCTAAATATGAATTTAAACTGCTGTTTTTGCCTATTTGTGTTGGTTACTTGCTTCTTGGAAGGATTTATGACAGGTTGCATGTTAGATATTTTAAAAATCTAAAAGCATTATTATATGTACCCCATGCATAACATGTTTCTAAATCAAGGACACTATTTTTCCTCAGCGTAAAACACTATTTTCCATACCTACTATATACACCTTAGAGTCGTGCACGCATAAGTCATCCCCCGGGGACACTCATGCTCATTTAGGGTGTCACTTAATTGAACCCAAGTATTTTCTGCTGCGTATATATATAATTTTAACTGTGGACTAGCTGATCCACCGAGCCGAGGGATACGACCATTCAACATAACTGATTTTCTTTCATACTTAATTAACAATTTTCCTTAAAATCTAACGTCTAGAGTTTTGCCTGAGCGTGTGCAGTTATCCCATGCACGACGTGGCATCACGGCACGTGTTTTCTCCTACTCTGATACAATTTTTACCGTTGAGAAAATGCAGGTTGTGACAACTGCCCCAATATTCCAACCCCCCCACTGCTGTCCAGGAAACCTGGTCACTATTCATGTTGGGTACTGTTAATGATGGTTACCGTTCATGTTAGTTACGTTTCACACCGGTTACTGTTCATGTTGGTTACTATTCATGCCGACCACTCCTCGTCCCTCCCTACAGTCGGCCCTCATCCCAAGCCGCTGGCTTGGCCTCCATCCCCCTTCCCTCTCGTGGATCCACTCTCCTTTAGCCCTAATTCCTTGAATCAATTCAGATCTAGGAATTTCAGTCCCGATCTATTATTTCCACCTTCCGGCCATCACCCCTCCACCTGGATCCCATCCCAAAAAATTGAACCTAGCCTTCCTCGCCTGGGTCTCCCTCCTAGTGGTCGGATCTTTCCATTTCCGGCCCGATCTCCCCACCCTCTGCCGAGCATAGCCACTGCCACCATCTCCATGCTGTCGGTCCATCCTCGATCGTCGATCTACACATCTGGATCCATAATCTTCAATGCTTCGGTTCAGTCCACTACTTTGTGAGTTCTTTTGTGGTATTGGTTTACGTGACTTGGCATTTCTCATTGGTGAATTAATATATATTGCATTGATTCTCGCTAGTGTATATTTGTTTCAATACATTACTAATTTGCAGGAGGAATTATTCGTCGCGCGCTTGGCCTTGACCCTTCGAGCAGAGGAACGCCATATAAAATTACTAAATTGAATAATTGTTTCACTCCTGATTATTTGTGTGGTGTTAAAGAATTATCATTGCTCTATTTATTTGTCGTCACTTCCGACGGTCTCATTGCATGTGGTTTAGGGCTAGCATGTCACATTTGCATTTCACCTTAGGATCCTAGGTTTTGTGCACCTCGTAGCCTACCCTATATCAGGGTCTTAGGCTAATACTTAAAATGTGCAACTTTTTAAATAATTTTTTTGTTTTTTTGTTGTAGTGTTTAGCCCTTATATTGAAAAATCAAAATCAAGAGAAAAATGTATGCAAAAATCATGAAAAATATGCTTTTTACACAAAAGAACCTACCTCTATTGGTAGCACCCAGTGGTTGGTCTTACCATCTACGCTAGCTCAAAATTCTGAAAATGACTAATTTCCCCATGATTTAGTTTTAAATTAGTTTTTGTTGTTCTATAAATTACTATTTTTTCAGAGTACTAAAAAAATTAATGTATTTTTTACAAAAAAATATTAAAATCAAAATGATAATTTATTAGTAGCACCCGGAGGTTGGTCTTACCATTGGCGCTAGCTCAAAATTCTGAAAATGACTGATTTCCCTCTGATTTAGTTTTAATTTGATTTTTGTTGTTCTATAAATTATTGTTTTTTCAGAGTACTAAAAAATTTAATGTATTTTTTCAAAAATTATTAAAATCAAAAAAATAATTTATAAAACACTCCAAAATAACTAAAACATGTTTACATAAATATATGTATGTCATATTCACCTTGAATGCTTTCACTAAAATTAATTAAGAATGTTAAATATGAATAATTTATCAGGTGATAATTAATTCCAAATAACCTTAGAATTATCATTCATAATCGAAGATTTAGTAATTCAATCATGAATACAAGTGGAATAGATTCCATTGACTTCATAATTTACTTTATGAATGAATTGTGTCTTGTGATTGCAAGTACTCTCACTTTTGTCTAGACCTTAGATTCAACTTTATAGAAATAAACCACAAAGTTTAATCACTTAATTTAAGGTCTATGAACATTTAGATTTAAATTCCATGTTGAATCCATGCAAAAAATTTAAAATTATTATAAATGGAATGGCACTGCACCTTGACATCTTTCTAGCATCATCTATTAATACGTGTTAAATTTAATATCAATACTAGGAATTTTAATTTCAATGACATGCTATGCTAAATTAGAAGTAGAGTGTTGAAAATCATGATAAATAATCTTGGTATATATGAATAAAAATGAACCTTAAGACAAATCTAAAATTCATCATACATGAAAGTCATAGGTTATGAATTGTTAGAGACTAAATGCTCAGTATGTTCATGATTATTCATTCATGTTATTTGTCTCAAAATAATGGGGGTGTAGGATTGTATGTATTAGAAGTCCTAACCTGTATGTCATGTCTTGTCCTTATCCAGGGAGGGTTCTAGTGGGGACTTACGAGGCACTAGGGGGATAGAGTGCTAGATTGAGCGATATCCGTTGTGTGCATATGGGACTCACATCTCATCCTACAACACGTATGCAACTCCTCATGCCAATCTGTCACTTAGTACGAAGCAAGTGTGGTGACATATAGTTGTGGTAGCTTTAATGTTAGGCATATTTATATCATATACACTGCATGAACATTATTTCACTCTTTGTGATCATTTCAATCATGCAAATTTTTTCGAACATGTTATCTTGTGTTTCTATATTTTATTTATTTTGAGCTTTCATGTGTATAAGACCCAAGAAATTCATAACCAATCATTTTTAACATCTTAGGCCAAAACTCCAAAATTCGTAGTTTTTTCAATATTCTTTGTGGTAACTGGCATTCCTTATCTTAAAAAACTTGAATCAAGAAAATGAAACCAAAAAATATCAAAAACCATGTTTTTCTAAGAAAAAAAACAACTCTTTGTTGCTAGCACCGCATGGTAGTACTTAACGTCAATGGTAGCATTAAATTTGATTTTTTTTTCCTTTTTGCATTTTTGGGCATAGAAAATTATATATTGATAAGGTCGTTAAGGACTTCTATTATTTTCAGAAAACCATTTATCTTATGAAAATTTTTTAAAAATTACAAAACAATTTTAAAACACAAAAATATGTCTTTCTTATTATTTTCGTTTGTATTTGTTTACAAAAAATAATTATAATACTACTTAATTTTCATTGTCAATGTCAATGATGATCTGTTATACCATTTAAAGATTAATTACAATATTTAATTTAATTTTTAAGTTTTTTAGAACATATTTTGTTTTGTCATATCCTAAAAACTATATTGTTAAGTACAATGAAATTGATTGCAGAAAACATGTGTATAAGTATTAGCATGCCCTAAGTATCAGTAATATTTTATGTGTGATAATGATTCATCACTCACTTATTTTTATTACATATAAGTGTTTTTTTATCTTATCTTGCATTACTATCTAGTCTAATAACATAATAAATAAATATGCATAAATAAATTACCTACACAACATTTTATTGTTCCATGCAATTCTGTCTTTTCATGCACTTAATAGAGAAATGTAGTTTAAAAATAAATTATTTGTTCGCAAAACAAGTGAATTCAAAGTCCTTAGTCAAAAAAATCTAAAAAACCAATAAAACTTAACAAGGAAAACTCCACCAAACATCATTCACCCACCTGACAAGTCTTAATAAGCATTGTGAGATTGAGTACCATGGAAAGAATTATAAAGTATCTTGTAGTAAACAAATTATACACTACTCTTTGTACATCGGATCATAACAAAAAATTAAATTAAAATAAAAAGAATAAAAGTGATCCCATGAGCACTACTTCGCACCCTGATAAGTCTTAATAAATATTATGTGTGTAAAGTACCTTGTTAGTTGTACTCTTTACTTATGTGAAATAAAATATTGTGGAAGTAACTTTATTTGTCTATTTTAATGTTGCATTATTCTAATATATATGTCATGTGTTTTGATTAATTCACGTGTATAATTTATCAAAACACTTTTGCGCACAACATTATCTCTCATAAAACTTTCACTCATGATAATTGGACTCCAAGCACATCTACACTATTCTCTAAAATCTTTAGTAAATGCACTAGATTGCAAAACATGACTTCTACAATGATTAATTTTACTTGAAATGCAAATTGTATGACATTGTAGTGATGCATCTTCTCTTAATATTTCAAAATCATGCTTGCATTGTTTAAAATGAAATAACATCTCTAGTGCCAAAACTCAAACTTCTTATTATTAGGCCTGAAACTCATTACATTTTGTATGCTGTCATTTTCATAAAGATTATTTTTTGAAGAGTGTTTATTATACTTTGTGTTGGGTTTACTGTTTGAGCTAAATCATGAAAGTTTATTTTTCAATGAGTGGTATTATTTAATAATACTAAAATATTGGTGTCTTCATTGTTCTTGTCACGTTGACTCTACACGATTATCATTTTTGATTTACACCTTTCTGAATTATTTGTGTCCGTTGATTTCATTTTTTGTATTATCATTATGCAAAAGTGCATATATATTTCTACATGTTTATTTTGGTGCATCTCTCAAATTATTAAATGATTTAAATCACCCTAACACTTTTGATAATATCAAAGGGGGAGAGCCGGTTCATGAGCTAGTCATCTAGGGGGAGATCACTTGTAGGGGGAGATATTTTGATATAGTGCACATAGATAGGGGTGCACATATATAGGGGGAGTCAAACCGAACATTACGCTTAATCGTTAATTTTACCTATTCATGTTACATGCTTATCTTGATTACACAATACCGCGATTTGTATAGATTTCTCTCATGAATAGGATTTGATATGTCAAAAGGCAAGTTGGTTGGAACATGCGTTCTGCATCACTCAGGTTTAATAATAACAAATGTATTTGATCATCCTTGTTTTGGTTATAATGTCCAGGCTTACAATTGTCCAATCTTACCGAAAATACACTCTGTTAGCAACCATCGCCATTAGCGATGTCGTTGGGCACTAGCTCCTTAATAGTTGTTGACTGGAAGACTACTCATGTCAGTTGGAAGGCGTACAGAAAGAAAATTGACTAGCCTACTACCGACGGGCATTAGCAATAGTGGCGGGTGCTAGAAATGTCAACTAGACTGCTTAAGTCTACTAGATGGTGTACAACAGAAGTCGACTAGACTACTCATGTCAACTGGAAGGCGAGCGGTTGTTGTGTGTTATTGTCAGCAATAGCAATACCGTCAGGTGCTAGCTTGTCGATTGAAAGAAGGAATAGACTAGACACTTTATGATGATTGGAAGGAGAAATCAACGAGACAGTGTATATCGAATAGAAAGAAGAATCGACCAGACTAGGCATATCGACTATCGTCGTGCATTACTACTAACGTGTCGCGCTATATATAAGTACACATCAGTGATCTGAGTACTTAGCACGGGAACTTGGTGGAAGCCATATAAGGAAAATGTCACTACTATCTGCAGTAGCCACTACTGCTCTGTGGTAACACTAATGTACAAGGAAAGAGCAACAACCTTCCTTACCTACAAATATCTAGTTGTGCACGCACTTACATATGATTAAAAGGAAAGCTCTATTGCCTTCCTTACATGGAGCAGGACAGTTGGGAGAAAATGCATACACATCGGCTACTACTACGCAATATCCCTAGTTCTAGCGATAGTTTATTTAAATGTCGTATAAAAGCGTCTTTCATTTCTACTGGACAGAGACACGAACATAGGGTTTCCAAGCAATTTAGGGAGCAAGGTGTCGTAGTCCAAGGAGAAAAGACTTTCACCCTCAATCAAGAATGAAGGAGATCACTGCAGAGCGGGCACGAGAACGAGAATCAAAATATGATCAAGCATACAACAAATGAGAATTGAAAGCGTTGATCGCTCACTATCTCTGGAGATAACCTTTGAGGGGGAGACCATAACTTATTTGATCTAGTTTTAATATCTCTTTGCCTTTCACTTTATTGTATCGAGTGTCGGGAAATTGTTTGGGGAGGAAGATAGAATACGAGGAGGATTCCGTGGAAAAATCAACCAAGCAGGACGTCAAGACTGGGGAGGTCTAGCAAGGGCTCGAAGAACTTCGGGGAGAAAGAGAGATGACTCGAAAACCTTCAGGGATAAGGGAGAGAGCTAGTGAAAGTCTTGTTTTCAAGGCTAGCTTTACACTTAGAGGGGGGGGGGGGTGAATAGGTTTTTGTCTCAGTTTTAGTTTTCTAATCTGTTTAATAGATTACTATGTCAGTTGAATAGATTAGATCATCTTTCAAGAACATTCACAGACGACACAACACATTTATAGTGGTTCCCCAATCTTGGGTACATCCACTGTCCCTCTGCGTCAATCTAACAGTGTGTTAGATTTGGCTTTCCCTATAGAATGCAGCTTCTTAACAGCTTACAACATCGATCCTGCCGGACCAAATAGGTCACATAGACCAACAACTTAAGAACTAATCCAACCAAGGTCACAAAAAACTATCACCTGGCAAAAAGTCAAAAACACGGGTCAATAAGACCCATCCTTTATAGTACAGGCTTACAAACCCCAGATTCACTAAGAATCTTTACATACAACAGAAGTAAAGAATGAGACGTCAAGATACCAGAGCAAGCTCTGTGTCTCCTTCTTCTTAGACTGCGCATATATCAGATCCATGATACTGTTGTTGAAGACAATATGTAGGCAGATGAATCTCTCTTCAAACAACTTCCTTTTTTCATACAGAACTTGTGGGTCTGCTAGCTTCAGACAGCTTCTGATCCTGCTAATGCAGATGGGGATTGCTTCGGCTATCTCTTTCCCAGCAAGATTCTCTGTACTGAACAACTTCTTCAGGCTAGACAAAAATGGCGAGGAAGAAGATGAAGTTCAGCCGCACTTTTTGTTTTCAGAAAACCTAGACAGGGAAAACTTTGATTGCCCAGGCCGATTTGCTTCTTTTTATTCTCTGAAGGCCAATTGGGCAGTGAGTCTGATCACCAGGATTGATGGCCGAGATTTAGCCAATTCAGCACATGACTTCCATTAATTTCTGCTTCAACGGCTCTTTGCTGTGAGTTGGCCCCAACACTTAATGATGAAATAATCCTTGGTAATTGCAGAAGATATCAACAGCTGGCCCCACCAACGTCTCTGGCACCATTTTCGCAATATTTGAATTTTGGTTGACTTTTGACTTTGCTGAGGTCAGCATGACTCAGCATCTATGGACTTAGTCAAAATTTAATCATTAGTATCAAAGGCGTTGAGTGAGTAGGCATCACTCAATGCCACAACACTTAGACAACATTCTGTCTATCTAGGTATTGAGCTCGACGAACGTTGAGCTCCGTTCGACGAACGACAAGCTCAGTTTGACGAAAGCTTAAAATTAGTTTGACGAATGCATAAAATCAGTTCGACGAATACATAAAATTAGTTCGACGAAATGCGGGCTCAGTTCGATGAACACTGAGCTCGGGCCGATGAATCTGAGCTCGATAAAATCATAAAGTCAGTTCGATGAACTGTAGACTTAGCTCGACATTTTGTTAAACTCAGTTCGACGAACACCAGGCTCAATTCGACGAATGTTGAGCTCAGGTCGATGAATCTAAGCTTGCGAAATCCAAGCTATCCACGCATTTGGACTTAGCCAAATTTCTGCTTCAAGGCATTAATAGCTTAAAGAGAGTTGAGAGAGCTTGCCTCCCGCAACGCTTTTTGCCTTAGCAAAAATTTCTGTGCCTTGGCGTTGAGAGAGTAAGCTCCACTCAACGCCAAACTACTTAACAGAATTTCCATTATCTGGCATTGAGAGAGTAAGCTACACTCAACGCCTTTTGCCTTGGCATTGAGAGAGTAAGCTCCACTCAATGTCATACTACTTAACCGAGTTTTTCTGTTATCTGGCGTTGAGAGAGTAAGCTACACTCAACGCCTTTTGCCTTGGCATTGAGAGAGTAAGCTCCACTCAACGCCAAAGTACTTAACAGAATTTTTCGGTTATCTGGCGTTGAGTGAGTAAGCTACACTCAAAGCCTATGGACTTAGTTAAATTTTGCTCAACATTTCTGTGGAGTTGACTGGCACAGCAACACTCAACGCTTTGAGCTGTATGGCATAGAGTGAGTAGACCATACTCAATACTTGTGGACTTAGCCACATTTTTAGCCAAGTTTTCTAGGCTTAGACTGGCTCAGCCTGACTCGCAGCCTTTTGCTGTATGGCATTGAGTGAGTTGACTACACTCAACTCTTTTGTACTTAGCCACCTTTTTTGGCTATCTTTCAGTTAAGCTGAGATAGTCTCAACGCTATATGTTATATAGTGTTGAGTGAGTAGACTATATTCAACGCTTTTGTACTTAGGAAGATTTTTGCTAGATAATATTGAATCCATACCTCTGGCATTGAGTGAGCTTGCTTCACTCAATGCATGTGGACCTAGTCAATTTTTGTGTTGTGTACAGTAACCACTTCTTATGTCCACATGTCTAATCAATATGAAATGGACTAACCTGCACTCAAGAACTCAAATGCACATCAAATACAGTTGATGTGTGTGACATTGACCTG
Source organism: Platanthera guangdongensis (assembly GCA_039583875.1). Taxonomy (NCBI): domain Eukaryota; kingdom Viridiplantae; phylum Streptophyta; class Magnoliopsida; order Asparagales; family Orchidaceae; genus Platanthera; species Platanthera guangdongensis. The sequence goes on along the minus strand of CM077151.1, from coordinate 91,389,665 downwards.
TTTGACTTCTCACAAATCAGGGACATTGGGAACAATGGACCCAACAATCTCCCCCTATTTGAAGAATTCAAAACCTCATTTTTGTCCTTGGTCAATGGCACACACAACCTATACAGCAAAAAATAAGTATGGAAATTTTGATAATCAATGAGTAAGTGTACATCATTTACTTACTCCCCCTATTTTACTGCAAGGTGTTTGTCCTTTATTGAGTGTCATATTACTTTCTTTCCCCTTTGTCATCTCTCCACCTTGTTATGACTCCCACTTAGTAGGACCTTCTCTCTTCTCTTCTCTCTTCTCTTCCCTCCCGCTTTTTGACTTCTGCAGAATAGGCAGATGGGGGTTGGCCTTCCCATTGGCTGACCTTCTTTCTTCTATCCAGAGTAGCTTACTCCCCCTCAGTAGAAGCATCAGTGAACTGATACTACTGGGTAGTCTGTATGTCCAGCAAGAGGAACAATACCTGTGCAAAAAAAATACAAAAGGGAGTGCCTGAAGCTATGCCAAGTTCAACATATCCAACTCAAATTTGAGGGTGTTGAACTTTGCTTCAACTAGTGGCTGTGTTAACACAACCACTAGACCTACTCCAGAACAAAGGTACAATATCCATGAGTGTTGTTGATGTGGCAAGGTAGGCCACTTTGTTGTTGATTGCTGGCACAATCATAGTGTGCAGAGAGAAAATGTCAGCTTGCCTGTTAGAAAAGCTGCAAGCAGGAATAATTATTTTCAGCCTAACATGCACCAAGGACCCAATAAAAATTGGGGTCCTAAGGTTAACTGATTTGTGTTTTGCGGGATAGTCCAAGTGCTCATACCCCTATATGGTACTTGGACAGTGGATATTCCATGAACATGATTGGAACAATGAGCATGCTGAAGAATTATGTTCCTGTAAAGAATGGACCAAAGGTCATCTTTGGTGGGTCAGAAAAAGTGGTGACTAGAGGTTATGGTAAGATCTCTAATGTCATAGTCATTATCACTAGAGTAGCCTATGTGGAAGGGTTGCAACACAACCTGATAAGCATTAGCCAACTTTATGATCTTGACTATGACATAGTATTCCACAAGGATGAGTGCCAAATTAGGAGGTTAAGTGATCAAGAGGTCATCTTAACAGGCACTAGGAGTGGAAATGTGTATTGTTTAGATTTTTTGTGCTCTAACAAAGACTCACCTGTATGACTAGTTATAGATGAGAAAGCTTCTTCATGTGTCAAGTGGCACAAGAGGCTAGCCCATCTAAATTATAGGACCATAGGCAAGTTATTCAGCAAAGAGCTGGTTATGAATGGGCCTAAGTCTATATGCACTAAGGAGGGTATCTGCTCTGCATGCCAAAAGGGAAAACAGACTAAGACCTCCTTCAAGAGCACTGGATCCATGGATTCAGTGAGGTGCTTATACCTCCTGCATATGGATCTGTTTGGTCCTATGTCAATTCAAAGTCTAGGTAAGAAAGTCTACAACCTTGTGGTTGTGGATGACTTTTCCAGATTTTCCTGGGTGTTCTTTCTAAGGAAGAAGTCTGAAACCCCTAATGTCTTTCAGGCATTTGTCTGAAAAATTCAGAATGAATTCAACAGCACTATGGTCAAAATCAGAAGTGACCATGAGATTGAGTTTCAGTCTGAGTATATGGCAAGGTTCTGTGAAGAGCAAGAGATTCATCAAGAATTTTCCTCTCCTAGAAAACCATAGCAAAATGGAATTGCTGAGAGGAAAAATAGGACTCTCATAGAGGCTGGTAGAACCTTATTAAGTGACTCATCCCTCCCAGAATACTTCTGGGCTGAGGCAGTTAACACTGTATGATATGTCCTTAATAGGACTTATATCACCAAGAACCACAAGAAGACTCCCTATGAGATCTTGAAGGGCAGAAAACCAAACCAGAGCTATTTCAGGATCTTTGGTTACAATGCAATGTGCTCAACAATGGAAAAGTCCATTTAACTAAGTTTGCTGCCAAGTATCAGAATGAGATCTTTTTGGGTACAACACTCACAGTAAGGCATGTAGAATCTACAACTTGACTACCTAAGTTGTAGAAGAGTCAATACATGTTATTTTTGATTAATCCAACATGGTTAACTATGAGCTGCCAAACTCCTCCTCTTCTAGTATTGCAGATATAGAGCAGATGATGGACAAGCTGACTGATGAGACCACATTTTACACTGATTTTTGGATTCATCTGGGCCAGTTTTATCGCCTTAGCACTACACTTGAGAGCCACTATTGCTTATATTTGCTTACGTGCCTATTTCACGATTAAGTGCACTATAGGCCCGTTTCTGTGTGCTTTATGTGTTTCTGTGTTTTTGTTGTTCTTTAGCCTTGTCTTGGGAATGTGGTGTGCACGTTTGGTGGCCTATCTGCCTCTTCTATTGGTGTAGGGTTCGTATGCGTGCTCCGGAACCGCTCGGGAGACGCCGACGATGCAGGAATACTGCGCACGACGACTGGACTTAGTGCGCACGACCACTGGTCGTACGCCACCAATCGTGCGCATTACATTCTCATTTTCCTATTTCTGCCCGGGTAATCGCACAAGCACTGGTCGTAGTGCGCACGACCACTGGTCGTGCGCCACTGCTCGTGCGCGTTTGCCCCTTGCTTTCGTCAATTCTGTCCCTGCCAATCACACGATCAGTGGATTTAGTGCGCACGACCATTGGTCATGCGCCACTAATCGTGCTCATTTATGCTGATGTTTCTTATCCAGGTTGCAGGTCTATTTGGAAATGGCACACGATCATCAACCGACAGTGCGCACGACCACTGGTCGTGCGCCATTGATCGTGCGCACTACTTTTGCTGCCTCCATATTTAAGGCACTGCTCTGCAATTTAGGTCAACGCCCGTCATTTGCTGTGATCGGGGAGTGCGCGGGAATCGCCATTTTACTTCTCCAGCTGCTCCATCACCTCCACCTTCGTCGGGAGTCCATAGCCAGCTACTCCGAAGCTTTTCAAACTCTCCGGCGAAGCCCTCAGCCATTGACGGCTTCAACTCCAAGCTTTCCACCGGAGTTAGTGAAGAAGACAACCTAGAGAACGGACTTAAAGGCCTTCGAGGTGACAGTTCGTTGGTACCGGAAGCCTCCTTGGACTGAGCCCGGAAGCGGATTGACAACTCGTTATTCCGGCCACGACCTGCGGTGCATCTTCACTCTCTTTTGGTTTACTCCTCTTCCCATTCCTCTGTAGTATGGAATGGTTTAACATTGTAATGAACATCAAGTTTTATTCTATATCTAATGGGATGTTAGTATTTTTCTTATGCTTGTGAGTAGTGTCTGTAAATGCGCCTCGCTTACTCCACATTCACTCCATACCCGTGTCTCACCCGATTGCACTCCACACAAGAACACTTCCATCCATTAGCTTTCCGTCCACTCGCCCAACCGAGGTTCGGCATCACGGCCGAAACACCCACTTCACCTTGCGAAGCGGTGCCTTCGACCCGCATAGCTTTTACTAGTTTATTAGATCAAACAACCAAAATCTCTTAAGTCCCCTTTTTTCTCTTTTTCTAAGTATAACCCTCATAACAATATTTTCTGAGCTGTTTCCACTCTATGCTAATTGCCTTCCTCAAGAGACCGACACTCGGGGATTTATTCCCAAACTTTATTACTTGTTCGACCGGTGCGCTTGCCGATTTACACACATCAGGTTTTTGGCGTCGTTGCCGGGGAATGCAACTGTAGAGCGACTCAGGATGACTGGAAATATTGTTATAAGAGGTAGTGTTTTTTGACTGTTGTTTCCTTCTATTGTGTTTGCCGCGGTGAATGTAGGGCAGAGCTACAAGTGATTTTGTCACCTACGACCCAGAGATCGAACGTACTATCCTAGCGCGAAGACGCGCCGCAGCCATCACTCTAGCCCAAATGGGAGACCAGCTGAATATTGATGCAGGCAACCGAGTTGGAGGGATACCTCATGTCGACAGAAATGGCGACGAAAATGAAGTGAACCCTCCCCAGGTCCGCACAATGAGGGATTATACTACACCTACTATCGGGAGCATATACCCCGGTTTTGGACTTGTTATCACCAACCCACAGTTTGAGATTAAACCAGCTATTCTGAATATCATTCGGAACAATGCTCAGTTCTCCGGAATGGCCACTGAAGACGCCCATCTTCACCTTATAGCATTCTCCGAAATCTGCGCCACGTTCCGCTACGCTGGAATCCTAGACGAAACAGTCAAGCTCCGCCTCTTTCCTTTTTCATTAAGGGACAAAGCCAAGACATGGCTTCACTCCCTCCCACCTAGAACAGCCACCACCTGGGAGGCTTTGACCACAAAATTCCTAGCTAAATTCCATCTGGTAGATCGGATCGTGAGCATGAGGCGCACAATAGCCAACTTCCGGCAAGCTGATCAAGAAAGTTTAGCCGAAGTTTGGGAGCGTTTCAACGAGCTGCTGAGGAAGTGCCCTAATCATGGATTCCAAACGTGGAACCTCGTCGAAAGTTTCTACATCGCTATTGATTCCCACCACCGAGCCATGATCGATGCCGCCTCTGGAGGAACAATCATGAATCTTGCTCCAGATGATGCTCTGAGAATCTTACAAGACACCGCCACCCACAGCGCTTACTGGACCGCTGGAAGAAACATCCCACGAAGCACAAGTGGATTATTTGTCATGGATATCCCCAAGCCTGCTGCCGCCGCCCCAGTGATGGCAATCTCATGCCAAGGGTGTGGAAGCACCGACCACCACAGCTTCGAATGCTTAGGAGTTGAGGTACCATACGAATCTTCTTTTTTGAACGAGTCAGTTAATTTTGTAGCCACTCAAAACAGGGGAGTGCCTTACAGGAACACATATAACCCGGGGGTGAGAAACCACCCCAACCTTTCTTGGAATCCTAACGCTTCTGGCCAAAGATGGCAACCGGGGAAGCATCAAAACGATGCGTATGCCTCCGGAAGCCAACCACGGCCGCCTCAACCAAATTATTCCCAAGGGCCCCCCGTCGTAAAAAAAAAGTTCTTTGGAAGAGATGTTCGAGCAATTCGTTGAAATTTCCCAAACCAACATGACAAATCAAGCTGCCTCGATGCGCAAACTGGAGGCACAATTTGGTCAATTGGCCCAAGTGGTTTCCGAGCGCAGCCAAGGCACCTTACCTAGTAACACCGAAAAGAACCCCCATGAATAAGGTAAACGCCTCGGGGAGGAAAATTTGGGAAACCGCAATGAACTTGTCATCAATTGTAAAATAAACAACATCGAAACCCCAGCATTATGCGATTCTGGGGTGTCTAGCAACATCCTCACTTTGCAAGATGTTGCGAAGATGCACCTACAAGTCGACATTGAAAATCGGAAGTCGCTTATCTTAGCGAATGGCAATTTGGTTGACACTGAGGGAGGTGTTCAGGAAGTTGAAATCGAGGTTAACGGCAAAAGTATCACCACTGACTTCCAGGTTTTGGGACCAAGGGAAAATAACTCTATTCCTATATTAGGAGTCCCATTCCTGACAGCCAGTGGCGCATCCCTCGACTTTTCCAAAGGCCGTGTCACTTGGCCGACCGAAGATTCCACCCTCGATAACACATACATACATTCCTCTACCATCCAAAATAATAATTCTCTGAGTGTCACAGATACCAAGATAGATTCAGGTCTCCCAACATTGGAAGCACATCTGGAAGAGAAGCCAAAGAAAGGACTCTCTCAGGAGGTAGATGAGAATCAAGAGCTACTGGTCAAAGACGAGATCAAGTGTACCAAAGCCACGACCGTCTTTCTACTTCCAGCCAACTATATTGTTGAGCATGGCGAACCAAGTTTTATTCGGGAGAAATCCCTAGACACTTATTTGTATAACTCTGTTAAGCGATCTGTAGCTTAGGCAGATCCGGTCGCCGTCATGGTGCCAGACAGTATGCCATAAACCACGACACCAGGAAAACCCACAGCCTGCACCCATTGGAAGTCTCCCACGGTGGAGAAACTGAAAGAGGCAAAGTGTTTACGCGAAGAGCGCTACGCTGCCTTCCGGCGCGAGAAAGAGTGCAATCGAAGTAAAGGGACAATGCCTACCCCCAATGCAAGAAGACAATCTGGTGTCCTCTTGCATCCCACCGGAGAGACTTACCATAAATCTGCTTATAGTTAATTGCACCACCATCATTCCACTTTCCCTCCTCTCTCTCGCTACTTTTTGAACGCTGGGTTACTTTACTTTTAATTTTTTTTCCTTTTTCTACTGCCAAGAACTCTCTATTTGAACTGCTAATACAGGTATTTGGTCCAACTTAAGGACGGTAAACAAAAGGGCTTTCGGGAGACAACCCAAGTTGGACCGTTTGGTCCTATGCTGTGTTTTGAGTTCTTTTTATATATTCATATATATATGTGTCCATATTTTGTTTGGCGTGCATACTTCAATCGCAGGTGCAGGAAATTTTGAGGCGCGGTAACTTGGCCACACTTGGACATCTCATTGCATGACTGGTATGCTCAATTTTGAGCATAGGTACTTCCTACCCTAGCTATTTATCATATTTGGAATGCTTGTTTTTACTGGTTGTCAACTTTAAGTCTGGGGGGGAGAACATGCATGTGGTCACTACATAACACATTCTGTTGCATACCAGTTTCTTGTTTAATTATTTCTTGATCTCTATTGCACACACTGAATCACCCACACGAGTGCGCTCTTATCCACGCGCACAACCCGAGTCAAATGTATTGTTTTTGTGTAAGCTTTAAAATAGTGGTGTTGGCTTAGGATTTCAGGATTTAGTAGTTTGAAACTCATGCAGTGCTCCTAATCGAGTACTCATGGTTTGTGTAGAACTAGGATAGAATTAATTTTTCTTTATGCTCGTAGATTTATATTTTTCTGCAGACGTAAATATTGTTTGTACTACTCAAAATCTGAATCTTGAGTAATCGAACGATAATGTAGGAATGTGTGTAGCCACCACTAGACTCGTATTGCTCGATTCGGGAGGAAGGATCCTCTTTCTCAGTGGCTAAGAACTTGCCCTAAGCTACTCTCGAAGCATTGGTGCACGGTTAGTCAAGCGTGAGCATGACGTAGGCCCTCATTTTGGCTAGTTTGAGCCTTGTTTAGCCTTTCCTACCCCTTAACCGTTGCATGTCAAATTTGTATCTGCCCCTTCTTTGATCCAGCTCCACTCACATTCACCAAGCCCTGAAGCTAAACCCACCATCGCAATCAAATGCTTGAGCTTGTTTGTATTTACTATTTTGCCAAGGTTGTGATATGTGGGCATCATTTAATGCGGTGCTGAATTCATTCACATTTTGATTGCTATGTTTGGGGATTACAAGCGCAGAAAAGAAAAAAAAGCAGCGAAGCGAAAAAGAGAACAAAAAGAGAGAGAAAAATCTGAAAGAATTGCTTTGAGAATTCTATCCCCATCCTATTTATTGATTTTGGTCGGGTTAGGCCGTGTACACGCCCGGTTTTCAAGCTCAGTCTGGTGGTGTGTTACCCATACATTTCTAAGTGGCTGTATTGGTTTAGGTTTTTATTCGCTCGCTTTGGTTGCGTGTAGCATTCATGTTTATCATTGACTACCAAGCCTTCTCCTAAGCCTCATTTTCTCCTACAAGTCCTACTGATTCACGCTTGAGTCTAATCCGTGCCGTGGAGAGAGTGTGAACGTGCAAGCGTATGGCCCCCGACATTAGTGGATTCCTTTGGAGGTGATCCTGAGTCCCGATCTTTGGCAATGCTCACCTTAGTGGCCTGCCTACTTTGTTCCTACACATGATCGCAAGATTCTCCAGAATTCTAATTTTGAGCAATTACAATATTTATTTACGTCTGTCGAATAGTTTAAACTACGTCGTATAATTAAAAAGTTTTTCTATTATATCTTCTATGTCCATGATGTATTTGATTTCTCGTCATACTTCTTTTTGAAATTTCTTAGCCAGCTAGCTATTTTCTAGTCCACGAAGTGATGATTTGCTCGGGACGTGCAAATGGTTAAGTCTGTGGGTGTGATGAGTCCACATTTTACACAGATTTTTGGATTCATCTGGGCCAGTTTTATCGCCTAAGCACTACACTTGAGAGCCGTTATTACTTATATTTGCTTACGTGCCTATTTCACGATTAAGTGCACTATAGGCCCGTTTTTTGTGTGCTTTATGTGTTTTTGTTGTTCTTTAGCCTTGTCTTGGGAATGTGGTGTGCACGTTTGGTGGCCTATTTGCCTCTTCTGCTGGTGCAGGGTTCGTGTGCATGCTCCGGAACCGCTCGGGAGACCCCGACGATGCAGGAATACTGCGCATGACCACTGGACTTAGTGCGCATGACCACTAGTCGTGCGCCACCGATCGTGCGCATTACATTCTCATTTTCCTATTTTTGTCCGGGTAATTGCACGAGCACTGGCCATAGTGCGCACGACCACTGGTCGTGCGCCACTGCTCGTGCGCATTTGCCCCTTGCTTTCGGCAATTCTGTCCCTGCCAATCGCACGATCAGTGGATTTAGTGCGCACGACCACTGGTCGTGTGCCACTAATCGTGCACATTTATGCTGATGTTTCTTATCCAGGTTGCAGGTCTATTTGGAAATGGCGCACAATCATCGACCGACAGTGCGCACGACCACTGGTCGTGCGCCACTGATCATGCGCACTGCTTTTGCTGCCTCCATATTTAAGGCCCTGCTCCGCGATTTAGGTCAATGCCCGTCATTTGCTGCGATCGGGGAGTGCGCGGAAATCGTCATTTTACTTCTCCAGCTGCTCCATCACCTCCACCTTCGTCGGGAGTCCATAGCCAGCTACTCCGAAGCTTTTCAAACTCTCCGGCGAAGCCCTCAGCCATTGACGACGTCAACTCCAAGCCTTCCACCAGAGTTGGTGAAGAAGACAACCTAGAAAACGGACTTAAAGTCCTTCGAGGTGACAACTCGTTCGTACCGGAAGACTCCTTGAACTGAGCCCGGATGCGGATTGACAACTCGCTATTCCGACCACAATCTACGGTGGATCTTCACTCTCTTTTGGTTTACTCCTCTTCCCCTTCCTATGTAGTATGGAATGGTTTAACGTTGTAATGAACATCAAGTTTTATTCTATATCTAATGGGATGTTAGTATTTTTCTTATGCTTGTGAGTAGTGTCTGTGAATGCGCCTCGCTCACTCCACATCAACTCCATACCCGTGTCTCACCCGATTGCACTCCACACAAGAACACTTCCATCCATTAGCTTTCCGTCCACTCGCCCAACCAAAGTTCGGCATCGTGGCCGAAACACCCACTTCACCTTGCGAAGCGGTGCCTTCGACCCTCATAGCTTTTACTAGTTTATTAGATCAAACAACCAAAATCTCTCAAGTCCTCTTTTTCTCTTTTTCTAAGTATAACCCTCATAACAATATTTTCTGAACTGTTATCGCTCTATGCTAATTGCATTCCTCAAGAGACCGACACTCGGGGATTTATTCCCAAACTTTATTACTTGTGCGATCGGTGCGCTTGCCGATTTACACGCATCACTGACCATCAAGGAAGCTACACCCACAATCCAGGAAAATGATGATGGATTCCCAATTCCAAGAGAAGGGGAAGACACACCTGAAGAAAATAAAGACCAGCTAGCTGAAAACCCTGAAGATCAGCAAGTTGCAGCTAGATTGCCTCCAGCTACCAGGTATCTAAGGGACCATCCAGTTCACCAAATCATTGATGATGTACATCACGGCCAGATCAGAAGTAGGAGCATGAATACAGCTCTCTACTCAAGTGTCTTGTCTCAAGAAGAGCCAAATAAGTTTGAAGAAGCAATCAAGGAATAGTTCTAGATTGGAGCAATGCAAGAAGAACTGGACCAATTCAAGAGATGTAAGGTCTAGAAGTTGGTCCCCAGACCTCAAGGACAAAATATCATAGGGATTAAGTGGATCTACAGGAACAAGTTGGATCAAGATGGCATTATTGTCAAGAATAAGGCTAGACTGGTGGATAAATGCTACAAATAAGAAGAGGGCATAGACTTTGACCCGACCTTTGCCCCAGTATCCATGCTGGAATCCATAAGGATCTTACTTGCATTTGCTATCCATTAGGGATTCAGAGTCTACCAGATGGATGTCAAATCAGCATTCCTGAATGGGGACCTCAAAGAGGAAGTATATATGGCTCAGCCACCAGGTTTTGTAGATTCTAACTCTCCCAATTTTGTATATAAGCTTAGGAAAGCTCTTTATGGGATAAAGCAAGCCCCTAGAGCTTGGTATGAAACCTTGTCCCGCTTCCTTATTGAGAATAAATTCTCAAGTGGGAAGATAGACAAGACCCTATTTCTAAGAGAATCAAAGGGAAATCTTATCCTAGTCTAGATATATATCGATAATATTATCTTTGGATCTACAGGTGCCAACCTTTGCAGGATGTTTACTAAACTTATGCAATGAAAGTTTGAAATGAGCAGCATGGGTGAGCTCAAGTTCTTCTTGGGACTCTAAGTAAGATAGACTGATGATGGCTTGTGCATATCCCAGTCCAAGTTCACCAGGGAGCTAATCAAAAAGTATGGTGTGGAGAATGCCTTCACCTTGATAACTCCCATGGGATCAAGTATGCCTATAAGCAAAGATGAGGCAGGGAAACCTGTTGATGAGTCTTTGTATAGAGGGATAATTGGATTCCTTCTATACCTCACTGCTAGTAGGCTTGACATCATGTATGTCATATGTGTTTGTGCTAGGTATCAGGCCTGCCCTAAAAAATCACATTACTCTGCTACAAAGAGAATCTTGAGGTATCTTAAGGGCACACCAGATCTTGGCATATGGTACCCTAGAAATAGGTATTTTGATCTAACAGGATTTTTAGATGCAGATTTTACAGGTTGCAAAGAAGACAGTAAAACACTACTAGAACCTGTCAGTTCTTGGGAAGAAGGCTAGTTTCTTGGAGCAGCAAGAAGCAAACTAGTGTGACTATATCCACTGCTGAGTCAGAATATATATCAGCAGACATCTGCTATGTTTAGCTACTGTGGATCCAACATCAGCTCTAGGTTTACAACCTGCAGGTAAGTAGAACTCCTCTTTACTGTGATTCTACAAGTGTTATTTCTATTGCTAGGAATCCTATCTCACATAGCAAGACTAAGTATATAGAAATAAGATATCATTTTATCAGGGAGCATATGGAGAAGGAAGACATCAGTCTTGAGTTTGTCCCCACAGGGAGCATCTTTGGTGAGTGCACTCAACACCATATTACATAGAGGAATGTCCTGGTTTGAGCCGTTGAGTGTGTTGAGTTCACTCAACGTCGTTGACTGAATGGCGTTGAGTGTATTGAGAACACTCCTAGTGCCTGCTAAGATGACCTCTTGGTCACTTAACCTCCTAATTTGGCACTCATCCTTGTGGAATACTATATCATAGCTAATATCACAAAGTTGGCTAATGCTTATCAGGTTGTGTTGCAACCCTTCCATATAGGATACTCTAGTGATAGTGACTATGCCATTAGAGATCTTACCATAACCTCTAGTCACCCCTTTTTCTGGCCCACCAAAGATGACCTTTGGTCCATTCTTTACAGGAACATAATCCTTCAATATGCTCCTTGTTCCAGTCATGTTCCTGGAATATCCACTATCCAAGTAACATATAGGGGTATGGGAACTTGGACTATCCCGTAAAACACAAATCAGTTAACCTTAGGACCCCAATTTTTATTGGGTCATTGGTGCATGTTAGGCTGAAAATAATTATGCCTGCCTGCAGCTTTTCTGACAGGCAAGCTGACATTTGCTCTCTGTACACTATGATTATGCCAGCAATCAACAGCAAAGTGGTCTACCTTGCCACATCAACAACACTCATGGATGTTGTACCTTCTTTTTGGAGTAGGTCTAGTGGCTGTGTTAACAACAGCTCTAGGTCTAGAAGGAGTAGCAGTAGTCCGGTTCCATGGTTTCCTAGCCCTAGTCTGATAGTAGAAGTGCTTGGGTCTGGCAGTATAAGTGCTTGGGACATCTTGAGCCCTTCTAGCAGCAGCTTTCTTTTCAAACAACATACTCTTGAAGGCCTCAGAGATGCCCAGGTCTGGTCTACTAACAGCTTTACCCTTTTTCTTAGAGTGGGCTGGAGGAATTTGAGAACAGGCAGCAGCTCTACCCTTGACTGAAGGGGCTGTAACACCAAACACAAATGGTCCAGGATGGGCCATTTGTATTTTCTTATGGGCACTAGCACCTTTTCTGTAAAAGCCGCCATGTTGTGGAACATCTTTGTTCACAAAAGATGATTTAGCATAATTCCAATGACAATAAATAATCTCATGGTCATGGTTGTTTGAAGGAAACTGAACTTTATTAAACTTAATAGGAGCCTTAGAGGTTAGTGGCTCCACTTAAGCTTTTCCCTTTCCCTTGGGATTAGCAGCTCTTGTCCTTCCCTTGAATCTCAACCCTTTCTTTCCCTTTTGGGAGGATAATGAGTCTATCAAGGGCAACACTGTGCTAGGCTTGGAGTAGTTAGCCACTAGTTCCCTCTCCTTTTAGAGTCTTCCCTCAAGATTCTTGATATGGTTGTCCTTGAAGGTTTTGGTGCTCATCTGAAGGACTGTAACATTCTTCAGTTTGCTGACTTCTTGAGACTTCAGATCCAGTAATTTTGCTGAATCTAAAGCACCAAGCTTTAAAGAGGCAATTTCCTGAGCCTATTACTTGGCCAGGAGCCTTCTCTTCTTTAAAGCCGACAGAAGTGCACCATAATTATCAATCAATTGTTTGATATCTCCCTCAAATCATGAGCCATCATCATCACTTGATGTAGAGGCACAGGAATCTAGAACAGATTCATAATCTGAACATGCAGAGCTAGTGACAGAATTTACCTTGCATGGACCAGGCTGATTCTGGCTGATATCTTCATCTAACCTGGCCATCAGCCCAAGGCAGCATTTGTCTTCTTCAGAATCCACCTCTGAATCACCATCTGATTGTGATAGAGGGGCCCTGCCTTCAATCCTGATAGCAGGATGCACCTCCTCAGCTTCTTCTTCTTCTAAAGAAGCCATCCTTTTGATGCAGTCTGCTTCAACAGCTCCTTTTTAGTAGAGTACAGCCCAATATAGGCTTCTTCTTCTTCTGACTCTAACTATGATGAGGAAGAGTCAGTCCAACTCTTTTGCTTTTTGGCAATAAGGGATTTCTCCTTCTTGACTTTTTACTGGTGACCCTTTTCTCACCATGTTCCTTTCTTTTGACTGGGCAGTCGGCTATCACATGCCCAGATTTTCTACAATGATAGCAAGTCATGTTAGAGGAAATATGTTTACTAGTTTTGGAACCATACCTGTCCTCCTTAGACGATTTTCTCTTGCCCTTGTAGTAGTCATCCTTAGGATGAGAGGAGGAGGAAGGCCTGCCTCTCTAGTGCTTCTTCTTTAGGAACTTCTGGAATTGCCTGGTGAAGGAATCAAAGTCTTCATTAGACCATTGACAGTTTGATGTGCTTTCCTCTGATTTTCCAGACTCAGATTCAGCATCTCCCCTTGGTGGAGAGGGAGACTTCCTTCTGCTTCTGCTGGAGCCTTCAGCTTTGAATGCCACAGACATGTCCCTTGCCTGAGGCTTGTTGCTGTTCTCCTCATCTTTCCTGGCAGACAACTGCATCTCATGTGACAGCAGCTTTCCAAAGAGGGTGTGAGGAGATGTTTCACCTAGCTTTGCCACTTCTCTTATGGCACATATTTTTGTGTCCTAGTCTCTGGAGAGAGATCTAAGGAACTTGTCATTCAGTTCATAGTGACTGAAAACTCTTTCATAAGTCTTTAGCTCATTCACAATCCTGAAGAACTTCTCATAACAAATAGTTATGTTGTCCCCCTTGGATTGCCTGAAAGCCTCATACTCTTGGTTAAGCATGGACTTCCTGTCATCTCTGACCTCATTTGTACCTTCCATGTAAATTACAAGTGTTTCCCACATTTCCTTTGCAGTTGAGCAATGGATCAGATTCTGGAGTGTAGAATCATCAACAGCACTCATAATGATATTTTTCCCCTCTTGTCTATTGAGGCCAGGGCCAACTAATCCTTGGTCATCTCATTATATGTTTTGGGGGTCTTGACATTGGCATCCAGTACTGAGACCTTCATAGGGATGAAAAGTAAGACCCTCTTTTTTTTACAACCAACCAGGTCTTATGCCCAGAACCGCCATTTTGCTGTGACACCAACACGCCCGGGAAGGTCATCACTACAAAACGTCGATCCTGCCGGCCATACCGATCACAGAAAAGAAGAGTAAAAGTTTAAATAGTACATGAGTAAAGTAAAACTCAATACTACTCCACCAGAATCACATATATATATAAATAAATCTCCATGAATGGAGAGTCCATAGAAATGATAAAACAAAGTACTACATAGGGCTCCTGCCCAATACATCAAAATCCTCATTATAAATCACTCAATCGCGGAAGCAAATCTATAATATATACTAAGAATCGGTACTCACTGTGTAACGTCCTGAATCGCACTATTAACCCGAAATCGACGATCCTTCTCAAGGCAGCCAGCTCGCTCATCGCGGCCTGCCCCGGGATCCTCCTAGAGGTCGTGATTCCCTAGGTTGGGCGGACAGAATTCTCTGTCCGCTCAGGCCGCGTGGCTTGCGCGGTCTCAGCGGTTTGACCGACCAGGCCGTGCGCCTTCCTTGGTCGACAGTGTCCGCGGACTGCTTCCACAGTCTTCCTCTGCAGGCCGCCCCCCTTTTTTCAGCTTAACCGCGAGGTTGTATCCGCAAGTCTCTCTCTGCCGGACTCAACTTCCTATCGGCCCAGGCCGGCGGCAGGTCGCATGTCCCTTCACCCAGCAACACGAGCGGTCGACCTCTCCAGCCCGCCTACAGGTGCGGACTCCAACTCCGGCTACCCGCTAAGACCAGCAGCGTCCAAGTTCATCGCGAGCTCGGCGGACTCGAGGTCTGGTCAAGACTTCCAGTCTGCCTTCATTGGTGAACCCCAACAGCCTCAACAGCCAGGCTCTCCATCTCCAACATAAGCAGACTCAGCTTCGCAGCAGCCGCAGACTCGGCGGACTTGGCGGCCTCTCTATGCAGTCCTCTTCAGTCCGCAAGCCTGTCACGAGCTCAGCCAATAGTAGCAGACTTCTCCCTCAGTCCGCAGTCTTGGTGCGGACTCAGTCAATAGTGGCGGACTCCGTCTAGCCCTCCAGGCACCAGAACTCCCTCAAAGCGGACCCAGACCGCCCAGTCTCCTGTAGACTCAGCGGGCGCTCCTCAGCTCAAATTCCCTTTGCCCATTCAGTTCAGCTGTGGCGGGCTCCGCGGATTCGCCTTGCAATCTGCCACATAGCTTCCAGCTCCCGCTTTCCAGCAGCGGGCAGATGGTCCCTCAGCTCGACAGGGGCGGACTCAGCGGTTTCCCCTTGCAGTCCGCCACTTAGTCTCTAGTATCTGCCACCCATGCAGCAGGAGGACAATCTCAGCTCAGCAGCGGCGGACTCCGCGGACTCGCATCGCAGTCTGCTGCCAAGTCTCCCATTCTGCCGTCAGCAGCACCGGCTTCAGTACTAAGTCCCAGTCCGCACGGCCTGTTGCGGACTCGGCGGACTCCGTCTCTTTCTCGCTCCAGTTACCGTCTCACTAGGGGTAACATCATCGCAAGTCGTTACCTCCTCGGGCCTATAAATAGCCCCCCATGCCTCTCATTCGGGGGTCGCGGGTCTCATCGTCGCCAAAGTGCTCATGCCTGAAGTCAGACAGCTAGCTCAACTCCTGCGGACTCCATTTCTCAGTCTGCATCCCTCCTCTGTGCCTCTAGCCGCGCAGCCTGCCGACCTAGATCTTCAGTCCGCACAGTCTGCTTCCTTTGCTTAGCCGCGCGGTCTACTAGCCTCCCTAGCTCAGCCTGCGCGACCTCTTCTGGAACTTCTTCCTTAGCTGTCAGCTTCCCTTTGTACCCCTTTATTGCTTTCTTGAAAATGTGTACTAATGAGCTGTAACTCTCGCTATTAATCAAAGGAAAGCCCGTCGCAAGAGTGACATTTAAGCCGCGGCGGGCGAAGTCTGCTGTTGCCGCTGCTAGCGCCCCTCTCTCTTTCCCTCCTGCCTAGCTCAGCTCAGTTCACTCGGCAACCAACCTGCAAGCACAACCGTCATATTAACCGTCTGCTCGACAGCTCCCGATCAACCTCCTCCTCTCTTGATCAACCTTCTCAGTTGATCAAGCTTCTTCTCTGCTCATCAACCCTCTCCTCTATCCCCGCAACTCCTTGAACATGCTGCTTGCTCCACTCTCGAGTACTCAGAAGCTTCCCTCCTCTCCTCTATCCCCGTAGCCTTCATCCTCTCCCTCTCCTAGCTTGTGAGACCGAACACCCCCTCCGTGTTAGCTACCCCGGTGCCATTTGCAAGCATCAACAGTTAACACGCGGCGTTCAGATCTGATCAGGCAGTGAACAGCGACAGTTAACCATGTCAGATCATCACTTAGCCGAGAACCTTGCTCCAAGTCCCAGTGAAGATCCCGTCTTGGAAGCCTTTGAGCAGTCGCGTCGTGAGAATGCTCAACAGTTCCAAGCGATCAACCAAATGCTTGATGTGATCACACAGCGATTGGACACTCATCCTACAGCAGCCCCAGCTGCTCCAATCAATCCAGCACCAACTTTGGAGCATCAGCAATCTTATCCTCCAGCTTGCCCGCCAATCTATCCTCCTACTTACACAGCAACCTTCCCGCAAGGGCCTGCTGCCCCTCTGCGACCTCAATATGAAGAATTTGCTGCTCGCCAAAACTTCTTCCGGGAAGCAGCCCGGAGAAGTCCTGCTAGATTTCTCAATTTTCAAGGAAGTCATCCTTACCCTGTATCTCCTGCATTTGCTCCTCCTGCAGCAACTTTTCCTTTTTATCCTTCTGCTTCTTTTACAGCTGCAGCTTATGCCCCCTTCTTTCCTTATGTTGTAGGAGAGCAAGAAGAATCTTCACCGTTCACAGAGAACGTTCGCCATGAACCAACTCCAGCTAACTTCAGAGAGCCCCGGTTACCAATCTACACTGGAGAGACTGATCCAGTAAAGCAACTTCAAGCTTTTGAGTCAGACGTTGCTCTCAAAACCCTTACAGATGCAACTAAGTGTAAGCTCCTTGTAACTACTTTTGATGGGCAAGTGAGGGACTGGTACTATGGCCTCCATCCTCACTCAATCACTTCCTTCCTTCATTGATCTACGAAGGGAGTTTCTTCTCAGATTCTCTACCTCCACCAAGAGAAATGGCGGTCTTGAAGCCCTCTTTGAGATCAAGCAGTGCGGGAATGAAACTTTGTCTCAGTTTGTTGATTGATTGCAAAGAGATTTTGGACATCGAGATTGCTGATCAAGAGATGTACAGAGTATCTCTTATTCATGGTCTTCGTGAAGGGCCACTCAAATTTGAAGCCAATGTTCGTGCTACAAGAACGTACCAAGAGTTGATTACCTTGTCCAACTCGTACATTTGAGGAGAAAAGAGCAATCCAGGCTTTGTCTCCTGGCTTCTATCCGAGGAAGATCTCCCTCACAAGCATCCTCCAAGGTCTCCTCACAGTCACTTCCCAACTCACTCAAGAAAGGAGATGTTGGGTACATTGGAAAATGTGTACCAGATTTGAAGAAGCCTCACCCTACTCAATGATATACATCAAGGTGTATTTGATGTGTTTTGAGCTTATATGTGCAGGTTAAGTAATTGCAGGAAATGCAGAAAATTTCTAAGTCCATGTGTCGACACCAAGAGAAGCAGTGCCGACACTTATGAAGGCTTGTGTTGAAACTAGAGAAAAGCTGTGTCGACACTTGGAGTAAATTGTGTCGATACCAGGAAAGGCAGAGTCGACACCAGAAGAAATGTGTAGACACATACAGGCAGTGTCGACACACTGTGAAGAATTGTCAACATAAATTGTGTCGACACTTAGAAGCAGTGTCGACACCCAGAGAAGCTTAGTCGACATCAAATGTGTCGACACCAGGAGGCTGTGTCGACACTCAGCAAGCTTCAACAAAGTTAAAGTAAAAGAAGTACTTGTGTCGACACAAAGGAGATGTGTCGACACTCAGCAAGTTTCAACATAAGAAGGCATGTGTCGACATAAAGGAGATGAGTCGACACACAGCAGAATTCAACTAAGTGTTAAAGAAGAAGTATTTGTGTCGACACACAAAGTAAGTGTCGACACATTCAACAGAAGGCTTGTGTCGATGCACAGAATCAGTGTCGACACATTCTGAAGAAGCAGTGTCTAGAAGCTGTTACAACAACACAAGGAGTTGTGTCGACACCATCAAGGCTAGTGTCGACACTTAGTTCACTTGTGTCGACACTTAGTCTATTTGTGTCGACACATAATGAAGATCTGTCTCGACACTTTCAGACAGTGACAGAGATTTCAAGAAGTTACTGGATGACTTGACAGCTGCCATCTCATCCGGTCTACTGCATCTGTCAAAGCTGTCAGAAGGTTGTTAGAAACCGGATCAGCCGGTTACCATGGAGGAAGACTATATAAAGGCTTTCTCCTTCAATAGAAGATAATGAATAGAAGAACAATCACAACCAACTAACAATAACTAAGAGAGAAGTAATTATACAGAAGAAGTTGGAGAGAGAGAGCTCCATCTAAGAAAAGCAGTTGCTGAACCAGGCTGCAAAGAAAGTTTCAGATTGATATCTGGATCTTAAGTCAGAAGCTGATTGAAGATCAACTTCACAGAAGATTCAACCCTACTGAGTTTAGATTCAAGAAGCTTTGAAGAAAGCTAAGGGAGGTTGATCTCTGGCAAGTTCTTTCAAGAACTCATCAAGAAGCCATCTATCCTCTCTCTCTCTCTTTCAGTGTAGTGGTCATAAACTTTGTTTAATCAATTTTCTATAGGATCTATTATAGATCTG
The DNA here is from genome assembly GCA_039583875.1 of Platanthera guangdongensis. Lineage (NCBI taxonomy): Eukaryota > Viridiplantae > Streptophyta > Magnoliopsida > Asparagales > Orchidaceae > Platanthera > Platanthera guangdongensis. The sequence continues at coordinate 91,370,704 of CM077151.1, read as the reverse complement.
AGCTGTAAGCCTATATTATAAAGGTTGAGTGTAGGAGATTTAGATCTCTGAGTGTAGGTCTTGTTGAAGACTGAGTGGTAGGGCTTTGTGCCTGAGTTGTAGGAGACTGTGTTCTCTGAGTGTAGGCCTTGGTGAAGGCTGAGGTAGGGCTGTTTGCCTGAGTTGTAGGAGTGGGGACACTCTGAGATGTAGGAACCTGGTTTAGGTTCTGAGCTGCTGTAAGATCTGAGGATCTGAGGTGAAGTACAGAAGTTAGGCTGAATATAGTACACTGCTAGATATGCGAAGGGGGAAAGTGGATGTACCCAGACCTTGGGGAACCACTATAAAAATCTGTGTGCACCCTGTGTTTGATTGTTTCTGTAATTGCTGAGCTAGCTGTGCTGAATAGTTGTAGAATATTGCAAATACATGTTTAATTGTACAGAGTTTCTTCCTTAAAATTAAAAAGGAAAAGTACACCTATTCACCCCCCCCCCCTCTAGGTGGTTAGGCACTATTTTTTCAGTAGAGAAGGTTTCAACGCCATCGATACTCCTTCCCAAGCCGTGATCGTGCTCAAGATCCATTACTGCCACTAGCTCTATCTTCGCAAGCAGCAGCAGTTCATCAGCAGCAAGACAATGACTTGCATGAGTCTGATCTCGACGAGGCCATGCAAGATGTAATCCAAATTATGAAAGATAGGGCAAACTACAAGAAGCCCTACCGGCCAGCCGATCAGAGGTTTAAAGACTCCAAACCATACTGTGAATTCCACAAAGATCCAGGTCACCTAACTGAAAACTACCGAGCACTCCGCCAGCTTGTGCAAAGGGTGCTCCGACAGGGTAAGATGCGAGACCTGCTTCCCAGAGAAGATCGCCCTGATCCAGCAACCTCAAAGGGCAAAGAGGTTGCAGATGTTCCTTGCTCCTCAAAAGGAGTGAACCTAGTCGAAGAACCCCCTCTCCTCGTTGTTAACAAAACTGTTGAATGCTTCTATGCCGATGACGAGGGTGTGCTTGGAAGGCTATTCTAAGCCAGTAAAGGACTTCATAGTCCTTCAAATTCTCCTCACAACTTTGATGGGTTATCTCAACTCTTCCCCTTGCTCTTTTCAGACACTTTCATTTCAAAACACTTCTAAGTGTTCATTCTTGCTTTTCAACAAAGCTTTTTATCTGGGATCTTATACTGACACAGTTCCCCTCTTGGGATGCTTCCTCTTCTATCTTTTCTCTTTGCCAAAGAGATCACTACACCAATGAGATATCGCCAAGTCTGGAATGCTCCCTCCGTAGATCGTTCCCTGGCACCACCGCTTCGACCACATATGACGGGAGTATACCCATATGTGTAGTGGGAGCCGTTCAATCTACGATGTTGGGCTTCAGACTTTGGATCCTAGCCGGCATCTGACATAGGGTGTGTGCTAGGGGAGCCCCATGTGTTAGCTCTGTTGTGCTTCGCAAAGGATACATTACAGTTATGATGATCTTTGCTTGACAAGCAATGGCGATCAAGCGTAGCCTTGTCTCTTTGATCATCTCACAACTGTGATGGCCGAACACTCTCTGGTACTCTCGATCCGTGCCTTCGCGGGATCCCACAATTCCACTGATCAATCCACAAACAAGAAATATGCCACTTGGCGCAACTAGTCTCATTGATCAGTGATGATTGTACCCAAGGCAAGAGAGCAGTGCATCTAGCGATCCTTCTCTGGGTTTTCCCTTGCTTTTCTCTTTTGTGCCCTCCTAGAGGATGCGCGGCCAGCCTGCTTTGAGTAGGACTATACTCGGGATGACTTTTCTCAGGCGAAGCGATACATAAGGCCCACGGGGAACACCTGTGGCAGCATCCAGCCTTCTTTAGTCACCTCCGAGTATAGACCTCCTTTTTGTCAATTGCCTTCTTTCACAGGTGAACAGGTTAATCCGACCTACCAAAGGGATTTCTTGCATTCATTTTGCTCATGCTCATCTTATATACATTGCTTGCTCAAAGCTCCATCGGATGATGACTTACAAGCTCTATACTCTCATCTTCTATTCACTGCCTGCTTAAGTGCCATCAGATGAAGATTCGCAGAGCTATTCATTACTCTTATCGAAATCTAATAGTATCAAACATTGATCAAAGAATCTTACTCTCCTCGATCATCAAGCCATGCTATTGCAATCTAGTTAAGATTGACAGAATTCGTCAAGTTCCTTCTCTGCTAATCTGAACATGTCTATCCGGCCATATCAACAGTTAACGTTCGATTTATTGATCTGGGCTTCATGATAAAGAGTTCATCAGGCATTTTCCTTACTATTTGTTCATATCAGCCTTATCTCATAAACAGTTAACACTTGCAAGCCTTCTCCCAGGTACTTGCAAGCTCTTTACATATATATTGTTTGCTTCTAACTCTTTCCTTGCAGAGATTAGCAAACACTTGCAAGCCTTCTCTCAGGTACTTGGAGCTTCTTTCATATATATGTTTACTTCTAACTCTTCTTTTTGCAGAGATTAGCAAACACTTGCAAGCCTTCTCTCAGGTACTTGCAAGCTTCTTTCATATATATGTTTACTTCTAACTCTTCTTTTTGCAGAGATTAGCAAACACTTGCAAGCCTTCTCCGCAGGTACTTGCAAGCTTCTTTCATATATATGTTTGCTTCTAACTCTTCTTTTTGCAGAGATTAGCAAACACTTGCAAGCCTTCTCCATAGGTACTTGCAAGCTTCTTTCATATATATGTTTACTTCTAACTCTTCTCTTTGCATAGATTGGCAAACACCTGCAAGCCCTCTCCCAGGTACTTGCAAGCTTCTTTCATTTACATGTCTGCTTCTAACTCTTCTCCTTGCAGAGATTAGTAGACACCTGCAAGTCTCATTTAGGTACTTGCAGCTTACTCTTTGTATACAACACATACTCCTAACTCTCTTCTTGCAGAGATCAACAGACCCTTGCAAGTTTCTTCACAGGTACTTGCAAGTTACTTTCATATACTGTGCATACCTTTGACTCTTCTTTTGCAGAAAGCAGCAAAGATTTGCAAGTTCCTTCCAGGTACTTGCAGCTCATTTTTCCTTCTTGTATACTCTTCATCCTTCCTTTTTTGCAGTGGGTAACAGGTGCTTGCAAGCCTCCATCAGGTACTTGCAAGTTATTATGCCTTTATGTTTTCCTCTCACTTTCATTTTGTAGAACTTAGTGGAAGACACATCTTCTTCATTTTGCAAGCAGACTCAGGTACATACTCGATGTACCTCTCATACATACCTACCCTAACTTTCCTCTTGCAGGAAAATAGACAGGCAGCACCAAACTCCTAAGGAGAGGCTTCAGGTTCTATCTCTCCTTGCTCCCTTCTCTTTCCTTTGGGGTGGATCACGATTTTCGTGGGTATCCAACTTTTTCGAAGTTCAATTCGGAACTTAAAAAAGTGCGGGGATTATGTTAACCCCGAAATCGGCGATCCTTCTCAAGGCAGCCAGCTCGCTCATCGCGGTCTGCCCCGGGATCCTCCTGGAGGCCGTGATTCCCTAGGTTGGGCGGACAGAATTCTCTGTCCGCTCAGGCCGCGCGGCTTGCGTGGTCTCAGCGGTTTGACTGACCAGGCCGCGCGCCTTCCTTGGTCGAAAGGGTCCGCGGACTGCTTCCGCAGTCCGCCTCTGCAGGCCGCCCCCCTTTTTTCAGCTTAACCGCGAGGTTGTATCCGCAGGTCTCTCTCTGTCAAACTCAACTTCCTATCTGCCCAGGCCGGCGGCAGGTCACATGTCCCTTCACCCAGCAACACGAGCAGCCGACCTCTCTAGCCCGCCTACAGGGTGCGGACTCCAACTCCGGCTACCCACTAAGACCAACAGCGTCCAAGTTCATCGCGAGCTCGGCGGACTCGAGGTCAGGTCAAGACTTCCAGTCCGCCTTCATTGGTGAACCCCAACAGCCTCAGCAGCCAGGCTCTCCATCTCCAACATAAGCGGACTCAGCTTCGCAGCAGCCGCAGACTCGGCGGACTTGGTGGCCTCTTTATGCAGTCCTCTTCAGTCTGCAAGCTTGTCACGAGCTCAGCTAGTAGTAGCAGACTTCTCCCTCAGTCCGCAGTCTTGGCGCGGACTCAGTCAATAGTGGCGGACTCCGTCCAGCCCGCCAGGCACCAGAACTCCCTCAAAGCAGACCCAGACCGCCCAGTCTCCTGCATACTCAGCGGGCGCTCCTCAGCTCGCATTCCCTTTGCCCATTCAGTTCAGCTGTGGCGGGCTCCGCGGATTCGCCTCGCAGTCCGCCACATAGATTCCAGCTCCCGCTTTCCAGCAGCGGGCAGATGGTCCCTCAGCTCGACAGGGGCGGACTCAGCGGTTTCCCCTTACAGTCCGCCACTTAGTCTCCAGTATCCGCCACCAATGCAGCAGGCAGTCAATCTCAGCTCAGCAGCGGCAGACTCCGCGGACTCGCATCGTAGTCCGCCGCCAAGTCTCCCATTCTGCCGTCAGCAGCACCGGCTTCAGTACCAAGTCCCAGTCCGTGCGGCCTGTTGCGGACTCGGCGGACTCCGTCTCTTTCTCGCTCCAGTTACCGTCTCACCGGGGGTAACATCATCGCAAGCCGTTACCTCCTCGGGACTATAAATAGCCCCCCATGCCTCTCATTCGGGGGTCGGCGCTCGGGGGTCTCATCGTCGCCAAAGTGCTCACGCTTGAAGTCAGCCAGCCAGCTCAACTCCTGCGGACTCCATTTCTCAAACAGCATCCCTCCTCTGCGCCTCTAGCCGCGCGGCCTGCCGACCTAGATCTTCAGTCCGCGCGGTCTGCTTCCTTTGCTTAGCCGTGCGGTCTGCTAGCCTCCCTAGCTCAGTCTGCGGGACCTCTTCTGGCACTTCTTCCATAGCCGACAGCTTTCCTTTGTACCCCTTTATTGCTTTCTTGAAAAGGTGTACTAACAAGTTGTAACTCTCGCTATTAATCAAAGGAAAGCCCGTCGCAATAGTGGCATTTAAGTCGCGACGGGCGAAGTCTGTTGTTGACGCTGCTAGCAGCCCTCTCTCTTTTCCTCCTTCCTAGCTCAGCTCAATTCTCTCGGCAACCAACCTGCAAGCACAACCGTCATATTAACCGTCTGCTCGACAGCTCCTGATCAACCTCCTCCTCTCTTGATCAACCTTCTCAGTTGATCAAGCTTCTCCTCCGCTCATCAACCCTCTCCTCTATCCCCGCAACTCCTTGAACAAGCTGCTTGCTCCACTCTCGAGCACTCAAAAGCTTCCCTCCTCTCCTCTATCCCCGCATCCTTCATCCTCATCCTCTCCTAGCTTGTGAGACCGAACACCCCCTCCGTGTTAGCTTCCCCGGTGCCATTTTCAAGCATCAACACGCACTAGGCCTGTTGTGCGTGTTTTTGAGCCAGGAGAGCTGACTTGGGCTCAGGGGAGTGCTGACAACTGGGAAGCATGTAGCAGCCAAAAAGTCTAGGATTGGCAAATTTTGGGGTGACACGGCCTGGGACACGGGCGTGTCCCAGGGCGTGTCCTGCTCAGGTGCGTAGCAGTCGCGAGATCGACGAAAATGGGTTCGATGAAGTGTTCGGGCGAGACACGCCCCGTGTCACGGGCATGTCACGGGCGTGTCTTATCCAACATGGGCGTGTCGGAGGGCGGGTGTTCCCTCTGGTCGATGACCAGCGCTCGACGATCGTCGACTGTCTAGTATGGGGCACATGGCTTGTGACACAGGCGTGTCACAGGGCGTGTCCCGCTCATCCTCGAGTAGTTCTCGTGTGAGTCGAAATATACTCGAGTAGGTGGAAAAGTACTCGAGTAAGAGGGGGTGACACGGGCGTGTCATCCCTGTGACACGGGCGTGTCATATCCGGGTACTCGAGTAGTTGGTTTTATCTCGATTAAATCCTCTCGAGTAAGTCTCGAGAGGGTTACACGCCCCATGTCACGGGCGTGACTGGGCTGTCACGGGCGTGTCCAATCCGTGTACTCAGGTAGTTGAATTTGTAACGTCCCGAATCGCACTAGGCCCCTCGTGCGTGTTTTGAGTCAGGAGAGCTGACTAGGGTTCATGGAGAGTGCTGACAACAGGGCAGTACATGTGAAAAGGAGGAGAAATTAGATAAGCATGAGACACGGGTAGAGACACGGGCGTGTCCCTACCCATGTGCATGTGTGTCGTGTTGAACTCGACGAGGCATGCCGAGATCGGCGAGCTGTGTCGACATCATGTGAAACGGGTAGCGACACGGGTGTGTCCCTACCCGTGTGTGTCGAGTTACACTCGACAGGGCGTGTCGAGACTGACGAGCTGTGTCGACACCATGTGACACGGGTAGCGACACGGGCGTGTCCCTACCCGTGTGTGTCGAGTTACACTCGACGAGAGGTGTCTAGATCGACGAACTGCGCGTCGACTTCGACGAATTAACATGACACAGGTAGAGACACGGTCGTGTCCCTACCCGTGTGCTCCAGTCGATGATTTTGATCGAGATAGACGAACTGATGAGATCGTCGAAATATATCCCGAGAAGGACACGGCCAGGGAACACGGCCGTGTCATGTGGGCACGGGTCGGGACACGGGTCGGGGCACGGGCGTGTCCCGACCCGTGTTAAGTATTGAACCAACATGGAAACTGTCGTTGCCGCTTCGCCAGGCAGGACACGGGTAAGGACACGGCCGTGTCCCTACCCGTGTCACTTTTCATATATAAGGGAAGAGAAAACCCTAGCCGTTTTCATGCTCATTTCATTCCCTATTTCCTGTGAGAACTCCTGGTGAGAGAGAAAACTGCTGGAGCAAGTTCTACAGGAGAAAATCCGCCATCACCGTGAAGGAGAAGATGCCGCCAAGGAGAATTACAAGATCCATGGCCGGAAATGGAGGAACCGCTGGAATCAATGTGAGTTTCCTACCCTCTCCCTTGGTGCTAGATCTATAATTATTTTCCTAGGAGAGACATCGGCTCAAGAGAGTCTTGATGGAGTGAAGAAGACTTCTGGGTTTGGCCATGCTAGGACTTGTGTTCTAGGTTTTAGATCTCTTCAACCACTCTCTTCTTTTATGTGATGATGGGTGATGGTTTCGTGAAGAGTGTTGGCCTCATGAGGTTGAACAAGGGTGGAGGAAATTCTGGAAGGATTTGGGAAGATCTCCTTGAGGAGAAAGATGAACCGATGTCATTCATTCCGCCTTAAGATGCGTGCAGAATCTGTATTCTGCGCGCAGCGAAATGCGTGGCCATTTTTAGGTGTGATATGGCCAGATCTGGGCTTCCGGCTAAACACGAAAGTTGAAGCCCTTGAAAATACCTTTCCAACAAATGGTTGCACGACTTCAGGCGAAGTCTGTAGCCACGGGAAAATCTAACGAAAATGATGTTCAACAAATCCTGCATGCAGAAATTGTTTTCTGTACGCAGCGGACTTCAAGTCCGATTTCAAATAGGATAATGTCAAAACTGGGTTGAGGTCTGAATACGAAAGTTGTGGACCACGGAAAGAGATTTCTATCATGGGGTTACACGTCTTCACCGGATTCCTGTAGCTTCAGGAATCTCCGGTCGAAACTGCTATCCAGATTCAATCTGCACCTAAACTCTGGGCTTTTTATAAGGTGGGTTTAGATTCGATGGAAGTTTTATTGCAAGTTACTTGGCTTGGATGAACCTTTATGATTAATCATTTGTTGCATGATTGATGAAGCTTATTAATTAGATTTCATATAATCAAATTGTGAAGCAATCTTATTTAAACGAATTGACTTGATAAGAATTGAAAGATTGTTATTTGTGCGCATCATATATAATATGTCGTTAACATCTGGAAAGTGTGATGGATCTTTACATGCGCATCATGTTCATAATAGGTTAGTACTTTTGGAAAGATTTGTAAATATTTATATGCGTAACATGTTATATTATGTTGTCATCATTTGGGAGTCATATAGAAGAATAAATCATGGTCATGAGTATGTTTGATTAATGAATTAAGTTTAGTAGTCCAATACTTAGAGTGTCGTCTACCTACGGGTAGTATTGTGAAGGGATGTGGGTGCGGTGTTGACCGTCACTTGTTTGGTTGAGTCGTGATGAGGTATGGATGGACGGTTGGGTTGTGTCCTCGTGCTTACTTCCGAGGCCCCTTCCTTGTTATGTTGATGTGGCATTTGCATGTGGTGTGAGTCGACACGTGGTGTCATAATCCTTGGTTAAGGATAGTGTGGCAGGTCTACGGGATCGCCAGTCGTCACACCGACGGGAGTCGACAGTTAGACTTTGGGCGGTTGGGCTGTGTCCTCGGTGTTCACGTCCCGGGGCCCCTTCCGTGCCAAGTAAATGGTTGGGTTGTGTCCTCGTGCTTACTTCTGAGGCCCCTTCCGGGTCACACAAGGCCAGTTCGGGTTGTGTTCTTGGAGCACACCTACCCAAGACCCCTCTGGGTCATAGTACGCATGGGCTCCGCTGTTGTGTTCTTAGCGTTGAGACGCAGCGGAGGCGTGGTGGGCCCATTACCCACAGGTCCGAGGATCGAAACCTCGCTTTGATACCATTTGTAAGACCCCCGCCCCCCCCCCTCTCGGATCCCAAAACACGGCACGAAGGGGAGTCTTATGCCCGGAACAGTCGCCTTGCGGTAGCATTAGCACACGGGCTAACCTGTACCACAAGACGCCTATTCCGCCGGCTACAACAATATCAATAGAACATGTCAACCCAACCAAATATAATAAGCAAGAGAAGTCAAAATCCACACTAAGTAATAAAGTCCAAATACATCAATAAAGGAGAAGCTAAAACATGCTTCTACAATATATCAGAGTACAGCTAAAAATTGCCCAAACGGGCTACAACAGAGTATCAAAATACTAACATCTGTAACTGACGGTATCGACGGCACCGTCACTTCAGGCCCTATCATCCTGCCCTGGCTGTCCTGCTGCATAGTCTGCGGCTGCTCTACCTGCGGCGTGACCTCCTAAAAAGGAAGACGTAGCAACCGTTAGTCGAAACGACTAAGTGGTTTCACATCCGCTCCCCCGGCGACTCCTCGGCATCGGGCGGAGAAAAGGAACAAGGGTAATATATATATATATATGCAAGTAAAAGAGGTACAAGCAGGTGGCAATAGTAAAAGAGGTACAAGCAGGTGGCAATAGAGTAAGAGTAATAGTATCATAATCAGTAGTTATTTAAGAGCTATACTAAACTACAAGTATAAGTAACAGCAGGAAAGTAACTTAACTTATAAGAATGCACATATAAACTTATAAGTTAAGGATCGGGTTACATAAAAGTAACTCATCGTATAATAGTGCCCATACAAACTTATACGATGAGGATCTTGTTGTGCAATGATATGAAATGCTATGAATGTTATGCAATGACTCACCCATGATCACACCCATGGAATTGCTATGTCGACACAGACTATAGTTCCCACTTTTCGAGCAGGTAGCTAACCTCTCAGGCATCAGCCGCCGTGGCCAGGCGGTGACAGCAGAACGGGCACTTCTACTACTAGGCGTGTGCTAATGCTACCGCAAGGAGGCTGTTCCGGGCATAAGACTCCCCTTCGTGCCGTATTTTGGGATCCGGGAGGGGGGTCTTACAAATGGTATCAATTTGCCATGATTCTCAACTAAAGAGGTCATTCAACAATGGTGCCACCCCCGTTTGATTAGTCAGTTTAGCGGAAGCAGTGGTGTGCCCATATGTAATTCACGCTAAGTATGTTCAACTTTGACCTTAAGATTAGCCAACCTGACCATATGTTTGTGTTTTATGTGTAGATTCCAGTGCTCATTGAGCAGGTGAGTGGCACTCCGACGCCCTCCATATCCACTCCCACTCAGTTCCAACAATCTGAGTTGGGGCTGACGCTCACTGCCATCCTCGATGCTTTTAGGGCGCAGCAGCCCCCGGCGCAACAACAGGACCCGAGCTCCAACTGGCTGAGCACCTTCCGGGCTCTCTCCCCTCCCGCCTACCTTGGTACGGAGTCAGCCGTATATACAGAGGAATGGCTAGACACAGTTCAGGAGTTGTTGGCTGGTATCCGTTGCCCGGCCAACATGACAGTGACATTGGCGGTGTCCGTCTTGGACTTACATGCTAAGAGGTGGTGGAAGTCCCTCATGGGCTCTACCTTCCAAGGCCGGGTCTACACAGAGATAAGTTGGAGTGAATTCTCGGGTGTTTTCTTGGAGCACTTTATCCCTACATCGGCCCAAGATGAGCTTGAGCAGAGGTTTCTTCTACTAAAGCAGGGATCAAAGTCGGTTACAGAATACCAGCGGGAATTCCAGCATCTCGCAAGGTTTGCGGATTCTTACGAGTTGGATGACAGAGGTTATGCCAAGCGCTTCTACAAAGGGCTGCGAGATTGTTAAATTTTCTCAACGTGGTCAGCTAGATAGCCCAAACGCCAAATTAATATCTTCGGAACTACCCAGTTCTCACGTTGAACCAGCGGAAAACCAAGGAACAAACGTTAAACCCAACAAACAATGGAAGCACAAGCAGGTCTGTTATTCATCCACTTCTTTACAACACGAGCCATACATAACGAGACATGATTTCGCTAGTATAACAGTTGTAAACAGAAAGCACAAGCAGGGCTGCGAGATTGTTGAATTTTGTGAAGTGGAAGTGGTTGACAGGACAGGCTGGGCGGCCTGGGCGGACAGCTTTGGCGGACTAGGAGGACTGGGCGGACTGTGATGTGCGGCCTGGTGGAAGGTCTAGTGGAAAGCCGGCTGTCGTCTGAGCGGGTTGTTGCATGGAGTCCGTGGACTGTGCGGCCTGGTATCTGCGGATAGGACATTGGCTTTGGTTTAGCCAAGGAGCAGACTGAGCGGATGGAGGTTTGCAGACTGGTGCATTGCTCAGTGGCCGCGGGTGCAAGCTTGTGCTGATAGGCGGTTTGGCTCATGTCCGCGGGAAGCTTGCGGACTGGTGTGTCCGCGATGTGGGCTGTTGCGGACTGTGCTTAGATCTTGGCTGAGGCCTTATCGAGCTCTGGTGACACAGTAGGTGCTTTGCCGTGGAGGTCTTGGCGGACTGGATTATGAAGTCCGGGAGATGGCTGCTGCGTTGGGCAGGAGTGCGAGGAACTTGCGGACTGCTGGCGGTCTGTGCTAAGGTGTTTGGCGGACGGGAGTTTGAGTTCGCCATGCTCGCATTAGCCCTTGATGGTTTTGGACTTGGTCACATTCTGTGTCAAGACCATGGTGTCCGCAGTATCCGCCAAGTCTGCTGTGACCGGGCGGACTGTTGCTATCTGCCTTTGGTCGTGGACTTGTGGCGGATTGAGGTGTGAGTCTTGCGGACTGCTTCGGGTTGGTGCGGACAGCCATTGAAGGGGGTTGCTGTCTTGCAGTGGTTGGAGCTTTGCGGGCTGATGCCTTGTTCGCATTGCTTGGGCGGACTGGTGAGAGTTCGCCAATGTTGCCTTGCTCCTGGCGATTTTCCTTGGTATCTGGCTAAGTCCTTGCGGACTCAGCGGACGGTGTTTTGCTATCGCGCGGGCTGGGGCGTTGTCTCTATCTCTAGGGTGGTGACCACACTCCTCACCTCGCCTATAAATAGGACCCCCTGGCAGGTCTACAGTAACTTGAGTGAACAGTAAGTTGGGTTGGGCAAGGAGCTGCGGTCTGAGTTCATCTGTCCGCGCAGATTGTTTCAGTGCTGACGTTTGCTGTGTGCAGGTCGCGCGGGTTGCTTCAAGGAGCCAGGAGTTTGGCTGTGACTTCGGTCAAGTACTTGGAAGTGTGCGGTCTCTGCGGACTCAGCAGGAGGTCGCTCTGCATCTTGTCAGTTCTGTTTCATCTTTGCCAGCCTCAATAACCTGTCCGCCGGCCTCAGGCGGGTAGGGGGTGTTCCTCAGTTCAGCTTCAGCAGGAGACGAATAACGGTGTGTCCGCGCGACTCGCGGCTTCGGCGGACTCCGTGCTAACGGATTGGTGTGTCCGCGCGGACTCGGCGATCTCGGCTTCGGCGGACTCCGGTGCTGTCCACCCGGCTTGTTTTTGGTGCTTTCTATTCAGTTATACGGAAATCATTGCTATGTAGCGTGTTGTAAAGAAGTGAATGAATACCTGCTTGTGTTTCCAGATCCTTGGTTTTCCGCTGGTTCAACGTAAGAACTGGGTAGTTCCGAAGATACTAATTTGGCGTTTGGGCTATCTTGCTGACCACATTGAGAAAATTTAACATGGTATCCGAGGGATGTTCATTTGCGTGAGCGGAAGTCAGCCAGTGTTGTTACTCAGTGATTGAGTGGTGATCAACCTGTGTTGTTGCTCGGAGCTTCTGAAAGGTTGCCAACAGGTGTTGCAATGGAAGGGAGTTTTGCAAGAGGTCTGGGTATTGAACTCTCAACGCCGACTAACTTCAAGAAGTGGAAGTCGTGCATGAAGAGTTATCTTCTTGGCGAGGAGCTGTGGGAAGTCATCGGTGGTGACGACAGGCAGGAAGTCACTGCTGCTTTCGGTACTGCTGAGCAGGTTAGGCTCTGGAGAAGAACAAATGCTAAGGCAGAGTTCATTCTGAAGAGAGCCGTGTCTCCGGAACTGTTTGATCACATCGTTGGATGTGAGTCGGCTGCTGATATTTGGACAACCATTGATGAGTTGTTCAATAGGAAGAATGTGGCGCGGCTTCAGTTCCTGGAGAATGAGTTGGCCAGGGCAACTCAGGGAGATCTTTCCATCTCCAAGTACTTCTTAAAGATGAAGAGTTTGTGTGCTGAGCTGTCGGCACTGGATCCTGATGAGACTATCTCTGAGGCGAAGATGAAAAGGCACATTATCCGAGGCTTGCGGAAGGAGTATGTGGCCTTTGTCACATCTATTCAAGGGTGGGCTACTCAGCCGTCTTTGCTGGAGCTTGAGAATCTGCTTGCCTCGCAGGAGAGCTTAGCAAGGCAGATGGCTGGAGTGAATCTGAATCAGGAAGGCAGCGAAACTCTCTTCTCAGGCAAGAAGAAAGGATGGGAAGGGAAGAAGAAGAAGAAGGTGCAGGCCACTAGTGAGAAGGAGACTTTAACTTCATATCCACCGGAGAGGAGCAATGCTCCTAAGGACTGGAAGAAGAACTTGAAGTACTACCGGTGTCATCAGCGAGGGCACTTCAAGTGGGACTGCAAGGTCAAACTGCAGCCTGGGCATGCTGCGGGAAAGGAGGAAGCTTGCTCGAGAATTCAAGAAGCAGAATGGGGCGGAGCTTTTATGACGGGCACTTGTGTCCGGGCCTTGTCTGCTGAGGACTTCAATGGCGAGTGGATCGTGGACTCCGGGTGTGGTCATCACCTCACCGGAGACAAATCGAAGTTCACCTCCATGCAGGCTTACTCAGGTAATGAAGCTATTATCACTGCTAATAATACTATTTATGCAGTAGAGAAAGAGGGGGTCGTGTCTTTGGGTAGTGATCAGGGGTCACTCACGTTAAGGAGTGTGTATCACGTGTCGGGCATGAAGAAAAACCTCTTCTCAGTGACCAATGCGGTGGACGCTGGTTATCACGTTCTGTTTGGGCCAACAGACGTGAGGTTCCTTCGCAACGTATCAGCGGTGAAGACTGATGTTGCTCATGTAGGGAGGGGGGTGAAGAACTTGTTTGTTCTTGCCACCAATTATTATGTTGATAGAATGAGGGCCAATGATAGCGCTGTTATCTGGCATTAGAGGCTGGGGCATGTTGGCATGGACAAGCTGAAGGCAATGGCGAGTAGAAGTCTGGTGAAGGGGTTGCGGAAGTTGTCCTCCTTTGGTAACGGGCATGTTTGCACGGGCTATCAATACGGCAAGGCACATCGCCTTCTGTTTGATAAATCACAAACAAGGAGCAAGACACCATTGGAGTGTATTCATGGTGACCTGATGGGACCGACGGTTACTGCCAGCCTTGGTGGAAGCAGATACATGCTTGTCTTGGTTGATGACTACTCAAGGTATACTTGGGTGTACTTCTTAAAGGAGAAGTCGGAAGCCTTCCGGTTGTTTGTGGAGTTTAAGGAGTTGGTAGAAGGCCGGCTTGGCTTGCGGATCAAGAAGTTTAGAACTGATAACGGGGGTGAGTTTGTCTCCTCCGAGTTTTCTAACTTCTGCAGGAAGCACGGGATCCAACGAGAGCTTACTTGTGCTCACACTCCACAACAAAATGGGGTAGCGGAGCGGAAGATCCGTCATCTGACGGAGACCTGCAAATGCTGGCTTCATGTGAAAGATGTCCCAAGGTCGTTTTGGGCGGAAGGGATGTCTTGTGCTGCTTATGTTATCAACCGGATGCCACTCAGCCCTATCAACATGAAGACTCCTATTGAGCTGTTGCTGAAGGAGAAGCCGAGTGTGGGACACCTTCGGGTGTTCGGTTCAACTTGCTACGTGCATGTCCCGGATGCTTCACGGACAAAGCTGGATGCGAAGGCAAGGAAGTCTGTCTTTGTTGGCTACGATGAGCGGAAGAAGGGATGGAAATGCATGGACCCTGTGACGAAGAAGTTCGTGGTATCAAGAGACGTTGTCTTTGACGAGCTGACGTCATATGGAGGTGGCTCGGTTGAGCTAACCGGAAGTAGCAAGGTTGATGAAGCACCGGTGGCGGCTGCTGAAGGCTTGGAAGAGGAGCTTGCTATTTCACCAGCAACTCCTGTTGCTTCTAACTCCGAGGCTGAGCCTTCTAGCTCAGGAAGCAGGGGGAGCACTGCTCAATGCTTGCCCCAGGTAGGAGTGGAGCCTGAAGAAGCAACGGAATAAGTGAGCAAGGTGCCGTTTCTTCGGAGATCGAAGAGGGTGGTTAAGCCACCGGCTCGGTACTGTGATGGGAATGCAGTGAGCTTTGTCTCCTGCTTCTTTGCAGGTCCTCTGGATGAGCGAGAGCCTGCAAACTTCAACGAGGCCACTGGGGTGAAGGAGTGGGAAAGTGCCATGAAGGAAGAGATTGATGCTCTGAAGAAGAATGAAACCTGGGACCTTATGCCCAAGGTTGATGGCATTACTCCGGTTACTTGCAAGTGGGTGTACAAGTTGAAGAAGAAGGCTGATGGGAGCATTGATCGGTTCAAAGCTCGCCTGGTCGCTAGAGGATTCTCACAGCAGTATGGAGAAGACTATGAGGAGACATTCAGTCCTGTTGCGAAGATGACTTCAGTAAGAGTGGTGATCGCCTTGGCTGTTAGCAAGGGATGGAGGTTGTGGCAACTCGATGTGAAGAATGTTTTTCTTTACGGAGAGATTGACAAGGACATCTTCATGGATCAGCCGCTTGGTTTTGTCTCTAAAAAGCATCCGGACTATGTATGTAAACTCAGGAAGGCTCTCTATGGGTTGAAGCAAGCTCCTAGAGCTTGGTATGGGAAGATTGCAGAGTACTTGTAATTCTGTGGATACCTTGCTTCCAACTCGGATTCAAGCTTGTTCGTCAAGAAGAAGGGGGAGCTGCAAGTCTTGGTCCTGCTGTATGTGGATGACATGATCATCACAGGGAACTCAGGGGGGGGGGGGAGTAGCAAGGCTCAGGGCTGAGCTTGCTATACGCTTCGAGATGAAAGACTTGGGAGAGTTGCATCACTTTCTCGGTCTTGAAGTGGAGAGGAAGGAGTGCGGGGTTCTCATTTGCCAGAAAGGGTATGCTGATCGCATTGTGAAGCGGTTCGGCATGAGCAAAGGGAAGAAGTGCTCTACTCCACTGGAACCTGGGCTGAAGCTTCGACGAGATGAGGGAAGGGTTCTTCATGATCCCTTGGTGTTCAGGGCTCTTGTTGGGAGCTTGATTTACCTGACGATTACAAGGCCGGACATTGCTTATGTTGTTGGCCGAGTAATTCGGTATATGGCTGAACCAAGGCAATCTCATCTAGTGGCAGCGAAGGGTATTCTGAAGTATGTCAAGGCTTCTTCTGACATGGGACTCCTCTATAGAAGGGACTCGGAGTTTGCGTTGCTCGGGTACACGGATGCTGACTATGGCGGTGATTCGGATGATCGAAGGTCCACTTCAGGTTATGTGTTCACTTGCGGTTCAGCTAACATCTCGTGGTGTAGCAAGAAGCAGGACACGGTGTCGGTTTCAACCATGGAGGCGGAGTATAAGGCTTCGGCCTTGGCTGCTCGGGAAGCCGTTTGGTTGAGGAGGCTTATAAAGGATGTTCATGAAGAAGTGCAAGGGCCTACTTTACCCCGGGGTGACATTGAGAGTGCTCTCAAACTGGTAAACAATCCAGTGTATCACGCCAGGACCAAGCATATAGAGATTGATCACCATTTCATCAGGGAGAAGGTGTTGGAAGGATCTCTGCTGGTCGGGCATGTTCGGAGTGAAGATAATCTTGCCGACATCTTCACAAAGCCACTGTCGAAGGGGCCCTTTGAGCGCTTGCGCAGCTTGCTGGGCTTGGTCACCACTTCCCACTTCAAGGGGGAGTGTTGAATTTTGTGAAGTGGAAGTGGTTGACGGGACAGGCTGGGCGGCCTGGGCGGACAGCTTTGGCGGACTAGGCGGACTGGGCGGACTGTGATGTGCGGCCTGGTGGAAGGTATAGTGGAAAGCCGACTGTCGTCTGAGCGGGTTGTTACATGGAGTCCGTGGACTGTGCGGCCTGGTATTTGCGGATAAGACATTGACTTTGGTTTAGCCAAGGAGCGGACTGAGCGGATAGAGGCTTGCGGACTGGTGCATTGCTCAGTGGTCGCGGGTGCAAGCATGTGCTGATAGGCGGTTTGGCTCATGTCCGCGGGAAGCTTGCGGACTGGTGTGTCCGCGGTGTGGGTTGTTGCGGACTGTGCTTAGAGCTTGGTTGAGGCCTTGTCGAGCTCTGGTGACACAGCAGGTGCTTTGCTGTGGAGGTCTTGGCGGACTGGATTATGAAGTCCGGGAGATGGCTGCTGCGTTGGGCAGGAGTGCAAGGAACTTGCGGACTGCAGGCGGTCTGTGCTAAGGTGTTTGGCGGACGGGAGTTTGAGTTCGCCATGCTCGCATTAGCCCTTGATGGTTTTGGACTTGGTCACATTCTGTGTCAAGACCATGGTGTCTGCAGTATCCGCCAAGTCCGCTGTGACCGGGCGGACTGTTGCTATCTGCCTTTGGTCGTGGACTTGTGGCGGATTGAGGTGTGAGTCTTGCGGACTGCTTCGGGTTGGTACGGACAGCCATTGAAGGGGGTTGCTGTCCTACAGTGGTTGGAGCTTTGCGGGCTGATGCCTTGTCTGCATCGCTTGGGCGGACTGGTGAGAGTTTGCCAATGTTGCCTTGCTCCTGGCGGTTTTCCTTGGTATCCGGCTAAGTCCTTGCGGACTCGGCGGACGGTGTTTTGCTATCGCGCGGGCTGGGGCGGTGTCTCTATCTCTAGGGCGGTGACCACACTCCTCACCTCGCCTATAAATAGGACCCCCCCTGGCAGGTCAACAGTAACTTGAGTGAACAGTAAGTTGGGTTGGGCAAGGAGCTGCGGTCTGAGTTCGTCTGTCCGCGCAGATTGTTTCAGTGCTGACGTTTGCTGTGTGCAGGTCGCGCGGGTTGCTTCAAGGAGCCAGGAGTTTGGCTGTGACTTCGGTCAAGTACTTGGAAGTGTGCGGTCTCTGCGGACTCAGCAGGAGGTCGCTCTGCGGCTTGTCAGTTCTGTTTCATCTTTTCCAGCCTCAATAACCTGTCCGCCGGCCTCAGGCGGGTAGGGGGTGTTCCTCAGTTCAGCTTCAGCAGGAGACGAATAACGGTGTGTCCGCGCAGCCTCGCGGCTTCGGCGGACTCCATGCTATTCGGCGGATTTCAGCTAAGTTCGGGCGATCTCAGCGGACTCGGCGACCTCGGCGATCTCGGCGGTCTCGGCGGACTCCGGTGCTGTCCGCCCGGCTTGTTTTTTGGTGCTTTCTGTTTACAGCTGTTATACTAGCGAAATCATGTCTCGCTATGTATGCCTCGTGTTGTAAAGAAGTGAATGAATAACAGACCTGCTTGTGCTTCCATTGTTTGTTGGGTTTAACCTTTGTTCCTTGGTTTTCCGCTGGTTCAACGTGAGAACTGGGTAGTTCCGAAGATATTAATTTGGCGTTTGGGCTATCTTGCTGACCACGTTGAGAAAATTTAACAGAGATCCCCTAAGGCAGCCCCTTTTGTTTATAGCGGATGGTAGCTTGGCAGAGATCATTGATATGGCGAAAAGATTGGAGGCGGACCACCTGGGATGTAGTAAGAGTCCTGCGGAGGACGTGATGGAAGCCGGCCCAAGCAATAGAAGGAGGCGGGACTTCAGAGGAGGAAGAGGATATCAAAGAGGTGGAGGGCGTTTCCACCAGAACTATAGAGTGGAGCATCCGATTCCGCAGCCGTCTGCGTTACCTCCACCACCACAGCCTCAGCAATTTGAACAACCTGAAGGGCGTCGTGGGCTGGTGTGCTTCGAATGCAACCAGCCGGGCCACATCCGATATTTCTGCCCGCATCTATATGGGAACGCCCCTCCTGCTCTCCCTCCTGCTCTCCCTCCAACAGCCCCATGAGGACGGGGATATATGTGTGGTTGAGGACGAGGACCGCGAGGAGGTAACCTCGGCTCTGCTAGGGATCAGGTGTACGTGCTTGACATGGCACGGGAACGGAACCCACAAGATGTGATTGCAGGTATGATTTAATTAATTAACATATTTTCATGGTCTAACTTGAATTGTTTAAGACTTACTAGACACCTAGCAATAAGTTTTGGTTGTTGGTACTTAGGCACGTGATTATTGGCAGGAAGACGGCCTATGCGTTGTTCGATACCGGTGCCTCACACTCCTTTGTGTCCGAGGATTTCATAAAAGACATGGAGGGTGTACAGTACTTCACCGGCATAGCCCGACGTGTACGCCTTCTGGATGGCTCGGAGATGATCGCAACCGCCAAGTGCAAGTTGGAGTTATTTATTGATGGGAAGGCCTTTGATACGCCGGCCACGGTTCTAAGAATGACGGAGTTTGACATCATTTTGGGCAAGGCATGGCTGGACTGGCACTTCGTGAGGATCGACTGCACGGAGAAGCTGATCTATTTGAGACATGGAGACTCTGACGTCATCTTCCAAGGTATTGGCTTCGCGCCTCGCATGATGTTATCTTCCGTCCAGGTTGTAAAAGCTTATATGAAGGGGGATGAGGTCTTCATGATCTGGTTCGAGTTGAAGGAAGAAGCATTGGAATTAAAGGATGTACGGGTTGTGCTGGATTTTCCCGAGGTATTTCCTAAGAAGCTACCAGGATTACCTCCGCATAGAGAGGTTGACTTCCAGATTAATTTAGTACCAGGTGCCAAGCCTGTATCCAAGGCTCCGTACAGAATGGCCCCGAAAGAACTCGCGGAGTTTAGAGTTCAGTTGCAAGAACTGGTGGAGTCAGGGTTCGTTTGCCCCAGTTCATCACCCTGGGGTGCTCCTGTACTGTTCGTGAAGAATAAGGATGGAACCCTGCGGTTGTGCATAGATTATCGGGAACTCAATCGGTTGACGGTGCGGAACACCTATCCACTACCTCGGATCGATGAGTTGTTCGATCAGCTAGTAGGAGCACATTGGTTTTCCAAACTGGATTTGCGCTCTGGATACTATCAGTTGAGGATTCGAGAAGGGGACATCCAAAAAATGGCCTTCAGTTCGAGATATGGTTTGTATGAGTTCACGGTAATGCCGTTTGGGCTCACAAATGCCCCTTCGGCCTTCATGAGCCTGATGAACAAGGTGTTTGAACCGTATTTGGACATCTTCGTCATTATTTTCATCGACGACATCTTGGTCTACTCAAAGAGGGAGGAGGAGCATGTCGAGCATCTAACCTTGGTGTTGAAGAAATTAAAGGAACACTCCTTGTACGCCAAGTTTAGCAAGTGTGAATTCTGGCTTAAGGAGGTTTCTTTCTTGGGGCATGTGATCAGTGGGGCAGGATTAGCAGTGGATCCAGCAAAGGTGCGAGACGTGAAGGAGTGGTCGCCCTTGAAGTCGGCAGCTGATGTACGAAGCTTTCTTGGACTTGCTGGTTACTACCGCAAGTTCGTGAAAGGATTCTCCAAGACTGGCCTTCCTCTTACTTCGTTGACGAAGAAAGGTGTGCCATTTGAGTGGACTCCCCAATGTGAAGCGGCGTTCCAAGAGCTGAAGGATAGGCTTACCTCCGCCCCCATCCTTGCACCTCCACCTGGGAAGGAAGGATTTCAGGTTTACACGGACGCGTCATAACAAGGGATGGGAGCGGTATTGATGCAGCACGAGCACGTAATCGCTTATGCTTCAAGGCAGTTAAAGAAACATGAAATTAATTACTCGGTCCATGATTTGGAGTTGGGAGCAGTGGTGTTTGCTTTGAAGGTCTGGAGGCATTATCTATATGGCGTCCATTGCGAGATCTTTTCCGATCACAAAAACTTGAAGTATGTCCACACTCAAAAGGAGTTGAACCTAAGACAATGACGGTGGTTGGAATTTCTATGCGAATATGAGTTCACCATGAACTACCACCCCGAGAAATCGAACTCGGTAGCCGATGCATTGAGTAGAAAAGTGTCAGGCTCTAGCCCAGAGTCTCGGTTGATGAGAATGGAGTTAGCTCGGATGATTGAGGAGATGGATATTACTCTGGTATTCAAGGCTCCTTCGGCAGAGTATGCGGAGTTTTTGGCAAGCATTTGCATAGTTTATGATATCCGGGACTGGATTCGGGTGGAGCAAGGCATGGATGCGGCCTTGGCCCCGGCAATAAAGGCAATTGAAGATGGGACCACCGATGAGTACACACTAAAAGACGGCCTCGTTTATTTTCGTGGCCGACTCTATATTCCCAAGGGCGGAAAAATTCAGGAGGATATCTTGAGAGAGGCACATTCCTCTCAATATTCTGTACACCCGGGTATTGCCAAGATGTACGCCGGTTTACGGAAAACCATGTACTGGCCAGGAATCAAGAAGGATGTTCGTTACTATGTTACACATTGCGAAGCTTGTCAAAGAGTGAAGGCTGAATGCAGGAGTCCCGGTGGTTTGTTGCAGTCGTTGCCCATCCCCGAATGGAAGTTTGAGGATATCTCCATGTACTTTGTCCATGGGCTACCTCGTTCCGGCTCCGGGAATAATTCAGTGTGGGTTATTATTGATCGACTGACAAAGGTGGCCCGGTTCATTCCAATGAAGAAGGAAGCACACGTGGATGTTTTGGTACGCTTATTTATGGAGCAATTCGTGCGGTTTCATGGAGTGCCCAAGACAATTATTTCGGATCGGGATGGTCGGTTTACTTCCAAGGAATGGAAGGTGGTGCAGGCGTATTTGGGCTCGCGCCTAACCTTTAGTACTGCATTCCACCCACAGACGGACGGGCAGTCTGAGCGGACCATTAGAACATTGGAAGATCTGCTGAGATTATGTGTGTTGGATAGAGGAGAGCCATGGGAAAGGCTCTTGCCCCTGGTGGAATTTTCCTACAGTAATAGCCATCAGGCGAGCATCGGTATGGCGCCCCATGAAGCCCTTTACGGAAGAAGGTGCAGGACCCCCTTGTCTTGGGTGCAGGATGAAGATCCGAAGGCATTGGGAAATGAATATATATATATGATACTGATGCGGCGGTCAGATTGATACGGGATCGCATGTTGGAGGCTCAAAGTCAACAGGCGAAATATTACAATAAAAAGCACCGGATGGTGGAGTTCCAAGTGGGCGATAAAGTGTTCCTCAAGATTCGGCTGATGCATGGAGTGTTGCGGGTACGTGGGGTGAAAAAGCTCAGCTCAAGGTATGTTGGGCTTTATACTATACTAGAAAGGATTGGCCCGTTGGACTATCGATTGGAGTTACCACCAGAACTAGAGAATCTCCACGATGTGTTCCATGTGTCATCGCTTCAAAAAGCACTGTTGCGGCCCGACCAATATATTCCCACTACTGATGGTGCAGTGGCGTCAGATAGGTCTGTGCGACTAGAGCCGGTGCGGATTGTTGACAGCGAGACAAGAACTTTGCGCCGCAAAAGTGTACCCTTGGTGAAGGTACTATGGTCCAACCACGGGAAGGAGGAGTACACATAGGAGCCATTGGATTTGATGCAGCAACGCTACCCGGATTTGTTTGCTCAAGGTAATTTTATTTAAAAGCATATGTTAAATTTTCTGTTATGCTTTTCTCCCCATAGCCTAAGCCTGATTTCGGGGACGAAATCTTTTATTTTGTTTATAGGATTTGTAACGTCCCGAATCGCACTAGGCCCCTCGTGCGTGTTTTGAGTCAGGAGAGCTGACTAGGGTTCATGGAGAGTACTGACAACAGGGCAGCACATGTGAAAAGGATGAGAAATTAGACAAGCATGAGACACGGGTAGAGACACGGGTAGAGACACGGGCGTGTCCCTACCCGTGTGCGTGTGCGTAGAGTTGAACTCGACAAGGCATGTCGAGATCAGCGAGCTGTGTCTACATCATGTGACACAGGTAGCGACACGGGCGTGTCCCTACCCGTGTGTGTCGAGTTACACTCGACAGGGCGTGTCGAGACTGATGAGCTGTGTCGACACCATATGACACGGGTAGCGACACGGGCGTGTACCTACCCGTGTGTGTCGAGTTACACTCGACGAGAGGTGTCGAGATCTATGAACTGTGCGTCGACTTCGACGAATTAACATGACACGGGTAGAGACACGGGCATGTCCCTACCCGCGTGCTCTAGTCGACGATTTTGATCGAGGTCAACGAACTGTTGAGATTGTCGAAATGTATCCCGAGAAGGACACGACCAGGAAACACGACCATGTCATGTGGGTACGGGTCGGGACACGGGTCGGGACACGGGCGTGTCCCGACCCGTGTCAAGTATTGAACCGACATGGAAGCTGTCGTTGCCGCTTCGCCAGGCAGGACACGGGTAAGGACACGGCCGTGTCCCTACCCGTGTCACTTTTCATATATAAGGGAAGAGAAAACCCTAGCCGTTTTCATGCTCATTTCATTCCCTATTTCCTGTGAGAACTCCTGGTGAGAGAGAAAACTGCTGGAGCAAGTTCTACAGGAGAAAATCCGCCATCACCGTGAAGGAGAAGATGCCGCCAAGGAGAATTACGAGATCCATGGCCGGAAATGGAGGAACCGCTGGAATCGATGTGAGTTTCCTACCCTCTCCCTTGGTGCTAGATCTATAGTTATTTTCCTAGGAGAGACATCGGCTCAAGAGAGTCTTGATGGAGAGAAGAAGTCTTCTAGGTTTGGCCATGCTAGGACTTATGTTCTAGGTTTTAGATCTCTTCAACCACTCTCTTCTTCTATGTGATGATGGGCGATGGTTTCGTGAAGAGTGTTGGCCACATGAGTTTGAATAATGGTGGAGGAAATTCTGGAATGATTTGGGAAGATCGCCTTGAGGAGAAAGATGAACTGATGCCGTTCATTCCGCCTTAAGATGCGTGCAGAATCTGTATTCTGCGCGCAGCAAACTTCGTGGCCATTTTTAGGTGTGATATGTCCAGATCTGGGCTTTCGTCTAAACACGAAAGTCGAAGCCCTTGAAAATACCTTTCCAACAAATGATTTCACAACTTCAGGAGAAGCCTGTAGCCACGGGAAAATCTAACGAACATGGTGTTCAACAAATCCTGCATGCAGAAATTGTGTTCTGTACGCAGCGGACTTCAAGTCCGATTTCAAATACGATAATATAAAAACCTGGTTGAGGTCTGAATACGAAAGTTGTGGACCATGAAAAGACCTTTCCATCATGTGGTTACACGTCTTCACCGGATTCCTGTAGCTTTAGGAATATCCGGTCGAAGCTGCTGTCCAGATTCAATCTGCACCTAAACTCTGGGCTTTTTATAAGATGAGTTTAGATTCGGTGGAAGTTTTATTGCAAGTTACTTGTCTTGGATGAACCTTTATGACTAATCATTTGTTGCATGATTGACGAAGCTTATTAATTAGATTTAATATAATAAAATTGTGAAGCAATCTTATTTAAACGAATTGACTTGATAAGAATTGAAAGATTGTTATTTGTGCGCATCATATATAATATGTTGTTAACAAATGGAAAGTGTGATGGATCTTTACATGCGCATCATGTTCATAATAGGTTAGTACTTTTGGAAAGATTTGTAAATCTTTATATGCGTAACATGTTATATTATGTTGTCATCATTTGGTAGTCATATAGAAGAATAAATCATGGCCATGAGTATGTTTGATTAATGAATTGAGTTTAGGAGTCCAATACTTAGAGCGTCGTCTCCCTACGGGTAGTATTGTGAAGGGATGTGGGTGCGGTGTTGACCGTCACTTGTTTGGTGGAGTCGTGATGAGGTATGGATGGACGGTTGGGCTGTGTCCTCGTGCTTACTACTGAGGCCCCTTCCTTGTTATGTTGATGTGGCATTTGCATGTGGTGTGAGTCGACACGCAGTGTCGTAATCCTGGGTTAAGGATAGTGTGGCAGGTCTACGGGCTCGCCAGTCGTCACACCGACGGGAGTCGACAGTTAGACTTTGGGCAGTTGGGCTGTGTCCTCGGTGTTCACATCCCGGGGCCCCTTTCGTGCCAAGTGAACGGTTGGGCTGTGTCCTCGTGCTTACTTCTGAGGCCCCTTACGGGTCACACAAGGCCAGTTCGGGCTATGTTCTTGGTGCACACCTACCCAAGACCCCGCTGGGCCATAGTACGCATGGGCTCCGCTGTTGTGTTCTTAGCGTTGAGGCGTGCGGAGGCCCAGGTGAAGTAGTGTGGATACCCACCTACTAGTAGAAGTGCCTGTTCTACTATCACCGCCTGGCCACGGCGGCTGATGCCTGAGAGGTTAGCTACTTGCTCGAAAAGTGGGAACTATAGTCTGTGTCGACATAGCAATTGCATGGGTGTGATCATGGGTGAGTCATTGCATAGCATTCATAGCATTTCATATCATTACACAACAAGATCCTCATCGTATAAGTTTGTATGGGCACTCTTATACGATGAGTTACTTTTATGTAACCCGATCCTTAACTTATAAGTTTGTATGGGCATTCTTATAAGTTAAGTTACTTTCCTGCTGTTACTTATACTTGTAGTTTAGTATAGCTCTTAAATAATAGCTGGTTATGATACTGTTACTCTTACTCTATTGCCACCTGCTTGTACCTCTTTTACTTGCTCCTTTTCTCCGTCCGGTGCCGAGGAGTCGCCGGGGGAGCGGATGTGAAACCACTTAGTCGTTTCGACTAACGGTTGCTACGTCTTCCTTTTTAGGAGGTCACGCCGCAGGTAGAGCAGCCGCAGACTACGCAGCAGGACAGCCAGGCCAGGATGATAGGGCCTGAAGTGACGGTGTCGTTGATACCGACGGTTACAGATGTTAGTATTTTGATACCCTGTTGTAGCCCGTTTGGGCAATGTTTAACTGTACTCTGATATATTGTAGAAGCATGTTTTAGCTTCTCCTTTATTGATGTATTTGGACTTTATTACTTAGTGTGGATTTTGACTTCTCTTGCTTATTATATTTGGTTGGGTTGTGAAAGATATGGTACCTAAACACCTAGAGGGGGGGGTGAATAGGTGACCTAAACCTTTTTGAAATTTTGTTGGCAGCAAAACAGTTATCTCACAGATTTCTACAGCTAACAGCAATAACAGAATATAAACAGTTAATCCACAGCACAGCACAGCACAGCAGACACACAAATTTATAGTGGTTCCCCAATCTTTGGGTACATCCACTTTCCCCCTTCGCCTATCTAGCAGTGTACTAGATTCGGCCAATCTTCTCCACTATCTCAGAACCCAACTAGGTTCCTACACCTCAGGCCCAAAGCCTTACACTCAGCCACAAAGGCCTACACTCAGCCACCCAGGCCTACACTCAGCCAATTAAGGCCTACACTCAGAGTTCTTCAACTCCTACACTCAGGCAACCAAGCCCTACCTCAGCCTTTATAATATAGGCTTACAATTCTCTCAGATCCAATGGATCCTACAAGTTAAGATTGAATTACAATAACTAACTCTACAACTCAGAAAATAAGAGAGGAGTTTGAGAGTTTCTTGATGAGTTCTTGGAAGAACTCAGTTAGATCCAAACTGACTTAGCTTCCTTCAAAGCTTCTTGAGTAGAACTGAATAAGTCTGAATCCTCTGCAGTTGATCCTTGACCTCTGCTTCTTGAGATCCATATGATTCTGAATCCTTCTTCTCAGCCTTAGTTCCAAAGACTGAATTCTTGATTGGAGCTCTCTCTCTCCAACTTCTTAGATCTGCAGTAGGACTGCCAGATCTTCTTGTGTTGATCCTCTGTGTATCACTTTTTTGATTACTTGAATAATCTGATCAACCACTTTAATTATTCTCACTACTTGAAAGAATAACTTGTAATTCTTATATCAACAACAACTTCTGTAAACTGTGAGTGCCTATTTATAGGCTTCCTTCATGGTAACCGGCTGGTCCGGTTCATAACAGACTTCTGACTTCTCTGACAGTTGCTGTAGACCGGCTGGATCGGCAGCTGTCATGTCAACCAGTCACTTCTTGAAATTCTCTAACTGTCAGATAGTGTCGAGACTTTCTGTTCTTAAGTGTCGACACTTATAGACTAAGTGTCGACACATGCTGTGTAAGTGTCGACACAAGTCTACAAGGTGTCGACACAATTCCTTGTATGTCTCGACACAGATTCTTCTGCATGTGTCGACACTGAAATTGAGTGTCGACACAAGTACTTGTTCTTCATTCTTTAACTGTATTCTTCTAAGTGTTGACACATCTCCTTTGTGTCGACACATCTTTATGTGTTGAAACTGTCAAGTGTCGACACTGCTTCTTGGTGTCGACACAAGTCTTCAATTTTGTTTATTCAGCTGAGTATCGACACATTCCCTTAGTGTCGACACTTGTACTTAGAATATTTTGTAAACTTTTCTGTTCTTTGCTAAGTGTCGACACAGCTCCTTGTGTCGACACTTCTTTAAGTGTAGAGTCTTCAACTAAGTGTCGACACATTGTGTTGGGTGTCGACACTTTCTTTAAGTGTTGACTCTTCTTGTTGTGTGTCGACACATTGTGCTGAGTGTCGACACATTCTTCATATGTTGACTCTGCTGATTGAGTGTCGACACATTGTGTTGAGTGTCGACACTTGTCCTTAGTCTCTGCAGAATTTTGCTGAGTGTCGACACAACTCCAAGTGTCGACACTTTCTGATGTAGACTCAGCTCTTCTAGGTGTCGACACTTCTGCTAAGTGTCGACACAGATTTTCTGCATACTTCTTCACTGAGTGTCGACACAGCTCCAAGTGTCGACACTTTCTGTCTGGTGTCGACTCTTCATCCCAGGTGTCGACACAATGATTCCAAGTGTCGACACTGCTTGTCTGGGTGTCGACACAAGCTTTCTCAAGTGTCGACACTTTCCCTCTGGGTGTCGACACATGGACTTAGAAACTTTTAGCTTCAGTCCAGTGAATACCTATCCTGCACAAGTAACTCAAACAAACATCAAATACATTATGATGTATATCATTGAGTTAGGTGAGGCTTCTTCAAATCAGGTACATTTGACCAATGTACCCAACAATCTCCCCCTATTTGGAGAAGTCATAACCCTTAGTCAATGATATACACCACTCATAATTAAAAATTAGAGAATGATGTAAAGCAGGTATATGTTAACAGGGTAAACTTAAACATGTAATAAAGCACACATGTATACTCATTCAGCATTACATAACAAACAAGAATTAGACACATTCTTCTGAACAATCATGAAAAATATATTTATCAAAAACTGTTCAAACATTGTTTTTAATACATTTTCAATGATTTACAAAAATGTTTAGATGTAACAGATTACAACATTCTTCAGTCTAATCTTAGTCTAATTCTGATCAGGTTCTTTTATGACTATTCCTTTCCCAGCTTGCACTTTGGCTTTTACAGCAGCAGCAGCAGGCTCAGCATCAACAGTCTTCTTTCCTTTGGAGTCCTTCTTCTTTAGTTCT
Source organism: Platanthera guangdongensis (assembly GCA_039583875.1). Taxonomy (NCBI): domain Eukaryota; kingdom Viridiplantae; phylum Streptophyta; class Magnoliopsida; order Asparagales; family Orchidaceae; genus Platanthera; species Platanthera guangdongensis. Next base: position 91,342,754 of record CM077151.1, on the reverse strand, counting down.
TCAGCCTTGATTTTCTGTCTCTCAAAGTAATGATAGGGCTTAGGAAAGTACTTGCTAGGCTCCACAGCTGTAGGAGGTAGCTTTCCTAACTTAGCCTTCCTTCTATACTGGACAATGGCTTCCTGCCTAATCTCATGCTTTCTCCATTCTGCTTCTGAAAACCATTTGTTCCTTTCATGAGCATTGTCCTTGGCTGCTTTCCAGGCTGTGAGAATGATGTTCCTAGAAGTAGGGCTCCACTGTTCAAAATCTGGCTTCTGCTCAGCTAGTTCCCTAAACTTCTTCTTTGACAGCCTTGTCTCTTCTTCTTTGTCCAAAGCCTCTTGCATAGCTGCTGTTATAGGTTGAACAACCTTTTCCAACACAACATTAGACTTGCCAGTAGGTGGACTATACATTGTGCTGACTTCTACATGAACCATGTCAAAATCTGGAGGTGGATAGATCACCTGAGCTACTTCCTGTTGCTCACCTCTAAGATATGCACTTTGAATACCTGATTCAGCTACATTATCATCATCACACAGGGGAGGATAGCCCAGTGTAGCTCTGATGGAGTTAGACATCATCCTTTCCCCCTTTATGACTTCTTGTGCAACATGGTCTCTGACATCATCCTTTTGGAATCTGATCTGACTGTCCAAGTACCTGATGCCATCCTTAAAGTAAGGTCTAAGCTTTGTAAGCTATTCAGAAATGACCTTCTGTGAATCCTTGATTGCAGTCTTGACAGCAGCAATTTCATCTTGAAAAGCTTTATCAAATTCAGCCTTAAATGCAGATGATGTTGAAGGTTCAGCAGTCTTATTCTTCAGTTCAGTGACTATAGCATTGTGGGATGCAGTCAAATTATCATTCATCCTCAACTGATTTTCCAGCACATAGCCTTGCTTCAGTGCTATATCATCTACTTGAGACTTTATTTTCTCTTGATGGGTTGCCAGATAGACCACTGCATTAGCACCCTTTGTAAAACAGTCAGTCATCTCCTTTTTATTAAGGTTCATTTCAAACCTTATTGACTTGATTTCCTGTGCCAGATCAGATTGTAGGGTCTTGTGCCCTTCATCAACATAAGTCTCGATTGCTTTCCTTTGTTCATCCATCTTGATTTGCAGTGCAATCAGTAGACCACTATAGTCAACAGTTGGAGCCTGTTGAACTATGGGCTGTGGGGCAATGGATTGCAAGGCTTTCTTGTAACTCTGACTTCTCCTCTTGAAGACATAGAGTTTCTTCTTTTTAGCTTGTGCAGCCTCATCTTCCTCAGACTCTGAAGTACTGGCAATATCAACCCTGTCCTTAGGGCTTGATGGTTTGTCAGCTTCCACATCAAGTGCTTTCTCACTTTCTTGCCTGACAGGCTCTTCCACAACTTGCAGGTTCTCCCTCTCAGTAGCAGCACCTTCTCTTCAGCAGCAGTAACTTTATCCATGTCAAAGTCCTCCTGTTCTAGATTTAGAAAGAGGTCTTCCATTGTGTATTCAGGAGGTGACTGTGCAGGAGAAGTGCTGGGTTCATCAACTACTTTATCAGGAACTTTTTGCACAACAGCAGATGTGTCTTGGAGAACAACATCTGGTTCTTGATTTGCTTGCTGAGTTTGCTGATGGACATCAGACAAATCAGAATCTATTACAGAAAAATCTAAAGTATTGAGGTCAGAAAGTACCTCTTGGATAATGAGTGTAGCTTGCTCACTCTCCAGTGTAGAGGGTTGTTCTACAGCTGGAGGCTCCCCCTGGCTTTCAGTTGTCTCTTGAGGAGCAGGAGACTTCTCTGCAGCCACTTCTATTTGACTATCAGGAGTGAAAACAACTTGTTCTTCACTACCTGAACTGCTGGAGGACTCTTGTGTCACAGGAGCTATCTTCCTCTTCTTCTTTGGAGGTGAATCTTTCTTAGAAACTTGTTTCTCAGGGGTGGACAGTTCCTTTGACAGCACCCTTTCCCACCTTGAGAAGATCCTCATGTCCATTTTTCTCATGTGGTTGATTTTGCTACCTGCAACAGTGCTCATTACCTCTGGTATTGTACCAGCCAGGTAGAGACTAAGTATCCTGCCCAGATTGGGCTTCTTTAGACTTTCCTTTATTCTCTCAAAGATAACCATTGACCAGTCTGTTTTGAGGTTGAAGATAATTCTGGTCATAACACTGAACATGGAGGCTGACACCCTGTCATGCCCTCCAGTCTTGCTGAGTATAACTTTACCCACAATTTCTGATAGGAATTTTCCTTGGGTATTCATTCCTCTCCTATTGAATACAGATCCTATCTTCAGCTTAGGATCTAGACCACACCAGGTAAGTGCTTCTTTGGTCTTAGATGTAGTCACTTCCTCTTCTTCTTGAATTTTAGGTAGCTGAAGTACCTTTCTCAGAGATTTGGGTGAAATCTTGACCCTGGTGCCATGCACTCTTGATTTGATTTTGTAACCTGAGTCGTCTACAGAAGCTCTAGTAAGGAATTCAAGAACTTCCTTCTTCCATATTTTGGTTGATTCTGAAACCAGGTACTCCAATCCAGAATCGGTGACTAGGGTTATCACCGATTTGATTTCTTGATTGCCATCGTCGAATGCGCCACGAACCAGCTCATAGCCTTCATTGACATTCTCCTCGAGCTTGGGTGCCATTAGGGTTTGTAGAATTAGTCTTTAGAAGAGAGAAATGTCGACACAGTAGTTTGGTCTCGAAACTCGGAAAGCGTGTCGACAAACAAAGACAGAATCCTATTTATATCTTTCTGGTTTGAAGACGAACAGGCGGGATGGATTACTAAAGATGTGTCGACACTGGCAATAAGTGTCGACACAGACTTATAATGTCTCGACACTCATGTGTCGACACTAATTTAGTCAACAGAGTTTATGTGTCGACACTTGGTTATGTGTCGACACCACATTACTCGACATGTAGTCGAGACTTTAATTAGAAAATTCTGAGTAAAACTTAAGTGTCGACACCTCATTAAATGTGTTGACACCAACTCGACATGTGTCGACACTAACATTCTGAAGTGTCGACACCAACTTCCTAGATGTGTCGACACCATTTTCCTGAAGTGTCGACACTTACTATTCTGTGTCGACATAGACTTGTCTATGTGTCGACACCTTTTTACTTAGCCAATTTTTAGTTCTGTAAACTTAGTCTAAGTTTATCATACCTAGTTCAATTTTGAACCTATTGAACTTAGCTTCTTCTAAGGGCTTAGTAAACATATCAGCTATCTGATTATCAGTTTTAACATATTCAAGTGCAATATCATTTCTTTCTACATGCTCCCTAAGAAAGTGATATTTAATCTCAATATGTTTAGTTCTACTATGTGATACAGGATTATTAGTTATTGAAATAGCACTTGTAGAATCACAGAAAAGTGGAGTTCTACTTACCTGAAATCCATAGTCTTCTAGCTGATGTTGAATCCACAGAAGTTGAGCACAGCAACTTCCTGCAGCTACATATTCTGACTCAGCTGTGGAGATAGCCACACTGGTTTGCTTCTTACTACTCCATGAAATGAGTCTTCCACCTAGGAATTGACAGGATCCAGTAGTGCTCTTTCTATCTTCTTTGCATCCTGCAAAGTCTGCATCTGAATAGCCTGTTAGATCAAAATCTCCATTCCTAGGGTACCAGAGGCCTAGATAGGGAGTGCCCTTTAGATATCTCAAGATTCTCTTGACTGCAGTCAAGTGAGACTCTTTAGGGCAGGCTTGATACCTGGCACAAACACATGTAGCATACATAATGTCAGGCCTACTTGCAGTCAAGTATAGTAGGGAGCCAACTATCCCTCTATACAAGCTTTCATCTACAGGTTTCCCTGCATCATCCTTGCTCAGAGACATACTTGACCCCATAGGAGTCTTTATGGTACTGGATGAATCCATACCATACTTCCTTATGAGTTCTAGGGTGAACTTGGACTGACATATGGATAGACCACTTTCAGTCTGTTTAACTTGGAGACCCAAGAAAAACTTTAGTTCTCCCATACTACTCATCTCAAATTGACTTTGCATAAGCTTTGCAAACTTTTTGCAAAGGCTACTTTCAGTAGACCCAAATATAATGTCATCTACATATATTTGGACAAGTATGACTTTGCCTCTAGATTCCATAAGGAATAGAGTCTTATCTATTTTCCCCCTTGAGAACTTGTTCTCAATGAGGAAACTAGATAGGGTTTCATACCAAGCTCTAGGTGCTTGTTTTAACCCATATAATGCTTTCCTAAGTCTATAGACATAATGAGGTAGAGTTGGATCAACAAAACCTGCAGGCTGCTCCACATAGACTTCTTCTTTCAAATTACCATTTAGGAATGCTGACTTCACATCCATTTGGTATACCTTGAATCCTTGATAGGTTGCATAGGCCAAGAACATCCTTATGGCTTCCAGTCTGGCTACTGGAGCAAAGGTTTGATCAAAATCAATACCTTCTTCTTGCCTATATCCTTTTGCAACCAGTCTTGCTTTATTCTTAATGATGACTCCTTGTTCATCTAACTTATTCCTATAGATCCACTTTGTTCCTATCACATTGTGATCTTTAGGTTTAGGAACCAAGTCCCAAACCTTGCACCTTTTGAACTGATTAAGTTCTTCCTGCATTGCTTCAGTCCACTGTGGATCTTGTATAGCTTCTTCAAATTTCTTTGGTTCTATTTGAGACAGAAAACTTGAATATACTACAACATTCTGATTTCTGCTCCTTGTCTGAACACCTTGTCTTGGATCTCCAATAATCAGCTCTACTGGATGATCTCTTAGATGCCTGTTGGCTGGAGGCATCCTTACTCCTGGTTGAACTTCTTCAGCATCTTCATCAAGCTGAGTTCCTTGTACTTCTTCAGCTCCTGGTACATGTAGTTCTCCCCCTGGACATAAGCCATCTTCTTCTACTTGCTGTCTTGCAGCAGGTACATCTTCTATGGTTAGCTTGTCCATCTTCTTAGTAAGACCTGTGGGGCTGCATACATTGCTAGACAACTCATTGTTAATTAGTTTTGTCTCATCAAAAACTACATGCACAGATTCCTCTACAACTTGTGTAGTCAAGTTGTAGACTCTATAAGCCTTACTATTATTGTTGTACCCAACAAACACTCCCTCTTGGGACTTGGCAGCAAACTTAGTTAAGTAAGACTTTCCATTGTTAAGTATGAAGCATTTGCAACCAAAAATCCTGAAATAGGATAGGTTTGGTTTCCTGCCTTTCACAGCTTCATAGGGGGTCTTGTTTAACCTTTTAGTGATGGTAGCCCTATTTATCACATGGCATGCAGTGTTAACTGCTTCAGCCCAGAAATACTCTGGCAGTGATGAATCACTTAATAGGGTCCTACCAGCCTCTATCAAGGTCCTATTCTTCCTTTTAGCAATGCCATTTTGCTGAGGTGTTCTAGGTGAAGAGAATTCTTGAAATATCCCAAAATCTTCACACAGTTTTGTCATGCTTTCAGACTGAAACTCAGTACCATGGTCACTTCTAATTTTGACCACTGTATAGTTCAATTCATTCTGAATTTGCTTAACAAAGCTATAGAAGACACTAGGTGTTTTAGATTTCTGCCTTAAGAAGAACACCCAGGAATACCTTGAGTAGTCATCAATAACTACAAAGGTATAGACCTTCCTACCTAAGCTGTGAACTGGCATTGGACCAAATAGATCCATATGCAAGAGGTATAAACACCTCACAGCATCTTTGTTGTCTAAGCTTCTAAAGGTGGATTTAGTCTGCTTGCCCTTTTGACAAGCTGAGCAAATGCCATCTTTGACACACTTAACTTGAGGACCATTCCTCACTAACTCTTTGCTAAAGAGTTTGCTAATAGTCTTGTAGTTAAGATGAGCTAGCCTCTTGTGCCACTTGACACAATGAGAGATTGTCTCATCAGCTACAAGACAGACAGGAGAACCATTGTTCTCAATCATAATGTCTAAACAGTAGACATTCCTCTTTCTATATCCTGTCAAAATGATCTCTTGATCACTTGACCTCTTGATATGACAACCATTTTTAACAAATGAGATGTCATACCCTACATCACTTAACTGACTTATACTAATAAGGTTGTGTTTCAACCCTTTAACATAAGCCACTTGAGTAATGGTAACAAGGTTTGAAGAGATGTTACCAAACCCTTTGATGATTCCTTTTTCAGAACCACCAAAGGTTACTTTAGGACCATTTTTGATTGGAATGTAGTCCTTCAGTAGTCCCCTTGTTCCAGTCATATGTCTGGAACATCCACTATCCAAGTACCATGTTGGGGTATGACCACTTGGATTCACCTGCAAAACAAATTAATGAACCTTAGAACCCAAAGTAAACTTGGGTCCTTGGTGATTGTTAGTTTGCAACTTGATAAAGCTACCTGTTGGCTTTCCACCAGGTAACTTGCTACTCACCTTGGCACTGGCATTGTGCCAACAGTCCATTGCAAAATGGTCAATCTTGCCACAGCACCAGCATTCAAACTTGTTGTACCTTTGCTTAGGTACAACCTTTGCTATCTTGACTACAGCAGGCTTGTTGAATGTTGGGGCTTTGCCCTTGGACTTGGACTGATCCTGAACAGTCCTAGCTGGTTTAATAAAACCCAATCCAGCCTTTCCTTTATGATGAACAAATTCATCAATCAAGGGTAGCACTGATTTAGGTTTTGAAAACCTAGCAACTAGCTCTCTTTCCTTCTGGAGATTGATCTCCAGTAACTTAATTTGATCATTTTTATAAGTGATAGTTCCCATCTGAATCACAGTAATGTGTTTCAGCCTGGCTACCTCATTGAGCTTTTGATCAAATTCCTTCTCAAAGTCTGTTGCAGCTGCCTTTAGATCAGCAATTTCCTTTGCCTGACTTTTGACTAGGGTCTTGCTTTTCTTATAGGCTTGCAACAGTACTTTATATTCATCTAAGAGCTGATGAACATCTCCCTCAGATTCAGAAACACTTCCATCACTTGATGAAAATGAATCTGACTCTGAACTAGAACTGGAATCTGAACTTTGAGTTGGATTTTGTACCTAACTAGGTCCTGGCTGCTCCAGGATTTTGGTACTTTCAGTCAATGCCATCAGTCCTTGGCACTGACACTCTTCTTGTTCATAGATTGATTCCATGATCTGCATAAACTCTTCTTCTTCTTCAGCAAATAGCCCTATGTAGGCTTCAGCATCTGTCTCAGTGTCTGAAGAAGAAATGTCTGAAAGAGTCTTCTCATTCTTTGCACCAAAGGACTTCTCCTTCTTTCCTTTGAAGTGAGTCTTCTTTTTGTCACTGGATTCTTTTCTTCTTTCAGGACAATCTGCAATAACATGACCCTGTCTATTGCAGCAGTAACACACTATCTTAGACCCAGTTGCCTTGCTAGTCTTTTTCTTGTCCTTCTTTGAAGGCTTCTTCTCCTGATACTGGACTTCTTTCCTTTTGGAAAATGAAGGTCTGGACCTCCACTGTTTCTTCTTCAGGAATTTCTGAAAATGTCTGGTGAATGCAGCAAAGTCTTCATCACTTTCACTGCTTGTAGACTTTGTGCTAATAGACTCATCTGATTCTGATTCAACTACCTCTGGAGGAGGAGTTGATGACTTAGTCCTGCCCTTTCTAGGTACTTCTGACTTGAAGGCAACAGTCCTTTCCCTATGCTCAGTCCTTGTTGATTTTTCCTCCTCTTTTCTCACTGACAGCTGCATCTCATAAGACAACAACTTGCCAAACAGTGTGGGAGGAGGAATTTCTCCCAACTTTGCCATTTCTCTGATGGCACAGATCTTGGTGTCCCAATCTTTGGTTAGGGACCTTAAGAACTTATCATTCAATTCATAGTTAGTGAACTCTCTTCCATAGGACATGAGTTCATTAACAATTCTATAGAACTTCTTGTAGCATTCAGTGATGCTATCTCCTCTTCCTTGCCTAAAGCTCTCATACTCTTGATTAAGCAAGGACTTTCTATCTTGCCTAACTTCTTCAGAACCTTCCATATAGACAATGAGGGTATCCCACATTTCTTTTGCTGTTTTACAGTGAATTAGGTTCTGAAAAGTTGCATCATCAATGGCACTTACTATTATGTTTTGTGCCCTTTTGTCCATAGTGGCTAGGACAATTTCATCCTTGGTCATCTCAGAGAAATCCTTTGGAGTCCTCTGATTTGCATCCAATACTGAGATCTTCATGGGCACATATGGCCCCTCTTTGACTGTGATGTAGATTCTAGGGTCAGAGGCTTCCATGAACAGCCTTACCCTCTCTTTCCAGATTCCAAAAATCTCTTTTCTGCATATGGGCAGTTTCATTGAACCCAATTCCTTGTGATTCTCTGAAGAACCCATGTTTCTTGATTTTCTTGAAACTGTGTTCTGATTTACACTGAATCTGCCAAACTGGATCTCCTCAGACAGTTAGTCCTTTTTGAGGAACCTCCCTCTGATACCACTTGAAAGATATGGTACCTAAACACCTAGAGGGGGGGGGTGAATAGGTGACCTAAACCTTTTTGAAATTTTGTTGGCAGCAAAACAGTTATCTCACAGATTTCTACAGCTAACAGCAATAACAGAATATAAATAGTTAATCCACAGCACAGCAGACACACAAATTTATAGTGGTTCCCCAATCTTTGGGTACATCCACTTTCCCCCTTCGCCTATCTAGCAGTGTACTAGATTCGGCCAATCTTCTCCACTATCTCAGAACCCAACTAGGTTCCTACACCTCAGGCCCAAAGCCTTACACTCAGCCACAAAGGCCTACACTCAGCCACCCAGGCCTACACTCAGCCAATTAAGGCCTACACTCAGAGTTCTTCAACTCCTACACTCAGGCAACCAAGCCCTACCCTCAGCCTTTATAATATAGGCTTACAATTCTCTCAGATCCAATGGATCCTACAAGTTAAGATTGAATTACAATAACTAACTCTACAACTCAGAAAATAAGAGAGGAGTTTGAGAGTTTCTTGATGAGTTCTTGGAAGAACTCAGTTAGATCCAAACTGACTTAGCTTCCTTCAAAGCTTCTTGAGTAGAACTGAATAAGTCTGAATCCTCTGCAGTTGATCCTTGACCTCTGCTTCTTGAGATCCAGATGATTCTGAATCCTTCTTCTCAGCCTTAGTTCCAAAGACTGAATTCTTGATTGGAGCTCTCTCTCTCCAACTTCTTAGATCTGCAGTAGGACTGCCAGATCTTCTTGTGTTGATCCTCTATGTATCACTTTTTTGATTACTTGAATAATCTGATCAACCACTTTAATTATTCTCACTACTTGAAAGAACAACTTGTAATTCTTATATCAACAACAACTTCTGTAAACTGTGAGTGCCTATTTATAGGCTTCCTTCATGGTAACCGGCTGGTCCGGTTCATAACAGACTTCTGACTTCTCTGACAGTTGCTATAGACCGGCTGGATCGGCAGCTGTCATGTCAACCAGTCACTTCTTGAAATTCTCTAACTGTCAGATAGTGTCGAGACTTTCTGTTCTTAAGTGTCGACACTTATAGACTAAGTGTCGACACATGCTGTGTAAGTGTCGACACAAGTCTACAAGGTGTCGACACAATTCCTTGTATGTCTCGACACAGATTCTTCTGCATGTGTCGACACTGAAATTGAGTGTCGACACAAGTACTTGTTCTTCATTCTTTAACTGTATTCTTCTAAGTGTTGACACATCTCCTTTGTGTCGACACATCTTTATGTGTTGAAACTGTCAAGTGTCGACACTGCTTCTTGGTGTCGACACAAGTCTTCAATTTTGTTTATTCAGCTGAGTGTCAACACATTCCCTTAGTGTCGACACTTGTACTTAGAATATTTTGTAAACTTTTATGTTCTTTGCTAAGTGTCGACACAGCTCCTTGTGTCGACACTTCTTCAAGTGTAGAGTCTTCAACTAAGTGTCGACACATTGTGCTGGGTGTCGACACTTTCTTTAAGTGTTGACTCTTCTTGTTGTGTGTCGACACATTGTGCTGAGTGTCGACACATTCTTCATATGTTGACTCTGCTGATTGAGTGTCGACACATTGTGTTGAGTGTCGACACTTGTCCTTAGTCTCTGCAGAATTTTGCTGAGTGTCGACACAACTCCAAGTGTCGACACTTTCTGATGTAGACTCAGCTCTTCTAGGTGTCGACACTTCTGCTAAGTGTCGACACAGCTTTTCTGCATACTTCTTCACTGAGTGTCGACACAGCTCCAAGTGTCGACACTTTCTGTCTGGTGTCGACTCTTCATCCCAGGTGTCGACACAATGATTCCAAGTGTCGACACTGCTTGTCTGGGTGTTGACACAAGCTTTCTCAAGTGTCGACACTTTCCCTCTGGGTGTCGACACATGGACTTAGAAACTTTTAGCTTCAGTCCAGTGAATACCTATCCTGCACAAGTAACTCAAACAAACATCAAATACATTATGATGTATATCATTGAGTTAGGTGAGGCTTCTTCAAATCAGGTACATTTGACCAATGTACCCAACAGGTTGGCATGTTCTATTGATATTATTGTAGCCAGCGGAATAGGTGTCTTGTGGTATAGGTTAGCTCGTGTGCTAATGCTACCGCAAGGCGGCTGTTCTGGGCATAAGACTCCCCTTTGTGCCGTGTTTTGGGATCCGGGAGGGGGGTCTTACAGAATTTCTCTCGAGTAAGTCCTCTCGAGTAAGTCTCGAGTGGGTTACACGCCCCCTGTCACGGGCGTGACTGGGCCTACACGGGCGTGTCCCACCCGTGTGTCGTGTCGAGTATTGAACCGACGCATAAAAACCGTCGTAACGCTTCACCTAAGCAGGACATGGGTAAGGACACGGGCGTGTCCCTACCCGTGTCACTTTTATATAAAAAGGGAAATGATAACCCTAGCCGTTTTCACTCCTCATTCCAGCCGTTTTTCTGAGAGGAACTCTTGTTGAGAGAAGGAAGTCGCGGGATCTAGTTCTAGAGGAGAAGATCCGCCGTCGTCGTGGAAAAGAAGATGCCGCCGAGAAGAGTCACGAGATCCATGGCCGGAAATGGTGGAAACGCCAGAAGTGAGGTGAGTTTCCTACCCTCTCCCTTGGTGCTAGATCTTTAGTTATTTTCTTAGGAGAGATATCGACACAAGAGAGTTTTGATGGAGAGAAGGAGTTTTCTAGGGACGGCCATGCTAGGACATGTGTTCTAGGTTTTAGATCTCTTCAACCTCCCCTTTCATCTATGTGATGATGGGTGGATGGTTTCATGAAGAATCATGGACCCTTTGAGGGTGAATAAGGGAGGAGGAATTTTTAGAGTGATTTTGGAAGACCGACTTGGAGAGGAAGATGAACTGATGTCGTTCATTCCTCTTTACGAAGCGTGCAGAATCTGTATTCTACGTGCAGCGATCGTCTTGGCCATTTTCAAGTAGGATATGGCCAGATCTGGGCTTTCGGCTAAACACGAAAGTTGAAGCCCTTGACAATACCTTTCCATCGAGTGGTTGCACGTCTTCATGTGAAGTCTGTAACCACGGGAAAGTCTGAACAAACATGACGTCCGATAAATCCTGCATGCAGAAATTGTGTTCTGTACGCAGCGAACTTCAAGGCTAATTTCAAATAGGTTACACTCAAATCAAGGTTGTGGGCTGAATATGAAAGTTGTAACCCATGGAAAGACCTTTCCATCTAGGGGTTAAACGTCTTCATCGGATCCCTATAGCTTCAGGAACCTCCGGTTGAAGTTGCTGTCCAGATTTATTCTACACTTAAATTCTGGGGTTATATAATATGAATTTGAATTCGGTGGAATCGATGTTGCTAATTAACTCTATATTTTGATGAACTATTTTATGCTGACCACCGTAGTGATATGAATGATAAATCTTATTAATCAGATTTCATATAACTGAATTGTGAAGCAAGCTGACTTAAATGAAATGACTAGATACAAATTGGTAGATTATCATTTATGCGCATCATGCTTGAGATATGTTGAAATCATTTGGAATGACAAATAGAGGGATAATCCATGGCCAAGAGTATGTATGATGGTTAGAATGAAATGTAGTAGTCCAATACTTAGAGCATAGTCTCCCTACAGGTATTATTGTGAATGGATGTAAGTGTGGTGTTGACCGTCACTAGTTGGTTTGTGTTGAGATGTGGTATAGATGGATGGTTGGGCTGTGCCCTCGTGCTTACTTCTGAGGCCCCTTCCATGCCACGGTGTTGTGGAATTTGCATGTAGTGTGAGTCGACACGCGGTGTCGTAATCCTGGGTTAAGGATAGTGTGGCAGGTCTATGTGCTCGCCGATCGTCACACCGACGGGAGTTGACGGTTAGACTTTGGGCGGTTGGGTTGTGTCCTCGGTGTTCACGTCCCGAGGCCCCTTTCGTATCAAGTGAACGGTTGGGCTGTGTCCTCCTGCCTTCTTATGAGGCCCCTTCCGGGTCACACCAGGCCAGTTCAGGCTGTGTTCTCGGTGCACATCTACCCGAGACCCCGCTGGGCCATAGTACGCATGGGCTCCGTTGTTATGTTCTTAGCGTTGAGGCGTACGGAGGCCTAGGTGAAGTAGTGTGGATACTCACCTAGTAGTAGAGATGCCCGCTCTACTGTCACTGCCTAGCCACGGCGGCTGATGCCTGAGAGGTTAGCTACTTGCTCGAATAGTGGGAACTATTGTCTGTGTCGACATAACAATTGCATGTCTGTGATCATGGGTGAGTCATTGCATAACATACATAGCATTGCACAAACAAGACCCTCATCGTATAAGTTTGTATGGGCACTCTTATACGATGAGTTACTTTTATGTAACCCGATCCTTAACTTAAAAGTTTGTATGGGCATTCTTATAAGTTAAGTTACTTTTCTGATGTAGTTACTTGTACTTGTTGCTTTACTAATATTGTTATTCAAGTAGAACTGCTAGTTTATAATGTTGTTAATCATGTACTATTCCCACCTACTTGTACCTACTTTACTACTTGTATTATACTTGTACCCTTGTTCCTTTCTACGCCCGGTGCCGAGGAGTCGCCGGGGAGCGGATGTAAAGCCACTTAGTCTTTCGAATAACGGTTGCTACGTCTTCCTTTTTTTAGGAGGTCACCCCGTAGGTATAGCAGCCACAGACTTTGCAGCAGGACAGCCAGGCCAGAACGACAGGGCCTGATGTGACCGTGTCGTCACTACCGTCGGTTACGGATGTGAGTGCTGTGAGATTCTGTTGTAGCCCGTTTGGGCAAATTTTATAGCTGTACTCTGATATTGTAGAAGCGTGTTTTAGCTTCTCTTATTTGATGTATTTGGACTCATATACTTAGTGTGGATTTGACTTCTTCTTACTTATATTATGGTTGGGTTGGCATGTATATATTGATATTGGTTATAGCCGGCAGAATAGGCGTCTTGTGGTACAGGTTAGCCGTGCGCTAATTCTACTACAAGGCGGCTGTTTCGGGCATAAGACCCCCCTTCGTGTCGTGTTTTGGGATCCGGGAGGGGGGTCTTACACAATGTCCCTGCTGGTTGAACTCTCGTGCTAGATTGTCCCGTCTCCAAGCGCACCAAGCTCTGTGGATGCATCTCCTGGTGCAGCTCCACGATCCTCTAAAATGATTTGGTCAACGACCGTTAGTCTAAAAGACTAAGTCTTATCATCCACCACCCCTCCCCCATGTCTCCTAGGCACCGAGCGGGGAGGAGGAAAGGGAAGGTAATGAAGGTGGAGAGTAACAAAGTAAGAAGGTGTAGGCGGAACAAGTCTAACATGAGCATATAACCATAACAAGTAAAAGTAAGCAGTAGTAGGTAAGCAGTATAAGTATACATGAGAACAAGTTAACAAGTACAGTATGAGAAAGTAAACTAAGAAAGTAACCATGACCTATAAGAATCCCATACAAACCTATAGACCAAGGGGTCATTTTGCAAGGCCTGTTGTATAAAGCGTCTCATACCACTTTATACAATAGGTGTCAGAGGTTATATGCAATGATGATGTTATGACATGCAAGTATGCCAAGATGTGAATCATGCAAGTGCAACACATAGACTCGACTCTGTACACATAGACCTTTAGTTCCCCCTTTTTGGAGCCTAACTGATGGCCCCGCGAACAGACTCTTATTGAGGTTGGTTCGGTGAGTCGATCGCCGCGGGCTCGCTCGGGTAGGCAAGTGCACCTATCGCAAGTAGTACTCGATATTCGGGGGAATACCGAGGTCGTATTGTTCTCGGGGTCGTGTTGACTATTCTTACTCCTCCGGGAGGACTATTATTTTACTGAAAGTAAGGTGGAATTTTTTACTTAATAAAAGACGGAAAAGCAAAGGAGCGAAAAAATGATTTAGAAAATATTCGATGAAGGGTTAACGCTCGGCATCGAATCGGATTAAGACTAAAACAATTTTTAATAATAAAAAGACTTAGTTTTCAAATTAATAATAAGGCAACTTGGCCGTGGAGGTTCCACAAATGTGAGCGCACTTATCTCTAGGAATATTGCTCACCTGAACGTTAGACTATTCGACCGAACGTTAGTCCGACGAAGGATTCCTCTTAACGCCCGCTTTACGCTAAGAACCCCGCTATTGGGTGGGGAACTCAATCCGGTAGAATTACGCTAGTCCTCTCTCGAGGGTATGCACGCAACTCTATTTACCCAGGGGTGATCGGTCCATATGCACGGCCTCTCGGCTAGCTAGCATATGGACTACGGAAATAGGGCCCACACATCGATTATGTGGTCCTACGCGTCGTAAACCCGGGGTAAACCTTAAGTGCTTAAATTAAAATGAAAATAAAGAGCTTCAATTATTATAAATCATTTCAAATGTCCCAATGCTCTTCGATGCCGATGCTAATAGCGATTAGCCACACATCGGTATGGGGACGGCTTAAAATTTAGTGAGGCGCGAGTTCGAAATTAAACACTAATGATTATAAGAAGGGGACATAAAAACAAAACAATCATTTAGAAAGCTAAAAAGTTAACTAAAACGAGAACTCACGCACACTCCAAATTATAAATTAAACAGAAACTAAGTTACACATAAAAGAAAATTGCATATTTCAAATTGGTGAGTCCCACTCAAACGAGTGGGGGCGGTAAATAAAAGCTGAAAATTGCAAGTCCTACTCAAACGAGTAGGACTGAAATGAAAGCGAGTCCTACTCAAATGAGTAGGAGAAAATAAATGCGATTACAGGGCTATAAAGTCCGGCCATTTAACTCAAGTGAGTAGGCGGAAAAATAAAGAAAGAAAAATTACAAATCCTACTCAAACGAGTAGGCGGGAAATAAAGTCCGGCCATTTAACTCAAGTGAGTAGGCGGAAAAATAAAGAAAGAAAAATTACAAGTCCTACTCGAACGAGTAGGACTGAAAATGAAAACGATGCGCCATTTAACTCTTAATGAGTAGGCGGAAATAAATACACACAGACACACACACTCCATATGAATTTCAAGAAAACAATAAAGCTAACACCTACACTCACACACTCTACAAAATTTGAATCAAAGCATAAAAGAAAGCATTAAAATTTAACACCTACACTCACACACTCTACATAATTTGAATCAAAGCATTAAAAATTATACTCATACACTCACACACACAACATGAAAATTTAAGAAGAATTAAAAGAAAGTTTATTCTCATACACTCACACACACTAATAACAAAGAAAAATTAAAGTTACCTAAAAATGAAAATAACAAGATTTCTACTCCTAAAACTTACCCAAAACACATAAAAAGAACAAACAAAAAGAGAATGAGCAAAAAGTTTTACAAAATAAAGTCAAAATCAAAGGTGCTCAAAAATTAAAATTAAAACTTTTTCATTCTTAAGAATTTATAAAAGTGATAAAAAAGGTGAAGAGAAAATGAAAAGAACAAAAGATGTTTTACAATCCTAAAAGAAAAACAAAGTAAAAAAAAGAACAAAATCACTTTTCAAACCTCATTTATGAATTCATAAGAATGAAATCCTATTACTTTCAAAAAAAAGACAAGGTGAAAAAGAGGAAAACCTATCATCCCTAAGCATGAAAACAAGTTAAAAAACATGTAAAGTAAATAAGTTACACTCATACACACACACATACATTTCATAAAAGAAGAACTAAATGAAGAACAAAGATAAAACCAAGGATAAAAAGGAGAAGGAAAGTGGGCACAAGTGTTCATTCCAAAGCTAAATATGAAGAGAAAATCTAACATTTTATTGATTTTTAGGAACTATTACAAGCTATTACAAGGGCTAAACCTAAAGCAAAACAAGACATGAAATAAAAAAGGGAGAAATCTCCTTACATAGCTTTAGAAATCACGGATGCAGCCCACAAAAAGACACTAAATTGGCCCAAAAATCTGAACCCTTGGACCTTACAGAACTGGGCAATTTATAGGCAAAAAATTCTAAGTACACGCCCTCGGTCACGGGCGTGTTGGGGGGGCGTGACAGTACTATTCATGAAGGCGGCCGGCGATTGGACAGGAAAGTTGACTTCGGGCTGAGTTCGCGGCAGTCACGCCCCAGGTCACGGGCGTGACTCGGGGCGTGTCGGGGAGGTAGAACCGGGCGCGGGTTGCGTCAAAAGTCTTCGGCAGCATCTTGTCGGGCCAGCTGGAAAGGTCACGCCCCAGGTCACGGGCGTGACGCTGGGCGTGACAGTTGGTGTCGACACTCGACGAATGTCGAGCGGAAAGTGTCGAGTCGAAATCGTCGAGCGGAAATTGAGTCACGCCCCAGGTCACGGGCGTGACGCTGGGCGTGACAGTTGGTGTCGACACTCGACGATCGTCGAGCGGAAATTCGTCGAGAGGAGAGGACACGGGCGTGACCCCAGGCGTGTCAAGCTTTTTTTTCTTCAGAAATCGTCCGTTTTCACGGGAAATGCACAGTCACGGCCCGGTCACGGGCGTGACCAAATTATCACGGGCGTGTACTGCCCAATTTTGGCAGATTTTGGAAATTTTTCTACAAAATAAAATAAAGCAAGTTAGTAATAAATTTACAAGAATATGAGCATTTTATTGAACAAAAATAAGTAAAAATGACGAAAATAAATGAAAATGACTAAATTAATGTGCACAAAAATACGTATATTTACAAATCATCAAATACCCTCATACTTAGGCTTTTGCTATTCCAGAGCAAAAGTTTGAGGTGAATCTATAAGGAATAAAAAAAACTCTAAGTTTTAGCTATCGCTTAATCAATTATAAGAGAGATCGAAAAAAATATAGGGGGAGTAAGAGTTAAGTCCTAAAATTATGTAGATGATTTAAATAGCGCAAAAGTTTTGGCCAAAAGACTTCTTAATGTAATCAAATAGAAGGCAACATTTGTAATGGTTAGATTAACGAAAATAGTTTGGAATTATAAGAACTCTAGCTTATACGAGTGCTACCGGAAATAATACAATTTACTAATTATGCTCTCAAAAAGATTTTTGAATTAATTCTAGAATCGTGTAATTGGCTAAGGGGTAGTGGGTTTATGAAGAGGGTTTTGATATTTGAGGTGAGGTAATTTTTTCTCGAACCTTCATTTTTTTTTCTTTTTCTTTTGGATTATTAGGAAAACAAAATCTTATTTTCCTAATATGATTTTTGTTTTTCAACTTCATAAGAAAAATTAACCCAATGTATATTTATAGGAGTAATGAATTTTATCCTCTTACTCCATATATAATCTTTTTAAATTATTGGGTGCCTATGTTTACGGAATGAAATCTTATTCCCATTGACATAGGATCTTTTAAGGATAGAAAATTTTATCATGTCAAGTAGGTCATGAAAAGTAAGGGGAGAAAGGAAAACTAGATTGTAATCCTAAAAATTTTTGAGAGCAACCTTAATAATTTGTACGTTCCAATTTTTTTCAGAAAGCTAAAAGTAAGTATAATTGAATTCTATAGTCGTTATTTCCTAACATAATATACGTGCTCCTATTAATGAAAAATTAGAAGTAGTGCCTAAAATGAGTTCGCTAGTTTTAACAAAACATAAAAAATTCCTTAAAACTTAACCCCGGCTATTTAAATTTTTCAATCAATAATTAATAAACGGGTAGCAAACAGAGAATTAATCAAATTCACATATAAATAAACTCAAAACTGAATTTTTGGATAGCAGAAAAGTTAAGTATGGAATATGTAATTTATTTATTTCAAAACATTTCTTTTTTATTTTTATAGTTTTTGTTATCATTTTTTTTTCATTTATTATCTTTTTTTGTATTTTTGTTTTTCTCAATTTTTTTGAAAAATTTTTTGTTTGAACTAATATCTTTTTTTTTGTATTTTTTTAAGAGAATTTTCATTTATGTACAAAAATATGGGAGAAAAAGAGAGGTTTTTACAAGAATGAGAGAGAAAAGTGTATGTACAAAGTGAAACTAAATAAAATTTTTTTGTTGTTTTTGAGTTTTTTGGAAAAAAGAAAGAAAGAGAACAGAACAAAAAAAAAATTTTGGATTTTTTTTTTCATTTAAAATTTTTTGTTTCATTTTAAGATGTTTTTAAATTAAGTTTTTTTTGTTTTTGTTTTGTTGTTATATGTAATTTTTTTTTGTATTTTTTGCAATGCAGAAAAATTGAAGTGCAGAAAGTAAAGCACGAAAATACCCTCATACTTAAGTCCAACATTGTCCCCAATGTTGTATCGTAAGTATGCGGAACAGAAAGGAAAGACAATATGTACAAAGAAAAGAAAGGGAAGGGGGTAGAAGCTTCCCTGAAACGCGTAGGGGGAGGCCGATCAGAAACACTGAGGGTCGGTCCGTTTTGGATCGACCACCTCCTTTCCGCTACGGAGGGTTATAGCGTTGGCGTTCTCCCGCGGATTGGGCTCCGTGTTTCCCGGCAGTGCCCCGAGTGCGCGCTCGGACATCATCCTCGCCAGTTGTCCAACCTGTTGTTCGAGTGTTTTTAGCGATCCGGTGATGTTCCGGATATTTGACTCGTTGGATGCAATATACTTCGAAAAATTTTCCTCCATCGGGGAGGGTTTCGGAAGAGGAGGAGGAGGAAGAAATCCGGGCGCATAAGAAATAGGGGGACGCTGAGCATTATTCGGGTTGCTCCACGAGAAGTTGGGGTGATTCCTCCAACCCGGATTATAGTTATTACTATAAGGGTTGTTGTTGGGGTTGAAGGGAGGACGACCCGAATTTCCCATGAAGTCCACGAACTCTTCAGCCACGCAGACGTTAGGGGGAATAAAATAAGGCGGAGTAGAGGAGGCAGCAGACATCTCCGCCACCTGCTTTGTTAACCTTTCAACTTGAAGGGTCAAGAGAGCAGTGACATCCACTTCAAAAAGACCAGCCGCCGGCTTTGGCCGTCCCCGCGGGACGTTCCATTGATAGGCGTTCATAGCCATCTCTTCGAATAAAGACTGGGCGGCCTCGGGGGTTTTGTTGTTAAGCGTACCCCCGGCAGCCGCGTCAATTATTTGACGCGTCTGAAAATTCAGCCCATTATAAAAAATTTGAACTTGCAACCACGTTGGCAGCGCGTGGTGCGGGCAACGGTGAAGGAATTCCTTAAACCGTTCCCAAGTCTCGTATAGAGACTCAGGATCGTTTTTCACAAACGAAGAAATGTCCGCCCGCAACTTTGTAGTTTTTGCGGACTGAAAGTACTTCGTTAGGAACCGTTCCGTCAACTCAGCCCACGTGGTGATACATCCTCGCGGGAGGGCATTCAACCACGCCTTGGCTTTGGACTTAAGGGAAAAAGGAAATAAGCGTAAACGAATGGCGTCATCAGTGACGCCATTAATCTTGAAGGTGTCGCATATCTCCAAGAAATTAGACAAGTGGACATTCAGGTCCTCATCCGGCAGTCCATCGAAATGCACGGCGTTTTGGACCATTTGAATGACACTCGACTTTATTTCAAAATTATTATTGGCCACCGCAGGGCGAACAATACTCGACCCAGAATCATCCAGGTTAGGCCGGGCGTAATAAGACATAGTACGCTCGGCCGCCGGGGGAGGGTTAGGCGCGGCCATAACTACAACAGTAGGTTCTCCGATAGATTCCTCGGGATCTAAAGAAGGATTTCGGCGTTGAGATCGAATACGCGCAAGAGAGCGTTCGATCTCAGGGTCGAGGTAAAAATCTTCAGACTCTGAGGGTTGTCCACGGGTCATACACCCAAACAAAAATAAAACAAAATAAACTTCTTTTTTTTGTTTTAAAATAAAGTTTTTAGTTTTTTTTTTTTTTTTTAGAAAATAAGTAAAATTAATAGACTCCGGAATTCGAAATAGCAACTCGAAAAGAGACTCCCCGGCAACGGCGCCAAAAACTTGATGGCCCTGCGAACAGACTCTTACTGTGGTTGGTTCGGTGAGTCGATCGCCGCGGGCTCGCTCGGGTAGGCAAGTGCACCTATCGCAAGTAGTACTCGATATTCGGGGGAATACCGAGGTCGTATTGTTCTCTGGGTCGTGTTGACTATTCTTACTCCTCCGGGAGGACTATTATTTTACTGAAAGTAAGGTGGAATTTTTTACTTAATAAAAGACGGAAAAGCAAAGGAGCGAAAAAACGATTTAGAAAATATTCGATGAAGGGTTAACGCTCGGCATCGAATCGGATTAATACTAAAACAATTTTTAATAATAAAAAGACTTAGTTTTCAAATTAATAATAAGGCAACTTGGTCGTGGAGGTTCCACAAATGTGAGCGCACTTATCTCTAGGAATATTGCTCACCTGAACGTTAAGACTATTCGACTGAACGTTAGTCCGACGAAGGATTCCTCTTAACGCCTGCTTTACGCTAAGAACCCCGCTATTGGGTGGGGAACCCAATCCGGTAGAATTACGCTAGTCCTCTCTCGAG
Organism: Platanthera guangdongensis; assembly: GCA_039583875.1. Classification (NCBI taxonomy): domain Eukaryota; kingdom Viridiplantae; phylum Streptophyta; class Magnoliopsida; order Asparagales; family Orchidaceae; genus Platanthera; species Platanthera guangdongensis. Next base: position 91,321,882 of record CM077151.1, on the reverse strand, counting down.
GGTATGCACGCAACTCTATTTACCCAGGGGTGATCGGTCCATATGCACGGCCTCTCGGCTAGCTAGCATATGGACTACGGAAATAGGGCCCACACATCGATTATGTGGTCCTACGCGTCGTAAACCCGGGGTAAACCTTAAGTGCTTAAATTAAAATGAAAATAAAGAGCTTCAATTATTATAAATCATTTCAAATGTCCCAATGCTCTTCGATGCCGAGGCTAATAGCGATTAGCCACACATCGGTATGGGGACGGCTTAAAATTTAGTGAGGCGCGAGTTTGAAATTAAACACTAATGATTATAAGAAGGGGACATAAAAACAAAACAATCATTTAGAAAGCGAAAAAGTTAACTAAAACGAGAACTCACACACACTCCAAATTATAAATTAAACAGAAACTAAGTTACACATAAAAGAAAATTGCATATTTCAAATTTGCGAGTCCCACTCAAACGAGTGGGGGCGGTAAATAAAAGCTGAAAATTGCAAGTCCTACTCAAACGAGTAGGACTGAAATGAAAGCGAGTCCTACTCAAATGAGTAGGAGAAAATAAATGCGATTACAGGGCTATAAAGTCCGGCCATTTAACTCAAGTGAGTAGGCGGAAAAATAAAGAAAGAAAAATTACAAATCCTACTCAAACGAGTAGGCGGGAAATAAAGTCCGGCCATTTAACTCAAGTGAGTAGGCAGAAAAATAAAGAAAGAAAAATTACAAGTCCTACTCGAACGAGTAGGACTGAAAATGAAAACGATGCGCCATTTAACTCTTAATGAGTAGACGGAAATAAATACACACAGATACACACACTCCATATGAATTTCAAGAAAGCAATAAAGCTAACACCTACACTCACACACTCTACAAAATTTGAATCAAAGCATAAAAGAAAGCATTAAAATTTAACACCTACACTCACACACTCTACATAATTTGAATCAAAGCATTAAAAATTATACTCATACACTCACACACACAACATGAAAATTTAAGAAGAATTAAAAGAAAGTTTATTCTCATACACTCACACACACTAATAACAAAGAAAAATTAAAGTTACCTAAAAATGAAAATAACAAGATTTCTACTCCTAAAACTTACCCAAAACACATAAAAAGAACAAACAAAAAGAGAATGAGCAAAAAATTTTACAAAATAAAGTCAAAATCAAAGGTGCTCAAAAATTAAAATTAAAACTTTTTCATTCTTAAGAATTTATAAAAGTGATAAAAAAAGGTGAAGAGAAAATGAAAAGAACAAAAGATGTTTTACAATCCTAAAAGAAAAACTAAGTAAAAAAAAGAACAAAATCACTTTTCAAACCTCATTTATGAATTCATAAGAATGAAATCCTATTACTTTCAAAAAAAAGACTCGGTGAAAAAGAGGAAAACCTATCATCCCTAAGCATGAAAACAAGTTAAAAAACATGTAAAGTAAACAAGTTACACTCATACACACACACACACACATTTCATAAAAGAAGAACTAAATGAAGAACAAAGATAAAACCAAGGATAAAAAGGAGAAGGAAAGTGGGCACAAGTGTTCATTCCAAAGCTAAATATGAAGAGAAAATCTAACATTTTATTGATTTTTAGTGAAAGTCCACCTAGTGTCAGCTATGTGCACCTATGGGGGGGGGAATAGGTGACGAGTAGCGCTTTTGCGGAATTTACGAATGTACCTGCACAATAAAAATAACAAGCACAACACACAGAATACACAGGCACTTTATAGTGGTTCCCCGACTTGGGTACATCCACTTTCCCCCTTCGACCTATCTCCCCAACAAGGGACGACTCGGTCACTTCTCCAACGGGATTGAAATCCAATCCCTGCACTACCGGAAGGAACCCTTCCACACGTGAGAGTCAACACTCCCACAAAACGGGTTGCACCCAACCCTTACAACACGGAACAATCGTTCCTTTACAATAAAAGTAAATATAGAATGTATACGAGATACAAACTTCTTTCGGAGACTACGGTGTTCCTCTTCGTTCGACGACGTGTTCGTGAAGTCAACGAAGAGTCTACAACCTTGGTCTCTCTTGGAGAGGATCTCCCCGGAACCGGCGGCGGCAACACGAGCGGCGGCTAGCTTCGGGATCGGCGGCTATGATGATGAGCGGCTGCTGAACTTGGAGATCCAAACTTCGTTGCGAAGCAAGCTAGGTCTACCAACGGTCACTCTAGGATCAGTCGTCTCGATCGATTCGGACGGGGGAGTTTTTCCCGGTCAACAAATCGAGAGACAAGAGATCTCCGGATAGACACGTGAGACTCAGAGCTTTGCTAAGCTTCTGTCGCCGGAGATCACGAAGGATTCCCGAATGTTGACGGCGACCAACGTTCCCGAGCGCGACGACGGCGGCGGAGAGGAATCGTGGTTTTAAGGTTACGTCTCGGCTCGGTTTCTTTTCTCTTTTTTTTTACTGTTCAAAATACCCGAATATATATACTGTAGATAACTCCAATATGACTGTTTGTGGGACCCACAATAGAAATCCCTAAATCCCGGTCCAGTAAATTGACAGCTGTAGAATCCGGTTCAGGAACATCCCGAGAAAACGCTAAGTGAAAATCGACGAGAATCGCAGGTGATTCTCGACGAATCGGCGAGAATCACCAAGTGATTCTCGACGATTCGTCGAGAATCGCTAGTGATTCTCGACGAATCACTTATTGATTCTCAGCGATTTTCACTTGGTATCCATGATCTGCTTAACCACTGGTTCGGCGAGAATCACTAGTGATTCTCGCCGAATCTTACTTGGCACCGTTTTGAGGTAGCCAGAAGGAGTCGGCGAGAATCACTAATGATTCTCGTCGATTCGGCGAGAATCACCAAGTGATTCTCGTCGAATCGGCGAGAATCACTTGGTGATTCTCGTCGAATCGGCGAGAATCACTTGGAGATTCTCGTCGAATTTTCCTTGGACGAATTTTCGTCTTCCACCCAGGAGCTGCTCCTTGACCCATCCATGCTCCTTGTCTTCTCTTGCATATGAACGGCCCTGTACTTGAAAGTAAGTGCACTCCAATAGAGAGAGTACATGTAGGCCAACACACTGATCTGCTCAACGAGGGATTACGTCTTGCAGACCCGTGTATATTGACCTACTGCACCCTGACATTGGTGTGCACTTAGCATGGAGGAGCTGCAAGTACAACTTAAGATGTTTCATCAAATACATTGTGAATTCATCTTAGATTGACAGGTGGCTTCCTCAAATCCAGGTAATTGTGGATACAATACCCAACAATCTCCCCCTATTTGACGAAGCCAAAACCCTACTAGCTAAGATGAATAACACCTATCAAATAATAAACATAGCATTCAGAAATTAAACATGCAGCACAAGAGAATATATGCAACCAGATCAGGACTTGAGTCATTCACAAATTCAAATATATATACCAATATATATATATACACATATAATCTCATAATTGTTCATATGATAACAATAATCATTAAATGTTCTTAAGACAAAGTGACAAGCTATAAGTTATTGACTATTTTTCCTTAGCTAAGTCACCCTTAGGATTTTGAGCCAAGTACTTCTTGCTTTGCCTCTCCATGTATTCTTTGGGCTTCGGGTAATACCTAGGAGGAGGAACTTTATCTGCATCCTTGTTGTTTCTGAAAAAGATGTTGCGTTTCGCTTCAAACGTTTTGTGCGTTTCCCACTCATACTGGCTATATACTTCGTTTTGATTGATCTCTCCTCTTTCTTGCAGCCAGAAGGTGTCTAAGATGATGTTCCTTGAAACTGGACTCCACCTTTCGTTTCGCACATCCTCCTCACTCATTCTGATTCTCTTCTCAGCTAGAGTCTCCTTGGAGGTCCATTCCTTAACTTTTCTCTTTCCCCTGGCTTTTGCTAAGGCCTCTTGGTCAAACATGCTCCTCAGTTTAGCTTTGGAGGGAGCCCTAGCATCAGCATCATTTGTGGGAACATCTGCAGCACTTGTACTTAAATCCTCAGCAGCACATACTCCCTCAGCGGCCGTAGATGTCTCAGGAACATGAATACCTGCAGGATTGTCAGGCAGAACGACGCCTAACGTACCTAACGCCTGTTGGAGCATCCACCAGCAGCTCTCATAGACATATTTTCTTGATTGTGCGAAGTGTGTGCTCATGCTTTCTTGAAGCTCGGCCAACTTAGCTATATACTCTTTCTCCCCCTTTTTGGCTTCGACAGCGATGCAGTCTGCATAGGAATGTAGGGAGTCATCAATATGCTTGGTGGTCTTGGAGAATTCAGAGACCAAGGCCTGCTGATTGGCGTTAAGAGTTACCATATTACCGTCAAACTTCTGAATGTTGTTGGCTACAACATGTGCATTCTGATTCACGACAGCAAGAGTATCAGTATTCTTTTTCAAACCGGTCATTAGAAGTGTGACAGCTTGTCCGGCCTCGGTGTACTTTTCTTCAAATTTCTTCTCCATCACATCCAGTTTATGGTTGATCTCAACCATATTCTTGAGCATCAGATTTTCAGAAGTCTTAATCCTTTTCAGCAGTTTATTCTGAGCGTTAGCAAAGGAGTCTTTGAGTTCATTCACAATTCCCTGAATGACATTTACTTTGTGAGTGGCTAGCTCATCTCGTAACGGAATAGTCGGAGGCACTTCTTGGCCTTGCTCTTCAGCAGATGCATCTGTAGAGCTGGATACAATCACAGTCTCTAATGGAGGAATGCTGGCGGCCTCTGGAGATTTATCGGACTCCCCCTCCACTGGTGCATGCTTTTCAGATGGAGGTTCAACAAGATCCGGATGCTCCAATACTTCATGCCCCTCGTTCCCATCTTCCTCTCCGTCATCATCCAAGAAATCATCTACATCAGCAGCCTCTTCCAATTCTTGGTCAGCAGTTTCCAGTACAGCATCACTTTCTTCTTGAATTTCGGCCATAGCAGCCCTGGCCACTTGGGCGATTTCAGATCCTACATCAGTATGCGAGGGTAGAGGCTCCCCCTCGATTCCTGCAGTCAGGGTATCAGGAATTTCACCGGGGGTTACTGCTGGAGATACTCCCTGTTGCTCTTCCACTGCAGTCTGCTCAATACGCCTCTCCCATCGATCAAACACACTTGTGTCCATCTTCTTCAAGTAGTGGAGAGGGACACCCTTACTCATGTCGAATTTGTCTCCATTTAGCTGGTTTAGATATAGACTTAAGATGCGGCCAAAACTTGGAGAGCCCAAGGTGTCCTTGATCTTCTCGAACAGCAACTCCCCCCAGTTAAACCTCTTGCGGCAGACGACGGCTATCAGGATCTTGAACATATCCCCTGAGATATGGTCATGAGAGCCTGGCTTGCAGATGAGCACCTTTCCAATAATATCGGACAGGAGCTTCCCTTCTTCATTCATCTCTTTTCTCTTTATTGACCGAGTTCCCCGTGGGAGACCGCAGAATAAGAGAGTTCTGGTTCTGTCCTCGTCCTCCAGGTAGTCCTCATGCTCCGAGCTAGAAAGCTGCAGGTAGCGAGTCAGCTTGCTGGTAGACAGCTTGACCTTTGCCCCAGCCACCTTGCTTTTGATTACGGAGTCGCCATTTCGGAGTCTTGCGGTAGCGAAGAACTCCAGCACCTCTTTGTCCAGGATTTTGCAAGGGTACTCCAGGACGAAGGTTAGCCCAGCCTCTTCCAGCATCAGAATGATGTTGCGGAATTCGTCCGAGGCGTGAGAAAACCCAGTTCGAACCAGCTCGCAGCCAGAGACCAACCCAGCAGTTGTCCTTGGAGCCATTGTAGATCTAGAGAGAGAAGCCCTACTCAAGGCGTTAATGAACTTTCAAAAATAAAGCATCACTAGTGAGCGCATCCAAGTACGGGTGAGGAAGAGGTTACCTAATGGCGTATACGGTGAGTTAGTTCGAGTGGAGAAGAATCGAAACTTGAAGAGTTCGTCGGTGAAGGCTTCGGCGGGATGCTTGCGGGAAACCTTTGATGGAGGCGAGCTTTCCAGCAGGAGTCGGCGAGGTGTCCTTCCGGTAAGTGTCCCTTGCGGCGATTAGTGGCCCCTCGGCGAGTGTCCAGAGGAGGAGAGTCGGCGGGAGCTTGCTAGAAATTTTCACGTTGATGTTTGGCGTAGGCGAGGAGCTTGCTACGGGTCGTCGGGAAAGCTCTTGCGGGTTTCGGCAAGTCTGCGGAAGAACTCTTGCGGGATATTTGCTGCGACGTGAGGCGGGAGTCATGAAGAAGGTGAAGGGTTGGCGGGATTTGACTAATTCGGCGAGATTTGTCTAATTCGGCAGGATTCGTGAAGAATGCGAAGGGTCGGCCGAATTTGTCTGACAGGAGATTTGTTTAATTCGGTTTCTGATACCATTTGTCTAATTCGAAATTGAGAGGTCTCTTGACTAGAAATTTTCACGTTGAGAAGCTTGCAACATTTTTGAAATTTTCTGATGTCAAGTCAATATAAAGATGATAAATACATGTATATTTTAAAGTCAATCTATTTGGATTTGAACGAGGCTTTTCCAAAAACTTCTTGATGTCAATTGTGAGTTGTCGAGATTCACGATGACATATCTTCGTTAACCCTTTATTGATGTGTAAAGGTTTGCATGCATCGAGTTAACCTATCCTTAGAGGTGCACACATACATGTATAAGCATAAGTATAAATATACACATGGATAGAAATATATATATATATATGAGGATGCAATATGACGCAAGTCCTTGAACTGATCAAAATTACCTGGGATTTTGAGAGTCATCGTTTTAGTCCCTCAGGTAGAACATATCAGAAGCTCAATGTGAGTATGCTCAAGTAGATATCATATCTGTTATTTCAGACGCTTGCTCCAATTTAGTCTTGAGCCACCTACTGTCTAGTTCCCATCATATTCACGGGAACTTAGACTACCCTGCAAGAAAGAATTACTTTACCTTAGGAACCCAAATCATATTGGGTCCTAGGTTCCTGTTAGCATAAGCACGCCACTGCCTTCCTTCAGAAAACCTATCTGGAAGACTACCTCTGTCCCGAGAATGTGGATAAGCCCTTGCCGTGGGCACAGAGGGGTTGTGCCAACAATCGATGGCAAAGTGCCCCACTTTGCCGCAGCACCAACATGGGTGAATGTTGTATCGCCGTTTCCGACCTGATCTAGTGACTGATGTAGTCACGGTCCTAGGTCTAAACGGGATAGGGCATGATCTTGTCACAAAAATTCCTCTTCCATCGTGACACGTGGAAGGGTGGAAAGAATGCATGTTGTGAGCTTTATGAGGCCGGGAAGGTGGTGCCATTCTTTCAGGCATCTCCCTTACAGAGGCCCCATGGAACCTGACATCATGGCTTCTATCCTCTCTATCCCGTGTCCTCGAGTGGTGAGAAGTCTTCTGTGAGCTGGGACATGCAGATCCACACTGTGTTGAGGCAGTGGCAGTGAATACGAAGGGCTCAGAATGAGCCTTAGGTATTCTCTCGTGGGTGGCCACTCCGGTCCTTGCACTCCGGGTGTCTCCACATGGGGACAGATCACCCTTGCAGTGACCACGACTATTCCTGTGGTCATACCTGAAGGCATGATGAGTTGCCTTCCTGCCTGGAGTGGGGGGTCGGAATACCGTTTCCCCATTTCTCCACGAATTGATAATCCGGGAGATCCACCTGTTTTCTTGCTTTCTCTTAATGGCATCAACCTTGGAGAAGTTTGATACTATTCTTTTCTCATTCTCTAGACTACTCTCTAGAGCTGAGATCTTAGAGTCCTTGGCCTTGTTGGACGCCAATTGGAGAACCAACAAGACCTTCAGTTGAGCAATCTCTTGAGCTTGCTCCTCAGCAAGTAGATTGCTTGACTGAAGGGCTCTCTTCAGGGAATCAGCATTTTCTGAAGGAGGGCAGTTCCTGTCTTCAGAAATTTCAAGAGATACGGGGCAGGATGAAGAAGTTACCTGCATTTCTGTGTTATTGTCGTTAGATCCAGTGAATATTGTTTCATCCACATCAGAGCTGCTTTCCTCACTGTCCTCTTCAGTCTCTGACACAGACACTGGAGCTCTGATGCAGTCAGAGGGATCCTTGCCTTCATCTTCAGAAGTGAGGACCCCCACATACGCTTCATCCTCTGATTGACAGCATATTCCAGCTTTCTCTGACCCCCCCATCAGCTCAGAGATCATCATCCACAGAGATTTAGTCGTTCTATATTTTTCCAATCTAGAGCGAGAGGCTCCTGACTAGATATCCATGATAATTTGACGAATCCTCTCGTCCAAGTGAAATAGTGATAGTTCCGTCTCTGACATCTCAGCAATGCCCATGGGCACTTGGATCCCAGAGTCGGAGGTCTTCATTGGAATAAACGGACCCTCTTCCAGGATGAAGGATGCTCGAGGATCGATAGCATCAAGGTGAAATGACACTCTCATTCTCCAGATGGGATAATAATCCTTTGTGCATGCGGGGAGTTTGAGTGGCGGTATCTCATAATCCAGATCCATGCTTCTGACACTGGTGGCAGGATTCTACTCAAGGTGTTAACCTTTTTGAAGAGCAACCTGCCTCTGATACCACTTGAAAGTCCACCTAGTGTCAGCTATGTGCACCTATAGGGGGGGGGGGGAATAGGTGACGAGTAGCGCTTTTGCGGAATTTACGAATATACCTGCACAATAAAAATAACAAGCACAGTACACAGAATACACAGGCAATTTATAGTGGTTCCCCGACTTGGGTACATCCACTTTCCCCCTTCGACCTATCTCCCCAACAAGGGACGACTCGGTCACTTCTCCAACGGGATTGAAATCCAATCCCTGCACTACCGGAAGGAACCCTTCCACACGTGAGAGTCAACACTCCCACAAAACGGGTTGCACCCAACCCTTACAACACGGAACAATCGTTCCTTTACAACAAAAGTAAATATAGAATGTATACGAGATACAAACTTCTTTCGGAGACTACGGTGTTCCTCTTCGTTCGACAACGTGTTCGTGAAGTCAACGAAGAGTCTACAACCTTGGTCTCTCTTGGAGAGTATCTCCCCGGAACCGGCGGCGGCAACACGAGCGGCGGCTAGCTTCGGGATCGGCGGCTATGATGATGAGCGGCTGCTGAACTTGGAGATCCAAACTTCGTTGCGAAGCAAGCTAGGTCTACCAACGGTCACTCTAGGATCAGTCGTCTCGATCGATTCGGACGGGGGAGTTTTTCCCGGTCAACAAATCGAGAGACAAGAGATCTCCGGATAGACACGTGAGACTCAGAGCTTTGCTAAGCTTCTGTCGTCGGAGATCACGAAGGATTCCCGAATGTTGACGGCGACCAACGTTCCCGAGCGCGACGGCGGCGGTGGAGAGGAATCGCGGTTTTAGGGTTACGTCCCGGCTCGGTTTCTTTTCTCTTTTTTTTTACTGTTCAAAAATACCCGAATATATATACTGTAGATAACTCCAATATGACCGTTTGTGGGACCCACAATAGAAATCCCTAAATCCCGGTCCAGTAAATTGACAGCTGTAGAATCCGGTTCAGGAACATCCCGAGAAAACGCTAAGTGAAAATCGGCGAGAATCGCAGGTGATTCTCGACGAATCGGCGAGAATCACCAAGTGATTCTCGACGATCGAGAATCGCTAGTGATTCTCGACGAATCACTTATTGATTCTCAGCGATTTTCACTTGGTATCCATGATCTGCTTAACCACTGGTTCGGCGAGAATCACTAGTGATTCTCGCCGAATCTTACTTGGCACCGTTTTGAGGTAGCCAGAAGGAGTCGGCGAGAATCACTAATGATTCTCGTCGATTCGGCGAGAATCACTAGTGATTCTCGTCGAATCGGCGAGAATCACTTGTTGATTCTCGTCGAATTTTCCTTGGACGAATTTTCGTCTTCCACCCAGGAGCTGCTCCTTGACCCATCCATGCTCCTTGTCTTCTCTTGCATATGAACGGCCCTGTACTTGAAAGTAAGTGCACTCCAATAGAGAGAGTACACGTAGGCCAACACACTGATCTGCTCAATGAGGGATTACGTCTTGCAGACCCGTGTATATTGACCTACTGCACCCTGACATTGGTGTGCACTTAGCATGGAGGAGCTGCAAGTACAACTTAAGATGTTTCATCAAATACATTGTGAATTCATCTTAGCTTGACAGGTGGCTTCCTCAAATCCAGGTAATTGTGGATACAATACCCAACATTTAGGAACTATTACAAGCTATTACAAGGGCTAAAGCTAAAGCAAAACAAGACATGAAATAAAAAAGGGAGAAATCTCCTTACATAGCTTTAGAAATCACGGATGCAGCCCACAAAAAGACACTAAATTGGCCCAAAAATCTGAACCCTTGGACCTTACAGAACTGGGCAATTTATAGGCAAAAAATTCTAAGTACACGCCCTCGGTCACGGGCGTGTAGGGGGGGCGTGACACTACTATTCATGAAGGCGGCCGGCGATTGGACAGGAAAGTTGACTTCGGGCTGAGTTCGCGGCAGTCACGCCCCAGGTCACGGGCGTGACTCGGGGCGTGTCGGGGAGGTAGAACCGGGCGCGGGTTGCGTCAAAAGTCTTCGGCAGCATCTTTTCGGGCTAGCTGGAAAGGTCACGCCCCAGGTCACGGGCGTGACGCTGGGCGTGACAGTTGGTGTCGACACTCGACGAATGTCGAGCGGAAAGTGTCGAGTCGAAATCGTCGAGCAGAAATTGAGTCACGCCCCAGGTCACGGGCGTGACGCTGGGCGTGACAGTTGGTGTCGACACTCGACGATCGTCGAGCGGAAATTCGTCGAGAGGAGAGGACACGGGCTTGGGTCACGCCCCGTGTCGGGTGACACGGGCGTGACCCCAGGCGTGTCAAGCTTTTTTTCTTTAGAAATCGTCCGTTTTCACGGGAAATGCACAGTCACGGCCCGGTCACGGGCGTGACCAAATTGTCACGGGCGTGTACTGCCCAATTTTAGCAGATTTTGGAAATTTTTCTGCAAAATAAAATAAAGCAAGTTAGTAATAAATTTACAAGAATAGGAGCATTTTATTGAACAAAAATAAGTAAAAACGACAAAAATAAATGAAAATGACTAAATTAATGTGCACAAAAATACGTATAATAAATGAAAATGACTAAATTAATGTGCACAAAAATACGTATATTTACAAATCATCAAATACCCCCATACTTAGGCTTTTGTTATTCCAGAGCAAAAGTTTGAGGTGAATCTATAAGAAATAAAAAAAACTCTAAGTTTTAGCTATCGCTTAATCAATTATAAGAGAGATCGAAATAAATATACGGGGAGTAAGAGTTAAGTCCTAAAATTATGTAGATGATTTAAATAGCGCAAAAGTTTTGGCCAAAAGACTTCTTGATGTAATCAAATAGAAGGCAACATTTGTAATGGTTAGATTAACGAAAATAGTTTGGAATTATAAGAACTCTAGCTTATACGAGTGCTACCGGAAATAATACAATTTACTAATTATGCTCTCAAAAAGATTTTTGAATTAATTCTAGAATCGTGTAATTGGCTAAGGGGGTAGTGGGTTTATGAAGAGGGTTTTGATATTTGAGGTGAAGTAATTTTTTCTCGAACCTTCATTTTTTTTTTCTTTTTCTTTTGGATTATTAGGAAAACGAAATCTTATTTTCCTAATATGATTTTTGTTTTTCAACTTCATAAGAAAAATTAACCCAATGTATATTTGTAGGAGTAATGAATTTTATCCTCTTACTCCATATATAATCTTTTTAAATTATTGGGTGCCTATGTTTACGGAACGAAATCTTAATCACATTGACATAGGATCTTTTAAGGATAGAAAATTTTATCATGCCAAGTAGGTCATGAAAAGTAAGGGGAGAAAAGAAAACTAGATTGTAATCCTAAAAATTTTTGAGAGCAACCTTAATAATTTGTACGTTCCAATTTTTTTCAGAATGCTAAAAGTAAGTATAATTGAATTCTATAGTCGTTATTTCCTAACATAATATACGTGCTCCTATTAATGAAAAATTAGAAGTAGTGCCTAAAACGAGTTCGCTAGTTTTAACAAAACATAAAAAATTCTTTAAAACTTAACCCCGGCTATTTAAATTTTTCAATCAATAATTAATAAACGGGTAGCAAACAGAGAATTAATCAAATTCACATATAAATAAACTCAAAACTGAATTTTTGGATAGCAGAAAAGTTAAGTATGGAATATGTAATTTATTTATTTCAAAACATTTTTTTTTTATTTTTATAGTTTTTGTTATCATTTTTTTTTCATTTATTATCTTTTTTTGTATTTTTGTTTTTCTCAATTTTTTTGAAAATTTTTTTGTTTGAACTAATATCTTTTTTTTTGTATTTTTTTAAGAGAATTTTCATTTATGTACAAAAATATGGGAGAAAAAGAGAGGTTTTTACAAGAATGAGAGAGAAAAGAGTATGTACGAAAAAATATGTACAAAGTGAAACTAAATAAAATTTTTTTGTTGTTTTTGAGTTTTTTGGAAAAAAGAAAGAAAGAGAACAGAACAAAAAAAAAATTTTGGATTTTTTTTTTTCATTTAAAATTTTTTGTTTCATTTTAAGATGTTTTTAAATTAAATTTTTTTTTGTTTTTGTTTTGTTGTTATATGTATTTTTTTTTGTATTTTTTGCAATGCAGAAAAATTGAAGTGCAGAAAGTAAAGCACGAAAATACCCTCATACTTAAGTCCAACATTGTCCCCAATGTTGTATCGTAAGTATGCGGAACAGAAAAGAAAGATAATATGTACAAAGAAAAGAAAGGGAAGGGGGTAGAAGCTTCCCTGAAACGCGTAGGGGGAGGCCGATCAGAAACCCTGAGGGTCGGTCCGTTTTGGATCGACCACCTCCTTTCCGCTACGGAGGGTTATAGCGTTGGCGTTCTCCCGCGGATTGGGCTCCGTGTTTCCCGGCAGTGCCCCGAGCGCGCGCTCGGACATCATCCTCGCCAGCTGTCCAACCTGTTGTTCGAGTGATTTTAGCGATCCGGTGATGTTCCGGATATTTGACTCGTTGGACGCAATATACTTCGAAAAATTTTCCTCCATCGGGGAGGGTTTCGGAAGAGGAGGAGGAGGAAGAAATCCGGGCGCATAAGAAATAGGGGGACGCTGAGCATTATTCGGGTTGCTCCACGAGAAGTTGGGGTGATTCCTCCAACCCGGATTATAGTTATTACTATAAGGGTTGTTGTTGGGGTTGAAGGGAGGACGACTCGAATTTCCCATGAAGTCCACGAACTCTTCAGCCACGCAGACGTTAGGGGGAATAAAATAAGGCGGAGTGGAGGAGGCAGCAGACATCTCCGCCACCTGCTTTGTTAACCTTTCAACTTGAAGGGTCAAGAGAGCAGTGGCATCCACTTCAAAAAGACCAGCCGCCGGCTTTGGCCATCCCCGCGCGACGTTCCATTGATAGGCGTTCATATCCATCTCTTCGAATAAAGCCTGGGCGGCCTCGGGGGTTTTGTTGTTAAGCGTACCCCCGGCAGCCGCGTCAATCATTTGACGCGTCTGAAAATTCAGCCCATTATAAAAAATTTGAACTTGCAACCACGTTGGCAGCGCGTGGTGCGGGCAATGGCGGAGGAATTCCTTAAACCGTTCCCAAGTCTCGTATAGAGACTCAGGATCGTTTTGCACAAACGAAGAAATGTCCGCCCGCAACTTTGCAGTTTTTGCGGGCGGAAAGTACTTCGTTAGGAACCGTTCCGTCAACTCAGCCCACGTGGTGATACATCCTCGTGGGAGGGCATTCAACCACGCCTTGGCTTTGGACTTAAGGGAAAAAGGAAATAAGCGCAAATGAATGGCGTCATCAGTGACGCCATTAATCTTGAAGGTGTCGCATATCTCCAAGAAATTAGACAAGTGGACATTCGGGTCCTCATCCGGCAGTCCATCGAAATGCACGGCATTTTGGACCATTTGAATGACACTCGACTTTATTTCAAAATTATTATTGGCCACCGCAGGGCGAACAATACTCGACCCAGAATCATCCAGGTTAGGCCGGGCGTAATAAGACATAGTACGCTCGGCCGCCGGGGGAGGGTTATGCGCGGCCATAACTACAACAGTAGGTTCTCCGATAGATTCCTCGGGATCTAAAGAAGGATTTCGGCGTTGAGATCGAATACGCGCAAGAGAGCGTTCGATCTCAGGGTCGAAGTCAAAACCTTCAGACTCTGAGGGTTGTCCACGGGTCATACACCCAAACAAAAATAAAACAAAATAAACTTCTTTTTTTTGTTTTAAAATAAAGTTTTTAGTTTTTTTTTTTTTAATAAAATAAGTAAAATTAATAGACTCCGGAATTCGAAATAGCAACTCGAAAAGAGACTCCCCGGCAACGGCGCCAAAAACTTGATGGCCCCGCGAACAGACTCTTACTGTGGTTGGTTCGGTGAGTCGATCGCCGCGGGCTCGCTCGGGTAGGCAAGTGCACCTATCGCAAGTAGTACTCGATATTCGGGGGAATACCGAGGTCGTATTGTTCTCGGGGTCGTGTTGACTATTCTTACTCCTCCGGGAGGACTATTATTTTACTGAAAGTAAGGTGGAATTTTTTACTTAATAAAAGACGGAAAAGCAAAGGAGCGAAAAAACGATTTAGAAAATATTCGACGAAGGGTTAACGCTCGGCATCGAATCGGATTAAGACTAAAACAATTTTTAATAATAAAAAGACTTAGTTTTCAAATTAATAATAAGGCAACTTGGCCGTGGAGGTTCCACAAATGTGAGCGCACTTATCTCTAGGAATATTGCTCACCTGAACGTTAAGACTATTCGACCGAACGTTAGTCCGACGAAGGATTCCTCTTAACGCCCGCTTTACGCTAAGAACCCCGCTATTGGGTGGGGAACCCAATCCGGTAGAATTACGCTAGTCCTCTCTCGAGGGTATGCACGCAACTCTATTTACCCAAGGGTGATCAGTCCATATGCACGGCCTCTCGGCTAGCTAGCATATGGACTACGAAAATAGGGCCCACACATCGATTATGTGGTCCTACGCGTCGTAAACCCGGGGTAAACCTTAAGTGCTTAAATTAAAATGAAAATAAAGAGCTTCAATTATTATAAATCATTTCAAATGTCCCAATGCTCTTCGATGTCGAGGCTAATAGCGATTAGCCACACATCGGTATGGGGACGGCTTAAAATTTAGTGAGCCGCGAGTTCGAAATTAAACACTAATGATTATAAGAAGGGGACATAAAAACAAAACAATCATTTCGAAAGCTAAAAAGTTAACTAAAACGAGAACTCACGCACACTCCAAATTATAAATTAAACAGAAACTAAGTTACACATAAAATAAAATTGCATATTTCAAATTTGCGAGTCCCACTCAAACGAGTGGGGCGGTAAATAAAAGCTGAAAATTGCAAGTCCTACTCAAACGAGTAGGACTGAAATGAAAGCGAGTCCTACTCAAATGAGTAGGAGAAAATAAATGCGATTACAGGGCTATAAAGTCCGGCCATTTAACACAAGTGAGTAGGCGGAAAAATAAAGAAAGAAAATTTACAAATCCTACTCAAACGAGTAGGCGGGAAATAAAGTTCGGCCATTTAACTCAAGTGAGTAGGCGGAAAAATAAAGAAAGAAAAATTACAAGTCCTACTCGAACGAGTAGGACTGAAAATGAAAACGATGCGTCATTTAACTCTTAATGAGTAGGCGGAAATAAATACACACAGACACACACACTCCATATGAATTTCAAGAAAGCAATAAAGCTAACACCTACACTCACACACTCTACAAAATTTGAATCAAAGCATAAAAGAAAGCATTAAAATTTAACACCTACACTCACACACTCTACATAATTTGAATCAAAGCATTAAAAATTATACTCATACACTCACACACACAACATGAAAATTTAAGAAGAATTAAAAGAAAGTTTATTCTCATACACTCACACACACTAATAACAAAGAAAAATTAAAGTTACCTAAAAATGAAAATAACAAGATTTCTACTCTTAAAACTTACCCAAAACACATAAAAAGAACAAACAAAAAGAGAATGAGCAAAAAGTTTTACAAAATAAAGTCAAAATCAAAGGTTCTCAAAAATTAAAATTAAAACTTTTTCATTCTTAAGAATTTATAAAAGTGATAAAAAAGGTGAAGAGAAAATGAAAAGAACAAAAGATGTTTTACAATCCTAAAAGAAAAACTAAGTAAAAAAAAAAACAAAATCACTTTTCAAACCTCATTTATGAATTCATAAGAATGAAATCCTATTACTTTCAAAAAAAAGACAAGGTGAAAAAGAGGAAAACCTATCATCCCTAAGCATGAAAACAAGTTAAAAAACATGTAAAGTAAATAAGTTACACTCATACACACACACACACATTTCATAAAAGAAGAACAAAATGAAGAACAAAGATAAAACCAAGGATAAAAAGGAGAAGGAAAGTGGGCACAAGTGTTCATTCCAAAGCTAAATATGAAGAGAAAATCTAACATTTTATTGATTTTTAGGAACTATTACAAGCTATTACAAGGGCTAAAGCTAAAGCAAAACAAGACATGAAATAAAAAAGGGAGAAATCTCCTTACATAGCTTTAGAAATCACGGATGCAGCCCACAAAAAGACACTAAATTGGCCCAAAAATCTGAACCCTTGGACCTTACAGAACTGGGCAATTTATAGGCAAAAAATTCTAAGTACACGCCCTCGGTCACGGGCGTGTAGGGGGGGGGGGGGGCGTGACAGTACTATTCATGAAGGCGGCCTGCGATTGGACAGGAAAGTTGACTTCGGGCTGAGTTCGCGGCAGTCACGCCCCAGGTCACGGGCGTGACTCGGGGCGTGTCGGGGAGGTAGAATCGGGCGCGGGTTGCGTCAAAAGTCTTCGGCAGCATCTTGTCGGGCCAGCTAGAAAGGTCACGCCCCAGGTCACGGGCGTGACGCTGGGCGTGACAGTTGGTGTCGACACTCGACGAATGTCGAGCGGAAAGTGTCGAGTCGAAATCGTCGAGCGGAAATTGAGTCACGCCCCAGGTCACGGGCGTGACGCTGGGCGTGACAGTTGGTGTCGACACTCGACGATCGTCGAGCGGAAATTCGTCGAGAGGAGAGGACACGGGCTTGGGTCACGCCCCGTGTCGGGTGACACGGGCGTGACCCCAGGCGTGTCAAGCTTTTTTCTTCAGAAATCGACCGTTTTCACGGGAAATGCACAGTCACGGCCCGGTCACGGGCGTGACCAAATTGTCACGGGCGTGTACTGCCCAATTTTGGCAGATTTTGGAAATTTTTCTGCAAAATAAAATAAAGCAAGTTAGTAATAAATTTACAAGAATAGGAGCATTTTATTGAACAAAAATAAGTAAAAACGACGAAAATAAATGAAAATGACTAAATTAATGTGCACAAAAATACGTATATTTACAAATCATCACTAACCTCTCAGGATACCTACATAGTGGCAAATGGAAGCGGTGGGTTGGGCCTCACCCACCTCTAAACCGATATCAACACTACCAATCAGACCTATCGTACGCCTCAACGCTGGTGCACTAAGCAGAGATCTTGCGTACTCTTACCAGTTGTGCACCGGACTTTATTTGGCCAAGTGCAAAACCACACCTGCCAAGCCAACGTATTGGTATCGGTGTGACGACTCTCTAATACCGATGACCCATAACCTTATATATTATGCACATGCAACATTAATGTATTTCCCACCAAGCCAATGCTCCCCGGACTATTCCGTCCGTCACAACTATCTACCGAGCTATCGGCTCGCCAGGCTAACCTGCCCATCACCAAACCACCAAACCTACCGCACGTGTGAGCCAACCTAACTACCACAACACCGAGGAGTTTGAGTGTAAGTGTAACTCTATAGTATTTCTAATTACTCTTCTATTCCATTTATTCATATGGCTTACGTTAACCTTGGACTGCCCAGGGCATTCCCTGTGAAGGGCTCTCGAGGGCACTAGGAACTACGATGGGCTGAAGCCCAAAGCTCTTTTTCGCAGGGTACTTATTATTATTGAATATTACCCAATTCTCGATCCCTTTTAATATTATTATGGATCTAACCCTAGTGTATTTTTACTCTCTCTCTCTCACTCCACAGAAAAGACAATCTTTCGTCGATCTCGAGCACCTCTTAACACTATTCAACTGAACCCTCTCCTCATCATGACTCCTAATGAAGCTCTCTTTTTCTTTTTTCACTTTACCAAGATCAGTAAACCTATAACCCATCTGCCTATGTCCATTCCACATACTATCACAATTTCGTAGTTTTACTAAATACAGACCAACCTAAGCTATACGATGTACATGATAGGATGTACTTCAAATTTTCATTCAAATGCCCTAAGATAATTATTGTGGGTCTATCATGACACATTTAGACTAAATCCAGAGACTTGTAATTTTCCTAATTAATTTAGCATTTATTAGATTTTCCCAAATGTTAGACAATGGGTAATTTTAAATATGAAGTACTAGATTTCCTTAAGTTATGGCCACCCAAACATTATGAACACTATATGACAGCAATATATCAGTATATACCAAATTTCACAGATTTATATACATGTAATGACTTCTAAATAATTAATTCAAGGTAATTCAAATAATTAGAGTTAGTGAAGGGAGGAGCACCATAAATCATAGTCCAAAATTTATATAAAAATTACCAGGTACTTATAATAATCATAAAACACTACTGACAAAGTTTCATGCAATTCCAATGTCAGCGAACCATGTATAAAAATACTTCAAATAATTTCATTAAAGTTCACCTTGTGAAGCAACATTCTTATAAACTCATCAAAATACTTTTCTAGACTTTATTATGTCATAAAAGTTTCTCTGGCCAAGTAAGACAATTTTCCAGCAAGATATTGTATTTATTATCTATTTTCCAATATAAGATGCACTAGTTCACTTTACACATGAAGTACTAAAAGGGAATGCCCAAATGATCCAAATAATTTACTAGTACCTCGAAATGATATTTAATTAATCTTGCCAGAGTTTCATATCATTCTAGGTTAATCTAACCATGGTTACTTCAAAATCATCAAAAATGGCAAGGTGGAGATTATACCTACAAGTATGAGCTATTGTTTTCCAATCATCCTATAGTAACTTCCAGTGACTCATATTGTTATAAAAACTCTTCTACCAAAATTTCATAAGGATCCAAGGTCATATGACCCTTCAATATTTTCATAAAAGGTATAGGCCTAAACTATGCCTAATTGGTTTATGTTATGTGCCTAAGTCTAAATGTCACTAAATTCCTTCCTAGGGCATTTCACCACACTAAGCTCACATGGACTAAACACCAAGTCCATACAAGGACATATCACCACATGTCCTTCACAAACCCCCAAAGTTCAACCTTTGGGTTTGAACTAGGGACCTAGGGCAAATAAACCTTAATCCACCCCAAACTCAATGTGATGGTGTTTAATGTCATAACAAATCAGTGGCCCAAGTTTCAACCTCTGTTGAGGTGATTTGGTCACTCCATACCACAAGGGGCATTTTACCCTAATTAACCCCCTTTGGCCTAGGCTAGGGTTTACCAAATTCCAAACCAAATCATCTCCAAATGGGATGAAATTTTATACAGAGTCCTATATTGACCCAAAGGACCACTCCCCAAAATTTGGGAGGGTTTGGAGGTCATTAGACCCTTTAAATAATTCATACATAAATTATTAAATTTCTACAAAAACTTTAGAAAAATGTTTTCCATAAATTCCCATTTTTGGATATGTTATAGGTATATGTAAGAATAACCCCCAGACAAAATCACAAGTCATTTAGATGGCTGAATAGGTGGGAGCACTCAAAATAATCTCTGAACAAGCCTAGGTATATACCTCACCAACAAGAGTGTTGTGGTCTGACCAGAACTCTAAATTGGTTCAAACTAATTTTAAATTAAGCTAGACTCATAGGACTACAATGTTCATATTTGCCACTTTTCTGAATAGGCCCCTAAGTATTCTTCAAAATTACTTTAAAACAGCCCTATAACGGTGATAGAAAATGAAATAAGATGAATTAATAACACGAATCTTAAAGCATAATCGTGTGACTCCTGGCTTTCTTCTTCCTCCAGCCAAAGGTTGTGATTAACCCGACCTAGAGCACTTCCAAGTCAATTTACCGGCCACCCGGCCACCTCCCTGGCCAACCACCACCACATCCGTTGAGGTGAGGGCTATCGGCTGGAGGTGGTTTGGCCGCCAGAGACGGCAGATTCCGGTGAACCCGACACTTTCGTTTTCATGGAAAACTAGTGGAGAAATTCCACTGGATCGTGCTCAATTGAGCCCGATTCTCATCTCTAAGTATTCCTAAGATCTAACCCATGAAGAACGAGTAGAGGAGGACCTGATTTGCGGTCTGAAGACGTGCGCTTTGCCTCCTCACCATTTCGACCACTGAGCTTCTAGCTCCTCTGCAACCTCTACACCAACCTCAACGGAAATGAAAACGAATCAGAGGAAACGATTGCCCTTGCACTGGTGAAGGTCCTTAAAGAGGGAATTTGGGAGAGGAGGCTTGTAACTCCCAAATGTCATTAAACTCCTTTAATGGTCATTAACTCCACCCCTTCGGTTTCAACCAAATTAAGGGGCTGAACCAAATTAATGGACGGCCACATAGAGAAACTCCTCCTCCCCCTCTGTTGGAACACCCTATTACTAATTTGGGTCAGGATCACTATGTCTTTAGGAAACCTATTTTGACCTCCTGTATAGCTCTAAAGGTCAACTAGAATTGAGTCTAAGGGTTAGTAGTTAGGTTTGGAAGCTGCCATCAAGACCAAGGATTTTCAGTTTGAATACTAAGTCATTTCATCGAGCTCAGTACGACGAATCGTCGAACTCCAGTCGACGATCGTCTAGCTCAACTTTGACGGATCGTCGAACTCCATTCGACGATCGCTGAGCTCAACTCCAACACATCGTCGAACTCCATTCGACGATCTGCGAGCTCAGTTCGATGATCTTGACTCAGTATTGATTCTCTATCTCTGAGCTCAGTTCGACGATAGTTGAGCTCAGATCGACGATCTCTGTTGCTGTATAAGTCCAAATCGCTGAGCTCAGTTCGACGATAGCAGAGCTCAGTTCGACATTTTTCTGAAGAGTTCAAGGATTTTCTAGATTCAAATTCAGAACAGTTAAGGAGTTATTCAACAATTAATTCAGAAGATTTTCTAGCCGTTTTCATTTATTCTGGACCAAGTTTCAAGGGATTATCAAGGAATGTCTCTTTGGACTTTCCCCTAGAAGACAATTGCAATTAAGGAAGTCAATTAATGACAGGTCAACTGCTATTCTTGACAGAGGATCATTTTCTATTCAGAACCAGAGAATAAAATACAAGATTTTTGAATATAACACAGACAACACAGATAACACAGACAACACAGATAAGAAGAACAAGAAATAATATTCTCTGAACAACATCTTTCTCAACATGATCTGTGCACAAAAGAGAAAAAGAGAAAGTGTTGTAGACATTCTCTGTCTAAAAGAATTCATACAAGAACACACCAAGGGAGATCAACAAATCTGAAATCTTCAGATCCCCTTTTGATTCAAGTGTTCAAGGCCAACATCTTTCAAGACTCCAGACACCTAACATTTCAGCTGTTGCTGAAATCATTAATTGCTGGAGATCAAACTTCTGAAGGCCTATCACCCTACAGCAAAGCTTCATTTCCTGAACATCTCAAGAACTCAGAGGGAGCTTTGACAACATCAAATCCACATAGTCTTCTCAGCTGCTTTGAGAAAGAGAAGACTTCCATAACTCTCTCATCCCCATCTCTGTAAAGGGTTTTTCAAACTCCCTTCAAATGTTTGTGCTTGGTTTTTGAGCACCTTATCAAAAGCTCATTGGTGGCAAGACACCTGATCAAAAAAATCTGATTTGGTTTTTGAGCACCTTATCAAAAGCTCATTGGTGCCCAGGACACCTGATCAACTCATCCTGCAGTGGATTCCTACCTAGGGTGGTAGAAGAGTGGATGTACCCAATCTTAGGGGAACCACTATAGCTCCTTGTGTCTTCTGGCTTGCTTGTCTTTATTTTTGTTTCTGGCTGTGATTATTTTATGATTAGTTAGGATCTGTGATTAGTTTCTTTTGTAGGTTGTAATTAGTTATCTGATGTGCTTAGGTTTATTATTTGCTTCCCTGTTCACTCAGATTACAACAACTGTTGTAAAAAGTTTTTAAGCACCATACTCTATTCACCCCCCCCCCCTCTAGAGTATTTCAGATCTAGCTGCACTTTCAATTGGTATCAGAGGGAGGTTGGTTAAATATACCACATATCAGTGGTTGCATAGGCTAACACCTGAACCCCAACATCCCTAGTTAGATCTGCCTTTTTTAGATTTTATTATTAGATTTTGTTTTCACCAATCATGGCCCAAAACAAAGATTATGCTAGCACCAGACCTCCAGTGTGCAATCTGTCTAAGTTTGCACTTTGGAAAGCAAGGATTAGATTATACATGAATTCTATTTACGAGGATATTTTTAATTCTGTTTTGACAGTTTGTCCAAGACCTCCAGAGAACACAAGTACAAATGTTGTTCCACCTCCATCAGGAACAGATGCTGATATCAAGAAGTGGAAGGTTGCAGATGCAAAGGCTATGAACATCTTAGCCCAGACCATGTCTGATGACATCTTTCAAAAGGTGGCTGAATGTAATTCAGCAAAGGAAATCTGGGATAAACTCTCTGAAATAGTCTCAAGCTCAGCTGATGAAAGAAAGGACAGGAGATCCCACCTCATATCTCAATATGAGAATTTCAAGAAGGGAGAAGCTGAATTAGTTGGAGATATGTACAATAGACTCAGTCTGATAGTCAGTGAACTCAGGACTTTGGATAAGAAGATATCACTGACTGAACTTAATGACAAAATCCTAATGTGCTTCCCAAGCACTTGGGACTCAAGAATCTGGCCAATCAAGGATGACAGAAGTCTGAATGAGATCACCACAGAAGCTCTTTTGGGCAAGCTCAAATCTTATGAGCTCCTCATTAAGAACAGAGAAGAAGAGCAGAAGGCTGCCTCACCAGCCACAAGAAAAGAGAAGACAATAGCCTTCAAAGCAACTGAAGATCAGCCTGAAGACAAAGTCACAGGCAATGATGAGCTGCTCAGCCTATTGGCCAAAATATTTTACAAGATGGCCATAAAGGACTTCAGAAAGAGATCATACAAGGAGCATGATAAGCCAAGGTATGATAAGTCAAATAATAAGGAAATTGTCTGCTTTGGTTGCAGGAAACCAGGGCACATTATACCTGACTGTCCAGAAAACAAAAACAAGGACAGAAGGGACAAGAAAGAAGGAAGAAAGGAGAAAGACTTCAAGAGGAATGGCAATGGCAAACCGTCCTCCAGCAAGAACAAACACACAAGGAAGGGATTTGTTGTTGAATCCTGGACTGAAACTGAAGAGGAGTCAGAAGCTTCATCCAGCTCCAGTGATGATGAAGATGATGCAGAAGAGAAGGAGTTCTGCATGATGGCAATCAATGCCTCTCAACACAATTCAGATGAAGAAGAGTCAGAGTCAGACTCAGAGACTCAACTTGAAGAAGACCAGGTAATTAGTTCATTTGATTTCAATTCAGAGGACTTTAAATCTGAGTTTAAAGCATTATGTTTAGACTTGCTAAAATCTGAGAAGGAAATTATTTCTCTCAGAAATCATTTATCTGAACATAATATCTTAAAGTCAGAAAACCTCAAACTCTCTAAGGAGTTGGAGTGTTGTAGGGAGCAGATAGCTTCACTGAAAGGTGAGCTATCAGAGGCCAAGAAGCTTGAAGAATCCCTTAATGGGAGAAGTATCAAGCTGATGGACATCACAAGCACAGTGAACTCCAGATTCAATAGTACACTGGGCTTGGGTGCTTCATCCAGCCAACCTATAGTTCTAAAAACCCCAATCAAGTTCATTTCTGATAAAGGGAAGGGAGTTGTAGAGGTAGCTAGGAAAAATTCTGATCTGCCTAAGAAAACTAAGTTCCAGCAGAAATCGTCGAATGGAGCTCGACGATCGCCGAACGCAGATCGACGATCTCAGGCAAAATCGTCGAACTCAGGTCGACGATCTCTAATTCCTGAACTCTGCCATAGTCGACCGTCGAACGGAGCTCGACGATCTGACCCAAGATCGTCGAACGCAGCTCCACGATCGTCGAACAGAGATCAGAGCTCTAGAAATTCCTTCAAGGGCAAATCAAAATCCAATCCTAGGGGTCCGTCATCCCACAGATTTAACCCTTGTACTGAATGGATAATACCTCCAAGGAGATATCATCCTGAAGGTTATAAGAGTCAACCTGGGATGTCTTTTATTTCTGAGTTTAAAGGTTATCAACCTAGGCCCAAGGTAAACTGGGTCAAAAATAAGTGAAATGTTTTATGTGCAGGTGAAGACCTATCCAACATCAAACCAGCAATGGTACTTGGATAGTGGGTGCTCTAAGCACATGACAGGAAACAAGGACAACCTCACATCCTTTAAATCCAAGCTTGGACCCAAAGTTATTTTTGGTGATTCAAACTTTGGACAAACAAAAGGATATGGTGCAGTCTAAATTGGGACAGTGACATTCAAGAAGGTAGCTTATGTGGAAGGACTGAAGCACAATTTGATAAGCATCAGTCAGCTATGTGATGAAGGCTACCAGGTGACTTTCAGCAAAGCTTTATGCAAGATCAAGTCAGAGGACAACACAACTGTGCTGACAGGTAAAAGGAAAGGTAACATCTATCTAATAGATTTTCTTTCAACAGATGTAGATATTTGCCTATTCAATTCTGTTTGTAGACCTAATATTTTATGGCATAAGAGACTAGGACATTTGAATCTTAGAACTATTGCTAGACTATCCGAGGACAACCTTGTTAGAGGACTACCTTCTAGCCCCTACAAGAAGGAAGGACTCTGCAAGGCTTGTCAATTAGGCAAGCAAACTAAAAATAGTTTTAAGTCACTTAATAAGAGTGATTCACCTAGGATCTTGTATCTGTTACACATGGATCTTTTTGGACCCATTACAGTACAAAGCCTAGGAGGGAAATCTTACACCTTAGTAGTTGTTGATGACTTCTCTAGATTCACATGGGTGTTCTTTCTGAGGAAGAAGTCTGATAACTTTAAGTGTTTGACAGAGTTTCTCAAATGTATACAGATTGAGTTCAATACTCACATTGCCCTGATCAGAAGTGATCATGGGACAGAGTTTGATTCTCTTCTTATGCAAGAGTTCTGTCAGAGTGAAGGGATCAGGCATACTTTCTCAGCTCCTAGAACTCCTCAACAAAATGGGGTAGCTGAAAGGAAAAATAGAACCCTTATTGAATCTGCCACTACATTGTTGTCAGATGCTCACCTTCCTCTATCTTTTTGGGCAGAGCAGTGAACACCTCCAACTATGTGCTGAATAGAAGTTTAATACATAAACTAAAGGGCAAGACTCCCTATTAATTACTCAAAGGGAAGAAACCTAAAGTTGATTATTTTAGAATTTTTAGCTGCATTTACTATATACATAATAATGACAAGAGATATTTAACAAAATTTCAAGCTAAGGCTGATGAAGGAGTGTTTCTGGGATACTCCATGATCAACAAGGCTTATAGGGTTTATAATAAATCATCTCTAAAAATTGAGGAATCTGTTCACATATCATTTGATGAATCTAACATGTCTTTCAAGGAGAAGAACACTTCTACCATAGAACCCTTGCAGGAACACTCTCTTGTTGAAGATTTGAACAAGTTACAGGTTACTCAAAAAGAGGAAAGCAGTGAAGATGAAGAAAGCATTCAACATATTGAAGAGAAACAACTTGAAGCGCCAGTTGTTGTACCACAAGAGGAAACAACAACACAGGTTGGTGAACAATCAACACCCCCTGTTGATTTAGTAACATCAAGAGACCATCCAATTTCCCAAATAATTGGAGACATCTCAGCTGGTGTGCAAACCAAAAATCAGGTCAACCAAAACCTGTTGCACACTTGCTTCCTATCTCAAATTGAACCTCAATCCATTCAAGATGCAGAGCAAGATCCACGCTGGATCATTGCAATGCAAGAAGAGTTGCATCAATTTGAAAGGAACAAAGTTTGGGAACTAGTGCCAAAGCCTAAGGATCACTCCATTGTTGGAACAAAGTGGGTGTTCAGAAATAAATTGGATGATCAAGGAGTAATTATAAGGAACAAGGCAAGGCTAGTTGCTCAAGGATATTCTCAAGAAGAAGGCATAGACTATGACCAGACTTTTGCACCAGTGGCAAGATTGGAAGCCATCAGAATCTTCTTAGCTTATGCTGCACACAAAGGCTTCAAGGTATATCAGATGGATGTAAAGAGTGCATTTCTAAATGGAGACATCAAAGAAGAAGTTTATGTCAGACAACCTCCAGGTTTTATCTCTCCAACTTATCCTGATTATGTTTTTAAGTTGAACAAAGCATTATATGGTCTCAAGCAAGCTCCTAGAGCATGGTATGAGACCCTAGCATGCTTCCTTCTGGAAAATGGATTTATAAGGGGTAGAGTAGACCAAACTCTTTTCATTAGAACTCATAAGTCTCATACCCTACTAGTACAGATTTATGCAGATGATATTATTTTTGGCTCTACTGACTCAAAATTGTGCAGAAGGTTTTCCAAACTAATGCATTCTAAATTTGAAATGAGTAGCATGGGTGAGCTATCCTTCTTTCTAGGATTGCAAGTCAAACAACATGCTGAAGGCATCTTTATTTCTCAAACCAAATATGCAAATGAATTGGTCAAGAAATTTGGTATGTCTGAATCATCTTGCATGAAAACACCTATGCCTACCAATGTTGTATTGGATGCTGATGAACATGGGAAACCTGTTGATCAGACAACATATATAGAGCAATGATTGGCTCTTTACTGTACCTTACAGCTAGTAGACCTGATATAATGTTTGCTACATGCATATGTGCTAGGTTCCAAGTAAGCCCTAGAGAGTCACACCTAACATTAGTTAAAAGGATTCTCGGGTATGTTAAAAGTTGTCCAAATCTAGGTCTCTGGTATCCAAAAGATTCAGCATTTGAATTAACTGGATTTTCTGATGCTGATTATGCTGGATGCAGAATTGACAGGAAAAGCACCAGTGGAACTTGTCAGTTCCTTGGTGACAGACTTGTCTCTTGGTTTTGTAAGAAACAAACTTCTGTGTCAACTTCAACTGCTGAAGCTGAATATATGGCTGCAGGTCGTTGTTGTTCACAAATCTTGTGGATTCAAAACCAACTCCTAGACTATGGCTACAAGTTAGAGAAGTCTAAAATCTTTTGTGATAACACCAGTGCTATTTCTATAGCTCAAAATCCAGTCCTCCATAGTAGGACAAAACACATAGAAATTAGGCATCACTTCTTAAGCGATAATGTTGAGAAGAATAAAATTGAACTTCAATATATCCCAACTGATCTGCAAAGGGGAGATATTTTCACCAAACCTTTGGATGAAAAGAAACACACCTTCTTCCTAAATCAGTTAGAAATGTTAGATGGAGGAAGTCTAAAATAAGTTCCAAGATTTTAAAACTTTAAAAATTGACCAAGACTAGGCAAACATCTTGATTTTTCTTAGTGTCTAAAGTGTTTTTCTGGTCTCTGAACTGCGCTCGATGATTTTCCCCCAGATCGTCGAATGGGGATCGACGATTTCCGAAATCGTCGACCTGAGTTCAGCTCTTCTCAGATAGTCTGAACTATCTCTTCCGGTCAACGATCGTCGAACGGCGCTCGACGATTTTGTTCTCTGAACGATCGTCGAACAGATCTCGACGCTCTCCAATATCGTCGAACAGAGATCGACGATATTGAAGACCTTTCAGATTCCTTTAGAAGCCCCGATCGTCGAACTGAGTTCAACAATCTTTCCTTTTCTGCGTCGAACCCTAATATAAAATTTATTTTTCGCCGTCGTTCTCCTTTTGCGCTTTCAATTTCTCTGCAAAAATCTCTCTTTCCCTCCAAACACCTCTACACTTGGTCGTTTTGTTTGTTGATTTTTGCATGTAACCATGGCCGTCTCTGTTGCTGTTCTTGCCGCAATGAAATTCGATGCTGGATTTGACATAGACATGGAGTCTTTCAGCACCACTGATCAAGTTTTTCAGAATATTCTGGAACTGTTCAAGGAGCAGAAACTTGCTACCATCATGTCAACAAGAATCAAGCTGGCTGCTGATGAGATTAAGGAGTGGGTCTACACTGCCCACAACCAGGACCAAAACACAGTAGTTGGTTCAATTTCTGGAATCCAGGTACCCTTGACTCCAGCTATTTTGACAGAGGTTTTTGAGTTAAGTTCTGGAAGAGAATCTGTTGATTTGTCTGGAGAGGAATTCTCTGATCTGCTTGCAAGAATGGGTCACTCTGATGCTAACCCTAGCAAGCTGCTGAAGAAGAACCTAGTTGTGTAATACAGGTTCTTAGCTGATGTAGTAGGAAAGGTTTTGCTGGCCAAGCATTCAGCACATGATACTATCTCTAGGTATCAGCTGTGCTTGATGGGAGCCATTGTGGATAAGAAACAATTAAACTGGGGAGAGGTCTTCTTTGACCTGATTAAAAAGAAAATCAATAAGAACTTTGTGAATTTTGGGAGGATCCTAGGGCTCTTTCTTCAGAACAGATGCCCTACCCTGCTTGTATCATCTGGGATACATATTAATGCATCTAAGAGGCTGTCCTGTGCCCTCTTTGGCAAATGGGACAGGCAGATAACCAAGCCCAGCAGGCCTTCTGTAAGCACAACTTCAGGCACCAGGATTGTAATAGTCACTTCCCCTCAAGTCTCTGCCCCTGCAGATGACTTGTCTGCTGCTGCTTCTCCTCCTCCTACTCCAATTCCATCTCCTCCAGTTCCATCCACCATTCAAACTCCATCCACTATCATTATCTCCAGCCCATCTCCAACATCTATTCCATCTCCAATCCCCACTCTTCCAATCACAGAAGAAGTATTCCATCCATTACACCTCTACCCTCACCCAGACATGGAAACATCATCCACCATTCCATCCTTCAATCTTCTTGATGATTCCTTCATGGATGATTCACCCTCATCTCCTCCTGAGCTACCCTCCTCATCAACTTCTTATCAACAACTTCTGCAAGACATTATTGATCAACCCACCTTCACATCCTCTATCTCAATCCCACTGTCTTCCATTTCCACAATCCCCTCACCTCAACCATCACTTCACCCATACACCAGCTCTCCACCACCATCACCAATTGCTCATCCATCCCTCTCTACCTCTGCTCCAGTCACTGCTGAGCAAGTAGACATTCCTGCCCTAGCTGACCAGTTATATGAACTGCTAGCCCCCAAGCTATCACTTCTATTGGAGACCTCCTTGGCTCCATTACTTTAGTCAGTGGCAGCCCTTTCTGCCAGGCTATCCTCTCTATTTCCTCAGGCAATCCCTTCTTCAGTGTGCCTTGATCCAGCTATTTCTGAATCTAGGCAGGGGGAGATGCCTAATGAAGTGGTGAAATTGCCTGTTGTTTCTTCAGTTGTTCCTGCTGCTGCTGCTGTTACCCCAAATCAAGCTCCAGTTTCAACTCCTCCAGTTGCAATCTTTTCAGTAGACCTCAGGACACTGCTCTCAGATTTTGATTCACTTTATTTCATTTGTCTTCCAGAGATAGTTGTAGTCCAGCCCTCAGAGGATCCTTCCAAGGCCATTGTGCCCTTCTCTAGCTGTGACACCAGCATTATTTATTCATTCATAAATACAGTTTATTCTGCTGAGACTTCTGGTTCCAGCAATGCTGCTGCTGTTTCTGTTGCTACTGCTGTTTCTTCTGATACTGCTAATGCTATTCCAGTTTATGAGGATATGCAGACAGAGGCATATGATTTTGAGCCTTCTGTTTTTGCTGATGTTATTCCTGATGTTATTACTGATGCTGAGGCTCCTGTATCTGAAAAAGCTTTATCTGAAACTGTTGCTGCCCCAACTACTGTTATTATTACTACTGTTGTATCTTCTGCAAGGATTGCTCCAGAAACTTCTGTGTCTGTTGTTACAACTGCTTCTGCTACAACTTCTATTGTTACTAGTACTGTATCTGCTGCTGCTACAACCACTGCTATTTCATCTGCTCCAACTCAACTTCAGAAAGAATATATGAAAAAGATTGATGCTCTATATGATGAGCAAAGTTCTGAAAGTGATGAATTCAGGACTGATTCTGATGACTCCTCTGCCACTATTGCTAGGAAAAGAAAGGCAAGGAGCAAAGCCATGAAAAGAGTGCCTCCAGCCAAAGTCAAAGACACTAATGACATACCATATTACATTCTTCATGACTGCCCCATAACTGAGCATTGGATGTAGTATTCCAAGAACCAACTTAAAGTCATGAAGAAGAAGAGAAAGTATGAGAAAGGATCTTCTCAGTTTCATCATCCTCATCCTCCTCCACCACCTCCTCCTGATGCAGGTGCAGGTGGAAGCTCAGCTGCTCAACCTTATGCTAAAAGCCAAACCCCCTATCAGCCTCATGCAAGATCTTATTATAGGGGAAGCCAGTCCAGAGGTTCTCAATCTAGAAGAGGAAGCTACAGAGGAAGCCAAAGGGAATTCCAGGTTTACTCAAAAGGCTACTCCAGGCAACATCCATACTCCAGGGAAGGACAAGCTTCATCAGATACAACCTCAGGTCCTTTTCCCTATAAGCTGAAGGAAGTAGTCTCATCCAGAGCTCCTCCAGACAATCCATCCAACAGATATGAGCCTCCAGTTCCCTTTGAAGATCCAGAAAATAACCCTACTGTATGGACTACCAGGATGAAAGAGCTAGCTGCCCTGGATCAAATTAAGAAAGCTAAAGAGCAAGGAGAAAGAATAACTATGTAAGGTGACAATCATTCTGATTTCTGATTATTGTCTGGGATAATATATATATCTGTGGTTCTGCAATGTCCTGCTTATTGCATTTCTGTATTGTTGTTTTGTATGTTGTTATTTAATTTTTCCAAGTTCTATAAATAGTAATCCTAACCCAAATAGGGGGAGATTGTTGGAACACCCTATTACTAATTTGGGTCAGGATCACTATGTCTTTAGGAAACCTGTTTTGACCTCCTGTATAGCTCTAAAGGTCAACTAGAATTGAGTCTAAGGGTTAGTAGTTAGGTTTGGAAGCTGCCCTCAAGACTAAGGATTTTCAGTTTGAAGACTAAGTCATTTCGTCGAGCTCAATACGACAAATCGTCGAACTCCAATCGACGATCGTCTAGCTCAACTTTGACGGATCGTCGAACTCCATTCGACGATCGCTGAGCTCAACTTCAACAAATCGTCGAACTCCATTCGACGATCTGCGAGCTCAGTTCGATGATCTTGACTCAGTATTAATTCTCTATCTCTGAGCTCAGTTCGATGATAGTTGAGCTCAGATCGACGATCTCTGTTGCTGTATAAGTCCAAATCGCTGAGCTCAGTTCGAGGATAGCAGAGCTCAGTTCGATGTTTTTCTGAAGAGTTCAAGGATTTTCTAGATTCAAATACAGAACAGTTAAGGAGTTATTCAGCAATTAATTCAGAAGATTTTCTAGCCGTTTTCATTTATTCTGGACCAAGTTTCAAGGGATTATCACGGAATGTTTCTTTGGACTTTCCCCCAGAAGACAATTGTAATTAAGGAAGTCAATTAATGACAGGCCAACGGCTATTCTTGACAGAGGATCATTTTCTATTCAGAACCAGAGAATAAAATACAAGATTTTTGAATATAACACAGACAACACAGATAACACAGACAACACAGACAAGAAGAACAAGAAACAATATTCTCTGAACAACATCTTTCTCAACACCATCTGTGCACAAAAGAGAAAAAGAGAAAGTGATGTACACATTCTCTGTATAAAAGAATTCATACAAGAACACACCAAGGGAGATCAACAAATCTGAAATCTTCAGATCCCCTTTTGATTCAAGTGTTCAAGGCCAACATCTTTCAAGACTCCAGACACCTAACATTTCAGCTGTTGCTGAAATCATCAATTGCTGGAGATCAAACTTCTGAAGGCCTATCACCCTACAGCAAAGCTTCATTTCCTGAACATCTCAAGAACTCAGGGGGAGCTTTGACAACATCAAATCCACATAGTCTTCTCAGCTGCTTTGAGAAAGAGAAGACTTCCATAACTCTCTCATCCCCATCTCTGTAAAGGGTTTTTCAAACTCCCTTCAAAAGTTTGTGCTTGATTTTGAGCACCTTATCAAAAGCTCATTGGTGGCAAGACACCTGATCAAAAAATCTGATTTGGTTTTTGAGCACCTTATCAAAAGCTCATTGGTGCCCAGGACAACTGATCAACTCATCTTGCAGTGGATTCCTACCTAGGGTTGTAGAAGAGTGGATGTACCCAAGCTTAGGGGAACCACTATAGCTCCTTGTGTCTTCTGGCTTGCTTGTCTTTATTTTTGTTTCTGGCTGTGATTGTTTTATGATTAGTTAGGATCTGTGATTAGTTTGTTTTGTAGGTTTTAATTAGTTATCTGCTGTGCATAGGTTTATTATTTGCTTCCCTATTCACTCAGATTACAACAACTGTTGTAAAAAGTTTTTAAGCACCATACTCTATTCACCCCCCCCCCCCCTCCCCTCTAGAGTATTTCAGATCTAGCTGCACTTTCACCCTCAGAGGAATAAAAGCCCCAGAAAAGTGGGAGTTATGGAGCCTCCACGGCCATGATGGCCATTAATCTCAAGCTTTTCTCTCTCCTCCAATTCACCAATTCCAGAAGCTCAGTCTGATGAATTTTATACCATTCGTCGAACTCCGCTCAATGAATCTGCTCTATTCGTCGATCTCCGTTCGACAAATCTGCTCTATTCGTCAATCTCCGTTCGACGAATATGCCCTGCTTGACGAAGGCTGAACCTTGTTCAGCAACTTGCTCTATTCGACGAACTCTGTTCGATGAACTCCGTTCGATGAACTCCGTTTGACGAACTCTGAACCCAGTTCAGCAACTTGCTCTGTTCATCGAACTCTGTCCGACAAACGCTGAACCTAGTTTAGCAAAATTTCTTCGTTCGTCGAACTCTGTTCGACAAATATGCTCCTAATTCAAAAGTGGCTCAATTGGTTGAACTCATTTCGATGAATATGCTCCGCTCGTTGAATAATTTGCTGAGTTCGATGAATCTGACTGGTTCTATAATGGCGTTGAGTGCACTCGATGCTAATCAATCCATGGCGTTGAGTGAACTCAACACACTCAATGCCTTGAGCCAGATATTTCTGTATTTAAAATGGCGTTGAGTGCACTCAACGCCATTCAGTCCATGGCGTTGAGTGAACTCAACGCTCTCAACCCCTCAAGCCAGGACATTCCTCTATGTAAAATGGCGTTGAGTGCACTCAACGCATTCAACGTCAATCAGTCCAAGGCGTTGAGCACACTCAATGCACTCAATGCCAATCAGTCTATGGTGTTGAGTGCACTTAATGCACTCAATGCTAATCAGTCCATGGCATAGAGTGCACTCAACGCATTGAACGCCCCGTTCCCAAATATTTTCTAAGTAACTTCCCGACCTAAATCGTCGCCTCCTACGGTTTTATCATGACCTAGTCATGACAAAACCACTCCTAGGGGTCTAGTAGTTTGAGGGATGTTACATGAAAGGTCCTTCTTCAACTGTAATGTACATTCTAGGGTGAGTAGCTTCCATGAACTGCCTCACCATTTCTTTCCAGATGCCAAAGTCTTCCTTCCTATAGATTTTAATTCTTACAGCACTCAGCTCCTTATCGGTCATTCATGAACCCATGGAGACAGACTTCTAACTAACCTTGGAGACAAACTCAAACTGTTAAGCCTTTAAACGAGCAACCTCCCTTTGATACCACTTGAAAGTCTTGTTTTCAAGGCTAGCTTTACGCCTAGAGGGGGGTGAATAGGTTTTTGTCTCAGTTTTAGTTTTCTAATCTATTTATTAGATTACTGTGTCAGTTGAATAGATTAGATCAGCTTTCAAGAACATTCACAAATGACACAACACATTTATAGTGGTTTCCCAATCTTGGGTACATCCACTGTCCCTCTGCGTCTATCTAACAGTGTGTTAGATTCGGCTCTCCCTCCAGAACTAAGCTTCTTAACAGCTTACAACACCGATCCCGCGAGACCATACAGGTCACACAGACCAACAACTTAGGCATTAAGCCAACCCAAGTCACAAAGACCTATCACCTGAAACAAAGCCAAAAACACAGGTCACGAATACCCAGCCTTTATAGTACAGGCTTATAAACCCAAGATTCATTAAGAATCTTTACAGATAGCAGAAGTAAAGAATGAGATGTTAAGACACTAGAGCAAGCTCTGCGTCTCCTTCTTCTTGGACTGAGCAGATATCAAATCTAAGATACTGTTATTGAAGACAATATGTAGGCAGTTGAATCTCTCTTCAAACAGCTTCCTTTTTCCCTACAGAACTTGTGGGTCTGCTAGCTTCAGAACAGCTTCTGATCCTGCTGATGCAGATGGGGATTGCTTCAGCTATCTCATTCCCAGCAAGGTTCTCTGTACTGAACAACTTCTTCAGGCTCGACGAAAATGGCGAGGAAGAAGATGTAGTTCGGCTGCACTTTTTATTTTTAGAAAACCTAGACATGGAAAACCTTGATTTCCCAAGCCGATTTACTTCTTTTTATTCTCTGAAGGCCAATTGGGCAGTGGGTCCCCCCAACAGGATTGATGGCCGAGATTTAGCCAATTCAGCCCATGCTTTCCATTAATTCCTGCTTCAACGGCTCTTTGCTATGAGTGGGCCTCAACACTTAATGATGAAATAATCCTTGGTAATTGCAGAAGATATCAACAGTTGGCCCCACCAACATCTCTGGCACCATTTTCGCAACATTTGAATTTTGGTTGACTTTTGACTTTACTGACGTCAGCATGACTCAGCATCTGTGGACTTAGCCAAAATTCAATCATTAGTAACAAAGGCGTTGAGTGAGTAGACATCACTCAACACCACAACACTTAGACAACATTCTGTCTATCTAGGTACTGAGCTCGACGAATGCTGAGCTCCGTTCGACGAACGGTAAGATCAGTTCGATGAAAGCATAAAATTAGTTTGACGAATGAATAAAATCAGATCGACGAATACATAAAATCAGTTTGACGAACTGCGGGCTCAGTTCGACAAACGTTGAACTTAGGTCGACGAATCTGAGCTCGACGAAATCATAAAGTCAGTTCGATGAAATGTAGACTTAGCTCGACGTTTTGTTAAAGTTAGTTCGACGAACACTAGGCGCAGTTCGACAAACGTTGAGCTCAGGTCGACGAATCTAAGCTCGACGAAAGCCAAGCTATCCATGCATTTTGACTTAGCCATATTTCTGCTTCAAGGTGTTGATAGCGTCGAGAGCGTTGAGAGAGTTTGCCTCACTCAATGTTTTTTGTCATAGCAAAATTTTTTGTGCTTTGGCGTTGAGAGTGTAAGCTCCACTCAACGCCAAACTACTTAATAGAATTTTTGTTATCTGGCGTTGAGAGAGTAAGCTACACTCAATGCCTTTTATCTTGGTGTTGAGAGAGTAAGCTTCACTCAACGCCAAACTACTTAACAAAGTTTTTTTGTTATCTGGCGTTGAGAGTAAGCTACACTCAACACTTTTTGCCTTGGCATTGAGAGAGTAAGTTCCACTCAATGGCAAAGTACTTAACAAAATTTTTTTGTTATCTGGCGTTGAGTGAGTAAGCTACAATCAACGCCTGTGGACTTAGTCAAATTTTTGCTCAACATTTCTGTGGAGTTGACTGACACTACAACACTCAACGCTTTGAGTTGTATGTCGTTTAGTGAGTAGACCACACTCAATGCTTGTGCACTTAGCCACATTTTTAGCCAATTTTTCTAGGCTTAGACTGACTCAGCCTGACTAACAGCCTTTTATTGTATGGCGTTGAGTGAGTTGACTACACTCAACGCTTTTGTACATAGCCTCCTTTTTTGGCTATCTTTCAGTTAAGCTGAGATAGTCTCAACGCTATATGTTATATGACGTTGAGTGACTTGACTACATTCAACGCTTTTGTACTTAGGCAAATTTCTGCTAGACAATATTGAATCCATACCTCTAGTGTTGACTGAGCTTGCTCCACTCAATGTCTGTGGACTTAGTCCATTTTTATGTTATGTCCAGCAACCACTTCTTGTGTCCATATGTCCAATCAATATGAAATGGACTAACCTGCACTCAAAAACTCAAATGCACATCAAATACAGTTGATGTGTGTGACATTGACCTGTTTGACTTCTCACAAATCCAAGAACTTTATATTCATCGCCTTCAATCACAGACGTCATGGAGATGATGATTTTGTAATTGTAATATTACTTTAATCTATTAATGAAATCATATTTTCATGTTTTGATATATGCGTGCAATCTGTAGTTAAATTTGAAAGTTGTTTGTTAATGTGAAATCATAAACGTGTAAACACTGAAATGATCACATCTGCGAATTCAATGAAGTAAACCTGCAAGAATATAGTTTCTGTGAGATGTTGCTGGTGGTAACCCTACCGCCCCATGCTAACACCCAGAAAGAGAATTCTTGTGTCTAAAGTTTTAAAATCTTGTTATCCACATTAAATCGTATTCACCCCCCCCCCCCCTCCTCTAAGGCCACCGATAGATCCAACAAAAGCTCTCTTCTCAACATTTCAATGTACATTGAATAGTATTCGACCCATAAGTGGCATTATGTTGAATTCTCTTTTCTCTTCCATAATTAGTTCCTATGCAAATCAAGGCCCTGATTTAAATCCAATTAGCGTCGTTAATAATCCATTTCAAGAAGGTGATTATTGGAATTGATCCAGCACTAGTTTTCTTGAGGCCTCTTGCTCATATCTCTCATCAAAGGGTGATATTCTATAATGTTTCTTTAGCAGATCCCCCGCTAATCCGAGCGAACATTCAATTATTTGCTCCACATTCATTCTTGAGGGGACTCCTAATGGGTTGAATATCATATCAACGGGTGTTGCATCTTGCAAATAGGGCATATCTTGTTCAGACAAAATCTTAGAAATTATACCCTTATTCCCATGCATTCCAGCTACTTTATCACCTACTTTGATTTCACGTTTATATGAAATATATATGTGAAACCTTTCTGAATTATAATTGGAAACACCCTTTCTATAGATCCTTCTCACATCAATAACTCGACTCCTTGCACCTATAGGTAGTCTTAGAGAAATTTCCTTTAAAGTGGATACCTGAATACCAATTATAGCTCGTAATAATCTATCCTCCGGAGCATATGATGATTCGTCCATTGTCTGAGGTGTTAATTAACCTACTAAGATATCGCATGTTTCTATCCAAGATCCCAGGATGACAATTCCATTTCTGTCTAAATTGTGGAGTAAATGGGCCTCTAAATGCGAGATCTCCTTAGTGATTTTTTCAAGGCCTTGGCTTGTTACATGAGTCTGAATTTCATATTTACAGATGTGATAAGAAGTATAAATATCGTGATACTTATTAAATAATTGGTTAAGTAATTGAGTTTGTGATAATTTGTAAAATACATGTGCTTGAGACGGGGAAGCTAAGTTCCAATAAATATTAGAATTTTGATTCCCTTTTTCAATATTATAAATATTTAAAAAAAAATTATAGACAAAATCAAATTCATTTTATTTTTACTTATTTCATCAATTTCTTCTTCTTTTGATCTCTTTTATTGTTGTAAATGGATTTATTAGAGACTTTTTTTGTTGATTCAAAGAAAAGTTCCGCATTGACCTTAGAAAAGGTAATGGAACATAACAAAATATCTATGTATATTTTTAGAAGGCTGGAATGCCAACAGACGTTTGTTTATTCTCTAATTCACCCGACCCGATAGTACCCATTTTTATAACGTCTAGTGCCAAAGTCACTGAATGGGTAAGTCACCAATCCCTAAAATGGACTAGGTAATGTACTTTCTTTGTTGGGTTACGGGTACTGGTGAGTATTTTACCAAAGGTTTCTATCAATCTACCTTGTGTGATTCCTGTTGAATTCTATACTCGGGGGTGAGTGCAGGGCGGACGATTTCCAAACGGGCTGCATTATCTCGGTATCTGCGCCACCCATGGAATTTAAAGAACCTAAACAAGCATGAGTCATATATTTGGTCGAACGCCGTTTTTGCCAAGGTTGTATGTCTTTTTTCAGCCTACTTAAGTCCAAACCATTGTGACCCCTTAGAGGTTCTAACCAGGGAGCACGAAGATCCCAAAAATGCATAGTTTATCCCCCAAAAATAACCTCCGCGGTCGGAGAACGCATTAGATATTTACCTAAATAGGCCCTATTGTTAAGAAAAGTGAATTACTATTCTCATTAATAGCATTCAACCAACCAGATAACCATATGCTTCGACCTGCATTGAATATCAGGCTATTCGTTGAAGATAAGAGTACATCAAACCCATACAAAGTCTTTCCATGAGCAGATTGTATCCATTGGGCAAATATGGGTTCAATTAAGATTTTTTTTCTGGAGTACCGAAAGCAAGCATGACGTCGTTATGAACATAAATGTCCAAAGTATGAAACCCCAGAAAAGGCTGGCCCAACTTAAATGAGATATTATAGCTTCTTTATGATCTAATATTCTTGCCAATACATTATCCTCATTCATGACCCGTGGGCCTTCTACTTCCATGTGGCATTGCTCCGTTAGGATTTCGCCCATTGCGAAAAATTCCCCACTGGTGCCTCTCGTAGAACTCTGGGTCGTGTCTTAGTGCTAGTGTGGATGATCATCTTCTCGGACCAGCTACTGATCATCGCTTTCATAAGCTATTGCCTCACCAACTAGCTAATCAGACGCGAGCCACTCCTCGAGCGAATTCCTCCTTTTGCTCCGCAGCCTACGGGGTTTTAGCAACCGTTTCCAGTTGTTGTTCCCCTCCCAAGGGCAGGTTTTTACGCGTTAATCACCTGTCTGCCACTTTGATAGTACCACAATCCGTTCTATGTACAAGATTGTGTTGAGCTACTTCAACAAGTCAACGCGTGAGGTATCCAACATCTGATGTTCGTACAACAGTATCTACAACTCCTTTGTGGGCTCCGTAGCAAGAAATTATATATTCTGTCAAAGAAAGCCCTTTGTGTAAATTGCTTTGAATGGGTAAATCTATCATTTGTCCTTGAGGATCCGACATTAATCCTCTCATACCTACTAATTGGTGTACTTGAGACGCATTTCCCCTAGCCCCCGAAAAGGACATTAGATGGACTGGATTAGAAGGATCAGTCATCTGAAAATTAGGATTCATTTCTTGTCTCAAATATTCACTTGTATCATACCATATCTCGATGGATTGACATAATTTTTCTGCCACGTGTACATTCCCATAATGATGGTTTTTTCTAAAAGAAAAGTTTGTTGTTCAGCGTCTTGAACTAACCATCCCTTAGAAGGTATTGTTAAAAGATCATCAATTCCCAATGAAATAGATGTATCAGTGGCTCGCTGGAAACCCAAAGTCTTTACTTGATTCAGGATATGTGATGTATATGCCATTGCGAAATGATCTATTAATCTGCTAATAAGTCGCTTCATGGCAGTTCCATCTATCACTTAATTGTGAAAGACCAGATTGGTTCGTTCTGCCATAAGGACCTCCATATTCTGCTGAGTAAGATTCCACAATAGGCATGGGTCAGTGATTCAAAAACTTCATTTCCTCAATCTTGATTCACGCAGAAATTTAGAAATTATGATACCAGTTAAATCGAGGAGACCCAAATTTACACAAAACCAAGCCACTTCATATGAGTCATCGGCTCATTCTTCAACAGACACGCGGTCAGTGATCACATTCTCCTCTCACTGCTTGGGAGCTCACGGTTTCATGTTCTATTTCACTCCCCAATTGGGGTTCTTTTCACCTTTCCCTCACAGTACTACTTCGCTATCGGTCACCCAGGAGTATTTAGCCTTGCATGGTGTTCCT
This sequence comes from Platanthera guangdongensis, assembly GCA_039583875.1. Lineage (NCBI taxonomy): Eukaryota > Viridiplantae > Streptophyta > Magnoliopsida > Asparagales > Orchidaceae > Platanthera > Platanthera guangdongensis. Next base: position 91,281,730 of record CM077151.1, on the reverse strand, counting down.
TGTTGATTCACATGGGATTCCACGTGCCCCATGCTACTTGGGTCAGAGCGTAAGCTATGGTTCAACGTCCAATTATGAAACCCTTGAAAGAAAAGGATAAATCAAAATATAGCTACTATGCCAAAACTGGGTGCAAAGAACCAACAAGATTGACCCAGTGGATAAATAAGGAATACGTAAACAAAAACAGTAATTGGAGCAGAAAATGCAATTGCATTATAAGGTCGCAATTGAACAGATCGAGCAAGTTCGAATTGGCGTAACATGAAACCTATTAGCCCAAAAGCACCATGGAGAGCAACAAAAGTCTAAAACCGCCTAATTGACACAAACGAGTAAAATTTCCTTGTTCTTCAGGGCCCTATAGTAGCAACAAAGAATGTGCTAAACTATTAGCAGGAGTAGAAACCGCAGTCGTTAAGAAATTACAACCTTCCAAATAGGAACTAGCCAATCCATGGGTATACCATGAAGTTACAAAAGTTGTACCTATGAACCAACCCCCTAAAGCGAAATAAGCACAAGGAAAGAGCAATAGGCCGGACCAGCCTACAAACACGAAACAGTCCCTCCGTAACCAATCATCCATACTATCAATTGATAGTATTGGCAAGAATGTTGTGTTCCCTTCTTTGTTTATTTCTATTGCATTTGAAAGTGAGGTGTTAGATCTGAAATACTCTAGAGGGGGGTGAATAGAGTATTCTTAAATCCTTTACAGCTTTTGATGTAAATAAAAAATGCAGAATAAAATTAATAAAGCATAAAAACGGCAATCCTAAAAAGGCACAAACACAGCAAGAACAAAAGGAAGGGCAACCAGACAACACAAGAAATTATAGTGGTTCCCCAACCTGGGTACATCCACTCTTCTACCACCCTGGTAGGAATCCATTCAGATTTTTAATCAGGTGTCTGACACCAATGAGCTTTTGATCAGGTGCTCAAAAACCAAACCTCAAGTCTTTTGGTCAGGTGAATTGCAACCAGGAATAACTTTTGAAGGGAGTTATAACCCTTTATACAGTGGGGGGGTGAGAGATGACATTGTCTTCTCTTTCTCAATATACAACTAAGAAGACTTAAGTGGAAATGATGTTAGCAAAGAGCTCCCCCTGAAATGTAGAATGGTTCAGGAAAAACTGGATCTTTGCTTCAGGGTGATAGGTCTTCAATCTTTATCAGCCTTGACCAGAAAGTATTCAGGAACTTCTTGACAGATGGATTTGTTGTTGTCCTTTGAAGTGTCCTGGATTGTTGAAGAAAGAAGACTCTTGATTTTGATTTGGTGTTCTTCTTCTTCAGATAGCTGATGTTCTTCTGGTCTAGGGCTTCTTTTCTTTTGCAGAGTTATGTATTGAGAGTGAGCAGAGAAATCCTTGATTCAGACTGATTGTATTACTGACTGTCTGTGTGTTTGTCTCAGTCTATCTTGTATGAGGAGGAAGAAAAAAACCTTTTGTATTTTCCAGATTATCTTCCTTTTGAAATTTGAATTCCTCTGCATTAACTGTTGACGGCCTTGAGAATAAACTGCATTGATTTATTTCCCCAACTGTCCCATGGAAAAACGGCAAGCAATAATCCTGGAGAAGACCATAATCAATACTCTGTCTAACGGTTATATTCGGAGAATATTTTTGCATTGATTACTCAGGAATTATTGCAATAGGAAGGGGACAGAATGGAGGAAATAACTAAGTATAGATTTGTCGAACAGAGAACACAAATCGTCGAGCTAAGTCCACAGTTCGTCAAGCTGAGAATCTTGAATTCGTCGACTGGAGATGATTCTGGACTTAGGAAACTGAGAGGCTTCTGGATTAATAAGTTGAAGTAGAGAATCTATAAATCGTCGACCAGAGAACTAAGTTCATCGACTGGAGTCCAGAGAATAAAGTCTGGACTTGGAATGCTGAAGGTAGAGTTCAAAGATCTCGACCTGAGAATCAAGTTCGTCGAGCTCAGCTCAGAGAACTTTCTCTGAGATCGTCGAGCTGAGCACGACAATCGTCGACCTGAGTTCGACGAACGTCGAACTCATTTTACTGAGTCTTTGGAAATTTTCCAAGTCTTGAGTTTCTGGTAGCCTGATGATGGCTGGTACATGAGATGTTGAAACTAAGGACTTGGCCTAGACTCTAAGACACAACTATGACCCTGGCTATACAAGATGGGTCACAAGATCCTAACTTAGTGAACCTAGCCCAAATCAAACTAGGGATCCAACAATCTCCCCCTATTTGGGTGAGGTCACTAATTATAGACTCAGACTAAACTGAAAATAAGTAAAGCAAGAAAGCATATATCTGGCAGAGAGAACTAACACATGCAGCAGATATATATATACATAAGTTTTGTATCAAAAATAGAAAGAAGTTATAAAACATTTCAGAAACTAAATAGTTCAGAGATCATTTCTTCTGCTTCTTTTCCTTGGGCTTCTCCTCTTTACCTTTATCTCCAGGCTTGGTAAAAACAATTTCCCTGTTGGGATCAGCAGCTTGCACCTTAGTCATTGTCATATAAGCAGCCCCTATGATTTTCAAATATGTGGCCCTGGGCACTACTTCTTCTGGGTGCAATTTCATGTAATCATCAACATTGAAAAATTTGCTAGCTTTTTCAAACCTTTTGAGCTCTTCCTTCCTGTATTTAGACATGGTAGTATATTCTGAGGGATCCTTTCCTTCAGCTCTGGCTTTTTTGATCATAGAAAGGCCAACGAGTTCTTGGAACCTGGCCATCCTAGCAGTTATTGTTGTTTTTGGATCTTCAAAAGGTACAGGTGGAGAAGCAGGTCTGTTAGAACTTTCAGCTTGTTGATGTTCAAGAAGTTTTTGATGTTTTTGTTGTTGATGTTGTTGTTGTTGTTGAGGTTGGTGCTGCTTGCCAGAAGGATACTATCTTTGATGGCTGCTTTCTGAGGATGAGGACCTACCCTGATGTCTTTGATATGTTTGAAATTGGGTAGTCCTTTGAGAAGTTGTGCCTGAAGCACCAGCAGCTAGAGGAGGAGGTGGAGGAGGGTCCTTTATATATCTGTGAGTTGGTGGAGGGGAATATATTCTGCTTCTTTTTCTCTCTTTCTATTAATTCTTGGATAACCACATCCAAGCAGGCATTCCCTTATAAGGGGTAATCTTCTGAAGAATGTAGTAGGGAGTGTCATTTGCTGGATTTGGTTTAGGAGCAGGAGGAGGAGGTGCTTTCCTCTTCTTAGATACTTTCTTCTTCTTTGGATCCTCATCTGAATACTCATCTTCATCATCATCCTCATCTTCAGACTCTTGAGGATTATCATATAGATCATTCAAAGCTTTCAGGGCCTCAGCAGAAATAATAGGCTTCTCAGTCTGAGATGGAGCTGGAGGAGAAACCGCAATTGGATCTGGAGCTGGAGAGCTGTCTATGACAGTGATTTCAGCAACTGCCTTATTCTCTTCTTCAATATCAGCCAAGATCAAAGCATCAAGATCTGGCATAGAAGAGTCATCCATTACAGAGCTTGGTGCAGAAAAAGTTTCTAGAGGGGATGGAATGACTGTGAGCTCTGGAGCAGCAAAACTGTCTTTGAGTTGCTTGGCAACTGTAGGACTTATTGGAGAAGAATAGGGAACAATAGCCAAAGATGGCTTAGTATAGTCTGCTGGAAGAAAACTCAAATATGCAGTATCAAAAATTTTCAACAAATTACTAAATCTACTGTGGGATTTATAATGAAATCACCAGCAGTATCTGTTACTGACTCATCCATGTCCATGTCAGTTTCAATAAAATGAAAAAAAATCAATTAAATCTAACTCAGCATCTGCATCTGCTGGTACTTCTGTTGTAACTACTGCTACTGCTACTGCTGTGTCTTCTATTGCATCTGCTACTGGCTCTGCTGCAGCCTCTTCATCAAGCATCGCCCCCTGCCTGGATTCAGTGTAAACTAGAGCCAGGCCCCTTACTGAAGATGGGGCAGCAGTGAGGGCAGAAATCTGGGCAGAGAGGGAAGATATAGAAGTAGCAAGAGGTGTAATGGCCTCTGCTATTATGGTTTTGAGGAGGGGTGTGATGAGGGCAATGATAGAAGAAATTGTGGAGGGGTCCATTGTGGAGTTGCAGAAGGTGTTCCAGAAGGTGGTTGAGTGGAGACAGATGGAGGGATGGTAGTAGTTGGTGGAGTTGGAGGAGGAGCATCTGGTGTTAAATTTTCTCAAAGTGGTCAGCAAGATAGCCCAAAGCCAAATTAATATTCTCGGCAATACCTAGTTCACACTTTGATCTAGCGGAAAACCAGGGAGCAAGCTCAACACACCAAGCACATGGAAGAACTAGCAGATATTATATTCATTATACTTCTTTACAAGACGAGGTATACGTAGCGATACATGATTTCGCTAGTACAACAGCTATAACAGAAAGCACAAGAACAAGCCGGGCGGACAGCACTGGAAACCACCGAGACCGCCGAAGTCGCCAAGTCCGCTGAAGCCGCCCGAGCTGAAGCTGCAACACGCCGAATAGACACGGAGTCCGCCGAAGCCGCGAGGCCGCGCGGACACACCGTTATTTGCCTACTGCCGAGGAACTGAAGAACAGCTGCCTACCCGCATGAGACTGGCGGACAGGTTATTGGAACTTGCAAAGTTGAAGCTGAGAACTGACAAGTCGCAGAGCGACCTGCTGAAACCGCAGAGACCGCACACTTCCAAGTACTTGACCGAAGTCAAAGCCAAACTCCTGGCTCCTTGAAGCTAGCCGCGCGACCTGCACACAGCAAACAGTTAACTCTGATTCAATCCACGCGGACAAAAAACTGAGACCGCAGCACTTTGACAAGCCCCCCACTTACTGTTCACTCAGTTACTGTAGACGTGTCGGGGGGTCCTATTTATAGGCGAGGTGAGGAGTGTGGTCACCGCCCTAGTGGATAGAGACACCACCCCAGACCGCGCGCTAACAAACACCCGTCCGCCGAGTCCACAAGAACTTAGCCGGATTCCAAGGAATAAACCGCCAGGAGCAAGGCATGGAACACAACAAGGCGGACTTGCCTCACACTATGCGGACAAGGAACAGTCCGCACAGTCCGCACAGTCCGCAACATCACCGAAAGGACAGCCACCCCTTCAGCAACAGTCCGCACACAAAGAGGCAGTCTGCATAGTACAAGACCAAAACCTCCATCCTCCACAAGCCCACGACCAAAGGCAGAGTTAGCAACAGTCCTTCCGGTCACAGCGGACTCGGCGGATACAGCGGACACACTGGACTTGTCACAGAATATGACCAAGTCCAGTAAAACACAAAGGGCCTAACGCGAGCTTGGCATACAAGACTCAGTCCGCCAACACCCAAAACGAAAACGCCAACTCTCCTCCAGAGTTAGGCAGAGTCTGCAAGCCAACTCGCACAGCTACCCAAATGGCCAAATGTTGGACTCCACACACCAGTCCGCGCAGACCTCCACAGCATCTGCTGTACTTCCAGAGCTCGGCAAGGCCACAGCCAAACTCCTAAGTCCAGTCCGCAACAGCGGACACCGCGGACACTCCAGTCTGCAAGCCTCCCGCGGATAGGACCCAATCTGTCGGTTAACGCACAAGCTTGCAACACAGCCACTGAACAGAGCACTGCCTACAGCCTGCAAACCTCTGTCCGCTCATGCTGCTCCTCAATCATTCAAGCCTCCAACACCCTGTCCGCAGACAGTAGATCGTCCAGGCCACGAACACAGGCCGCACAGGTCGCTCCTTAAACAGCCAAGCCAGCACCCAAAACGCAACCAACAGTCCGCCCATGCCGAGGACGCAGACCGCTCAGGCCGCTCAACAAGGCTAAGCTAGCAAGGCAGCCAACGCCTTATCCGCAGACAACAGTCCACCCAGGCTGCGGACTTAGTCCGCATAAGCCGCTCAGAAGAACAGCCAGATCCAACTAGGCCTATCACCAGGCTGCATAACAGCAGTCCGCCCAGTCTGCCCAGTCCGCCGACTATGTCCGCTCAGGCCACCCGGCCTGCCCATCAACCACTTTCACTTCACAAATTTCAACACTCCCCCTTGAAGTGAGAAGTGGTGATCAAGCCCAGCAAGCTATGCAACCGCTCAAAAGGCCCCTTCGACAGTGGCTTCGTGAAAATGTCAGCAAGATTGTCTTCACTCCGAACATGCTCGACCAGAAGAGATACATCCAACACCTTCTCCCTTATGAAGTGGTGATCGATCTCAATATGCTTGGTCCTAGCGTGACACACTGGATTGTTTACCAGCTTGAGAGCACTCTCATTGTCACCCCGGAGTAAAGTTGGCCCTTGCACTTCTTCATGCACATCCTCTATAAGCCTCCTCAACCAGATGGCTTCCCGAGCAGCCAAGGCCGAAGCCTTATACTCTGCCTCCGTAGTTGAGACGGACACCGAGTCCTGATTCTTGCTACATCATGAGATGCTAGCTGATCTGCAAGTGAACACATAACCTGAAGTTGACCTTCGATCATCCGAATCACCGACATAGTCAGCATCCGTGTACCCAAGCAAGGCAAAGTCCGAGTCCCTTTTATAGAGAAGTCCAATGTCAGAAGTTGTCTTGACATACTTCAGAATGTTCTTTGCCGCCACTAGATGAGACTTCCTTGGTTCAGCCATAAATCGACTTACTCGGCCAACAGCGTAAGCAATGTCTGGTCGTGTAATCGTCAGGTAGATCAAGATCCCAACAAGAGATCTGAACACCAAGGGGTCAGGAAGAATCCTTCCCTCATCTCGTCGCAGCTTTAGCCCATGTTCCAGTGGAGTACAGCAACTCTTTCCTTCGCCCATGCCGAACTGCTTCACAATGCGATCTGCATATCCTCTTTGGCAAATGAGTATACCGCTCTTCTTCCTCTCCACTTCAAGACCGAGAAATTGATGAAGCTCTCCCAAGTCTTTCATCTCGAAGCGTATAGCAAGCTCATCCCTGAGCCTTTCTACTTCCTCCTTTGAATTCCCTGTGATGATCATGTCATCCACATACAACAGGACCAAGACTTGAAGCTCGCCCTTCTTCTTGACGAACATGCTGGAATCTGAGTTGGAAGCAAGATAACCGCGGAATTGCAAATACTCTGCTATCTTTCAATACCAAGCTCTAGGAGCTTGCTTCAACCCATAGAGAGCCTTTCTGAGCTTGCAGACATAGTCCGGATGATCTTCAGAAACAAATCCAAGTGGCTGATCCATGAAGATGTCTTTGTTAATTTCTTCGTAAAGAAAAGCATTCTTCACATCAATTTGTCACATCCTCCATCCCTTGCTAGCAGCCAAGGCGATCACCACTCTAACTGATGTCATCTTTGCAACCGGACTAAATATCTCCTCATAGTCTTCTCCATACTGTTGTGAGAATCCTCGAGCGACCAGGCGAACTTTATCTTATCAATGCTCCCATTAGCCATCTTCTTCAATTTAAACACTCACTTGCAAGTCACTGGAGTAATACCATCAACCTTGGGCACAAGATCCCAGGTTTCATTCTTCTTGAGAGCAGCAATCTCTTCATTCATGGCATCTTCCCACTCCTTGACTCCAGTGGCCTCATTGAAGTTTGCAGGCTCTCGCTCATCCAGAGGACCTACAAATAAGCAGGAGACGAAGCTCACTCATTCTCATCACAGTAACGAGCCAGTGGCTTAATAACCCTCTTCGATCTCCGAAGGGTTTGCTCCTTGCTTACTACATTCGTTGCTTCTTCAGGCTCAACTCCTACTTGGGGCAAGCTTTGAGCAATGCTCCCCCTGCTTCCTGAGTCAGAAGGCTCAGCCTCAGAGTTTGAAGCAATAGGAGCTGCTGGTGAAACAACAAGCTCCTCTTCCAGGCCTTCAGCAGCCACCATCGGTTCTCCATCAAACTTGCTTTCGGTTAGCTTAATCGAGCCACCTCCATACGACATCAGCTCGTAAAAGACAACATCTCTTGACACAACGAACTTCTTCGTCGCAGGGTCCATGCATTTCCATCCCTTCTTCCGCTCATCGTAGCCAACAAAAACAAGCTTCCTTGCCTTTGCATCCATCTTGGTCCGTGAAGCATCCGGGACATGCACATAGCAAGTTGAACCGAACACCTGAAGGTGTCCCACACTTGGCTTCTCCTTCAGCAACAACTCAAAAGGAGTCTTCATGTTGATTGGGCTGAGCGGCATTCGGTTGATGACATACGAAGCACAAGACATCCCCTCCGCCCAAAAGGACCTTGGAATGTCTTTCGCATGAAGCCAGAATTTGCAAGTCTCCGTCAGATGATGGATCTTCCGCTCCGCTACTCCATTTTTTGTGGAGTGTGAGCACAAGTGAGCTCTCGTTGGATCCCGTGCTTCTTGTAAAAGTTAGAAAACTCGGAGGAGATAAACTCACCACCGTTGTCTGTTCTAAGCTTCTTGATCCGCAAGTCAAGCCGGCCCTCCACCAACTCCTTGAACTTCACAAACAAACGGAAGGCTTCAGACTTCTCCTTCAAGAAATAAACCCAAGTATATCTTGAGTGGTCATCAATCAGGACAAGCATGTATCTACTTCCACCAAGGCTGGTCGTGACAGTTGGTCCCATCAAGTTGCCATGAATGCACTCCAATGATTGTTTGCTCCTTGTTTATGATTTATCAAACGGAAGGCAATGTGCCTTACCGTATTGATACCTCGTGCAAACATGCCCGTCACCAAAGGAGGACAACTTAGGCAAACCTCTTACCAAACTTTTATTAGTCATAGCCTTCAGCTTGTCCATTCCTACATGCCCAGCATCTCATGCCAGATAGCAGCGCTATCGTTGGCTCTCATACGATCAACATAAGAATTAGTAGCAAGAACAAATAAGTTCTTAACTCTCCTTCCTATATGAGCAACGTCAGCCTTAACCGCTGATACGTTGCGAAGGAACCTCACGTCTGTTGGCCCAAACAGAACGTGATAACCATCATCTACTGCATTGGTCACAGAGAAGAGGTTCTTCTTCATGCCCGACACGTGATACACACTCCTTAATGTGAGTGGCCCCTGATCACTACCCAAAGACATGACCCCCTCTTTCTCTACTGCATAAACAGTATTATCAGCAGTTATGATAGCTTCGTTACCTGAGTATGCATTCAGGGAAGAGAACTTCAATTTGTCTCCGGTGAGGTGATGACCACACCCGGAGTCCACGATCCACTCGTCGTTGAAGTCCTCAGCAGACAAGGCACGGACACAAGTGCCCGTCATGAAGGCACCACCCCATTCTGCTTCCTCACTCTTAGAGCAAACTTCCTCCTTGCCTGCAGCATGCCCAGGCTGCAGCTTGACCTTGCAGTCCCACTTGAAGTGCCCTCGCTGATGACACCTGTATCACTTCAAGTTCTTCTTCCAATCCTTCTTTGGAGCATCGCTCCTCTCTGGCTGATAAGAAGTTGAAGGCTCATTCTCAGCAGCGACCTGCTTCTTCTTCTTCCCTTCCCTTCCCATCTCTTCTTCTTCTTGCTTGTGAACAACGCTTCACTACCACCTTCAGAGACAGTCACTCCTGCCATCTGCCTTGTCAGACTTTCCTGCGAAGCAAGCAGGTTCTCAAGCTCCAGCAAGGATGGTTGAGTTGCCCACCCTTGAACAGATGTTACAAAGGCAACATATTCCTTCCGCAAGCCGCGGATAATGTGTCTTTTCAACTTAGCCTCTGAGATAGGCTCATCAGGGTCAAGCGTTGATATCTCTGCGCACAAGCTTTTCATATTCAAGAAGAACTTTGAGATAGTAAGGTCTCCTTGAGTTGTTCTGGCCAACTCATTGTCCAGAAACTGAAGTCTGGCCACATTCTTCCTATTGAACAACTCATCGATAGTTGTCCAAATATCAGCAGCAGACTCACATCCAATGATGTGATCAAACAGTTCTGGTGAAACGGCTCTCTTGAGAACAAACTCCGCTTTTGCATTTGTTTTTCTCCAGAGCCTCACCTGCTCAGCAGTACCAAACGCAGCAGTAACTTCCTGTCTGTCGTCACCACCGACGACCTCCCACAGCTCCTCGCCAAGAAGAAAACTCTTCATACACGACTTCCACTTCTTGAAGTTAGTCGTGGTCAAGAGTTAAATACCAAGACCCATTGCATAACTCCCTTCCATTGCAACAACCTTTGGTTAAGCCTTCAAAAGCACAGAGCACCAACACAGGTTGAATACCACTCAAGCACAGAGCAACAACACTGGTTGAACACCGCTCAAGCAACTGAACCTCCCTCTGATACCATGTTAAATTTTCTCAAAGTGGTCAGCAAGATAGCCCAAAGCCAAATTAATATTCTCGGCACTACCCAGTTCACACTTTGATCTAGCGGAAAACCAGGGAGCAAGCTCAACACACCAAGCACATGAAAGAACTAGCAGATCTTATATTCATTATACTTCTTTACAAGACGAGGTATACGTAGCGAGACATGATTTCTCTAGTACAACAGCTATAACAGAAAGCACAAGAACAAGCCGGGCGGAGAGCACTGGAAACCGCCGAGACCGCCAAAGTCGCCAAGTCCGCTGAAGCCGCCCGAGCTGAAGTTGCAACAAGCCGAATAGACACGGAGTCCGCCGAAGCCGCGAGGCCGCGCAGACACACCGTTATTCGCCTACTGCCGAGGAACTGAAGAATAGCCGCCTACCCGCCTGCGACTGGCGGACAGGTTATTGGAACTTGCAAAGTTAAAGCAAAGAACTGACAAGTCGCAGAGCGACCTGCTGAAACCGCAGAGACCGCACACTTCCAAGTACTTAACCGAAGTGAAAGCCAAACTCCTGCCTCCTTGAAGCTAGCCGCACGACCTGCACACAGCAAACAGTTAACTCTGATTCAATCCACGCGGACAGAAAATTGAGACTGCAGCACTTTGACAAGCCCCCCACTTACTGTTCACTCAGTTATTGTAGACGTGCCGGGGGGGTCCTATTTATAGGCAAGGTGAGGAATGTGGTCACCGCCTTAGTGGATAAAGACACCTCCCCAGCCCGTGTGCTAACAAACACTCGTCTGCCGAGTCCGCAAGGACTTAGCCGGATTCCAAGGAATAAACTGCCAGGAGCAAGGCATGGAACACAACAAGGCGGACTTGCCTCACACTATGCGGACAAGGAACAGTCTGCACAGTCCGCAACATCACCAAAAGGACAGCCACCCCTTCAGCAACAGTCCGCACACAAAGAGGTAGTCTGCATAGTACAAGACCAAAATCTCCATCCGCCAGCCCACGACCAAAGGCAGAGTTAGCAACATTCCGCCCGGTCACAGCGGACTCGGCGGATACAGCGGACACACTGGACTTGTCACAGAATGTGACCAAGTCCAGTAAAACACAAAGGGCTTAACGCGAGCTTGGCGTACAAGACTCAGTCCGCCAACACCCAAAACGAAAACGCCAACTCTCCTCCAGAGTTAGGCAGAGTCCGCAAGCCAACTCGCACAGCTACCCAAATGGTCAACTGTCGGACTCCACACACCAGTCCGCGCAGTCCTCCACAGCATCTGTTGTACTACCAGAGCTCGTCAAGGCCACAACCAAACTCCTAAGGCCAGTCCGCAACAGCAGACACCGCGGACACGCCAGTCCGCAAGCCTCCCGTGGATAGGACCCAATCCGCCGGTTAACACACAAGCTTGCAACACAGCCACTGAACAGAGCACTGCCTACATCCTACAAACCTCTGTCCGCTCAGGCTGCTCCTCAATTAGCCAAGCCTCCAACACCCTGTCCGCATACAGCAGATCGTCCAGGCCGCAAACACAGGCCGCACAGGTCGCTCCTTAAACAACCAAGCCAGCACCCAGAACGCAACCAATAGTCCGCCCATGCCGAGGACGCAGACCGCTCAGGCCGCTCAACAAGGCAAGCTAGCAAGGCAGCCAACGCCCTATCCGCAGACAATAGTCCGCCCAGGCCGCGGACTTAGTCCGCACAAGCTGCTCAGAAGAACATCCAGATCCAACTAGGCCTATCACCAGGCCGCATAACAGCAGTCCGCCCAGTCCACCGACTATGTCCGCTCAGGCCGCCCGGCCTGCCCATCAACCACTTTCACTTCAACAATTTCAACATCTGGCATTTGGACATCTTGTGTGGATTGATTCAGGGGAGAAGGAGTAGTGGGAGGAGATGACAGAAGATTGAAAGATGGTATGGAGGACAAATGTGGTGGAAAAGAAGATGAACGCGGTGTTGGAGCTGGTGAAGCATGAGGAGATTGGGCTGGTGTTCCATGTGGAGATGGAGGAGGTGTAGGAAGATGAGTATGTGTTGGAGAGATATGAATGGGGGAAGATGGAGGTGTGGGAGTATGAATGATGGTGTGGACTATGGAAGGGATTTGGATTTGGATAGCTGGAAGAGATGAAGGTGGGGGTGAGATCTCTTCAGCAGGGTGGGGAGTGGCTGTAACAGTCCTTGTGCTCTCAGAAGCTCTGGTGGCAGAGAGGAGGCCTTAGAAGGCTTTGTTACTGACCTCTCCCACCTGCGAAACAAGACACAGGTAAGCCTTTTGCTGGCATTGATGAATATGGTTGGGGAGACCAGTTATTCAGCAGCTTTTTCCTTCAAAAAGATCCCCAGGATCCTTCCAAAACAAACTTCTTTTTTGTTGTTCTTTTTCTTGATCAGATCAAAGATGATCTGAGCACAGTCCACTTGTTTCTTGTTGACTACTGCACACATAACCAGAAATTGATGCATGGTTATATAATCGTGTACAGTATGCTTGCCCAGCAAGACTTTCCCAACAATATCTGCAAGAAACTTAAATTCTGCAGACAAATGCTTCTTCAGCAATTTATTAGGGTTATCTCCAGAGTAACCCATCATGTTCAGCATCATGTCATATCCTTCACTGTCAATCTCTAATTCTTCTTCTCCATTATTTAATCCAAATATTTCAGTTAATACGGAGGGAGAGAGAGAGATAGCGTTACCCGCAATTGATCCAACCATTATGTTCTCCTCTGTTGTTGAAGATGTATAAACTCATTCTCTGATCTCAGTTCCAGATAGCTTAATCCTTGTTGTCATCAAGTTCTTCAGTTGTTGCTCTTCCAGAAGTTGCAGAATATAAAGAAATATGGGTTCTGAATGCTGAAATGAATCAAAGTTGACATCGAAGCTGGTATCGAACTTCATCACAGCAAGGGTTCCTGTTGGAATCGCCATAAGAGTACCTGCAAGAGAAACACGACGATCAAGTGCAAAGGAACAGAAAGCGCGGGACGGAGGTCGAAGAAAACCTAAATATAGGGTTTTCCAGAATACGAATCGACAAACTCCGTTCCACGAAAATTAAAACATTCTTCGATCTGGGATCGACGAAATAATTTAGAGTTAAACAATTCGTCGAGCTCAGTCTGAAGATTTGAAGACATTTCGTCGAGCTTCGTTCGATGAAAGTTTTCTGAAGTGGATTCGTCGATCTCTGTTCGACGAAAACAACTTCACTCACAGAGAGTCTGTCGACCTCCGTTCGACGAATATCTCCCGAACTGTCCCTAGTTCGTCGAGCTCCATTCGACGAACTCTGGAAAATTCATCGAGTGCAGACAGAAACTAAACTAAGTCTTCTTCATTGATCATTCCAAGCTGATTTATAAAGAATAAGTGATTTCTCTCATTCAGAGGTTTGGTGAATATATCAGCTCTTTGTAAATCAGTGTAGATATAGACAAGATTAACTTTGTTTTTGTCTACACACTCTCTAATGAAATGTTGCCTAATATCTATATGCTTGGTCCTACTGTGATGAACTGGATTCTGTGCTATGGCTATAGCACTTGTGTTATCATAAAATAGAGTTGAATTATTTAAGTTGAGACCATAGTCTAGTAGTTGATTTTGTATCCACAACATCTGTGAACAGCAACTGCCAACAGCTATATATTCTGCTTTAGTTGTTGATGTAGACACAGATGATTGTTTCTTACAAAACCAGGACACTAATCTTATACCCAGGAACTGGCAGGTTCCTGAAGTACTTTTCCTGTCCACCCTGCATCCAACAAAATCAGCATCTGAGTATCCAATTAACTCAAATTCTGATTCAGTAGGATACCATAGGCCTAGAATTGAACAACTCTTTATATATCTCAAAATTCTTTTTAAGAAAATTAGATGAGATTCTTTAGGGTTCACTTGGAACCTAGCACAAAGGCATGTGGCAAACATGATATCAGGTCTGCTAGCTGTAAGATATAATAGGGACCAACAATTGTCACAACCCGCATTTTCTCAACGGTAAAATCGTATCAAAGTAAGAGAAAACACGTGTCGTGATGCCACGTCGTGCAGGAGATAACTGCACACGCTCAGGCAAAACTCTAGACGTTATATCTTAAGGAAAAATTGTTGATTAAATATGAGAGAAAAATCAGTTAGGTTGAATGGCTGTATCCCTCGGCCCGGTGGATCAGCTAGTCCACTGTTAAAACTATTTTTATACGCAGTAGAAAATACTTTGGTTCCATTAAGTTGACACCCTAAATGAGCATAAGTGTCCCTGGGGGACGACTTATGCGTGCACGACCCTAAGGTGAATATAGTAGGTATAAAAAGATAGTGTTTTACGCTGAGGAAAAATAGTGTCTTTTATTTAGAAACATGTTATGCATGGGGTACATATAATAATACTTTTAGGGTTTAAAATATCTAACATGCAACCTAGCTTAAATCCTTCCCAGAAGCAAGTAACCAACCACAAATAGGCAAAATCAGCAGTTTAAATTCATATCCAGCATCACAAGAAGCCACCAGTGGGCGTCAACAACCTGACACGAACCCACTGGTGAGTATGTATGTCTATACAGAAGAGTAAAGAACTACCTCACAACAAAACGGGGATCAGCTATCTCAGCTACCCTAGAGGCCACCAACCAGCCCCTCCAAAAGAACTAGCCGCTGAACTGGCTACAACCTGGACCTGAGGCATTCAAGAAAAGAACACCTCGGCAAGGAAACAATCAAAGGTAAATAGAGCAATAGATTAATTAGCAAGTAAGAAGAAGAAGAAGGGTTTACCAACCCAGCAACAAACTACTATAAGCAAAAGAAAAAGAGTAAGGCAGTAGGAAAAGAGTACTGTCTAAAACACCGCAGAGCACACCAAGTGCGAGCAATAAACCAACATGCCCTACCAAGAGAGCATGCAACAGCATCAAGACATATACATATGCCAAAAGAAAGGAAAACATAAACAGGAAAGGGACTAACAGCCCTAACACGTGGGTAAGTGGAAGTGGTCAAAACATGGGTCTGAATGCATAACCAGAATCAGACCCAAAAAGGTCTAAGGGGTCAAACAGTGGCAGCTTTAGGGTCCCACACACACCAATCCAAACCGGGGCAAAAGGCGGTGGCCACAGCTCTCCACATAAAACCACCCCTCCAGAGGCCACCAAAACTCAACCACCTGCCACAACCCAAGAGTCGGCATGCAGAAATTAGCCGAGCACCCAAAGCCCCCTTCCTAGGGAAAAGTCCCACAAACAGTCCTAAGAAACACACGAACCCAAGGCAAAAACATCGGGTCCAACCGACGCGGCCTTGCACGCCTAACCAAAACCAACCCCGAGTCTCCCTGACCCCAAAACAAGGGCATCACCCAGTGTCGACACGATGTGTCGACACCACGACAAGCCGGTGTCGACACAAGGTGTCGACACAACCGCTGCTGGTGTCGACACCAAGTGTCGACACCACTGCGGCCGGTGTCGACACAAGGCTGCTGCGGGTGTCGACACCAAGTGTCGACACCACTGCGGCCGGTGTCGACACAAGGTGTCGACACTGCCGCTGCGGGTGTCGACACCAAGTGTAGACACCACTGCGGCCGGTGTCGACACAAGGTGTCGACACTGCCGCTGCGGGTGTCGACACCACTGTGGCCGGTGTCGACACAAGGTGTTGACACTGCCGCTGCGGGTGTCAACACCAAGTGTCGACACCCCGACTGGCCGGTGTCGACACCAAGTGTCGACACCCCGACTAGCCGGTGTCGACACCAAGTGTCGACACCCCGACTGGCCGGTGTCGACACCAAGGTGTCGACACCCTGACAGGCTGGTGTCGACACCACGGTGTCGACACCCTTACAGGCTGGTGTCGACACCACGGTGTCGACACCCTGACTGGATTCAGGCGCCAGATCCAGCACACAACCAGAAATGAGAACGAGGTCTCCCTCTAGGGTACAACAACCATCGACAATTGCAACTACTCGACCTGAACCGAACCAAAACCGTCCCTATTAGACACAATCCCTCGGGAAAAATGATATTATAACTGGAACTTTCTACTCTAACCACGGCATGATCGGGGACGAACCCTAGCGTACACCTAGGATCTAAGCAGGAAAGAGATAAAATTAACTCAAAAGAAAGACAAAGATCAGCTTTGGCAAGGATGAGGGGACATCACTTGCCTAAATACCAGAAGCTTGGCCGGCGGCCTCCCCCGCTCACGGATCTGGCCGCAGAGCAGCAAGCTGAGGAGCAGAAAGAAAGCAGATCCCGGTGAGGGCAGTCCAGATCCACTCTCGAAATCGAATTCCGACCGCTAAATCTCCAGGAATCGGCGTCCGAAGGCTAGGGTAGTCCGGCGGTTTTCTCCCTCTCGCACAGGCGGCGGCTTCTTCCAAGCAGAGATAAGAAAAGACAAAATGAACCCAGCCCTAATTCTAACCCAAGACTATATATATAACAGTTTAATATTAAACAATCAGCATATAAATAATTATTTACACTCAATATCAAAACAACACGAAACCTGAAACTTCTCGGAAAAAGACGAAATTCACGCCGCAGCTAAAAACCCACGCTACGAACACAACTGCGAAGTCGAAATTAGCATTCGACGAACGAAACCCGGGATAACACCTCCCGAAGCCAAAACACAAGCATTCCCTAAGAGGCCCAGCCGAGTCATCAAACAGACTCCGGCTAGCTGGGGAATCTTGCTAACAGGCTACAAACAGGCTACACATGGAACCCTAAGAGCTAAAACCACGCTCTACAACGGCAAAAAGCCGGAAAATACGCCATCGTAACGCCAGCCAAAGATCAAACATAACACAGAAAAACCGGGGGCGTTACAACAATGCCCCTATATAACTTCTGGTCAACAGGTTTCCCATGTGGATCAGAGTCTATTATAGCATTTGTAGTCATAGGTGTTTTCTTTGCTGAGGCATCAGCCATCCCAAACTTTTTGATAAGCTCTTTTGCATATTTATCTTGGGAGATGAAGATGTCATCATGGAGATGCTTCACTTGGAGACCAAGGAAGTAGGAGAGCTCACCCATGCTACTCATTTCAAATTTGGAATGCATGAGGTCAGAGAACCTCTTGCACAATTTGGAATCATTAGACCCAAATATGATGTCATCCACATATATTTGTACTAACAATATTTGTTCCTTATGATATCTAGTGAAAAGTGTCTTATCTACTATGCCTCTAATGAACTTATGCTCTATCAAAAAGCTAGCTAAGGTCTCATACCAAGCTCTTGGAGCTTGCTTTAGACCATAGAGGGTTTTATGCAATTTAAAAACATGATAATGGCGAGTTGGAGAAATAAAACCTGGAGGTTGTTCAACATAAACCTCTTCTTTTAATACTCCATTCAGAAAAGCACTCTTCACATCCATCTGGTACACCTTGAATTTCTTGAAGGTAGCATAGGCCAGAAAGATTCTGATGGCCTCTAGCCTTGCAACTGGTGCAAAAGTTTGATCATAATTTATGCCTTCTTCCTGCCTGTATCCTTGAGCAACAAGCCTAGCCTTGTTCCTCACTATTGTACCTTGGGCATCTAGTTTATTTCTGTATACCCATTTAGTTCCAATGACTGGGTAGTCTTGGGGTCTTGGAACCAAATCCCAAACTCTACATCTCTCAAACTGGTTGAGTTTCTCTTGAATTGCAATAATCCAGTGGGGATCCTGCTCAGCATCTTTTATGGATTGAGGTTCAACCTGAGAGAGAAAATAGTCAGGCATCAAATCGTGGTTGAGTTGATGCCTTGTCTGTACACCAACTGATATGTCTCCAATCACTTGAGATCTAGGGTGATCCCTTAGTGTGACAAGATCATTTGGTGGAGTTGGTTCAGCAACAGCATTTTGAATTAATTCCTCTTGTGGAATTGAGTTTGCTGTTGAGGGAAATTCAATTCCTTCAGTGCTTTCTTCTTCACTTTCTTCATTGACTTGTGGAGAAGGATGTGTTAGAACATCTTGGGTAAGGTTAAGTCCATCCAAACTCTCACACAAGTGAGGTACCTGCAAAGTGCTATTGGTAGAAATCTCTTTCTCCTTGCAAGACATGTTAGTTTCATCAAATGTAACATGAATGGATTCCTCAATTTTTAAGGATGATTTATTAAAGACCCTATAAGCTTTGCTTACTTGGGAATATCCTAGAAAAATTCCCTCTTCAGCTTTAGCTTCAAACTTCCTAATGTATTTATTGTTGTTGTTATGTATATAACACACACATCCAAATACTTTAAAATAGTTAATTTTAGGTTCCTTCCCTTTAAGTAATTCATAGGGAGTCTTATTCTTAAATTTATGCATTAGGCTTCTGTTCAGGACATAATTTGCAGTGTTTACAGCATCTGCCCAAAAGGTTAGTGGCATGTAAGCATCTGCAAGTAATGTACCTACAGCTTCAATTAGGGTCTTATTTTTCCTTTCAGCTACCTCATTTTGTTGGGGAGTTCTAAGAGCTGAGAAGCAGTGCCCGATACCTTCCTTCTCACAGAACTCATGCATAAGAAGAGACTCAAACTATGTACCATGATCACTTCTGATCAATGCAACATGAGTAGAGTACTCAATCTGTATGGTCCTGAGAAAATCTGTAAGAACCTTAAAGGTATCTGACTTAGATCTCAGAAAGGACACCCAAGTGAACCTTGAGAAGTCATCTACAATAACTAAGGTGTAGGATTTCCCTCCTAGTCTTTGTATAGCAATGGGTCCAAAGAGATCCATGTGTAGCAAATACAAAATCCTAGGTGAATCACTTTTATTTACTGATTTAAACCTAGATTTAGTATGCTTGCCTAGTTGACAAGCCCTGCAAAGGCCTTCCTTCTTATAGGGACCACAAGGTAAGCCTCTTACAAGACTGTCTTTTGATAGCCTAGCAATGTTTTTCATGTTAACGTGTTCTAGCCTTTTATGGCACAACTCATTTTGATTACAAACAATATTAAGCAAATAAATGTCAGATTTGGTAGAAAGAAAATCAACTAAGTATATGTTTCCTTGTTTATTTCCAATTAAAACTTTTTGGTTTTCTTTATTAGAAATAATGCAAGAAGTTGAGTTGAAATGTACCTGGTAATCTTCAACACGTAATTGACTTATGGAGATGAGGTTATGCTTGAGACCACTTACATAGGTCACTTTCTTGAAGGTGACTGCTCCTATTTTCACTTCTTCATATCCTTCTGACTTGACACACTTTGAATCACCAAAGATAATCTTTGGTCCCAGCTTGGACTTGTAGTTGTGTAAGATGTCCTTACTTCCAGTCATGTGCTTGGAGAAACCACTGTCTAGATACCATGTTTGATTTAACACTGGACAGCCCTTTTCCTGCAGTAAAAACAGTTAGTTGTTCTTGACCCAGGTTACCTTGGGTCCCTTATTTTGCTGATAAGAAAAACTAGATATTACAGAAAACTCTGGTTGAGATTTGTATCCTAGTGGATGATATCTTCTAGGTGGTATGATCCAATAAGCTAATGGATTAAATGGTTTCCTATATTTGTTGAAGTTGCTGTTATAGTTATAATTTTTATTAAGTCTTTCTGGGTTCGACGAATTATTATGAGTTCGTCGACCAGAGTTCGACGAATTGGGATGAGATCGCCAATCTCTGCCCAAAGAATGAACATGTTCATTTTCTGTGCCCCACAATCGTCGATCTCTGCTCGACAAACCATACAGAGTTCATCGATCGCAGTTAGACGAATGATTATAGCTAAGGTTTGCGTTCAGCGTTCGTCGAGTTGGGTTCGATGAACTGGCCCCACTTCGTTGATTTGAGTTCGACGAAATCTGCTGAACTTTGTTTTTACTTGTGGTTTTCTGATTTTTATTGTTTTGACCTATTGATTTTGGAACATCTTCTAAGGTTTGTTTATTGTTCATTATTTCTTTCCCTTTAGCTGAAACAAATTTGATAGGGGTTTTCATAATGTTCTTCTTGAGAATGGGGGGCAAACTTGATGATGCACCCAAGCCCAGCTTGTCATTCAATCTGGCATTAACTGTGCTTGTAATGTCCATCAGCTTGAGGCTTCTCCCATTGAGAGTCTCCTCAAGTTATTTAGTGTCACATAACTCAGTCTTTAATATTATAATTTGTTCATTAGCAAAGATCAATTCATCCTTTAACCTATTGTTTTCAGAATTAACATTCTCTAGGTTTCCTAGTTTTTCCCTAAGAGTCTTAATTTTCTTTTCTGAGTTAATTAGATCTATGCACATGGTTTTGAATTCAGATTTAAATGATTCAAAATTATTATCAAAAGAAGATAATACCTTGTCAGCTTCATAATCTGAAACTGCTTCATTGTCAGAGTCTTCTTCTTCTGAATGACTCCTGGAGGCATCAATGGTCATTAGGCAGACTTCTTTGGCCCTTGCCTCTTCTTCATCTTCACTGGAGCTGGAAGATGTTGATTCATCCTTAGTTTCACTCCAGGATTTAGCCACAAAACCTTTCTCCTTCTTCTTGTATTTTCTGGAGGAAGGTCTGTTGTTGTGCTGTCTTCTTGTGTCCTTCTCTCTTCTCTTCTCCTTCTTCTGATTCTCTGGACACTCAGAGATGAAGGGTCCAGGTTTCCTGCAACCAAAACACACCACTTCTTTAGTTGGTGTTTTGTCATACCTTGGCTTGTCATCCTGCCTGGATGACTTTCTCCTGAAGTCTTTCCTTGCAATCTTGTAAAATCTTTTGGCAAATAGAGACATCAGTTCTTTATTCATGGTTGGAGTCTCTGTCTCCTCAGTAGCCTTGAAAGCAATGATGTGGTCCTTTCTTGCTGGAGGAGGTGTTCTCTGCTCAGTTGCCTCTCTAGATTTGATCAGCTGTTCATAGGACTTAAGCTTTCCTAAAAGAGACTCAGTGGAAATGTCATTTAGTCTTCTGGCCTGCTTGATGGGCCAGATCCTTGAATCTCATGAGCTTGGGAAGCACATAAGGATCTTATCATTCACCTCTGTAAGGGTGTTGTCTTTGTCCAAGGTTTTTAGCTCATTGATGATTGAGCTTAACCTGTTGTACATATCAGCTACTGTCTCAGCTTCCTCCTTCTTGAAATTCTCATATAGCGA
This sequence comes from Platanthera guangdongensis, assembly GCA_039583875.1. Lineage (NCBI taxonomy): Eukaryota > Viridiplantae > Streptophyta > Magnoliopsida > Asparagales > Orchidaceae > Platanthera > Platanthera guangdongensis. The sequence continues at coordinate 91,260,355 of CM077151.1, read as the reverse complement.
TATGAGATTGGATCTCCTATCCTTCCTTTCATTTGCAGAGCTAGCCACCATTTGATTTAGAGAGTCCCAGATGGCCTTGGCTGATGTGCATTCAGCCACCTTTTGAAAAATGTCATCGGACACTGTTTGGGCCAGAATATTCATAGCCTTAGCATCAGCAATTTTAGCCTTCTTCTGGGCTTCAGTCCACTTAGGTGGTGGACCTGTATTTGTGCTTGAAGCTGTTGTAGATGTAGAGGCAGTGGCTTGAGGAGGACCTGTCATAATAGAATTAAAGATATCCTCATCAATAGAGTTCATGTACAATTTGATTCTAGTCTTTCAGATGGCAAATTTATTCAGATTGCATACTGGAGGTCTGGTGCTTGCATAATCTTTGTTCTATGTCATGCTGTGTGAGAATAAATCTAATAGGAATGTAAAGACAGATCTAACTCAGGATCTTTAATTCAAGGATTAGCTTGTACAACCAAGGGAATCCTGCTCTGATACCAATTGAAAGTGAGGTGTTAGATCTGAAATACTCTAGAGGGGGGGTGAATAGAGTATTCTTAAATCCTTTACAGCTTTTGCGGTAAATAAAAACTGCAGAATAAAATTAATAAAGCATAAACACAGCAATCCTAAAAAGGCACAAACACGGCAAGAACAAAAGGAAGGGCAAACAGACAACACAAGAAATTATAGTGGTTCCCCAACCTGGGTACATCCACTCTTCTACCACCCTGGTAGGAATCCACTCAGATTTTTGATCAGGTGCCTGACACCAATGAGCTTTTGATCAGGTGCTCAAAAACCAAACCTCAAGTCTTTTGGTCAGGTGACTTGCAACCAGGAATAACTTTTGAAGGGAGTTATAACCCTTTATACAGTGGGGGTGAGAGATATTATTGTCTTCACTTTCTCAATATATAACTGAGAAGACTTAAGTGGAAATGATCTTAGCAAAGAGCTCCCCCTGAAATGTAGAATGGTTCTGGAAAAACTGGAGCTTTGCTTCAGGGTAATAGGTCTTCAATCTTTATCAGCCTTGACCAGAAAGTATTCAGGAACTTCTTGACAGATGGATTTGTTGTTGTCCTTTGAAGTGTCCTGGATTGTTGAAGAAAGAAGACTCTTGATTTTGATTTGGTGTATTTCTTCTTCAAATAGCTGATGTTCTTCTGGTCTAGGGCTTCTTTTCTTTTACAGAGTTCTGTATTGAGAGTGAGCAGAGAAATCCTTGATTCAGACTGATTGTATTACTGACTTTTTGTGTGTCTGTCTCAGTCTATCTCGTATGAGGAGGAAGAAAAAAATCTTTTGTATTTTCCAGATTATCTTCCTTTTGAAATTTGAATTCCTCTGCATTAACTGCTGACGGCCTTGAGAATAAACTGCATTGATTTATTTCCCCAACTGTCCCATGGAAAAACAGCAAGCAATAATCCTGGAGAATATCATAATCAATGCTCTATCTAACGGTTATATTCAGAGAATATTTTAGCATTGAATACTCAGGAATTATTGCAATAGGAAGGGGGCAGAATGGAGGAAATAACTAAGTCTGGATTCGTCGAACAGAGAACAGAAATCGTCGAGCTGAGTCCACAGTTCGTCGAGCTGAGAATCTTGAATTCGTCGACTGGAGATGATTATGGACTTAGGAAACTGAGAGTCTTCTGGATTAAAAGTTGAAGTAGAGAATCCAGAAATCTTCGACCAGAGAACTAAGTTCATCGACTGGAGTCTAGAGAATAAAGTCTGGACTTGGAATGCTGAAGGTAGAGTCCAAAGATCATCGACCTGAGAATCAAGTTCGTCGAGCTCAGCTCAGAGAATTTTCTCTGAGAACGTCGAGCTGAGCACGACAATCGTCGACCTGAGTTTGACGAACGTCGAACTCATTTTACTGAGTCTTTGGAAATTTTCTAAGTCTTGAGTTTCTGGCAGTCTGATTATGGCTGGTCCATGAGATGTTGAAACTAAGGACTTAGCCTAGACTCTAAGACACAACTATGACCCTGGCTATACAAGATGGGTCACAAGATCCTAACTTATTGAACCTAGCCCAAATCAAACTAGGGATCCAACAGCATTCTATCTCATCGTATCATATTCTGTTCAACAATATTTGAGAATCACCGTCAATGTCTCGACATAGATCCGATATAATCCATTGTAAATAACCAATACATAATTCTCAGCAATACATCAATGATGCAGTCATCAATTCTCCTGATAGGCCACAATTATCACGAGCAAACATATTCATATTAATGATGAGGAACACATTTTTGCTATGCTACTAATACTAGTATTTGCTCTGATATTCTGCCCAAGCCTGGCTGAGGAAGAGTTACAGGGAGTCAAACACAAATATGCTGATTTCGGTCGGATGTACTATATGTAATAATACATAACTTACTGATAAATAAAATAAGGCCATTCCATTTCGAAAAAGGACCATACCCGAGTTCAATATCTTTGCGGCCGCTATCCCGATCATTATATTATTTTCCTACCCCCGGAGGAAATGGCCCTTCCCTTTTGGGCCGGTTGTGGGCGAGGAGGGATTTGAACCCCCGACACCATGGTTCGTAGCCACGTGCTCTAATCCTCTGAGCTACAGGCCCCACCCCGTCTCCACTGGATCTGTTCTAGGGAGTACCTTCAAAAAGGAACATTTCCTCTCCTCAGCCATTTCGCGTTAAGAAGATGTGAAAGCTCCTTTATCTTCAAAAGAACAGCGCGTTCCCAGGCGTGAAGTGGGAGAGAAGAGATGTTCTAAAGTCTCTATTCTGCAACAGTCATATACATTATCTTATGATTTCAAACATAGTGGAAGAGGCATGAAATTATTTTGAATTTTCTCTTCTTCTCTCCAAGATTTAGGGTTCTCTCCTTCCTCTAGAAGTTCTCTCCAAGAAACCTAATCGACAAGATATATATATATATATATATATATATATATATATATATATATATATATATATATATATATATATATATTAGGCACTCCTTCTCACAGTGGTTCATCTACTTATTCATTAGGATTTCTGGCAGATTGGATTCAACTTCTCTCTATTGAAACTTTACTTCCCCCTCAAAAGGATCTTCCTGTTACTGTTGTTCAATCAAAAAACCAAGCAGTGATTCATATTTTAAGAACCTTTTAGACCTTGTTGACGAAGGATTATATCGTGAAAAAGATTCTACTACACCATCTAGAAAGAGCTTTGAGAATCCCTCATTAAAGATTTTAGCAGGTTTTAAGATTCTCCTTAATAAATGGCTCGGTCATAAGAATCTACTTATCAAAGGATTTAGTTGATCCTGAGAATCCCCTTATCATAGGATTCTGATTTATTTTGTGAATCTCATTTCAAAAGATTCATTGTATTGATTCCAATACTCTCCTTATAAAAAAACTTAATGTTATTTAGTGTAATACCTACCAGGGGTAAAAGAGATGATGTGCCCAAAATTGTGGGAAACCTCTATAATTTGTTTTCTCGTTACATATCTCTTTATTGTTATGTGCTTTATTTTTTGCTGTTTTTTTATTTTGATAATTGTGGCATGTATTATGAGTGATTGTGGCATTAAATTTTTAAATCTCTATTCACTTGCCTAAAGTAAATCTCAATAGCTCTCCCTCACTTTCAATGTAGAACTTGCAATTGGTGATACGGTGTATTTAAAGATAAAGACATTTAAGTGTGTGTCAAAGATTCAGTTATTAAAGAAGTTGAGTCCAAGATATTTGGGCATGTTCCAAACTATTGAGTATATAGTCAAAGTGGTTATCGTATTGCATTATCAGCGGAGTTGACTGGAAATGACGTCTCGGTGTGGATCCTATTGTGGCGATTGAGCTGACAATAACGTCGATTAATAAAAATAAAGCAACAACAATGTGTCCGATTTGCATAGAGGATACTGAGATTCGGAAGTTGCAAAATAAAGAACTCAAGCTCATGAAAGTGAGTTGGAATAGTTGTGAATGAGATGAGTTCTCCTAGAAATGAGAACAAACGGTGCAAGAAGAGTATTTGAAGCTCTTCGTGTCAAGTGTGACTTTTGATTAAGTGATACTTGAATTTAAGGACGAAAATTATTTTAAGAGGTAGGGAGTTGTAACACCTTAAAACTTGATTGAGTACTATTTGGAGATGTTTTGGAGGCTGTAAAGCAAAATAGGATTTGCATGCCCTGCTTACAATTTATGTAAATATTGTGCGTCACGCTACACGTCCTGGAACACAGGCATGTAAACTAAGTGTGTATTCGCCCAAGAATTGAGGTGCATGGATTTCTATCCTAATAGCTACATGCCTTATTTACACAAGCAGGTACAAAGGGTGTGTATGGGTCGTTTGGGCCGTGAACATATTTAGGCTCATTTTTTAGTTGTTCGGCGGCGATACTTAAGACCTAACAGGGGGACCAATTGATGGGAGTTTTAGGTCGAAAAGTGGGCTGATAGGAGGAATGAGGATAGATCTATCATTAGAGGCCAAACCGGAGCTACAAATCACAAGCCGAAACCATATCCACAAAGGTGATTCGATTGTGTTCCTCTTCATCCATTTTTTCAGTGATTACATAGTAGGGAGAAAATCCAAGAAGGTCACAATTTTTCTCATCTCAATTATTAGGATGTGTATTTTCACCCTTGCATTTTCATGCATTAAATGTTGTGATTTGTGATACCTGATTCCTCTAATTAGAAGCGTTGGGGCTTACTGTGGTTCGTTATGAACCATCGAGACATGGGATTGCAACCCCAACATATTTGCATTAGAAATCCAAAAACGATTAACAGATTAGGAATTGTGGGTAAAGCCAAAATGATATGTGGCCTGATTTGGTGATGATTGCTTGATATTACATTTCGATAATTCTGAAAGACATACGATTGCGGACATAGCACCATTGTGACGCCCATTTTTCGTGAGATTAGCGGATGTTGAGGTTAGAGAAAGGTGAAGACGTTATATTTCTAGTAGGGCGGAGCATGTTATTCGAAACTCAAAAGTCGCTCAAAAATCGCTCGAATATTGAGCTGAATCGAAATCGGCTAAATTTATTCGACTCAATTTGACTATGTTGGAACCTTAGTTCTGATTTGGGCAAGAATCACTATTAGGTTTGCTTAGATTGACCCAACATGTATAGTCATGGGTCATAGGACCTTTTCCAGGACAGGTCATTCAGAAGGACTCTCTAGAATTGCAGAAAAGAAGTCCAAGAAATGCAGTTAAGACAAAGTCAGAAAATCAGATCGACGATCGTCGAACGCAGTTCGACGAACGGCGATCTCCGTTCGACGAATTCTGAGTTGCTTCTCTAAACTCAAGTTGATGGTCTCAAGACTCAAGCAAGGATGTGTCGACACTATCACAGCAACTGTGTCGACACTCAACAGTTCTCTCAGCTCGACGAACACAGAAATAGAGCTCGACAAACTGCAAGCTCCGGTCGACGAACGCGGGCAAGATATTCAGCTCGACGATATCTAGCTGAGTTCGACGAATGTCGAACTCAGGTCGACGATTGATGTTATAGATCACGGCAGTGAACCGGTCGCACAAGTAATATAAAATGGGGGTTTTCCCAAGTATCGATCTCACAAGAAACACAGTAAGGTGGAGTTAGTTTCGAGGAGGACTTGAGATTGAAGTCCTTAGGTCGGAGGTAACGATGGGGGCTTTGATTGTTGCGGAAACAGAAAATAAAAGCCTAACAACTACTCATATGCAACGCCGCTATGCGATGCTTCATCATGCGGGATAGAAGACTAGTCGGGCCGCTATGCACCGAATCACTAGGCGGATGGACGAGAAGGCTAGCGGATGAGGTGGTTAGAACGGCGGAATGAGGGTCGTAAGCACCTCTTCGCAACGCACGCCACTAGCAATTACTAGTGCGGCAAGGGTGGATGGATGGTGGATGGACTATGGCACAACTCAAGTAAATATAACGAAAACATACAATCACATAGACATAATTGTACACAACGTTTACACACTAAGCACACTTCATCAATATAAATAGGTTTAAACACCAATATTCAACAAGAAAGCAAGTACAAGACAAGAGATCGACCGAATCCGAAGCCTTGCTGAGGATTCACGGTTGGAATCGTCAGGTTGTCATTCCGCGTCCAAGCTCGGTCCTCAACTGCGTCCGGGGTAGAGAAGGGCTGTCACCACCTTCCAATGGCCCGTCTTCTTCGTCTCACGATCGCGGACGAAGTTTGCTAGCTTTCCTTTGCTTGATGGTTATGGCGTCAAACACCACTTGAAGCTCACGGATGAAGGGGAAGGCCGAGAGGAAGCTCCGGCTTGGATTTGGCGGTGAAAGCTTGCCCGGAGCACCTCCCTATGGTGGAAGATGAAGGAGGACGGCGAAAACGGCGGAGGAAATGGCCGATCTGCGGATCTCCGGATTAGGGCGAGACATGCACTATTTATACAAATGCAGAATTGAACAATGCGCACGATCACAGGCGCACGACCAGTGGTCGTGCGCGCTATGTCCTGTGCTCGTGTGCACTGGCGTGGAATATCAGGAAGAAGAACTGGGATAATGCGCACGAGAAGTGGCGCACGACCAGTGGTCGTGCGCACTAAGTCCAATGATCGTGTGATTACCCAGACAGGACTCCAGAAATGAGTAATCAATGCACACGATCAGTGGCGCACGACCGGTGGTCGTGCGCAATATGTCCAGTGGTCGTGCGCTTACCCCAGGCTGATTCTAGAAAACGTAGAGTAGTGCGCACGATCAGGGGCGCACGACCAGTGGTCGTGCGCATTAGATCCCATGATCGTGCGCAGTATTCCTGTTTCACAACCATCCCGGAACACGCACACGACCCCTATACCGAAAGGAAAAACCAATCACTAATCTGTGCAGACATTCCAGACAATCACAAAAGGGAGTACAAACTATAAAAATAACAAAATACACAACCATGGGCTAAAATGTGCACTTCCTATGGAAATATAGGCAAGATGAAATATATATGATAATGAACTAAAAGTGAAGTGCAAATGCGTGAAAACTAGCTCAGATGAGTCCGAAAATAGGTATATAAAGTGGACTCATCACACCCCCAGACTTAACTGTTTGCGCGTCCCGAGCAAACAAAATCTAAGCAGATAGAGAAAAATACTAGTTAACAAAGAAATTGTGATACGAAGTACCATGCGAAGTCGCATGCTCGCGCGCGTAAAAATATAATAGAAGAAATTTCTAAGTATGCAGAATAGTTTATATTTTTCACAATGCGTATCAAAATTTTATTATTACTCAAAAATGGAATCACGGTGAATCATCCAGTCATGCGTAGGGAGAAAGTAGACTAATCGCTAGGCGAGCATTGCCAAAGATCAGGGCTCCGGATAACCTCCAAAGGAATCCACCAATGTCGGTGACCATATGCTTGCCTTTTCGCATTCTCTCCACGGCACTGGTTTGGTTCACACACGAATCAGTAGGACTTTAGTTGAAGAGATGGGGCTTGGGTTTTGGTGAGGTAAACAAGGATAAACAAGAAGGCTATGCACCTAACCCAAAGGAGCTAGTATGAAGGGAATCCATCAGCTAACCAAAAATATATGTGGGTACACCACACCCCCAGACTTAACTTTTAACATATGGGTGTGTGCACCCCCTACTCCAATATAATCACATTTCCAAAATGATTTTCAATTTTACTTTTCCTTTTCACTTTTTCACTTTTTTTCTTTTTCTTTTTCTTTACAAATATTTTTCTTTTTCTTTTTCTTCATTTTATTTTCACAATTCAGCAAATATAACATTAGAGCACATCCACATAATCACAAGTAAAATCACCACATCACGTCCCAAAATGAAAATATAAAACACTAAAGTCGGCTTGGGTGTGCGACTAGGATAGGCTATGGGGCTTTGGTGAATGAAGGTGGAGCTGAATCAAAAGAAGGGTAGGCACAATGGGGCTAGCGAGGATATGACGTTAGGAACGGTACAAAGCTCAACCGGGCCAAAATGATGACCTACATCACGCTCATGCATGACTAACCTATACCCATGCTTCAAGAATAGCTTGGGGCAAGTTCTTAGCCAACGAGAAAGACTATCCATCCTCCCGACTCGAGTAATACGAACCTAACGACCGTCTACACACATCCCTAAGCTACCGTCGGATTCACACCGGATTCACCAAATTTTGAGTAGAATAAAAAGTATTTATGCAATTAGAAAAATATAAAACTAAAAGCATACAGAAAAATTAAATCTACTCCAATTTCTACATGAGACGAGAGCAGTTGACTAGAAACACAACAAGGCCAACATTTTACTTTGTCTCACAATCCTATGTCAGCACCATAATTTTCCCAAATCTAACGAAGAAATGAGTTTAACTCGCAGCACGCAAAAAGCTAAGCACGCGCTCATGTGAGTGCAGTGGTGTGTGATGCAATGAACTAAGCATAATAAATCAATAAAAGCTTCTAGTATGCACATGAAATGTGCGCGTGCAAAAGGTAACAAAACTAGCTCTCCCCCAGACTTAAACTAAGCAATACAGCAGATGATATAGAAATTAAAATAATAAAGAGCTAAGGGAAGAGGTTACCCAATGCTCAGCCAATGAGCATACCAGAAGGCGCGTGGAAACCTGAAGCAGGCCCGCCATACGAAGAATCAGAACCCCGCCAATGCGATGGTGTCAAGAATACCTGCAGGGGTGAGCTCCGCAAAAACAAAACAAAATATACAAAAAGAAATGCTAAAACTAAAATAGATATGAAAAATAAAAATACAGGAAATGAAAGATAAGTACTGGGGTTATTATCATCCCAGCACGACTTATTCGGCTACAAAAAGGTTCTAGCTAATGGGCCTATGAAAAGAAAAATGCACAGGTAACTGTTCCAATATCTGTTTCGGTAACGGGTACCGATACGGTGATAAAACAGTTACCCCTCTACCTAAATAATAATACCTGCCCAACACAGGTAGAGGAAATAGGAAGTAAGAAGAGAAGGAGCGCTGGTCCTCACTCTTCTCACCACAAAACACATCCTTGCCTAGCAAGGTTTCGTCCACCACATGTTTGCTGGGGGCGAAGGTGACGGCAGGGGCTTCCAATGTGAAGGAGGTAGGAACCTCCTCACACAAGAGGATGCACTCGTCGACAGCCTGAGCGCAAGGCTCAACGTCAACCCAACTTACCCATGGAGATTCAACCTGTACAGGCTCAAAAAAGGAAGGGGGGTCAAGAAATAAAAGAGACGAAGAACATAAAGAAATAATCGGGGGAGTGATCCCGGTTTCACTCCCCAAAGGCTGAGGTAGAAAAATATCGTCAGAAGTGTCGACAATGCTACAAGGCTCAGCTGGATCCATAGAGGTCTCCACCAATACTTGGACTTCCTCCTTTGGTATCAAGGGATAATCCTCGACACCAAGAAGGTTGTCCTCCTCCATGGGAGTGGAAACAACCCATGTATCACAAGCCTCAACTTGTGTTGCATCGTCGAAAATGTCGCCAGAGGCGACTGAAGTAGAATGCACAAAAGGCGGAAGAACTTTGCTTGAATAAAAGTCAAGTGTAGGTTCCTCACAAAGAATCGGCTCCACGCTTGGAGATGTATGCACATGAGAGATAGGCTCAGCCACGTCGAAGCCTAGATCAACCACACATATGGTGGTTGTGTCCACATCATTCCCTTCAACAAATGAAGGTGACAGGGATACATAACCAGAAGATGAAGGTGTGCCACCAAGGGTAGGAGTCGGGATAATCCGGATGTCCGGCTCATCATCCTCTTCCATAACACGGAGGTACTCGGCACAATCCTTCAGGACATGATCTTTTCTACGACAATACAAACACTTTCTCCCATTACGCTGCGGTCCTTGTGGGGCCGGAGAGGAATAAGAGAACGGTGTATGTGGCGAGGACGATTGACCATAAGCTCGGGGCACAGTGTTTGAAAGGCTGTACGAATACAACATCTCATGTATTGTGCGCTGAGGCTTATGCTCAATATCTCTCGTAGGGCATTCATGACTAGCGTGGGAAGGCTTCCCACACCAACGACATTGGGCATACGAATATCCCCACATGGTGTAGAAACAGCAAATTCAAAATAAATTGTGCATATTATTAAATCCAACAATATATTACTACAATTGCCTAAACAAACAAGAAAAAGGCAGGCAAAATAGAAATAGAACAAAATAAAAGTGATTTACAAAGGAAAAGGAAAGCAATCTCACGGCTCCCTCTCCAAAAACTCACACGACTGTGTTCCCCGGCAACGGCGCCAAAAACTTGATGTTATAGATCATGGCAGTGAACCGGTCGCACAAGTAATATAAAATGGGGGTTTTCCCAAGTATCGATCTCACAAGGAACACAGTAAGGTGGAGTTAGTTTCGAGGAGGACTTGAGAATGAAGTCCTTAGGTCGGAGGTAACGATGGGGGCTTTGATTGTTACGGAAACAGAAAATAAAAGCCTAACAACTACTCCTATGAAACGCCGCTATGCGATGCTTCATCAGGCGGGATAGAAGACTAGTCGGGCCGCTATGCACCGAATCACTAGGCGGATGGACGAGAAGGCTAGCGGATGAGGTGGTTAGAACGGCGGAATGAGGGTCGTAAGCACCTCTTCGCAACGCACGCCACTAGCAATTGCTAGTGCGGCAAGGGTGGATGGATGGTGGATGGACTATGGCACAACTCAAGTAAATATAACGAAAACATACAATCACATAGACATAATTGTACGCAACGTTTACACACTAAGCATACTTCATCAATATAAATAGGTTTAAACACCAATATTCAACAAGAAAGCAAGTACAAGACAAGAGATCGACCGAATCCGAAGTCTTGCTGAGGATTCACGGTTGGAATCGTCGGGTTGTCATTCCGCGTCCAAGCTCGGTCCTCAACTGCGTCCGGGGTAGAGAAGGGCTGTCACCACCTTCCAATGGCCCGTCTTCTTCGTCTCACGATCGCGGACGAAGTTTGCTAGCTTTCCTTTGCTTGATGGCTATGGCGTCAAACCCCACTTGAAGCTCACGGATGAAGGAGAAGGCCGAGAGGAAGCTCCGGCTTGGATTTGGCGGTGAAAGCTTGCCCGGAGCACCTCCCTAGGGTGGAAGATGAAGGAGGACGGCGAAAACGGCGGAGGAAATGGCCGATCTGCGGATCTCCGGATTAGGGCGAGACCTGCACTATTTATACAAAAGCAGAATTGAACAATGCGCACGATCACAGGCACACGACCAGTGGTCGTGCGCGCTATGTCCTGTGCTCGTGCGCACTGGCATGGAATATCAGGAAGAAGAACTGGGATAATGCGCACGAGAAGTGGCGCACGACCAGTGGTCGTGCGCACTAAGTCCAATGATCGTGTGATTACCCAGACAGGACTCCAGAAATGAGGAATCAATGCACACGATCAGTGGCGCACGACCGGTGGTCATGCGCAATATGTCCAGTGGTCGTGCGCTTACCCCAGGCTGATTCTAGAAAACGTAGAGTAGTCCGCACGATCAGGGGCGCACGACCAGTGGTCGTGCGCATTAGATCCCATGATCGTGCGCAGTATTCCTGTTTCACAACCATCCCAGAACACGCACACGACCCCTGTACCGAAAGGAAAAAACCAATCACTAATCTGTGCAGACATTCCAGACAATCACAAAAGGGAGTACAAACTATAAAAATAACAAAATACACAACCATGGGCTAAAATGTGCACTTCCTATGGAAATATAGGCAAGATGAAATATATATGATAATGAACTAAAAGTGAAATGCAAATGCGTGAAAACTAGCCCAGATGAGTCCGAAAATAGGTATATAAAGTGGACTCATCAACGATTGATGAACTCGACGAAAGTTCAGGTCGACGATTTCTGAGAAATCAGTAACAGTTGGCAGAATTAATTGAGGATCAATTACAGTCAACATTCCCAGTGAAAATAGCCGTTCAAACGGACAGTTACAGAAAAATTAAGTGAGGATCAATTTCCAAAGCATCTTCACTCTCGGGAATGTTTTCTTCTTCCATCAAGATTAAGGAATTCAAATACAGGGAAGAACGAAAAAGGGAAAAATAAGAGACAGAGAAAGAAAGAAACAGAAAAAGGGCAATATCATTACAGTAACTACAAGCCCAGGCCAGAGAACAACTTCAAGAAGAAGAAGAAGAAGAACCTATCACTATCAAGAGTCTTCTTCTTCCTTCATTTCTACATGACAACTTCAACGACAACAAATAACTTATCTGTCAGAAGTTCCTGAAGATTACTCTGGTCCAGGCCTGAAGATTGAAGGCCTATCACCCTGTAGCAGAGCTCCAGTTTTCCCTGAACCATTCAATATCTCAGGGGGAGCTATTTGCTACATCAATATCCACAAGTCTTCTCTCAGTTGTTATTGAGAAAGAGAAGACAAAATTATCTTTCACCCTCACCTCTGTAAAGGGTTGTCATCTCCCTTCAAAAGTATTCTGGTTGCAAGTCTCCTTCCAAAAGACTTGAGGTTTTGGTTTTTGGGGACCTGATCAAAACTCATTGGTGTCAGGCACCTGATCAAAAACCTGAGTGGATTCCTACCAGGGTGGTAGAAGAGTGGACTACGCAGATTTGTGGAACCACTATAAAATCCGTGTGTCTCTTCTGGTTGCTTGATCTGCTCTATTCTAGTTAACTTTTATTTTGTTTTTGTGTTGTGACAAACTCTAGACTTTTTGCTTAAGATCTATCTCTTTCAATTGGTATCAGAGCGAGGTTGGTTAAATTACCTTGGTTAAACTCCACACCTTTCCAGGTTGGTTAAAATACCACACCTTAAGAGGTTGTCTTGGTTGTACAGGCTAACACCTGAACCACAAAGATCCTTTGATAGATCTTAAGAATCTTTTGAGTTATATCCTGGCACAAGTTGTAGATTTTTCAAGCACCAGACTGCCCATGTGCAATCTAGATATGCTTGCACTATGGAAGACAAGGATTAGATTTTATATGGACTTCATTGATGAAAACATCTTCAAATCTATTTTGTCAGGTTCAGCTCCACCTCAGAAACCAACAAGTCCAAATGTTGTTCCATCATCCCAATGGACAGATACCCAGCAAAAGATGAAGATTGATGATGCACAAGCCATGAACATCCTGGCACAATCAATGTCTGATGACATTTTTGAAGAACTTGCTGAATGTTCATCTGCAAAAGAAATGTGGGACTCCATCACAGCAATGGCTGCTGTATTAGCAAAAGAAAGAATAATTGAAGCTGAATCCTGCAGTGAATCAGATGCTACATCTTGCACAACTGTGGATGAAGAAGAAGCAAGAGCAAAAGAATTTTGCCTAATGGCAATAGATGCTTCTCGCAGCAGCTATGCTGCAGAATCTGAAGAATCAGAGTGTGAATCAAATGAAGAGGATCAGGTTATTTCTTCCCTTGACTCTTCTTCAGCTAAATGTAACACCGATTTCCGATTACCACATGAAAATCATCAGAAAATCTTAGTTCAATATATTTCGTCGAACGGAGATCGACGACATCAATACTATTCGTCGAACTCAGATCGACGAACTATGAACAAAGATTTTGTTTTGAACTATTCAGGACTCTGTGCTCGACGAAACAAACTTAATTCGTCGAACAGAGATCGACGAAAATGGATCACAAAAAATAATTATTATCATTATGTGAGTAGAGATCAACGATCTCAATATCATTCGTCGAACTCAGATCGACGAAAATATTTTTCGTCGAACTCAGAATTTCAAAACAGAAATTTTTATTCTTTTATTTCTGATTATTATAAAAGAGAACCAGGACCAAAGGTTATCTGGGTCCAGAACTCCTAATATCTCCTTACAGGAAAAGAATTCAGTCCAGCCAATACAGAGGATATCAGTGGCTGAACATTTTGAGCACGGTCATGTATATAGGGGGAGTTTGGCTAGCTTGCTACTTCAATGGATTATACACTTGTTTGCCAAGACCTCTTATTTCAACCTCATCCACTAGCCGAACTTCAAGAACATTATCTGTTTCTCATCAACTATATCGTCTGTAAACAATTATGATTGTTAATCCTTTTCTATTGTGCTTGATAAAGAGAGAATTATATGCTTCACTTGTCATATACTCTAACAATTTCATTTATGGAGACGTTCAAATATTGCTCTTGGTAGTGCCTCAATCCATATATAGATTGTTTTTACCATGCAAATTGCACATACAATCAGAATTACTGAGTAAGAACACGTGCTCATGATAAATCCTTCTTCCAAGTTTCTATGATGGAAATCATTCTTTGCATTCATTTGTTGCGAGTCTCGTGTACAGATAGCAACAATAGCAATTAATTTCCATTTTTGCTATTGGTGCGCAATTTCATAATAATCTACTACTCTATATGTCTGAGTATACCCCATCTACCACCAATCTAACTTTGAAAATTCAATAGCATCTTTATGATTTTGCTTATGTATGATGTGTATCCGGAGAGATCATCAATATATGTGGAGGATGCAAACAATATAATTGCTCGACCCCATCGGGTCACCTCGCTGAGCTCAGCCAGTCAAGTCAGTGACCTCAACAGGTTATAACTCAATGATCTCAGTGGATTAGCTTGATGACCTGTAACACCTATCACAACAACCCGTATAGTACGAATTTGACTTGGACCCACAACATACACCCATCACAATTTCAACATTATAGTGTGGTATAAAAGAACAATTTACAACATACCAACTAATTGCACAACAGAAACGAAACAACATAGAGTGTTCCCATCTAATATATCTTTTAATCAAATGTCTTTGGCCTTATGGCCTGCAAAACATGTTCATCCAAAACATACGAAACTTCCTAAGTTACCTTGACTCCCGGGTATGCAAAATATTCAAAGGAAACACATAAACAGAATAAAGGGGAAAACACTTAATGAGCCTTAACTGTTATAGTCGGTTAGCGTGCTTCAGCATTGAAACCTTCCCCTACAATCAAATCAACAAAAGGGGTACATGAGGGTCTGTTATGAGCTGATGACAACTACGTAACAACCCCACTCCTCCGAGCCATCCTAGTGGACTCTTGGGACACATCACCCTGCATGTCAACACTTCATATGCAAATGAAAAACATATAAACATGCATATCAAATCCTAGTCTTTTTGTCACAATCAACAATCATGTCTCTTGGATGAGCATCAAGATAAAGTCTATCATGCAAATATGTATACAATTTGGAATCACCCACGACACCTTAAACATATGTGTGCGTCTAACTAAATATCAAATACAATCACATCACACACAAAATCATATACTCGTGCAAATTCATAATTTATTTATTTTTACGAGTCTGACGATAGTATTTCCTATACAGTTCCAATGGTTAATACTTCTGTATTATAGTTAATCAACTCATTTGCATAGGCATTATGATTAAAGTCTCATGACCTCTATGACGGCAAGACTCATGAATTCTCTCCACACTTCTATCAAATCAAGTGATGTGGCATCACGAGTAAAGTCTCGTGGCATTCATGACGACAATACCCACAAATTCCATATGCTTCTAGCACAATTAATTAATTTGCATATGATATCATTATGAGTAAAGTCTGCTGACCTTTAAAACGACAATACCCACAAATCCCCTTACCATTCTTAACATTATTATAAGTGTGGTAACACATGAATTCTTAACATTGATTCTACGACGACATCATACGCTGTCCCCAATCTCATGACATTTCCAACGACCTATTAACTAGCATACACAATATCATGATGTCACATTCAATCTCTAAAAATTAGGGATGATATCGAGTCGAGTTCGAGCGATTTGAGCTTTGCTCGAAATCAAAATTTTCGAGTCGAACTTGACATGAAACCGAAATCGATTTCGAGTCGAGTCTGCTTGACTCGAAATGACTCAATTCCTAGTCGGCTCAAAATTGAATCGAGCCGGCTCGAAATTGAGCAATTTTTCTCTTTATTCCTAGTTGGCTCAAATTAAATTGGGCAAATGAAACACTTAAAAGTCTTCATTCATTTTATTTATATTTAAATGTTATGGTTTTTTAATTTTAAAATATGAATATATTAATAAATATATAATATTTTTAATTAATTCGAGTTGATTTGAATCATATTTCAATCGATTTAGGGCTGACTTAAAATCGACTCGAAATCAGATTTGAGTCTGGAAGAGATAGATCTTAAGCAAAAAGGCTAGAGTTTGTCACAGCGCAAAAACAAAATAAAAGTTAACTAGAACAGAGCAGATCAAGCAAGCAGAAGAGACACAAGGATTTTATAGTGGTTCCCCAAATCTGGGTAGTCCACTCTTCTACCACCCTGGTAGGAATCCACTCAGGTTTTTGATCAGGTGCCTGACACTAATGGGTTTTGATCAGGTCCCCAAAAACTAAAACCTCAAGTCTTTTGGAAGGAGACTTGCAACCAGAATCACTTTTGAAGGGAGATAACAACCCTTTACAAAGGTGGGGGTGAGAGATGATTTTGTCTTCTCTTTCTCAATAACAACTGAGAGAAGACTTGTGGATATTGATGTTAGCAAATAGCTCCCCCTGAGATATTGAATGGTTCATGGAAAACTGGAGCTCTGCTACAGGGTGATAGACCTTCAATCTTCAGGCCTGGACCAGAGTAATCTTTAGGAACTTCTGACAGATAAGTTACTTGTTGTCCTTGAAGTTGTCCTGTAGAAATGAAGGAAGAAGAAGACTCTTGATAGTGATAGGTTGTTGTTCTTCTTCTTGATGAAGTTGTTCTCCGGCCTGGGCTTGAAGTTACTGTAATGATATTGCCCTTTTTCTGTTTCTTTCTTTCTCTGTCTCTTATTTTTCCCTTTTTCGTTCTTCCCTGTATTTGAATTCCTTAATCTTGATGGAAGAAGAAAACATTCCCGATAGTGAAGATGCTTTGGAAATTGATCCTCACTTAATTCTTCTGTAACTGTCCGTTTGAACGGCTATTTTCACTGGGAATGTTGACTGTAATTAATCCTCAATTAATTCTGCCAACTGTTACTGATTGCTCAGAAATCGTCGACCTGAACTTTCGTCGAGTTCATCAATCGTCGACCTGAGTTCGACATTCGTCGAACTCAGCTAGATATCGTCGAGCTGAATATCTTGCCTGCGTTCGTCGACCGGAGCTTGCAGTTCGTCGAGCTCTGTTTCTGTGTTCGTCGAGTTGAGAGAACTGTTGAGTGTCGACACAGTTGCTGTGATGGTGTCGACACAGCCTTGCTTGAGTCTTGAGATCATCGACCTGAGTTCAGAGAAGCAACTCAGAATTCGTCGACTGGAGATCGCCGTTCATCGAACTGCGTTCGACGATCGTCGATCTGATTTTCTGACTTTGTCTTAACTGCATTTCTTGAACTTCTTTTCTGCAATTCTGGAGAGTCCTTCTGAATGACCTATCCTGGAAAAGGTCCTATGACCCATGACTATACATGTTGGGTCAATCTAAGCAAACCTAATATTGATCTTTGCCCAAATCAGAACTAGGGTTCCAACAATCTCCCCCTATTTGAGTATATAAGTCGCTTCACCCAAATCCTTCATTGAAAAGCAGTTCCAACAATCTCCCCCTATCCTGGAAAAGATCCTGAAGTACTACGGGGCCGTCCCCGCGCAGCTGAACTCCAACGTCATCGCAATGATGGTGGCGTTCGCGAGCTACCTCCGGCGGGAGAGGATCGAGTTCAACCTGACGGTGTTCAGGAAGCTCTTCTCTTACAAGGCGACGACGGACGGGGTCGCCTACTTTGGTGGCTCCTTGATCAAAGTTCGCGAGATCGCGAACAAGCACCATACCTGGATGACCAAGATCGCCTTCGTCAAGGCGATCTCGGCAACATCCCCTACTCGCCGCAATAAAAAGGCGAGGAGGTGTACTGCCCGTCGGCCGTGTCCGGCAACGACGCCGAGCTCCACAAATTCTTCCTTCACAAAGATTTTGAGGTTGTCTTCCTGCGGAGGGGCCTCGACGCGCTCCCCCCGGTTCTGCCCGGCGAAGGTATACTCTCCTCATCTTGCCGAGCTCGCCTACTCGCCGAACTCGGCACATCATCATATCTGAATTCCTAACCTTTCCAAGTGTTTTCCTGCAGGGAAGCGAATAATCCCCGCGAACCCGCCGTTCGCGGATCCGGGGCTCCACACCGACCCTCTTGCTCGCGAGAGGGCGGCGGCGCTGGCTTGCCGAGATGAGGCGGCCCTCTCGCAGCCCTCTTCTAGCAAGAGGCGTCCTGAGGGCGCGGGATCGAACCCGCCATCCGGCCACCGCCAGATAAAGAAGATGCGGAGGGCCCTTCTGGCTCCGCGGGGGCAACAACAACAGCCCAGCCCCAAGTACATCAGTTCGTCGGCGACCCCTCCTGACGCGTCGCCGGAGAGCCCGCTGAAGGAGATAACCAGCAAGGGGCGGAAAAGCGTCGAGGGCCCCTCTTCCACGGCGGCGATCTCTCCTCCTCCAGCGGCGAAGCGGACTGCCCGCGAGCGCGCGCCGCCGAAGCAACATCCCCTCTTTAACTTCGGCGCGCGCTGGAAGGATTCGGCGGGCGAGCCCATGCTGCAGTGGGACGAGCTCGCTCATCGAGTCTCCGTCTCCACTCTTCATCCCTCCTGGCACGACCGCGAGCCTGCCACTGGCCACGCCTACGCCCTCGGCTTCGGCCTATATGGCCGGGAGGACGCCGAGGCCTACAAGAAGACGACCCTCCGGCAGCTCGGCCATGAGGGTCTGCAGTCCGACCTGCGGACCCTGGAGCTGCACCACATGCTGGCGCGTCGCAGCTTCGCCCTCAGCCACCAACTCGAAAGGGCTGAGCAGGCTCGCGACCTTGCCAAGGACAAGGTCACCGTGTTGGGTTTCTCTATGGGGTAGGCACAACACTTGTGCACGCAGCGGAAAGGTAAAACATCAAGAAAAACCCAAAGAGATGTGGATCGGGCCATGAACAGTTGAATCAAGAAGTTAGTAAAACTAGGCAAAAATTACCTCGGTGGCGTTGAGTCACAACTCAACGGAGATGCTCCAAACTTTATCTTCTTGCTAGTGGCGAGTCCAACGTGGAATAGTGTCCACGTTTCTGCAGAAGTCCACACGAGCGGGAGAACGCCGAGCTTTCCGTCGCACGGAAGATCGGGAAGGAGAAGACCGCACCTCGGCTATTCCACGGACTGCTAGGTCCGTGCCAGGAAGAGCAGCACCAGCGACAGTCGCCGGAGGAGAGGTGGCAGCGGAGCGAACGCGGCGGCGGAACAGTTTCCGGCGGCGGGATCGGGATCGGCGAAGCGAAAATGCGGAACTCCTTCCGTCGGGTTCGATTCGCACAGAAGAGACAGATCGCATACCTTCCCGAAACCCTAAGTGTTATATTTATACTTAAAGTATAAAATAAACTCAGGAAAATCGCTATCCGCAGACCACCCAGAACTAGGGTTCAGAATCGGCGAGAATGAATCGGTGAGAATCGGCGACAATCGGCGAGAATCACTGAGCAGGTTCGGTGAGAATCATTCGGCGAGTATCACATTGGATCGGCGAGAATCAGAGTACAATACTCGACGATTCTCGCCGATCGTCGAGCCACGCTCGACGGCACATAATGATACTCGACGATCGTCGAGCCGCGGTCGACGACAATTGTCAAGGTAGTCGATCGTCGAGAATCAACAATTGATTCTCGACGATTCTCGTCGATCGGCGAGAATCAGCAAGGTGATTCTCGTCGATCGGCGGGAATCAGAAGACCATTCTCGACAAATGTCTTTGACCCTCGGACGACGAACCTAACCAGCCCTTCAAGGCAACCTTTGCCCAACCCGATGATCCTATAAGGCAACACTTTGCCCATAACCCTATTCAGGTCGGTGATTGGTAACCTTTACCAACACAGTCAGTCATCCAACTTCTCCACATCTCTTATGTGCGACCCTGCAGGCTCATATTGCGTTGGCAGTGAGATTACATGTTTGACCACTTCCAGATCATCATGGTAACTCCAACAGACTCCCACTTGATCTCGAAAGTATCAAACCAAAAACCTCACAAACAATGAGCGGCATCTAGCAATGCATCATTGCTCCCCAAGCAATAAGAGTTAATAACTCATAAGCCTTTATGACCAATGTATCAGCGTTGTCTTTGTCCCTTTGTCCCTTACATCCGGAAAGAACTAGAGGCATGGACCGTGTCACCCTCGTAATAGCTCAATCCAAGTTTTCTTGATCCAGGACGGACTTCCAGAGAATGGTGAGTCCAATATCACATATTGACTCAACCAAGCATGGCCATGCATTTCTCAGTCCAGTTCCATCAAGGGGCCCATGGATGCAACTCCTGTCATACAGGAAGACAAATCCCATATCTGCTCACACACAAACACCCAAATGATTCGTAACATGCCCAACGACCACCCTTATCATCAACCTTTCTCAAGGAAGACTTTAGATGGCATCAAAGCACGCTCTTCCTCACTTGATGAATGTTGTGACTTCAGGTCAAAGGACCACAACACCATTGTCACTTGAGACCTACTCGTGACACTATTGGATGACAATCCACATAGTAGTCTCAGGTTGGGTCTGTCCAGTACAACTTGTTCACTAACAAGCACCCACGTGATGACTTGATATCACAATATCATGACCTGTGAGAACCAGTCATCAGTCAACACACGTGCTAGCCTTCATGTATCATCATCACCCTAAGTTTCTATGATGATACTCGACCAGGGACCTTTAAGAATGAAGCTTCAAATAAATCATGGGCTCTCACATTCAAGTCACGTACTTGATGTCCCATGGAAGCAAACATTCTAAGGGTATCTATTATGTTAACATTTAACTATCATATATAAAAAAACTCATAATAAAAGAATTTGCCATTAATTATAAAAGAAAAACTAGGTACACAGTTCATCGTATGAACAAACAGCCAACAAAATACATATTTACATGCAATCCACAAGATCCTCGCTAGAGTTGATCGTTTAGGTATCGCATACCCATCGATCTAGTATGACCATCATGCTTTCTCTGCGCGAGAGGCTTTGTCAGCGGATCCGCAATATTTTCCTCAGTCGGCACTCTGCAAATGTTTACATCTCCTCGTTCGACAATCTCACGAATAAGATGAAACCGCCGGAGTATGTGCTTGGAGCGCTGATGAGATCTAGGTTCCTTAGATTGTGCAATTGCACCATTGTTATCACAGTAGAGAACTACGGGACCAACAATGCTAGGAACTACATCAAGCTCGCCGATGAATTTCCTAATCCATACAGCCTCCTTCGCCGCATTAGCTGCGGCGATATACTCGGCCTCTGTTGTAGAATCAGCAACTGTCTCTTGCTTGGAACTCTTCCAGCTCACAGCTCCTCCATTCAGGCAAAACACAAAACCTGACTGAGACTTGGAGTCGTCTCTATCAGTTTGGAAGCTAGCATCCGTGTAACCGCTTACAACGAGCTCTTCCTCTCCACCATACACCAAGAACACGTCCTTAGTCCTTCTCAAGTACTTCAGGACATTCTTGACTGCAATCCAGTGACACTCACCGGGGTCTGACTGATACCTGCTAGTCATGCTCAAAGCAAAGGAAACATCGGGTCGAGTACATAACATCGCGTACATGATTGATCCAATTGCCGAAGCATATGGAATCAACTTCATGCGGTCCTTGTCTTCACAAGACTTTGGACACTGGTCCTTAGAGAGATTCATACCATGAGACATGGGCAAAAATCCTTTCTTGGACTCAAGCATGTTGAACCGCTTCAACACCTTTTCGATGTACGTACTCTGGGTCAAACCCAGCAACTTCTTCGATCTATCTCTATAGATCTTAATACCGAGTATATAAGTCGCTTCACCCAAATCCTTCATTGAAAAGCAGTTTCCTAGGTTGTTCTTAACAACTTTCAGGGTAGGAATGTCATTCCCAATCAACAGTATGTCATCTACATACAATATCAGGAAGACAACAATGCTCCCACTGATTCGCTTGTAAACACAAGGCTCATCTTCATTCTTGATGAAACCAAACTCTTTGATTTTCTCATCAAAACGAAGATTCCAACTTCGAGAGGCCTGTTTCAGTCCATAAATGGACTTATTCAGCTTGCATATTTTAGTGGCTTCATTTGGAGATACAAAACCCTCGGGTTGTGTCATATACACTTCCTCAAGGAGGTTTCCATTAAGGAAAGCCGTTTTGACATCCATCTGCCAGATCTCGTAGTCATAATACGCAGCAATAGCAAGCAATATCCTAATGGACTTTACCATGGCAACAGGGGAAAAGGTCTCATCATAGTCAATACCATGAATTTGCTTGAAACCTTTAGCCACCAGTCGCCCTTTGAATGTCTGTACATTCCCATCCATGTCGGTCTTCTTCTTGAAAACCCACTTGCACCCTATGGGTCGTACCCCTTCAGGTGGTTCCACCAAGTTCCAAACTTGGTTTGCATACATGGAGTCCATTTCGGATTTCATAGCCTCAAGCCATTTGTCGGAGTCCGGTCCATTCATAGCCTTTTGGTAGGTTGCTGGTTCATCATCATGATCCATAAGCAACACATTACCTATTTGAGACACGAGAAATCCATATCTCTCAGGCTCAAACCTCGGTCTACCAGATCTACGTAGGACTTGTGTTCCCTGAGCAGGTTCTCTAGCTACAACATCTTGTAGTCCTGACTCAGAATCCAATTCCGGTTCATTCACTACATGTGGTTCTTGAACTTCTTCAAGCTCTACCTTTTCAGTCTTTCTTGATAAGAACTCTTTCTCCAAGAAGACACCAGTCCTTGCGACAAACACTTTGCCCTCGGATGGTAGGTAAAAGTAATACCCTTTCGTTTCCTTAGGATATCCCACCAGATAACATTTATCCGATTTGGGTTCCAGCTTGTCAGGCATTTGACGTCTCACGTATGCCTCACAGCCCCAAATTTTAATGAACGACATACTAGGACGCTTCCCAGTCCATATCTCATATGGTGTCTTCAGAACCGTTTTAGTTGGAGCGCGATTCAATGTCATTGCAGCAGTCTCTAAAGCAAAACCCCAAAAGGAAATAGGCAAGTCTGCATGACTCATCATCGAACGTACCATGTCTAACAGAGTACGATTTCTCCTCTCAGACACACCATTATGTTGTGGTGTTCTAGGTGGAGTGAGCTGTGATACAATACCACACTCTTTCAGATGATCACGGAACTCATGACTCAGGTATTCGCCACCTCGATCAGATCGGAGTGCTTTAACCCTCTTACCCAACTGGTTTTCTACTTCATTCTTGAACTCTTTGAACTTTTCAAAGGTCTCGGATTTGCACTTCATAAGATACACATATCCGTATCTACTGAAATCATCAGTAAACGTAACAAAGTAGAAATACCCACCTCTAGCTATGGAACTCATGGGTCCGCATACATCACTATGTACAACACCCAAGAGATCCTCAGCCCTCTCAGTATAACCAGTGAAAGGAGCTTTAGTCATCTTGCCTAACAAACAAGATTCGCATCGCTCAAATGATTCATAATCAAATGAGTCCAAAAGTCCATCTCTATGGAGCTTGGATATGCGCTTCTCGTTGATATGGCCCAAACGACAATGCCAGAGAAACGTAGGGTTCGAATCATTTGTTCTTAGTCTTTTATTATTTTCTACATTATAGATCAGATGGTCCAAGTTCAAAACGTAAAGACCATTAAACAATTGGGCTACAGCATAACAAACATCATTCTTAAATATAGAACAACAATTGTTCTTAATTATAAAAGAAAATCCAATCATGTCCAAACATGAAATAGATATAATGTTTCTAGTTATCGCCGGAACAAAATAACAGTTATCTAATTCTATTACAAGCCCACTGGGCAAAGAAAGACGGTAAACTCCTACGGCTACAGCAGCAACTCTTGCTCCATTGCCGACGCGGAGGTCCACCTCCCCTTTACTCAGCAATCTTCTCCTTCCCAGTTCCTGCACATTTGTACAAATGTGAGAACCACATCCGGTATCCAATACCCAAGATGAAGGAGCAGAAAGGTTTATCTCTATAACGTAAACATTAGAAGCGGAAGTCATACCTCCCTTCAATTTCTGCAGACCCTCAATATACGAAGGACAGTTCCTCCGCCAATGACCAGCCTTGCCACAGTGGTGGCATTTCCCTTCCTTCACCGTGCTCTTCTTCTTTATCAGTGCTGAAGACTTGGGCTCAAGATATGACTTAGGTCCCACCTTTGTCTTCTTGGAGCCCTTGGCTTTGCCCTTGCCCTTATGCACCATCAGTATGGGGCTAGCAGGCTTGGCCTTCTTCATGTTGATCTCGGCAGTTCTTAACATGCCTAGGAGTTCGGGCAGTGTCTTGTCTATCTCATTCATGTTGTAGTTCAAGACGAACTGCTCATAACTGTCCGGCAACGATTGCAGGATCAGATCCGTGGCCAACTCTTGACCAAGAGGAAAACCCAGCCTTTCAAGGTTCTCTATATACCCAATCATCTTGAGTACGTGAGTCCCTACTGAGTCTCGAACTCCCATCTTGCACTGAAATAACGCTTTCGTGATGTCGAACCTCTCTTGACGAGCCTGCCCCTGAAACATTTTCTTGAGATGCTCGTCAATCTCCTTGCACCCCATGTTCTCATGTTGCTTCTGAAGCTCAGAGTTCATGGTGGCAAGCATAAGGCACTCGACATCCAAAGCATCATCAGTATACTTCTTATAAGTATCCTTCTCAGCACGGGAAGAGTTCCCGGTCGGCACCTCGGGGGCTTCTTCTTCCAAGACATAGAGCTTTCGCTCTTGCCTGAGAACAATTCTCAGGTTCCTATACCAGTCCATATAGTTTGTCCCGCTGAGCTTGTCCTTCTCAAGGATGGCTCTCAGAGACAGCGTGGAGTGTGAAACGCTTGTCATGGAATTCTACAAGAATTTATGCAGAATTAAAAACAGTACCTAAATTTCAATTATAATTTATTCTAATTAGGACTTCAATTAAAAAACTCTCACTATTTTTTTCGAAATGATAGCCCTCACTAACAATTCGGAGAGTTCATGCGAGCTACTCTCTTAGTGGACAAGACCCGTATTTCACCAACACAATGAGTCCGCTTTGGCGTTCCTCTCACGATGTGGTTATTTAGGTAGGCAATGCTTGCCAATTGCATCCTCATGCAATTCTTGTATGGTTGGTGAATAACTCCTTATTCGCATCCATCACATGGTGCATGCCAACCCTATGCCTCTAGGCACTCAACCTTTGAGGTCACCTAGTTAAGCTGGACCCGATGTTGACAGTGGGATATCACAATTATCCGCTCGCACCCTTACCAAGATAGATTAATGCACCTTGCTTTGGCAAGCCCACATTTCATCGATCGAGGCAGGAAGAGTGTCATCCATCGGAAGGCATCCGAACACTTAATATTAAAAGAAGGGATTTCAATTTTAGGTTAACAATTAACCATGATCAACATTTGATCAATGTGCACATCCAAAGAAAAACAATTCTTCTAAAACCACATGCATCCCTTATGTGCACATCCTGACACCATCAACATTTGATAGAAGGAAGGGCTAAATCCGAACATCCGGAAATTTCCAAATCCTCAGATTTACATGCATTGGACAGAAGGCAAAGACAACTCAACTTAAGCAGTAGACAAGCTCATCTCTCTATGTTGGATTCAAAATCCACAACATACTCGAGGGATGGTTACTGCTAAGGAGACAACAATTTCTAACACTTAGAAATTCCACCGAAATTCCAATCGTTCTTGGCGAAGTGCCAAGACTAAATCTAGACATTTAGAACACTTCTAAATCTCTAGTTTTACACGCATTGGAATAAGACAACTTCCAAAACAACAGTCATGGTCGAACCTCCCTCTGATACCACTGTTGGGTTTCTCTATGGGGTAGGCACAACACTTGTGCACGCAGCGGAAAGGTAAAACATCAAGAAAAACCCAAAGAGATGTGGATCGGGCCATGAACAGTTGAATCAAGAAGTTAGTAAAACTAGGCAAAAATTACCTCGGTGGCGTTGAGTCACAACTCAACGGAGATGCTCCAAACTTTATCTTCTTGCTAGTGGCGAGTCCAACGTGGAATAGTGTCCACGTTTCTGCAGAAGTCCACACGAGCGGGAGAACGCCGAGCTTTCCGTCGCACGGAAGATCGGGAAGGAGAAGACCGCACCTCGGCTATTCCACGGACTGCTAGGTCCGTGCCAGGAAGAGCAGCACCAGCGACAGTCGCCGGAGGAGAGGTGGCAGCGGAGCGAACGCGGCGGCGGAACAGTTTCCGGCGGCGGGATCGGGATCGGCGAAGCGAAAATGCGGAACTCCTTCCGTCGGGTTCGATTCGCACAGAAGAGACAGATCGCATACCTTCCCGAAACCCTAAGTGTTATATTTATACTTAAAGTATAAAATAAACTCAGGAAAATCGCTATCCGCAGACCACCCAGAACTAGGGTTCAGAATCGGCGAGAATGAATCGGTGAGAATCGGCGACAATCGGCGAGAATCACTGAGCAGGTTCGGTGAGAATCATTCGGCGAGTATCACATTGGATCGGCGAGAATCCGAGTACAATACTCGACGATTCTCGTCGATCGTCGAGCCACGCTCGACGGCACATAATGATACTCGACGATCGTCGAGCCGCGGTCGACGACAATTGTCAAGGTAGTCGATCGTCGAGAATCAACAATTGATTCTCGACGATTCTCGTCGATCGGCGAGAATCAGCAAGGTGATTCTCGTCGAACGGCGGGAATCAGAAGACCATTCTCGACAAATGTCTTTGACCCTCGGACGACGAACCTAACCAGCCCTTCAAGACAACCTTTGCCCAACCCGATGATCCTATAAGGCAACACTTTGCCCATAACCCTATTCAGGTCGGTGATTGGTAACCTTTACCAACACAGTCAGTCATCCAACTTCTCCACATCTCTTATGTGCGACCCTGCAGGCTCATATTGCGTTGGCAGTGAGATTACATGTTTGACCACTTCCAGATCATCATGGTAACTCCAACACACCGACCAGGCGAGGCGGCTCGGCATAGCGGAGGGTCTACTCGCCCAAGCCGCCGGCGGGTTGGTAAGCGTCAAGCGCTGCTCCTCTCTTTTACTTAGAAAACTTTTGTTCTGCTGCTAAATACCCCCTTTTGTTTTTGTTCAGGATGCCGAGGCGGCGGGCGAGCTTCAAGCTCGCAACGCTGAGCTGGGGAGGAGGTCGGTCGGCTGGGCGCACAACTGGCCGCGGATGCCGACGCTGCAGGGGAGCTCCAGGCTCGCAACGTTGAGCAGGGGGAGGAGATAGGCCGGCTGCGCGCACGCCTCGCCGAGCTGGAGGGAGCGAACGCAAAGCTGAAGGGGGAGAACCAACACCTCCTTGGCGAGGTGCGCCGCCAGGCCGAGATCTTCTTCCCGCCCCCACGACATCGATCCTACCCTCCCCTACAAAAGCCCGCGGATTTTTGGCGAGGCCGACCTCGCCGAGAGACTGCGGATCAACTCCATCCAAGCCGCCGAGTGCACCCTCCAGATGATGAAAGATTCTGCGGTGCTGGTGGAGGGATGCGAGGGGATCTCGGCTCGGGACCTGATGTCGAGCTTGTTTCCGGCGACGCCGCCCAGCGAGAAGGAAGACAGCCTGGACGCTATGTTCGGGAAGAGCTTCCAGGATCCTTCGGGTGACGGCGGGGATCAGTCCGGCGGAGGGGGCGAGGCCTGAGGGTGGCTAATACTTTTGTCTTCTTTTTTTTTTCTTTTTCTTTGTTCACTCGCCGAGGCGAGCCCCCCTTGTAACTATTTTTTGCATATAATGAAAGTTTTTTGATCATACCGGTTTCACTTCCTTTCCTTTCTTTACTGTGTTTGTTGCGCTCTGAATTTATGCGAGTGTTTCTCCCCGCGACTTCGCCGAGACAGGTTCCGCGAGTAGAGCGGTTATGAGAGCGCGCCTGCGAGTGGACGCGTCTTGAGTGTTTGCCGTCCCCCAAACGATTCTGGGGTGAGTTGCTCTCCGCCCTTGTCACGCTACCCTTACTCGCACGCGATCCATCCAGGTTGAGCCCGAAAACGGGAGAAAATTTCTCCAAGTCCAATGGCCAAAGGGGGCGAGGTGCCCCGGTCCTGCTTGCTCATCCTTGGCGAGCCCCGGGCTCGCATCCCGCTCGCTGATGCCGAGCCGGGGTTGGCGGGTGCACACTCGCTCATGCCGAGTCCCCCAGCCTGGCTTGCTTGCTAGATACTGTCGAGCTGGGCTTGCCGAGCCCGAGCTCGCCCCTGGCAGAACCTTTCTCTCCCTTTGCTCCCCGGCATTGAGGCCTTGACCCATACCTGATGACTTCGAGTCCGACACCATCGAGTGACTTCCAGCCCTGTCAGCTTGGTGAGAGCCTGACAGCGGGATCTGCTCGAGGCCAAGGATGACACAGAGTGACTTCCAGCCCTGCCAGCTAGGTGAGAGCCTGGCAGCGGGATCTGCTCGGGGTCCACTATTAACACCATCGAGTGACTTCCAGCCCTGTCAGCTAAGTGAGAGCCTGACAGCGGGATCTGCTCGAGGCTAAGGATGACACCGAGTGACTTCCAGCCCTGCCAGCTAGGTGAGAGTCTGGCAGCGGTATCTGCTCGGGGTCCACTACTAACCTCATCGAGTGACTTCCAGCTCTGCCAACTAGGTGAGAGCCTGACAGCGGGATCTGCTCGAGGCCAAGGATGACACCGAGTGACTTCCAGCCCTGCCAGCTAGGTGAGAGCCTGGCAGCGGGATCTGCTCGGGGTCCGCTACTACCACCATCGAGTGACTTCCAGCCCTGCCAGCTAGGTGAGAGCCTGACGGCGGGATCTGCTCGAGGCCAAGGATGACACCGAGTGACTTCCAGCTCTGCCAGCTAGGTGAGAGCCTGGCAGCGGGATCTGCTCGGGGTCTGCTACTACCACCATCGAGTGACTTCCAGCCCTGCCAGCTATGTGAGAGCCTGACAGCGGGATCTGCTCGAGGCCAAGGATGACACCGAGTGACTTCCAGCCCTGCCAGCTAGGTGAGAGCCTGGCAGCGGGATCTGCTCGGGGTCCGTTACTACCACCATCGAGTGACTTCCAGCCCTGCCAGCTAGGTGAGAGTCTGATAGCGGGATCTGCTCGAGGCCAAGGATGACACCGAGTGACTTCCAGCCCTGCCAGCTAGGTGAGAGCCTGGCAGCGGGATCTGCTCGGGGTCCGCTACTACCACCATCGAGTGACTTCCAGCCCTGCAAGCTAGGTGAGAGCCTGACAGCGGGATCTGCTCGAGGCCAAGGATGACACCGAGTGACTTCCAGCTCTGCCAGCTATGTGAGAGCCTGGCAGCGGGATCTGCTCGGGGTCCAACATACATCACATTCCACCATGCAGGCCAGTTACGACAATATCAGAGAGCTTGAAGGAATTTTTTATTATTATAATCAAAGTGCTGCTTACATGTTTCAGGGGAAAAATTGTTTGAGGTCGTCACCACTCCAGGTGAGACCCAGAGTCTCGCCTTCTACATTTTGGAGTCGATAGCCCCCGGACCCCAAGGCTACCTTTACAATGAACGGTCCCTCCCAGCTGGGATTGAGCTTTCCTACGGATGCAGACCTCCCTGCCGCATCTACTTTCTTCAGCACCAAGTCCCCCTCCACGAACTGCTTGACTCTGACATGCTTGTCAAAGTACTTGGTCATTCTTCTTTTCACCTCCTCCTGTCGGATAGCGGAAAGGTATCTTACCTCTTCCACCATGTCAAGGAAGAGCCTCAGTTCCTCCTCATTCTCTACTTGTCATTCCTCACGGCCTTCTTTTGCTGCCACGACTCGCGGTGTTTGGACTTCGAATTCTATGGGGAGCACTGCCTCGCACCCGTGGGAGAATCTGAAGGGGGTCTCTCATGTAGCTGTGTTGGGGGTGGTCCTTAGGGCCCAAAGAACCGCAAGGAGCTGCTCCACCCAGTTCCCTTTCAAGTTCTCCACCTTCTTTTTGAGGAGGTTAACGATGATCTTGTTTGCGGCCTCCACCTGCCCGTTACTCCTGGGGTGGTGGACCGAGGCGAACCTGAGATCGATTCCAAGCTGCTCGCAGAAGCTGGTGAACTCGGCACTGGCGAACTGGGGCCCGTTGTCCGTGACGATGGCCTGGGGCAGCCCATGGCGACAGATGATCTCCCCCCAAACAAAATTCCTGATCACCTGGGAGGTCACCTTGGCCAACGTCTTCACCTCCATCCACTTTAAGAAGTAGTCAATCATCACTAGGAGGAACCTTCTCTGGCCGCTGGCTTGGGGGAACGGCCCAACTAAATCCATTCCCCAAATTGCGAAGGGCCATGGGGCCGTGATGCCTCTGAGTCGCTGGGCTGGTTGCAGCTGGAGAGGGGCAAATGGCTGGCACTTATGACATCTTTTTGCGAACTCAGCGGCGTCTCGGCCCAGGTTGGGCCAGAAATACCCTTGCCTGACTATCCTCCCCTCCAGGGTCCGACTCCCGGAGTGACTTCCACATTCCCCGGAGTGGACTTCCTCCAAGATCCTTCGTGCTTCCCCCTCGGTCACGCAGCGGGCTAGCATCCCTGAGAGGGTCTTCCTGTATAGCTGCCCGTCCTGGAGGAGGTAATAGGCTGACTTGTGCCTCAGTTTCTTCTTATCTACCCCCTCTGGATACTCTCCTGTGGAGAGGAAGACCACGACTGGATCCATCCATGAAGCTTGCTGATCGATTTCCATGAGCTCTCCTTCCTCGATGGAGGGGTGGAACAGGTCGGTGATGGTACCCCCCACCTGGGGACCATGCTTTGCTAGCTGATCTGCTTGTTCATTCTCTGCCCTTGGTACGTGCCGGATGGAGAAGGTTTGAAAAGTGCCAATGACCCCCTTCACCTTGGCCAAGTACGATCGCAAGGTGGGTTCCTTCGCCTCGAACTCCCCGTTAATCTGAGAAGCCACTACCATGGAGTCAGTAAGGACCTCCACATCTGATACCCCCAGCTCCTTGGCCAGGCGCAGCCCCGCTATCACGGCCTCGTACTCGGTCTGGTTGTTGGTAATGGGAAAGTGCACCACCACCGTCTGCTCGATTCGGGTCCCTTGAGGGCTTTCTAAGATCACCCCTACTCCTAGGGAATGCCTTCCCGAGGCACCATCCACCCTCACCTTCCAAGGGGTCGCGCGGGTGAGCTCTTCCTCTGCCACTTCAACCACGTAGTCGGCCAGGAAGTCGGTCATCGCCTGAGCTTTGATTGAGAGTCGCAGGACGAAGGAGACGTCGAACTCGCTCAGTTCCACAGACCACTTAGCCAACCTGTCTGAATGCTCCACCCCCTCGAAGATGTTGCGGAGGGGATGGTCGGTAACCACTCGGATTGAGTGTGCTTGGAAGTAAGGTCGTAACCTCCGAGCCGAGATGATCAGTGCGAAGGCTAGCTTTTCCAGAATCGGATACCTGAGCTCGGCCTTTCTCAGGACCCGGCTCACGTAATAAATTGGGAGCTGTCTCTTCCCTTCTTCACGAACCAAGACGGAGCTCAAGGCCTCCACCCCGACTCCGAGATACAAAAACAGGTCCTCCCCCTCCTTCGGCCCTTGGAGCAGTGGTGTCCGTGTCAACTGTACTTTGAGGGCCTGGAACGTCTCCTCGCACTCCTTGGTCCAATCAAACCTCTGACCACCCCTTAGCGTTTTGAAAAAGGGGGAGCACTTTTCTCCTGCCCGAGAAAGGAAACGACTTAGCCCTGCTAGCTTCCCTGTTAGCCGTTGGACCTCCTTAGCGTTCCGCGGAGATCCCAATTCCAAGATTGCCCGGACCTTATCTGGATTTGGCTCGACCCCCGCGGGGGTGAGGAGGTGCCCTAAGAACTTCCCTCTGCTGGCCCCAAAGACACATTTTAGAGGATTCAATCGCATCTTGTACTTGCGCAGGGTGGCGAAGGTCTCCTCCAAGTCCCGGAGGTGGGAGTCCACATCCCGGCTTTTGGTCATGAGGTCATCTACATACACCTCCAAATTTCTCCCCCTTTGCTCCTTAAAGACTCTGTCCATCATTTTCTGGTAGGTCGCCCCAGCGTTCTTCAGCCCGAAGGGCATCATCTTGTAGCAGTAGCATCCATCCCCTGTGATGAACGAGACATCCTTGATGTCTGGGGGGTGCATCCTGATCTGATGGTAACCTGAAAAAGCATCCAAAAAACTCATTACAGAAAAACCGACGGCTGAGTCAACCAGCGCGTCGATCCGAGGCAAAGGATAACAGTCCTTAGGACAAGCTTTATTAAGTAAGGAAAAGTCGATACACATCCTCCATCGGTCATCCCCTTTTTTAACCATAACCACGTTGGAGACCCAGCCGGGGTACTGAATCTCAGACACGAAGCCGGCCTTGAGGAATTTCTCCACCTCCTCCCTGATGGGCTCCGCCAGCTTGTCCGCAGTGGACCTCTTCTTCTGCTGAACGGGGCGTGTTCCCGGGTCCAGGTTGAGGCGGTGGCAAGCCACATCCGCGTCAACCCCCGGCATCTCCGCGGCGTTCCAGGCGAAGATGTCTACGTTCTTCTGGATGCACTCCAGCATCCTGCCCTGGTCCTCCGGGGTCAGCCCCCCGCTGACGCGGATCTTCTCCATCCTTCCTCCTCGGGTGAGCACCTCCAGCTCCACCACCTCCTCTGCTGCCTCCAGCCTGGATTGCTCCCCCCATCCCTCGGCATCCCCTTCCTCCGGAACGGGGACCTCTACCTCCATCTCTCCTCCCACGGCCCTCACTCCGGCCGCCTCCTCCAGATCTCCTTTTGCCGCCTTCTCTGCGCAGTCCTTCACTCCCAGCTCCTCCCCTCCTGCTTCCTGCTCGACCTCCTCCATCCTTCGCCACATCTCCTCGGCTCCCTCCTGCCAGGAGATGGTGTTCACCGTGGTGACATAACATTCCCGCGCCACCTTTGGGTCCCCCCTAACCCTGACCTGCACCCCCTCAGCGTTAAACTTCAAGCACTGATGGAAAGATGAGGGGACGCAGCGGAAGGCGCTGATCAGGGGCCTCCCGAAGATGGCGTTGTAGCTGCTGGGGGCGTCCACAATGACGAACTTGCAGTTTCGAGACTGCCCCCCCAAGGTGACATGGAGCCCAACTCCTCCTTCTATTTCCTCCCTCTCTCCCGAAAACCCGAACAGGGGGCCATCCGAGGCCAGCACCCTTTTTGCCTCCACCTTCATCGCGTCGAACGCCTTTTTGAAGACGACGTTGACGGAACTCCCGTTGTCCACGAGGATCCGAGAGACGGTGAAGTTCTTGATGGCCGCCTTGATGACCAGCGCATCACAGAACGGATCCTCGTGCTCTGGCATATCACTCCTGGAGAAGGTGATCCTCTCCTCCAATGGCGGGGTTTGGGATGTAGAGGCGACGCTCCGCCGGTACATGATGTGGAGACTGGCCTTGCGGGAGGCCTCGATCCCCACTCCCCCGTGGATCACCCTGATACCCCCTCGGGTCCCCACATCCACCCGGTCTTCGCAACGATCCTACTCCGCCCGAGGCAGGACCTCCTCAATCCTTACTTCCTGTCTCCCTTGCTGCTGCTACTGCTCCCTATTCCCCCTCATCTCGAGGAACTCCGGACAGGTGGCTGTTGCATGCCCCTCCTCCTGATGGAAGTCGCAATAGGGCAGCTCCACCCTGACCTCTCTTCTCCTCCTTCTCCACACTCCTCTCCTGGCCCCCAAGGCTATGGTCATGGCCTCTTCTTGATCGGGGAGCCGGGGCCTCTGGCCCTGCCTCCAGCCCGGGGGGTGGAATTGGTCTTACCTCCCCTGAAAGTGACCCCTTCCGAAGTTCCCTCTTTGTGCCCCCTGCCCCTGCCACTCAGGCCTCCAGCCCAACCGACGGTCGGGCTCCTGACGCCCCCACCCCGGCTGCTGCGGCCCTTGGAGCTGCCTCTGCTCCCTCTGCCTGGACTCCCCTCTTCTCTCCTCCTGTGCCTTTCCTCCTCTCGACTCTCTCTTCCTCCGTAGCCCACCTCGCCAACTTCGTTGCAAATTCCGGGTTTGACGCCTCTCCGTCGACCTCTCTCGCCGCCCTCTCCATCAACTCTTCGTAGGAGAGGGGGGGAATTCTCTTCAGCTCCATCCGGAAGAAACCCTGTTGCAGGCCCAGGGTAAAAGCCATCATCAGACTATGGTCTGGCATCTCCTGGACCTGAGTAACCTCCTCCTGAAACCGGTCCACGTAGCTCCTCAACGTCTCGTTCACCCCCTGCTTAATGTGAAACAAAGACTCGGACTCCTTCCTCTTCTTCGAGGTGGTGAATCTCAGCATGAATCCTCGGCGCAGGTCCTCGAAGCAGTAGATGGAGCTGGCCGGTAGCTGGTGGAATCACTCTCTCGCCTTGTCCCGGAGGGTGATGGCGAAGAGCCGGCACTTGAATCCGTCCGACATCTGACGGATGGAGACCACGTCCTCGAACCATTGGACATGCTGGACCGGATCCCCCTTTCCGGCGTAATAGGACATCTCAGGTTCCCTGAACCCATCTGGAACTGGAGCTGAAGAGACCAGCTCGCTGAAAGGACTTCCTCCCCCCACTGGGCGAGCTGGCGAGTCTCGCGAGCCCAGCTCGCCGAACCGGCCTCGGCCCGCCGAGCCGGGGAAGAGCTCGCGCCCTGGGAGCTCGCACCCTCGGCCCTCCGCGGCCACTTCTTTCCCAGCTCGCCGGCCGGGGGCGTCCTCGCCCAAAGACGGGGCAGCCGCGATCTGAACTGCCGGAGTCGAGCACTCGGCCCGCGTGCCGAGTGCGAACTTGACCAGAGTCAGCACCTCGTTTCTGAAGTCTTCAAACATTCCCACCATTGCGAGAGGCGGGGGGGGGGGGGGGGGGGGGCGGCGAGCTCGGCCTGTCGGATCCTTGTCCCGTCATTGAGCTCGCGGAAACTTTTCTGCGCTGACCACTCTCCACGCTCATCGCACCAAAATGTTGAAACCGAAATCCGGCCTCCTGTGGAGTTCGACCCTTGGGGAAGGGATGATCTCGCGCCTACTTTGCTCCTGCAAGAAAAACAACAAAGGGGACAAGGAAAAACAGACCCAAGGGCTCGGCAGGGAGGTCCCACCACAAACCCGGAAGATCTCAGAGCGCTTCCCCTCCTTAGCCAGAGGCCGAGCTAAGGTACCCTCAGAAAGCACTAGAAAACTGGAGCTGGGAGGCACAGGAAGCATGCTCTCTGGGGTACCCCTTGGGTCCTATTTATAGCTTTTGAAATCTGGACTGCCAATAACCAAAAGAACTGACCTGAAATTACTAGAAAACCCTTGGTTGGGTCTGCCAACAGCCAAACTCCGCTGTTTTGAAGGGCTATGGGCAGACCAGCGGGGGCAAAACAGTAAAAAGTACCTCACATATCCGGGCGAGCTGGGGAGTTCTGGCCACCTCGGCATGTGCTGCTCGCCTACCGCTGCCGAGCTCCACTGCGAGGACGCGAGTTGCGTGTCGCTCGGCGAATGCCGAGCTCGGGGTCGCCGACGTCGATCTCTGGTCGACGGATGCCGAGCTCGGGCTCGCCCTCTTCTCTGCCGAGCTCGCATATTGTCCTCAGCCCGGTTTGCCTGGCCCCTGGTGACCTTGCTCGCCTGACACGGGGTTGTACATATAAGATGTATACATAAATATATGAGTTGAAGTGGGCCCTTGAAAGCCCAAGGGTAACCATTAACTACTACTTTAATATCTTGCTTGAAGCAAGAAATAACCAGGTGAAGAGATACTCTTGTTTGAGTAGATATTCATGAATAGCCTCCAAGTTATTAAAATAAATAACAAATAAAAATTACAAGTCTTGTGTAACATGAAGCTCGTGATATATTAGGTATCAGTGAAGTATGAAGCAAATGAAATGTTTATTATGACTTCCTGGTCAAAAAAGAAACCTAGAAGCTGCATAAACTCAAGGTACCTCATATTCCTCCAGAGAAAGATATTAACTATATTAGGTTGAGGAAGAATGACAACTTTCTTCATGTTCTTCATAACTCAAAAAGGCAACTAGACAACCATCAAGATATCACTCAACAGTCAACACATTACCAAGTCGAAGTAAAACAAGAAGCAAGTTTGAGGTTTTTCCAATCAAGGGAAGAAGTCTTCTCAAGAGCATAATCGACGTATAGAATGCATAGATCTCGGGCAATACTAGAACTTGAGTGTTTGACACAACAAATTGGTAATATATGGAGATGCTTCATGACTTACAAAGCACAGGAGGCAATCCAGGATATGTGATGAATCATATGAGGGAAACACAGACATGGGCCCACACATGAAAAGCTATGTGGATACACGAAGTGTGGTGACCAAGATAATGCTCCAACATGTTCCCTCATGTGGTTGACACATGGACCAAGAGACGTAGGCTCGAAAAACTTGGTTCTGATATCATATTAGAACTTGGGCATCTAACACAAACCAACTGTCAATGTGTGGAAAGACCTCATGACTATAAAGCATACAAAGCAATCCATGATATCTGACATGGAACTAAAGCAACTACGTATCAGGTAGAGCTCCTACAAGACAAGAACCACATTGGGGACACAACCATGGGCCCGCGCATGAGAAGCCACAATGTGCGACCGCATGGACAAAGCTCCGCCAATATCCCTGGCGTTGAATGCATGGATCATACAATAGGTCTCACATTTTCCACGAACTAAGTACGACAAGGATGCTCCTCCTGCATACAATGAAGGATTCCAAAGGATATGCCAAGAAATACAAAAGTCAGGCAATGATTGCCTATGCATTAGCAGATTTAGCAGCTTCCAGCAGTACCAAAGCGCGCCAGAGATCTTCAGCGGTGTTTACTACCTTGAAAATTGGATTCAGGAAAATACACAACAAATGCAACTACATAAGCCCACATCAAATTATCAAAGGAAATGACTCGGTAGATACAAGCTTCATATGTCAATAATCACAACAATGTAAGAATTGCCCAATTTTGCAAAAAAAAAATACTGTAGCTAATAGCCGATTCATGGAGACTATTCACAAAGAAACTTCAAGAAAGAAGACAGCTCTGGGCAGAGTAGCTACGTTCCGTATTATGGGTCGAGTGAACACTACCTTCAACGCCAAACAGAACTAACAAATGGTCTCAAATAAGGCTCCCCAGTCATGGTGCCAATAGAGCTGATTTAAACTTTTGCTAGAGTTAGGGAGGAGATGCAACTCAAGCCATATAAATTCAATGCATGCATAAATCAAAATGAAGAAGGGTTGAGAAGAAACCACCCTTAGGAAGCAATAATATAAGACCTATGAAGCACGGATACTTCCTCGAAGGCAGCGTACCAATACCAGATATGTATCCGGTACTGAAACGTACCTGATACTCGGCGGATACCTATGTGGACACACTTGGACTTAACACATCATTCTGCAAATTGTGATAGGAGTCTGTTTTTCTAGAGTAAACAAAAGTTGGTTCTATGCTAGACAGCGTTGGTAGGTCCAATTAAGTTGTGTATCTGTACTGAGTATGTTTCTGGTACTGGTACGTTTCTGTTACAAGAGCGTGTATTGAACGTGTTACGTGTTTATACGACGCAAATTATTAACAAAACGACTAACTTGCTTCTAGACTAACCGGAGATCGAAGATGTTGATCTCCAACAATGAAGTTGATCTCCATCAATAAAGAAGAAAGAAAAAAAGATTGATGAGTAGACTTAAATTTAATTTTATCCCTTTTGGTTAAACATATAAGATGTTGAGTTTTGTAATATTTATGAATGTTTAATGTTGAAAAACTGCATGTTAAGTTGCATTGATTTGTGGACTTGTACTTCAAGTTTTGATTTATGTTTAATGTTTTGAAGTTTTGAGAACTATTTATTGCACTTGTGATATATATAAATAAATATATATATATGTATATATATATATTATATTTATTATAACATATCATGTCGTACTCGTATACGTGTTTTTTTAAATTTTGGCGTACCAGGCACGTGTCGTACCTGGTACCCGTACCAGTGCTTCCTAGTATAAGACATAGGCATCCAAATTGATGGGGATAGGTGA
This sequence comes from Platanthera guangdongensis, assembly GCA_039583875.1. NCBI lineage: Eukaryota > Viridiplantae > Streptophyta > Magnoliopsida > Asparagales > Orchidaceae > Platanthera > Platanthera guangdongensis. The sequence continues at coordinate 91,222,162 of CM077151.1, read as the reverse complement.
GACCTTTCAGAGCACAAGTTTTGGGCCCATTATTGGCAACTTCGTCACTTACCATATTCTGCATCGCTCAAAGGATGATCCGAGTCTGCAGTCACATCCAGAGCGATGTTTCCGTAAATTTATGCATTCCTTGGCCCCATACAACAGAAGCCAGCCCATTACAATCCCCATCCAACAGCAGCAAACTTATTCCAGGTTCCATCCAGTAGAAACCAGCCCACAAGCCATTTCCCAATAGGAGCCAACCCTCGCGTACCTCTAAACCTCTTGGTTGAAGCTCTTATTCCCTCATCTGCTCCAAACAACTTCTTAGCCCTCTTCGAGAACCCGGCCAGGACACAAAGCACCCCAATCTATCTTGCCACACCTTCTACCACCCCTTCCAGTCCACTTAAACCCTAATCAAGCCTTCTTAAGCCACTCCCTACCATATCCACTCCATATCCAGCCCGCGCTCCTCTGACAGTCCCCTCACAGTTGTATTCATCGCTCCGGATAACCACCACCGCTCCTACGATAATCGGATCTCCACTCCCTCGCCTACGGCCCATTGTGAGTGAGTTTTTGTTTGATTTCATTAATTTTGTCATTGTACAAACTTGGGTTACTACATAATTTGGAGGTATAATGCTAGTGCTTTTGCTTTTGAAACTAATTGTGACTTGCACGATTATTTTCTTGTGCAATTAGCAAACAGCCCCCAAACGGCGGAAAGTCTAACTTGTCCGCTTGTTAGAATTATTTACTGTTCTTGTTTTGATAATTGTGTCGGATTTATGCATTTACGATTAATTGCATTTTATTGTCGAATCCCAATCTACATGCACAAATCATCCTAGGTTAGATAAACATTATTTCCCAGACACAGTCACCTAGGGTTTGACAAGTCTAGAGCCGCACGTTTACCCATCCCTACCCAACGTCACAAATTTTAGGGCAAAAAAATTCTAAGGCTGAAGCTTCAAAACAGGAGATGTGGTCGCCATAAAGTACAAACACGAACTGTGTTAAGATGTAATCAAAAAGCTCATTAGGAGGAGCCCATGTATATTCTATTTAATCCCACATTGTAGATGTAGAAGGCTCTCCCTCTCTTTCTCTCTATATAAGTGTATGTACTCCTATATTTATAAGATAATAAAAATTGTGTGATTTTCTCTCACTTGTGTCTTTCTCTACATGATATCAGATGCATCGGTCCTACTCTAGGCGGTTAGTGTTTTTGCTAACCGCAATCCCTCTTCTCTAATCGCTCCTGCAGTGTCCGCCTTCTACTGCGGTCTCTTCTTCCGCTAACCGCAGTCCACAGTCCGCTCATCTACTGCGGTCTCTATTCATTTACCCGCAGGATTGCCCCGTCCTCCCCGTGGATCCAGTACTACCAAACCCCCCCCCCCCCAGCCTCGTGGCTTTTATCCTTTCTCGTGAGACCCACCGGGCTCTCCGCTGCTCGGCTTAGCCGCGGACTGATTTCTTGTTCGCCGCGACCTGTTCGCTTCTACTCTTCTCGCCGCGGACTAAGTTCTCTATTCGCTGTGCCTGTGTCCCGCCCTCTCTTCTACTCGTTGTTGCTCCGCTGCGGTATGCTTCTCTAACCGCCGCCTTCCACCAGTGACGAGCCCTTCTTTTCAAGCTGCTGCGAGCTCTCCTAGCCGCTCTATTTCTCAGCCTACTTCTCTTTTCTGCGGCTTGCCTGGATACAACATCAACCCCCTTCCACTGATCTTGCTACTCAACGGGCACAGAAGAAAGCTGTTGGGATCGCTATGATGATGGCTCGTGTTCCCAGTCATCTTCACAGCATCAGGGCTCACATTCTTTCCTCTTTCATTATGCCCTCCTTATCTGATGTTTGCTCCATACTACTCAAGGTTACACCACCACCCGAGGTTCCTGTCAACTTCTTTACAGCTCTGCTCCAGCAGCCCCTTTTACCTACTCTTGTTCCTCCAGCTTGTGGCTCTTCTAATCGGGGAGGTCGCTTGACGTCTCGAGGTCGAGGACGTGCGGGGCGCTCTACTCTCAAGTGTACCAACTGTGGAAGGAATGGTCATCTTGAAGCCACCTGCTACCACAAGCATGTTCAGCCGCCGCATCTTACTGCTACAACTGTTGCTGCTCCTCCTCACCCAGGCTCTACTCCTACTGGGTCACACTCGTCTGCCCAGCAAGATATCAACGACCTTCGCCAACAGCTTCAGCAGCTCCAAGGCGTTGTTAATCGCTCCTCTGGCTCGGTTGCTTCTTTCTCCACCGAAGATATCTCATGTCTCTCTCATAGCTCACGCTGGATCGTGGACTCCGGTACTACTCACCACATTACCTCCCAAAAGCCACCTCAATACATGCACTATAATTATCCCAAGTTCATCATTGTGGTCAATGGTGACACAACTCTGGTGTCTGGAACTGCTGACCTGCGTCTCACTCCTACTCTCTCCTTGTCCTCGGTTCTTCATGTTTTGGGATCACCCTTCAATCTATTCTATGTTAGTAGGCTAGCTCGGGATCTTGATTGTTATATAATCTTCTCTCCTTCGTCTTTTGTTGTGCAGGATCGTCGAACACGGAATATCACTGATAAAGGGAGGTTGTCGAATGAGCTTTAACTCTTGGATGTTTCTCATACTATCCTCTCTGCAGTTCCCACCATTGATTGGCATCGTCTTCTTGGTCATACTCATCTCCTGATTCTCAAAAAGGCTCTTCCCGGTGTCTCCTTGCATAAGTTTTCCTGTGAATCATGTATCCTTGGCAAGCAGCATTGTGTTTCTTTTTAACCTACCTGTAATCGGAGTACTACTCTGTTCGCTTTAGTACATTCTGATATCTGAGGGCCCTATAAAATCTCCATTATTTTTGGCTATCGATATTTTGTTATCTTTATTGATGATTATTCGCGTCTAACATGACTTTATCTACTACGTGATCGTACTGAACTGACATTTGTCTATCGTGCCTTTATTACTGAGACGCGTACGCAATTCTCTGTACCTTAAAATAATTCGCACTGATAATGCTCGTGAATATATTAGTCGTACCTTCACAAATTTATGCACCGAGTTTGGGATTGTCCATCAAACCTCTTGTGCTTATACCCCCCAGCAAAATGGTGTGGCCGAGCGGAAGAATCGACATCTTCTTGAAGTCACTCAATCACTCATGTTGCAAATGAAGGTGCCCACCAAATATTGGAACTTTGTTGTCTCTACTGCTTGTCATCTCATCAATCGCATGCCCTCCTCCGTGCTTGACTTCACCTCTTCGTCCGGTCTCTTGTTTCCTTCCAAGTCTCCATTTTCCCTAACTCCCCGTGCCTCTGGTTGTACCTGCTATGTCCACTCTCTTGGACCACCGCATGACAAACTTGCCCCTCAAGCCACGAAATGTATGTTTGTTGGCTACTCCCGCACTCAGAAAGAATATGTCTGCTACTCTCCTACAAAGGAAAAAGTGCTCGTCTCCGCTGATGTCACCTTTTTTAAGGCACAACCCTTCTACTCTACCACTTCCACACTGCCTTCACCTTCCACTACTCCTCGTCCGGCTGTCCCCGTCACGAGTTTGCCACATCCACCTCCTCCTTCTCCACCCCCAGTGCCAGAATTACCTCCACCACCTTCTCCTCCACTTCTCCGTGTCTATACTCGTCGTTCATCCCGGACAAATGCCCTACAACAACTTCCTTCTACCAATGTTATCCCGCGGCTTGATGATTCGGCAACACCCTCTATGGCTCATCCAATGGTGAATTATGTCTCTCTACGTCGCTTTTCTCTGCCACTTCTCAAATTTGTCAACTCTCTCTCGCCACCATTTCTATTCCTCACTCTTTACAGGAAGCTCTCCAACACTCGGGGTGGCGTGCGGCCATGGACAAAAAAATGATATCCCTCTGGGCTAACCAGACTTGGGATCTCGTTCCTCTCCCTCCTAGCCAGTCTTGTGTTAGCGGCAAACGGGTCTTTGTTGTCAAGCATGCTCCATATGGCACTGTTGACTGTCTCAAAGCCCACCTGGTGGCCAGCGGTCTCACTCAACATGGCATTGATTACGACGAAACCTTCATCCTGGTCGCCAAGTTGAATACTGTTCGAGTCCTGATCTCCCTTGTGCATCGACAGTGGCCCCTACATCAGCTGGACATCAAAAATATATTTCTCAACGGTGATCTCCAAGAGACTGTTTACATGCACCAATCGCCCATGTTTGAGATCACGGGAGAATCTCGTGTATGTCATCTTCAGAAGTCTATATATGGTCTCAAACAATCTCCTCGCATTTGGTTTGACAAATTCAGTAAAGTGGTTCGCGAGGTTGTTTTCACACAGAGCTTTGCTGACTTCTCTCTTTTCACTCGTCATCAACCAACAGGCACTGTAATTCTCCTTGTATATGTTGATGATATTCTAATAACCGGTGACGACACCACCGGGATTCGGAACATGAAGCAACATTTAAACTCAGCGTTTCAGACAAAAGATCTGGGCAATCTTTGATACTTCCTTGGGCTTGAGGTTGCAAGGAGACCTAATGGACTTGTCATATCCCAATGGAAGTACTGCAATGATCTCCTGCAAGATGCGGGCTAATCAGGATGCAAACCTACAGACACTCCTATGGATGTGAATCACAAGTTGTTTGCATATGGATCTTGGACTGATCCTGTTCTGACAAATCCAGAGTACTACCGACTCTTGGTAGAGAAACTAATCTATCTTACGGTTACACGGCTTGATATCTCATTCGTTGTTGGGGTTGTGAGCTGATTTATGCATGCTCCTCGGACATCTCATCTCCAAGTCGACGAGCGGATTCTCAGATACTTGAAGACTTCTCCAGGACAATGACTTGTTTACAAACTGTCCTCCTCTCTGTCACTTGTTGCGTATTCTGATGCCGACTACGCGGGTTCGCTTGATGATAGGCGTTCCACGACTGGTTTTTGCACCTACCTTGGTGGACACCTTATAAACTGGCGTAGCAAGAAACAGTCGGTTGTTGCTCGCTCCTCTGCTGAGGCCGAATACCGTGATATGGCAGCAGTTGTCTCTGAGCTCACCTACCTCGAGGGTCTTCTCAGTGACTTGGGCCTCAAACTCTCCTCTCCGGCCACTCTTTTCTGTGACAGTCAAGCAATCATACACATTGCCAAGAATCCCGTATTTCATAAGCGAACAAAGCATATTGAAGTTGACTGTCACTTATATTGAAACCGAAATCTCGGTCTCCTGTGAAGTTCACCCTCGGGGAAGGGGTGATCGTGCACCTACTTCGCTCCTGCAAGCAAAACAACAAAAGAAACAAGGGAGGACTGACCCAAGGGCTCGGTAGGGAGGACCCACCACACACCCGGAAGATCTGAGAGCGCTTCCCCTCCTTAGCCAAAGGCCGAGCTAAGGTACCCTCAGAAAGCACTTGAAAACTGGAGCAAGAGAGCACAGGAAGCATGCCTTCTGGGGTACCCCTTGGGACCTATTTATAGTTTTCAGAATCTGAACTGCCAATAGCCAAACTGAACTGACCTGAAGTTACCAAAATACCCTTGGTTGGGTCTGCCAACAGCCAAACTCCGCTGTTTTGAAGGGCTATGGGCAGACCAGCGGGGGCAAAACAGTAAAAAGTACCTCGTGGATCCAGGCGACCTGGGGAGCCTGGCCACCTCGGCAGACCCGGCTCGCCTACTGTTGCCGAGCTCCGTTGCGAGAGCGCGAGCTGGGACGGCGAGCTCGCCCGTCCGTCGGCCTCCATTAGTCGATCTCAGCCCGACGAGTCTGGGCTTAGCTCGGCAAATACCGAGCTCGGGTTCGGCTTCTCCATGTCGTGCTCGCCCACTATCTTCGGATTCCTCTGCTGGGCTCGCCTGTTGCTTGGACGATCTGAACCGACCGGTCTGGTTCCTGGCGACCTCACTCGCCGGATACGGAGTTGTACAACTTCGTTCGGGAAAAAGTTCAATCAAAGAAGTTGGAGTTAGAGCATGTCGCTGCGTCAGGACAAGTTGTTGATATTTTCACGAAAGCTCTCTCGAACATTATATTATTTGTTCTTATCCAAGCTTGGTGCCTACGACTTGTACACTCCAGCTTGCGGGGGAGTGTTAAGATGTAATGAAAAAGCCCATTAGGAGGAGCCCATTTATATTCTATTTAATCCCACATTGTAGATGTAGAAGGTTCTCCCTATTTTTTTCTCTATATAAGTGTATGTACTCCTGTATTTACAAGATAATAAAATTCTATGTGATTTTCTCTCACTTGTGTCTTTCTCTAAACTATGTAAGTAGCCCGCAACTTATTACATACTTTTTATCAAAAGAAAACTGCTGTAGAAATAAGATGGAATTAATTCATTTGTGTTGCCGATAAGAATTATATGACGTGAAACTTAAATTGTCTAAAACCACTCATGTTGAGGAAAATAGAATTATGATTTTCAATGGATTTTACACAAGGCTCTCATATATATATAGGTGTACATGAAGATACACATACTACCACATGCTAACACCGTAACAACATAAAACTCAATATTCAAGCATATTCCAACATTCCCCCTCAAATTGAGTGTGTAATGTCTGTCATGCCCAACTTGCCAAGTATTCTGTCAAACGAGTTCAGACTCAACCCTTTGGTAAGCACATCTGTAAGTTGTTGGTTTGATGGAACAAACGATGTAGTCACAATCCCCCTAACAATATTTTCCATGATGAAGTGTTTGTCGATCTCCACGTGTTTGGTGCGATCGTGTTGCACCGGATTGTGGACAATGCTGATTGCAGCTTTATTATCGCAATAGATCCTGATTGGACCGTCACACTCCACGCCAAGGTCCTTCATGATTGACTGGATCCACAATCATTCACATAACCCCTTTGACATTGCACAGAATTCCGCCTCTGCGTTGGATCTGGCTAAAACATGTTGCTTCTTGCTTCTCCAGGTTGCGAAGTTTCCCCTAACAAGAGAACAATACCCGGATGTTGACCTCCGGTCATCAACTGAACCTGCCCAGTCCGCATCTGTATAGACCTCCACGGCCAATGCCTCATTGGGTCAAAACAAAATTCCCTTGCCAGGAATGGAATTGATTTACCTCAGAACTCTGTATGCAGCATCCAGGTGATAAGATCTAGGTGAATGCAAGTACTGACTAAGGACCCCCACAGCATAGGATATGTTCGGTCGAGTGTGAGAGAGATGGATAATCTTTCCCACCAGTCGTTGAAAGTCAGATACGTCATCAACAACTTCTCCATCTCATCCAAGTTTGTGATTGACCTCAATTTGGGTATTTGTTGTCCTGTACCCGACCATTCCAGTTGTCTCAAGCAAGTCCAGAACATACTTCCTTTGAGATATAAAGGTCTCATGCTTGGATCTGACCACCTCGATGCCCAGAAAATACTCGAGGGGGTCAAGAACCTTCACTTCAAATTCCTTAAACAATCTGAACTTTTGAAGTTCAACCTCTTTAGTATCATCACCGGTTATTACTATATCATCCACATAGACAATGAGAGCAGTCACCTTACCCTCGCTATGTTTCACAAATAAGGTGTGATCAGCATTGCTCTGTTTGTACCCGAAAGAGATCACAGACTGGTGAAATCTCCTGAACCATGCCCGTGGAGATTGCTTCAAGTCATACAAAGCTTTCTTCAACCTGCAAACTTTACCTGTCAATCCTTCTTGGTTAACACCAGGAGGTAAGGACATGTAGACGTCCTCCTCAAGATCACCGTGGAGAAATGCGTTCTTCACATCCAACTGAAGGAGACTCCACCATTTACACACAACAACTGAAAGCAAGATCCTGATGGAGTTCATTTTTGCAAATGGAGCAAATGTCACTTGATAGTCGATGTCTGTTATCTGTGTATATCCTCTCGCCACCAGCCTGCCTTTGTATCGTTCCACGAGGCCTTGGGAGTTTTGCTTCATAGAGAAAACTCACTTGCATTCCACCATTGTTTTCCCTTTAGGGAGTTTGACCAGCTCCCAAGTAATGTTCTTGTCAAGAGCGTCCATTTCTTCCAACATGGTTGCCTTTCAATCACTATACTCAAGAGCTTCCTGACAAGACTGAGGAATAGAAATGGAGGCCAATGTGGTGACAAATGCTATGTGTAGGAGACATGAAGTCAAAAATCACAAAGTGGGAAAGAGGATGCATGGTAAAAGTAGAACTACCTTCGTTAGTACCTGACGATGGGTCGGATGACGACACTGATTGAATAGCAAAAGCCTGAGTGTTTGTGCCCCTTCTATGTCGCGTGTAGACCTGCAAAAGAGGAGGAATCACCGGGTTCCCAGAAGTAGGTGGGGGCACTGGAGGAACAGGAGTAGTAGGAACGGGAGGTGGCACCATAAACAGAGGAATAGGCAAAGGAACAGAAGGAGGGGAACTTACTTTCATAGTTGTAGTCCCTCCCTGAAGAGAGTTCCCATAATAAGAGTCAGATTCCTGGAAGGTGACATCCATGGTAACAAATACTGGCTTGGTAACAGGATGGAAGCACCTATAGCCCTTCTGAAAAGGTGAGTAGCCAATAAACACACTTCAGGGCACAGGGATCAAGTTTGATTTTAGGCTGGGTGTGGACAAAACATACACATCCAAAGAAACGGGGAGAGAGAGAGAGGTAGGACAAACCCCTGCAGTGGTGAGAGGGGTTTGAAACTCAAGGACCATCGTAAGAATACGATTGATGAGGTAGGCCACGGTGAGAACCGCATCACCCCAGTAATACTTCGGGAGATGCATCTGAAGGAGGAGGCACCTAGCCACCTTAAAGAGGTGTTGATTCTTACGCTCAGCCACCCCATTCTGAGCAGGAGTGTACACACAGGAGGTCTGATGAATGATACTTGGGTCACTTAGACAGTTGTCAAGGCGAGGGTCTATATATTCATGACCATTGTCACTACGCAGGATTTTAATAATAGCATCATATTGTGTAGTGAATCATCTTGTGAAAGCAATGAAAAATAGAGAACACCTCACTTTTATGCTTCATTAAGCAAACTCAGGTACAGCGGGAGTAACAATCAATAAAAAAAACAAACCACGAGCAATAAGAAATAGAGGCAGAAGGGCTCGGGCCCCAAACGTCAGTATGAATAACTGCAAAAAGAACAGATCTACGGGGAGACATAAGAGGAAGAGTACTACGATGATGTTTAGCCAGATCACACACATGGCAATGGAGAACATTAAACGAAGTAGAAGACATATGAGGAAGCAAACGCCTCATAATAGTGACATGAGGATGTCTTAGCCGACAATGCCAGGAATCAAACTCAGAGAGACGAGCAGACATAAGGGCTTTGGGAGGCCGAACGATGCTGGATGGAGTGGAAGCAGAGGGGTCAAACACGTAGAGCCCGCTGCATAGTCTACCAGAGCCAATCACCGTCCCCGTCTTCAGGTCCTGAAAAACACAAGATGTAGGGAAAAAGTCACTGAGCAATTCATAGAGTTAGTCAGATGACTAATAGAGAGGAGATTGCGGGTGAAAGCAGGAACACGAAGAACAGAGGAGAGGGTATGAGAAGAGCATGGAATGGATCCTTTCCCAGAAATGGGAGAAAGTGATCCATCAGCAATGCTCACTTTGTCCCTACCAGACAGAGGTGTGTAGGACAAAAAACCTATGGCCGAGCTGGTCATGTGGTTTATAGCTCCGGAATCAATGATCCACTGAGTGGAGAGGTGGGAGGAAGCCGAGTGAGCACCAGCAGATTCCTGATGAGCTTAGGAAGAGGAGGCAAAACTAGGTGGCTCCGCTGGAGGTCCGAGCATCATCCGGCGGAACGCAAGAATTTCTTCAGCCGAAAGAACCAAGGTGGAATCCAGAGAATGAGGAGCAGTAGAATCCTCCCCAGCATCTGACAAGTGGGCCGATCGGGGCAGAGGAGGCCTGGGCTGAGAACGACCACCACCCCGACCACCACTGTTTATGGTGCCACCACGAGAGGCAGGGCCGCCTTAAGGTGAAAAACCATGAAGCTTGAAGCAGGTGTCTCCTTAGTTATTAAAGGCGCAAGGTGCACCAAGACGCCAAAGGGACTTGAAACCTAGGCACAAGGCTCAAGCCACAGGCGTACGCCCAAAGAAGGCAAGACGCAACCGCATTCATTTTAAATAATCAGCATCAAACATCAGTTCATCATCTTGAACAGATTCTTCATATATTCTACTCATTAATCATTTATTAATATCATTTATATCTCTTAAAAACTAAAATCAATATGGTTGCTTACATCATATCTAAGCCTTAATTTGGTAAGGTGTTTGGAGACGGAGGTGGGAGGAGTCAGGCCGCCGCTCGAACCGGAGGGGGGAGGTCGCTGTTTGAAACGCCGCATTTTGCTCCATTCCTCATGGCGCGGCATTAGTTATTAAAGGTGCAAGGCGCAGCAAGGCGTAAACTGATCTTAGAGCCTAGGTGCAAGGCTCAAGGTGCAGGCGCGCGCCTGATGAAGGCAAGACACAACCACATTTATTTTAAAAAATAAGCATCAAACATTAGTTCATCTTCTTGATCAAATTGTTCATTTATTTTACTCATTAATCATTCAATACTACCATTTATCTCTTAAACAATTGAATTAATGTGGTCACTTGCATCATATCTACGTCTTAACACTCAATCATGTTTCACAAACACTAAACCATGCAAAATTTATTGAGATCTTACATTATTTATTTTTTCATTTTGGAAAAAAAACGTTTGTAACAGAAATCGCACCAATACGTGCCTTTTATGCTCCAAAGGCGCAAAAAAGGCGCAAGCCTCTGAGCCTGTAGCCTTAGGAGCGCCTGAGGCGCGCCTTTAACAACATAGGGCGCGGCAGGTGGAGACGCAACAAACGCCGTCGTCGGGCGTTTGGTTACCCGCCTTGTGGCGGCGTTTGCCGCAAACGCGGCCTCCAAACGCCGCGCCAAATGAAGCCTAAGTCTCAACGATCGATTATGTTTCAAAAACACTAAATCATATAAAAATTATTGAGTTATTGCATTATTTTTTTTCATTATTTTGAAAAAAAATTACAATAAAACACACACTCAGACGCACCTTTAATGTCCAAAGGCGCAAAAAAGGCGCATGAAGGCGCAAACCTCTGAGCTTGGTGAGCCCGGGGCCTTAGGCGCGCCTTTAACAACATAGGGTGTCTCTAGTATGACGGGCCTTCCCGCAATAATCACAGACTAGGTGATCTTTCTCCGCAGTCCTCAATCTAGTGTTGCGAGCAGGACGAGCCCTGAATTGAGAAAGAGAGACAAGGGAAGATCCCTCAGTGGCAGAGTCTGGAACCAGAGTCAGGCGGTGATCGAATTCTTGTTGCACAAGGTTGTGCACCGCGGGAAGAGAAGGTAGAGGAGAGCAGCCAAGAATTTGAATGTTGATCGGATAAAAATCCCTATGTAAGCCATGAAGGAACTCAAAGATGCGATTGCGTTCTTTTCTTTCCCGGACAATCACCTCATCTTCAGGAGAGACCAGTGTCAGAGAATCGAAATGATCATACTCTTGATAGAGTTGGGTGAACTCTGAGTAGTAGGCCGAGGGAGGCTGATTGTCCTGTCGCAGGAAGAACAACTGGCGACGAAGTTGTTAAATTTGAGCAGCATTGCCTCAACCAGAATATGCAGTCTCTGCGCTTCCAAATATCCGTTGTTGTATCCAAGAACAGATAGTTCTGAGAGATGGACTCCGTCATAGAGTTAAGCAACCAGGACATTTACCAGAGAGTTGTCCGACTCCCACTGAAGCCACTCAGGAGAGTCAGGAGCAGGCGCCTTCACAGTGCCACTGACATGGCTAGATAATCGGCGACTTTTGAGAGCAAGACTGATGGAGCGAGCTCACGGGAGGTAGTTGGAACCATCCAACTTCATAGTGGTGATCTGAGGAGTACCATGGTCTGAGAGGACGGGGTAAGATCCAACGGAAGCCGGAGTAGGAGAGGCCACTCCACCGAAAGACATGGTGGTAGAGGATTCATGTCCAGCCATAAGGAAACCCCGAATAGAAATCAAGGATGCACCAAATAATCAAAAGGATGTTGAAGGAAAAACATCCCTCATAGAAAGAGGGGAAGAGATGAAGGGACCGCCGACATCGAGGAAATCAAGACTCGATGGAGTCGGCGTCCCTAGAGCACGAGAGAAGAAGAAGAAGAAGAAGCGGTCGACGGGTTGACGGGCTGGGAGAACGAAGGCAGAGAGCGGGAGAGCGGCGGCGCCGAAACTAAGCGGGACGGGGCTATGAGAGAGCGGGATGGACGGGATGTGTGGAAGCAACGAGGTCGAAAAAACCCTAAGGTGGCTCTGATACCATGTTGAGGAAAATAGAATTATGATTTTCAATGGATTTTATACTAGGCTCCCATATATATATGGGTGTGCATGACGATACACATACTACCACATGCTAACACCGTAACAACATAAAACTCAATATTCAAGCATATTCCAACAACTACATCTCTAGTGTTTGACTACAACGTGTTGAAGATCACACTGTGACCATGTGGGCATTGACATTGTAATAAAATCGGTCCACCACCAACCATGTTATATGGGGCACTGATTGTCTATAGAATCTCAGCTTGACCGAGCAAAACAATGATTAGTTTATATTAAGACATCTCAAATTGGCCGCCAGTCATTCTATGCTAGATGTGTATTCCATATCTTAAGCAATAAAAGTAACTGTATGAAAATTAATCAAACTACATATCTCAAAAGGACTAATCACAACTTGTCTTAGGAGGACATTAACTTTTGTGTTGAGAGGCTTTGACTGACTATAGAAGACAATGACCAATCTATACCATCCTATCTCACCGACGCTATTGTCAGATGGGTATTAGTGTTATCTTGGGAGGCTTCAGCCAAAAATAAAAGACAAATGTCAAACCATACAAGATAATGATAGATACAGAGTGATTGGACACCACTCATGCCAGTTGGGTATCAGCTCCAAGGATCATGTCCGCTGGGCATCAGCTCAGAAGAGAATGCCAGCTAGGGATCAGCTCTTCCCCTGAGGGTACGAGGAATTATAAGAATGAATCCACCTCATCTGGAGAGGCTATGACCAACTAGTGCCAAATAAGTACAACTTGCTTCAAGATCTAACAGGACATGGGACCGAAAATATCCAAGTGCATGAGAATCTTTAGAATTAAAAGAAATTTTAAAATCTTTAGTTTCCAGAATGTTCCAATTACAAAGAAACAAAATCCATAGAGGTGGAGATCACATTTCACGGGCGGCCCGACCATTATCGGAACCGGCTCAAGTTTACTTAAGGAATTAGGATCCCCAGATCGACGATCAAAATCTGAAGTCACGTTCAAATCGATAGTGGCATATTATTATGTAGGTTTTATATTTTTACTAAATCCACTAAAATTAGTGGATTTATGTTCCGAACAATCTTGACCGTCAATAGTGGGTTCTAAATCTATAATAGAGGTATAGGGGTTGATAGCCAGGCATTACAGATTTTGAACCGAATTGTCGGGCTATTGTTGTCGTCCCATGGTGCCGATTCTGTGGATCATTGATGTTGAAGCCAAAGTAACTAACTTCTCACTATCCATAACTATCTTCTCACTCATAACAACCAATAACTACCTCCCTCCGCCACCAAAACATCCATATAACTATCAAATTCTTGTAGTCCCCGAAATGAACTCCCACTCCACTACTCTTGTCGGAAATCCCTCCATAGCACAAACTGAGACCTCTTTTCAATCCTCCATTCACTAAATTCCTGCATTTCCATCCACAATCAAAGAAGAATCTCATGCGTACCCCCCATCCAAGTAGTTAATCATTCTGCTCATCCCACAACAATGTCATTTCCTGCACTGAAGCTCCAAACTCTTTTCAATTCCTTCAACCAGAGTTCTTCCCGCCAATATTCCATCCACCAAATCCATTCAATTCCGAAATTTTCTTCCCAAGGAGACTCGTCTGCAATCATTACCCTTACCAATGTCTAGCCTGCAACTAGAACCCACATTTATTAACTCCACCTCTAAAATTGTTTGTACCAGCCCCTCCCATCACACCACAGCAACTTGTCGACCATCATTTCCACCTCCCAACCACCATTACAGCCGCCTACTTCCAGAATTCTGAAATTTATGCCGAATTACATGTATATTCTGTCCTGTCCCCAAAATCAGTAATTTATCACTTTTCCAGACTCCAATTGCTTATGTAAGTTCTTATGTGAAATATTTATTGCTTTGTGTTGATTAATTATTGAAGAACATATACTTTGGGAGCTTAATTTTGTAAAACATTGCCTAATTTTAATTCTTCCTAAGGTGTGTTCGCCAAACATTTAATCGAAGCACTCTGCTTAAACTCGGCTCGACTTGCTTGTGTTTCTAACGCTTAATCTCTAGCGTGAATCTTTATGGTTCTTAATATTAATTTCAGAATTTAATGCAATTAGACATCAGACAATATCATGTGCATTGCATTATTTTATGATTTACTACATCACCACACTATCACTCATTAAGATGCGCGAGACTACAGTTTAAAGATCATCCATGAAATTTCACAGTAGTTGTCGCTATTCTTCTCTTCCATTTGGGGAACCAGAGTCCGTTTATGCCTGATTACGTAGAATTCTTCTAAAAAGATCTTTGTAATCTAAAAGATCTTTGTATTTATAGAAACCATGTTAACCCTTCAACAAGATTTGATTATTCTAGAGGTAATTACTACGGTGAGTATCAGAGTTCTCATAAAGGGTATTATTATGAGCATGATATCACACATTGATTTAGGCTAAATATGTCATCCTTTGACAGCCAATTGGACTCAAAGGCATCTACAAATTGTTTTTTAGGTATGGAAAAACATTTTGACTAGTATGGGATACTTGACGAGTGTCGTATTAGATTTGTTAAGATTAAGCTTCAAGATCAGGGTAAGTTTATTGGACTTGACCTATAGCATAGGACTAGGCGTGATGTCTTCATCTCATATCCCAATGGGTAGACATGAAGCAAGTACTAAGCGGGAAATATCTTTTTGTATCCCATAGGAGTCAGCTCCTTGACCAGTTACAATACCTTCGGCAAGAAACTATGTTCGTTGTCAATTATATAACTTGATTTCATTAGTAATGAGGAGCGATATTAAGGAACCTAATTTATCACTACGAACACGCAAGGAGAAACTCGACATACTATATTATCATATTTAATTATCGATTTCAGGGTGATTATTTAAGTGATCATCGCACTCGCGATGAAATTTTCTACACCCTGCCACCTGAGACTCTTAACCATGTACCGTACTTGGGAATTCCTTATCACACCATCCAGCCTCAGCACTAGTCGCATATCACTAGTTCATCATTCTCATTGGTTGCATGATCATTTATATATATATTGCATGACATGCATGAGTTATATGATAAATATTTATTGTATTCTAGCATATGTTTCCAGAACTACATGAACTTGTTTGACGTAAGATAACAATAAGTAATGAAAATTATAAAATTTATGGAGCCATTCATAGGAGAGAGCTGAGATTCAGAGAACGCAAGTGAAGCTTATAGTTAAGGTGGAGAGGTTTCCTCTGGGAGCAGCGGCGAATTGGCCCCTGCACAGTAGTATAAGAAATTGGTTCAATGCTTACAAATTAAATATCGCTAAAAGTATGAGATTTCATCTTGTATTCAATATTGAAGATTTCACTCCATATTACAAGACTCACAATACTTAGTCCATTCCTTAATACTACCACAAAGCCTCAACCACCACTATACCGACACTCTTAACTCCCACCTTAGCTCACTACCTAGCTACTAGAAGACTTAAGGGTTTCTACTTTGGCACATGTTTCTTATTCGACACCTGAGAGCATATGCCCTTCCATCGGGAGCATACCATACATTGTGAGACATGACATTTAGTTACATAAGACGGCTCCCCAATACGATATCTAGATCATTGGAGTGGGTGACCGACCATTAATGATACTTACATGATGTCAGAGGAGCTCAAGTTCTTGCCTTTGGGCTTCGTGGGGAGTATGAACATCTTCATTCAATGGAGATGTATGTTCTCAAGCAGAGGAGAATTGATGGGATCGTATTTCATGGGCAGGTCGACCCTTATCAAAACTCATCTGAATCTACTTAAATGGGAGGTAGATTTAGGATCGTTGATGGGCGATCCGAGTCAATAGTCACGTTCAAACGATCGACATAATTTAAAATTTTTATTTCATGTAAAATTAGTGGTTTTATGTTTCGGACGATCATGGTCGTCTGCAGTGGGCTTTAAGTCTATAAGTAGAAGCATATGGACTGATTCTGTGGATCCTTGGTGTTGAAGCCAAGGTAACTACATTCCCACTATAAATAACTACCTTCTCACTCATAGACACCAATAACTACCTCCATCACCACAAAATCATCCAAATAACAACCAAATTCTTGCATTAACTACCTAAATTCCGGTAACAACCACCTATTTTTACCAATAACTGCCACAACCAACTCCCACCATACTACTCTTCAAGGAAATCCCTCCATAGCATAAACCGAGACCTCCAGTCAGATCCCCACTGCGTTCAACCCCTCCATTCACTTAATTCTTGCATTTCAATCTCCTGTCAAAGAATAATCTCACGTGTACAACCCATCCCAGCAGTTACTCCTACCCATTCCACAAAAAACGACAATTCCTGCACAAAACCTCCAAACTCACTTCAATTCCTTCCTCCAAACTTATCCCAGCCAATATTTCATTAACTAAATCCGTTCAATTCCAAAATTTCCTTGCCCAGAAGAGACGCATTACTCTTACAAATGTCTACCTTGCAACTAGAGAACCCCCATCCATTAACTACACCTCCAAAGTTGTTTGTACCAACCCCTCTCATCACACCACAACAATTTGAGGGCCATCCTCTCCACCTGCCAACCACCATTACAGCCGACTACTTCTGGAATTCTGAAATCTGTAACAAATTACATGTATATTGCTGTCCAATCCCCAAAATAAGTAATTTTTCACTATTCTGGACTCTGACTGCTTATGTAAGTTATTTATTTGAAGTCTTTATTATTGTGTTAATTACTTGTTGAAGAACACATAATTTAGGATCTTAATTTTATTAAAAAATGTCTATCTACTTGAAAAGCGTATTTGTCAAACATTTAATCAATACACTCTTTTGCTTAACTTCGACTAGAACTTTCTTGTGTTTCTAGTGTCTAATCTCTAGTGTGAATGTTCGTGGATCTTAATATTAATTTCAGTATTTATTGCAATTAGATGTCGAACAACAGTGGGATAAAGGCTTGAGTGTTGTTGTTGTAGATGTCGAACAATCACATGTGCATCGCATCATTTTAGGATTTACTACATCATTGCACTAACACTCATTCATTAGTGTTCCATGGGACACATACTCACTCTTCACATTCGCACTGCGTCACATAGAAGAATGTGAGGGATAAGAACTTGCATTTACATTAAAATCCGAAGAGTGGGGTTGGCAAATGATGGGCTTGGAACGAGGTAAAGAGTGATGATTCTTCATTGGATAATACAAACTAATCCCTCTGCCCCTTGGTCGGCCACTTAAAGGTTTATATGAAAGAATTTTATTTAAGCTCCTCTCTTCTAATAACGTTAATTGTTTAGCTAATTTGATACTTTACTTTCTATGAGTTGGATGCAATTACAATTTTTAATTTTGAATCTTTGAAATTCATTCTATATTCAATTTATTTAAGAGAGTATTATAATATACTTTATCATTTAGTCAAAAGAAAATTTTACTTGATCAAAAGCCCACCCACCCTTCTCTCCTCTAACCTATTTGTTGGCCAACTAAAGAGGCAACTCTAATTCCACACACCCTCTTCCTTCCCAAGCTTCTTCCATAATCAAACCCAAATCAATATCACATAACTTAACTGAAAAGAATAGTAAAAAAAAGAGGAAGATCAGCAAGGAGAACAAGAAAAGGAGATTCAACCATTACAAAAGGAGACAAAAAAAACACATTCTGGAAAAAGCTATCATCAACCACTTATTGATAACAATAAATACATTTAGTTCTCAATAATAAAATCAGTTATGTATCCAAGAAAATCAAAACTCTCGCATCCTAATCCCTCCTTGACCGATCTCTAGTAAGACTTGAAGGGCGTGTCTGAAAACACAAAAAAATCCTCTCAAGAAGCTTAGATGATTCATTTTGCATTAAGTTGAACAACTGCATAACAATTCCATTGGATGACATAATTTGGATTTCAAGTCGATATATTTGTGAGGAATGAGTAGCTGTCTCCAATGCAATCAAGGTGCATAGGTGAACTCATTCTTACCCCATTCAAGGACCCTCAATGGTATTGATCCACCACAAAGATATTCAACACCATACTGAGTGAGCGCATTATAAATCAAGTGGTACCAAAATGTGGATCCAAGCATGTGGATTGTGAGATCGCAGTCATGGTGAAACGTGCTACCTTGAAAGTAATATGGAGTAAAAATAAATGATGCATTGAAAGGGAGGCAAGAATTATTACAATTATAAAGATGCTAGCCAAATTTGTTGAACGCATAACTGTTATGGACCCACATTGGGGGCACATGTATCAGCGACACATCCAATCCGCCAGGCATTGATAGTTTTCTATTCACACTATTTATAATTTTATGTTGTGCATGTGTTATTAGACTCACTTGTCGTATGGCCCAAGTGAGGGGCTTAAACCTATTTGGATGGCCTGGTTTGAATGGAAATGGCATCAAGAAATTATTATCTAACATTTTCTCTCTGGCTTTTTTTCCTTTTCCCATTCTCTCTCTCTCTAAACTACTCCAGCCCTCGTAACTTGCGTCCGACGGGTTCTCGTTCGCAAAAAGTGGAAATCTCCACCCCTCTTTCTCTTCTCCATTGACTTCCTCCTTCGCAAGGAAAGTAAACTCAAATCACTTGAGGGAATTCTCCCTCGCTCGCCCTAGCACTCGATCTCAAATTAGAACGCATGACAATTTGGTATCAGAGCCAGTCCTCACTGATATGCCGACGACGGCACCCTTCCCCTTCTACCGATCGTGTCGAGGCCATCCTCCGCCCAATTGTCCAGCACAGCCGGCCCCCGCACCCCTCATTTCGGCCCGATTCCGTCTGAGTAGGCCGATCACCTCCTGTTGCGACCAACGGCCCTCCGGCCAGTAACACCTACGTCACCGCTTGAGATTCCGGACTTTTCCCTTACCGCACCGTCCCACACCCCCGCGTGCACCCGTTGAAGGTGTGACCATGACCCAATTGATGTAGATAATCCAATCAATGGTGGCCTCCCTCCACACCCAGATAGACTCCATGCAACCCCCACCGCGCACATTCAACTCCTCCAATGATGCCCCCTACCTCGGCCACCGCCCCAAGCATGGCAACCCTCGCTCACAAGGCAGTGGCACTCCTCACCATGTGAAAAGAAGAATTTACTTGATCAAAAGTCGAACCACCCTTCTCTCCAATATCCTATTAGTTAGGCCAACTAAAGAGGCAACTCTAATTCCACATTCCCTCTTCCTCCCCTAGCTTCTTCCACAATTAAACCCAAATCATTATTATATAACATAACTGAAAAGAATAGTAAAAGAAAGAGGAAGATCAGAGAACAAGAAAAAAAGAGATTCAACCATTATGAGAAAGGTGACAAAAAGGAACATTTTTGGACAGAGCTATCATCAAGCAGCTTATTGATAACTCTAAATACTTTTAATTCTCAACAATAACATCAGTTATGTATCCAAGAAAATCAAAACTCTCACATCCTAATCCCTCCTTGACCGACTTCAAGTAAGACTTGAAGGGCGAGTCTGAAAACACACAAAAATCCCACTCAAGAATCTTAGATGATTTATTTTGCATTAAGTTGAACTACAGCACAACAATTCCATTGGAAGACATAATTTGGATCTTAAGTCGATAGATTTGTGAGAAACGAGTGACTGTCTCCAATACAATCAAGGTGCATAGGTGAACTCATTCTCAGACCCTCAATGGTATTGATCCATCACAAAAATATTCAACATCATACTGAGAGAGCGCATTATAAATCAAGTGGTACCAAAATGTGGATCCAAGCATGTGGATTGTGAGATCACAATCATGGTGAAACGTGCTACCTTGAAGGTAATATGGAGTAAAAAAATAAATGTTGCATTGAAAGGGATGAGATAATTATTACAATTAGAAAGATGCTAGCAAAACTTGTTGAATGCATAATTGTTATGGACCCACATTGGGGGCACACGAATCAACGACGCATCCAATCCACCAAGGATTGATCATTTTCTATTCGCACTATCTATAATTTTATGTTGTGCATGTGTTATTAGACTCACTTGTCTTATGGCCCAAGTGAGGGGAATAAACCTATTTGGATGGCTTAAACCTACTTGAATGAAATGGCATCAAGAAATTATCATCAAATTTTGTCTTCTTTCCCGTTTCCCTCTCTCTCTAAACTCCTCCCTCCATCGTAACATGCGCCCCATGGGTTCTCGTTTGCGCAAACGAAAATCGCCGCCCCTCTTCCTCTTCTCCTCCGACTTCCTCCTCCGCAACCATAGCTCCACCAGGATCAAGGAAAGGGGACTCAAATCCCTTGAGGGACTTCTCCCTCGCTCGCCTTAGCACTCAATCTCAAATTGGAGCACACAACGACAAGGTATCAGAGCCACTCACCAACGCCGCCGACGACCACACCTTCCCCCTATATCTATCGCGTTGAGGCCATCCTCTTCCCAGCAGTTCGACACAGGCAGCCCCCGCAGCCCTCGTTTCAGCACGATTATGTCCGAGCAGGCTGATCTCCTCTGATGCGACCAACGACCCTTCGGATAGCCACACCTATGTCGCCGCTTGCGATTTCGGACATTTGCCACTACAGCACCATCCCACACCCCCAGTGTGCAGACATTGAAGAAGGCAATATGACCATGACCCAATTGATGGAGATGCTCCAATCAATGGTGGCCTCCTTCCACACCTGAAAAGACTCCATGCAACCCCAACCGCGCGCATCTGGCTCCTCCAATGATGTCCCCTACATCGGACACCTCTCTGACATTGTCCACCCTCGCTCTAAATGTAGTGGCATTCCTCGCTATGTGAAAATGGATTTCTCCATTTTTGAAGTCCAAGAAGACCCTCTCATGTGGCTCCTCCATTGTGAGCTCTTCTTCACCAAAAAGCGTACACTGTGTGAAGACCGCCTTGGCATTGCCTTGTTCCACCTCATGGGCCCAACCCAACTGTGGCTCACTCAGCTCCAAAGGGAGCGACCCCAACTCACCTGGAAGAAATTCAAGGACTCTTGCATGCTCGGCTTCGGGCCCCCATTATGTAGCAACCCTCTTAGCGACCTCATTGCACTCAAACAAATGGGCCCATCGACGAGTACTTGGAGAAGTTTCAAGTTCTACTTGCTCATGCTCCCTCTGTGAGCCCCTCCCAGCAGGTCCCCATCGGTATGTGGAAGCCTCTTTAAAATGGGGAACTCAGAGTGTGAGCCTATTTGAGTAACTCTAGAGAATCTCAAGTACTGTTATAGTGGAGGGCGAACTAAAATGTTTGCTCGACTGAATCTAACCGATAACTTATCAGTGATACGTAGATAGTTGGCCAAAATCTGAAATGGAATCTAGCAACAGCTGGTGGGCACAAATGCAACAACATTATGTTCCCTAAAATGCCCCCTCATTGGGCTTAACATCATATCAGGTCCAAAATAAAATGTGTTGATAACAAGGGCACATAATTAAAAGATACAAAAATAAAATAATAGTAATGCGGAATAATTCCTTGTGGGATCTTACGCAACGTTGGTATGTGGCGCATCTAAAACACATTGTTGGCCTATTTATAGATTCATAAATTTACCTTTAAATCTTCATGACATCCTCTTATCATGCTATCATTCCTATTTTAACTACCCAACATTGGCTCTGAAATGCATATCCTCATCTATACTCCTATTTTTGCACATATAGATCCAAGATAAATAAATTTATATGGCCTAGTTATCTCTTTAACATAAATATAAGATAGATTGATAATTTCTAATATCACCCTCATGAAAATTCATGTCCTTGATCTTTTTATTACTGATTTGAAGTAGTCTATCTTCTAAGCAATATATCAATTATTTGAACTTTTTTTATCATAAGAAATGTTTTAGTGGGGATGCCTTGAGGTCACGGGATAAGAGTCCTGGAAGCATCCTCTTGCAAAAATGAATGGTAAGGTTTGCCTACATTTCACTCTTGTGGTGGGATCCTTCTCCGGACCCTCACTGTTCTGGAATGCCTTTGTGCACCAAGCTGCCCTTTAAGAAATGTTTTAGAGATTAGAACTAGGTATCTACACAAAGCATGTATCAAGGAACCTTGTTTTGAATATATTAGAGATCCTCTCGACATCTAATACAAAAGTATATGAACCCAATTCTGATCCCTTATGTACACCTAATCTAATTGAAAATTGTTTAATCGCATCACAAGATAATACTAGCTAGCACTTCATCATAAATACCTTTAATTACTTGAGCATGCATTTGACAAACATATTTCTGCCTTAACGCACCTAATCAACTCATATGGCCTCTTATGAACTCCATCATAAGCCTTTTCAAGATGAATAAAATCTTATGAAATATTCTATTTGCACTTGTATGGTTGTACCTTGCCATCATGTGTTTTTTCATGAAATTTGTTTCCATGATAGATCTTCCTGAAGCGAAACAAATATGATTATTTGAAATTGATATAAATTTTATAAAGTTTATGCTCCATAACATTTTCCAATAGCTATCTTTTCTGGTACCTAAAAATAATTTGAGCTTAATCTTGAACATCACATTTATTCTTAAATATACTTGTTCATCAATAATTTAACATCCTTTTTTTTGAACTTTTTATTACAAATAACAATAAGTCAATAACTCTCCTAATCTCAATAAATATGTTCAAGGAATCAAAAGACCAATTTATGCATCTTCTACAAAGCCAATTTCACATCACTTTTTTGGATAAATATGTAATATATCTATTTTTCTATTCATTACGATCTTTAAAATATTTTTTCCTCTATAAACCTTTTATTTAATATTTTCAAAGTAACACCTAAATCTCTTTTTAATTTATCATAAGTCATAATTAATTAAAATCAGATTATATTAATTTTAAATGGATCAAACTTTAACGAAGCCTCTTGAACTCTTTAAAAGCACAGTTATTTCTTTATTAACATTAAAATATTCATCATTCCACAACCAAGATCATATTACCTTCGCTTTTAAATCTTCTAACTTAAACAACATCTTTAAAACATGTGTAGCTTGACTTAAGTATTCAATATATCTCATTTTCCCCTCCCTTAGTACAAAGTTTATTATGTGAATCATCAAAAATGTAGCTATTACTTTGGTCACGGGTTCAAGTCCTGAAAGCAGCCTCTTGCAAAAATGCATGGTAAGGTTTGCCTACTTGTGGTGGGACCCTTCCCTGGATCCTCGTTGCGTGGGGAGCCCTTTTATGTTTAGAATCATAGTAATTTTCAATTTATGACTCTTTAAAAGCACATTTTTAAATAATATTTTATTTCTCATCATTCCACCACTAAATCTTTTTATTAGTAAATGATATATTCCTACTCTCCTAAAATATTTACAACATTCCTCTTAATAGAACAAAATATCTTACACTTTAGATTTGAAGCAATTATAAACATGTTTGCCTCTTAAACAATAGAACTTTAAATGTCACCAATTTCTCATCTTTCAACTTCATCACCTATGATCAGGGAAATTAAATCATTTGACTTTTATATTTGCACTCTTAAAATACATCACAATAATTTTTCCCTTATGCCTTATGTTAGCTACTGCTAATCTAGGGCAATGTTAGGAAGAGGGAGGAGGGAGAGAGATCTAAAGGAGAAGAACTAGAGAATTAGGGTTGAGTAGAAGAGAAGAGAAAATACCTTGGAATAATCTTGCCTGTCCCCCAAGAGAGCCACCCCGGGGTATTTATACCCGGGGTTGAGAGGGGCCGGCCGGCCACTCCCCATATGGGGGCTGAACCGGTCTGGTTCGGCCCCCATACCGTCGGTCTTCAAATAGAGGGAGAGAAGGCTGAACCGGTTGGTTCAGCCCCGTTGTCGCCTTTGGTTTCCTTTCTCCTTCGCGTGTATTGACGCCCAAATAGTCGGGCTCCGTCCGGGGGCGTAACATTCCCTTCCCCATCAAGAACCAGCTTGTCCCTAAGGTGGTAATCGGGGTAAAGCTCCCGAAACTCCAGCAAGTCCACCCATGTGTTGTGCGCCGCGGTCATATTCTTCCACTTGACTAGTAGCTCTGGACGGTACTCAACGTTGTGGTGCTTCCACTTGATCATCAGAATCTCCTCAGGTATCGGACGCAGTTCGCTCGTGCTTGTGGCCTCGGGCAGGAGAGGACTGGGTCAAACAAAGTCGCCGATCTTCTGCTTCAATAAGGAGACATGAAAGGTCGGATGTATCCTCGATCCTTCGGGCAACGCCAACGTGTAAGCAACAGGGCCCACTCGCCGGATAATCCGGAAGGGACCATAGTAATGAGGTGCCAACTTCTGGTTTGACCGTTGGGCCACGGACAATTGCTTGTAGGGGCAGAGCTTGAGAAAGACCTCATCCCCCACCTGGAACTCCCGCTCCTTCCGATGCTTGTCATCCTGCACCTTCATACGGTCCTGTGTTATCCGGAGATTCTCGCACAAAGCGGCGAGTGTGCGATCACGATCACGAAGTGCACGGTCAACGGCGGGCAACGTCGTACTGTCGGCCTCATAAGTGCTCAAGGAAGGAGGAGGACGATCGTACACGACCTCGAACGGAGTCATCTTACTGGCAGAGTGGCAGGACATGTTGTAGCAGTACTCGGCCCAATGCAACCAATTTGTCTGAGTGGGCGGCTCGTCCATAACAAAGCAACGCGGGTATGTTTCCACGCCTCGATTGAGTACCTTTGTCTGCACGTCTGTCTGGGGGTGGTGAGTTGTGCTGAAACGTAAAGAGGTCCCTTGTAAGCGAACGAGCTCCTTCCAAAAGTTGCCGACGAATGTCAGGTCACGGTCCGAGATGATCGCCCGTGGTATGCCATGAAGCCAGACAATCTCGCGGGCAAAAAGAGCGGCGACAGATTCGCCAGTGTAGGGATGGCTCGGCGCTATGAAATGCCCGTACTTGGACAACTTATCGACCACCACCATGATGACTGACTTGCCCTGAGACCTGGGCAGCCCATCAAAGAAGTCCATGGAAACAGTATCCCAAATCTCGTGAGGAATCTCCAAAGGTGTGAGTAAGTCGGTTGGGGGCGTGGTTTCATACTTCTGGCGCTGGCAAGTCTCACACTGTTGAACAAACAACTGGATGTCACGGCGCATCCCCTTCCAGAAAACATTCGCTCGTGACCGCTGGAGAGTGCGAAGAACACCGGCATGACCAGCCGTCGGAGAGGAGTGGAACTCATGCATCATAACTGCCCTCCAGAGAGACTTTGAAGGAATGACCACGCGGCCCTGATAGAACAACATGTCATTCTGAAGATGGTAGCCCGGAGTTGTCTCACGTGCCTGTCGAAGAGCCTCCACAATAGGTTGCAACTCGGAATCACGTTGTATCTCGTCCTGTATCTCGTCAATGGAGTCAAGCAGTGGTGTAGTAATCCGAGCGAGGGCGCCCTCAGGTAAGCGGGACAAAGCATCAGCAACCCGATTGTCCTTCTCGTGTCGGTAGACGATCTCATAATCATACCCTAGAAGTTTGGTCACTCACTTCTGTTGGAGAGGAGAAGAGACCCACTGTTCCAAGAAATGTTTTAGACTCTGATGGTCCGTCCAGATCTTGGAATGTTTTCCCAACAAATATGGCCGCCACAGGGCCACCTCATGAATGATTGCCAACATTTCCTTCTCGTAGGTCGACAACCCCAGCGTTCGAGGAGCCAACTCCTTGTTGTAGAAGGCTATGGGCCGCCCTTCCTGCATCAATACAGCACCGAGCCCCACTCCAGAAGCATCAGTCTCCACTACAAACTCCTTGGTGAAGTCGGGAAGCGCCAAGACCGGCGTAGTCGTCATGGCCTTCTTGAGTGCTTGGAAGGCCTCCTCTGCCGCCTCCGCCTCATCCTGCCTGAGGAAGGCGTCCTTCTGCAGCAACTGGGTAAGAGGCCGGGCGATCTTGTCGTAGTCCTTCACAAAGCGACGGTAGTATCCGGTAAGGCCTAAGAAGCCCCGAAGTGCCCGTACCGTCTGGGGTCGTGGCCAGGACAACATACTCTCAATATTCCGGGGGTCGGCCTTGTCGCCCTGAGCCGAGACTAAATGTCCCAAGTATTCTACCTCCTCCTGACCGAAGGAGCACTTGGACCGTTTGGCGTAGAGCTGGTTCTGGCGGAGGATGAAGAAGACTTCTTCATCATGAGCTAAGTGCTCCTCCCAACTGGGACTGTATATGAGAATGACATCGAAGAAGATCAGCACAAAACGGCGAAGGAGCGGACGAAAAATCTCGTTCACGTTGGCCTGAAAGGTGGACGGCCCACCGGTCAGCCCGTTGGCCATCACCAGGAACTCAAAGTGGCCGTCGTGTGTCCGAAAAGCTGTTTTGTGGATGTCGCTCTCTCGCATAAGGATCTGATAGTAATCGGACCACAAGTCCAGCTTGGTGAACCGTTGTGCGCCGTGCAGTTCGTCCAACAATTCTTCAATCAAGGGAATAGGAAATTTGTCCTTTACAGTGACACTCTTCAGCGCACGGTAGTCTACGCAGAACCGCCACGAACCATCCTTCTTCTTGACCAAGATGATCGGGGCAGAAAATGAACTCGTACTGGGGGCGGATGATTCCCGTATCTAGCATCTCCCGAACAGTGCGGTCAATCTCAGCCTTCTGCATGTGCGGGTATCGATAGGGTCGGATGTTGGTATGCTCCACCCCCGCCTTGAGGACGATCTGATGATCCTGAAAGCGCGGTGGTGGGAGAGTGCGGGGCTCCTGGAAGATGTCAGCATACTGTTCTAGGAGAGACTTCATTTGGACGGGTACCTCAAATGGCCAGATGACGGCCGACTTCACCCCCAAAAGCACTGCCATCATGTTGTCTTCTTCCCCAATACGATGTAGGCTTTAGACAGAGACCTCCTTCACCGGATAGGATTTTAGGCACTTCATACAAAACTGCTTCCCATGTTGTAAGAACTTCATAGTCATGTCGTCCCAATCAAAGGTGACTCGTCATAGCTGTCGCAACCAATGTACCCCAAGCACCATGTCTGAACCTCGAATGGGAAGAAGATAAACATATGTATGACCCGTGTAGCCTTGTATGTTGAGCTCCACCTGCTTCATCACCCCCTTACACTGCAGCTTGCTCCCATCGGCCACCACCACCTGAAAGGAAGCCCCTCGATCGATCACGTGTCCCACTCGGCACGCCACCTCGGGATGGACGAAGTTGTGAGTACGCCCACTATCTATCAGAATCGTCACACGTTCCCGTAGGACCTTGCCCGCCATGCGCATAGTGAGGGGGGTGTTGCAGCCCTCCATAGCCTGTATCGATACTCCAAACTCAGTCACCGCCGACTACTTTATCAAGTCCGGCTCGGGAACCATATCCACCTCCTCCTCGGCCTCCCCATATAGCATGAACACCTGGACTTTTTGACATTTGTGCCCCGGAGTGAACTTCTCATCACAGTTGAAGCACAACCCTTTTTCCTTCCGCGCCTGAAGTTCCGGCCAAGTCAGCCGAGTGACAACCGGCTTGCTTGGACCCTGAGATTCCCTTCTCACCACCACCGTGGTGGTAGTAGTACATGTTGTGTTGCGAGAGCGTTGCCTATTGTAGCGTTCCTCCTGTATCCAAGCCAAACTGATCGCATGATTCAAGCTGCGGGGCATGTAGGACTGGATCTCATCCGACAAATAATCTTTGAGGCCCGACACAAAACAACTGAGTAATGTCTTCTCTTCCCACTGTACTCGGTTAGTCAACAACTCAAATTTTGTTCGGTACTCCATCACTGTACCCTTCCGGCACAGCTTCTATAGGAGTGCCTCAAAGTCTTCGTGCTCTAATGGCCCAAAAAGAGAGGTGAATCCATCCACGAAGTCGGTCCAGGGCACGTAGTCCTTGCCCCTCAAGAACCACAACACCCACTGGAAAGCATCATCCTTCAGGTGGAATGATGCTAACTGCACCCATTGCCCCTCGGGAATCTCCTGATAGCTGAAAAACAACTCTGAGGAATGGGATCGAAGTTGACCTGCACAGCAGCTTTTCTAGGAAATATACAGAATTTTGTTGACACACGAGCAGGCGCACGATCGTGCTTTAGACAGTGCCTGAAGAAAATTAAAAACTAAAATTTTAGCACTGAATTTGGCGTGAGATAAAGATTTTTAATTGAATACGGTGGTTGTGCATTTTACCCATGCACGACCAAAGGTGCCGTGCATGAAGAAATTGTACGGGCAGAGAAAGATCTTTGTTGTTTAGTATTTTAAGGGGTATCAACAAACACGATTGAATAGACCATGCGCTGAGGGCAAATGCACGACCCTGCGTGTTGAGAAGATTTGAAATGCAAGATGAATTGATCTATCTGCGTGCTATAAATGTGATTTCTAAGGCGAATTGTCATTGGCATGCACAGACATTTTGCCAAATGCATAACTGAAGATAACGGGGAAAAGCAATACACTCTCTCTAATAGCAATTAAGCGTGCATTTGCACACCACCATAGGCTAAACGTGCGCTCGTGCGTGCTTTGCGCTTTAATGAAATATGAGGGTTAATACATTATAAGTGAAGCAACTAATCATGAAAATAAACCTAAATGAGCATGAAATATGTTATATAAAAATGACTCATCAAATACCCCCAGACTCATCCGTTCGCTAGTCCCGAGGAAACAACTCGCAATAGGGGTTGTAAAATCTAATGCATTAAAAGAAAATGAACATATGGAGTAGAATGAGAAGTCATATGCATGCGTGTGTAGAACTTTCGGCAGAAGATCCTTCTCAGTATACATATCAGTTTATAAATTCCTAAAATGTGTTTTGATTTATTATTTGTAATCTTAATTAAAATCGACAATAAGTCCTAAAGTCACGTATAGGGAGAAAGTAGCGTGATGGCTCAGATCTATATTACTTGACGTCAGAGATCGGGCAGCCTCCAAAGAAATCCATCAATGATGATGGGCATAGGCTTGCCAATTCACGCCCTCTCCACGACACTGGTCAAATACATAAGCATGAATCAATAGGGCTTTTATTAGGATAAAATGAAGGCCTAGGTTTATGGTATGTTGGTTAAAGATAAATACGATAGCTTAACACACTGAAACCAAATATGAACTCGCAACTAATGCTTTATTTGGTTAGGTGGTGGCGAGAGCAGCCAGCATCTGAGAAGGGAGTTTTGGAACCGAAGGGAGGGAGGCGGAGCTGAAAAAGTGGTGTTTGAGGGTTTTTCCTCCTTGTTGCAGGAGCAAACGGAGCAAAAGCCGTCGGCGGTCCGTTTGTTTACCCGCCGTCCGGCGGCGTTTGCTCCAAACGCAGCCTCCAAATGCCTAACCAAACGAAGCCTTAATGATATTCAAGAAATATGATGTGTACATAGGTCCCCAGACTAGAATGAAACATTATTGGTCGTGTACATGGCCTACTCCCCAAACTCAACTCTCTTTTCATTCTTCATTCATTTTTTTCATATTTTACTTCGCTTTTTCCTTCTTTTTCCAACATTTTACAAAAGTAAAAATTTCAGCTATCTGGTTTTCAATATAAAAAACAGCTACCACTTTACAGGAGCACTAAATCACTCACAAGTTTTGAAAATAATATCTTAAGCTCAGATTTAGGGGTGTGATTAGGATGATTGTTTATGCCTTCGTGCATTGATGGTGGAGCTAAATCAAATGGTAGGGAAAGGCTCAAATGGTGTGCATAAGGATATAGCATAAAAGTGAGGTGTAAAATCTCATACTTGCAAAGAGCTGGCTTATATCATGTTTATGCCAATGACTAACCTATGTAAATGTCTTGGGGGTCGCTATGAGCAAGTTCTAGCCATCGATAAAGAATACCCTTTCGTTCGACTTGAATAATATATCTTTAGTGATTTTCTACACACTCTCCTATACTACCTTCAGACTCTACTGCATTCAGCTTAAGAGTATAATAAACTATCTTTATGTGTATAGAAAATTATATTCCTAATTGTATGTCGAGAAGTTAATTTTATACAAAATTATACAAGTGACATGTGCGCTCGACTAGGAGCACTACACGAGTCTACGATCTACTCCAAAATACAAAACCTATACAAGCACGAAAATTTTCTAATCACCATGAAGAAGTTGGATTCACCTAGAATGTGCAAATGAGCAAGTGCAAGTTTGATTGGGTGTGGTGTGGTGTGCTTGGCAGTGATAAAATATTTAACAATTAAAATAAAAATTTTGCATATAGAAATTGAAACATCTAAAATTAAAATTAGCTTCTGGCATGCGCTTGTGAAGTTGTCCAACTATCGCTGCAATTGCTCCTCTGTATCTCTGTGATCAAGAACCAATGATCAAGAACCGGCGCTGAGTCGATTTTTTGCACTTTGATGGTTGTTTTGGGGGAAAAAATAGAAAGCTCGGGAGTTGAAGGAAAAAAGGAAATATCGCACCTATTGTTCCATTGGTTTCTCAATCCACGATGAACAACCTCAAAGCCATGTTTGATCGTATGGATGATAAATTATAATGCCTTTGTGACGACATGAACTGACAATACGATCAACTCCAACAAATCCTAGTGGATTCCCAGGAACAAGTGGATGCAGTCTTCATTAACTCAGACTCGTCGTTCGTGACAAAACAATTGGAGCAAGAACAATTAGTTCAAGAGCAGATCTCGCTAATCATCAATTCAACAGAAGATATTCACCATACTACTTTTGAACAGATCAACTCAACCTCCGAGACACCAATACAAGTTGAATATGATTTTGTCTTGTCATCTAACATCACCAGAATCAAAAGTGACTACGATGTTTTTGACGAAATTATTCGACCCAAAATGTTATACAACCATTGTCGACAACAGAGTTCGCTGCAATAGAGTTTGCTACAACTAAGTTCGCCACAACAGAATTCGCCACAACAAAATTCACGACAACAGATTTTGTTATGAACAATCAAGGAACATCAAAAATTTTGGTGTTTGATCCGGCGAAATTAGTTTCATATATATGAGGACAAAGAGTTGCATTGCTAAATCACCGAACAGCTTATATTTTTTTAGTGATGATCAAAGGACGAGGACGTCGTTTTTAAAAGGTAAAGGCAATGTAACAACCATTATGCCACGTGTCAAAATAGTAGGGGTTAATTAGTGCTATAAATAAGGTCAGTGCTTGTAATAGGGATTAAGAAATGAGTTAATGAAGTTGCCCAGTTCTGCTTTCCCCCGACCCCCCTCGTCTCTCCCATCTCTGGCCATCTCCCCGGCCATTCCTCTTCTCTCTCAGCCCCGGCCTCTTCTCCCTTGGGCCATTCCCTATATCTCTACCATTTATAGATTTTATGTTGTTACAGTGAAGCAGACAACACATTCTCACTATTCTACCCCAACTTATTTGAAATTAGTTATATCTTGCAATGGCATTGATAGCTCCAAGGACATTGGTCATATAGGATATTAAATTTGGGCAGCTATATCTGAGATCTATCAGGATAAAATTACAAATTATTCTCGTATGTTGCATAGTGGTGCTTAGCGTTTAATTTGTGACTGGTCATAGAGGACTTTTTAGGCTATTTTCAAACTCCAAGGCACAGGTGAAAGGGAAAAAAAAGTGTTTTGTTTCCTCTTCCAATGATCACTACAAAGACCGCATACAACCAAAACGTAGTAAGATGCTCTATTTGCTATAAAAGAGGTCCTACAGGGGAACAAAAGACATTGGAATGACTATTTCACGCTGCATGCAACCATAGAAGTATGAAAATGGAGAATACAGAAGTAGCAAAGCAAGGCAAAAGTCAATTAGATCTACATTGCTTTGCATATCCAAACGCTTGAAATTAGAGAAAGCTCGGAACACTTGAAATTAGAGAAAGCTCTGAATGCTTGAAATTAAGAATTTACATAACGTCAGGTCAACACTCGGAATTAAGAATTCAAAATCTTTCAAAAATACAATGCCAAAACGTCAGGTCAACTCATCATGAACATCCTAACATAAGGATAGCTTTTCAATGCAGACGTGGAACCATACGAAAACCTAAGAACACACGAATCTGGAGAAAAGATGTAATGATTTCGACATTAAACTCACAAACTCAAAATAAGCTGAAAAAAAGAGCATTACAATTCCTCGTGCAACGATTATTGTAAAGGAAAAACACCCCCCCCCCCCCCCCCCCCCCCCCCCCAAAAGTCAAAGCAACAAGTAGGAAACATGAGTTAAAAAAATACTAACAACTAAACAAGAGAACCTTAAATCTTCCGCTGAGGAATGCCTTCTATTCTTCCTCGCACAATTAAGACTTAAGAGCCTCCAGATTTGTAGCGGTAGAGTTTGCCGAAGACATGGAGCGCTGTTACGAACCCGATGAAGCACAGGCTCATCACGAGCACAACTGTCGGCGACATCTTCAAACCGGGGGCATCATCCGTGTAGAACCTCAGCATGTTGCTCCCGCTGGCGCCACCGGAAAAATTCCCGGAACTCCCACCGCCTCCGACGCCTCCGAGCCTTCGCCGCCTCATGCCGGCAGCAGCCGCCGGCGTACCACGTGGTCCAGCCGTGGCCGGTCGTCCCGCACCACCGGCCGATGATGTCGTTTGCGACTGCGAACTTCCTCTAGCCATCGTCGATCGTCTGTTGCCGCTTAGGGTTCCGATTTCTGATCTATGAGAATTGAGAAGAAGAATGGTGCCTGCCAAAAAAAGATGAGAATGGAAAAGAGCGTTGAAAAGGATATTTTGGTCCGGAGGGAGATCTTTGTCCGGGTGATACAGGTTTACCGCAAGTGGCAGAAAATAGAGGCGGGGAATAGAACATTGATAATATTGCTAATCTCCATGGAGATCTATGGAAATCGAATTAGAATTCTATGGAGATCAAGCTCGATCGTGAGATGAAATTAGGGTTCCTTTTGGTACCGTGGTGGCAGTTTTAAGGCGTGGGTTAAATCATCATGATTAAAGATTATCTAACAAATATTATTCATTTGAATATAAAAATAAATGAAATTTCTTAGATAAGCGTTAACGAATGACATCATCATGTTCGTGACCGTCACTATTATGCTAAACGGAGCCTAGACCTCTATAGAGAACAATTTCGATCTTTTTGGAGATGAAAAACAATTCTTATTGGAAATGAACTTTATCTTCTTGTATAGTTTGATTTTCAAATATTTTTTGAAAGGGAACATAATTTAACATAACATGCAAATTAATTACGAAGATAACATGTAAATATGTAAAAAAAATTAATTAATCATTCGTTACAAAACAATAAACATAACATCTAAACTATAAATTATAAAGATTGATGCAATCACAGCAAGTGTATCGGTCGTACATGTAATATAAAACGAGAAGTTTCGCCATGAGTATCGATCGCAAGTGAAACACAGCGGCGGGCTGTAGTTATCTATCGAGAAAAGACTTGGGATTGAAGTCATTTAGTCGGATGTTTTGTGAGGGTTTATTAAGTGAATGCAAAGAAAATGAACTAAATAAATTATGTGAGTCGCCAGCACCGCTTCGCACTTTAGCAGGTCGCCTTCCTCCGCATCACACATGTACAACCCCGTATTCGCTGAGTGGATCCCCCCGCCATGTTAAGAGGTCCAAAGTAGGCGAGTGAAACCTTCCAGATCAGCATTCGCCCAGGAGGAGCGAAAGGGCTCCCGCCCATAGCAGGCCTGGGAGCGAAAGGGGTCCCGCTCATAGCAGGCCTGGAGGCTCACGCCCGTGGCAGGCGTAAGGGGTCTCGCCCATGTCGTCGAGTGGCCATATGATCCTGCTTCCACTCTCTTTAAGCCGCGGAGGCGAGTGTCTAGCTTACCCAGCACTCGCCCCTTTAGGAGAGTGGCGCCTTCATGGGCCACTCGCCCAGTGGGGTCCAGAGGGCAGAATTACATGGATGCCCTTGAAGGTCTGCAAATAGCCTTTCAGAACAGCGGAGTTACGTTGTTGGCAGACCTAATTGGGCTGCATATACCAAAATGGAACAGTGGAGCCACGCTATCGGCAGGCCAGCCTTTGAAATCTATAAATAGACCCAAGAGGATACCTCAGAGAGGGGAGCTTCCCCAGTTTTTCCATTCTCTTGTCTTACAGCGCTTTCTGAGGTGCCCTTAGCTCAGCACTGGCTAAGGAGGGGAAGTGCTCTAAGATCTTCCTTGTGTATGTTGGTACCTTCTGTGTTGGAGCCTTGGGTCGGTTTTTAGTTCTAAGTCTTCAGTTAGTCAAGCTTTTTAGGAGAAGTAAGTGTGTGGTCACCCCTTCCCCAAGGGTCTGTACTCCTGTAACACCCCCTATCCGTCATATAACATAAAGCAGTAGGTCCGGCCGGGGCCCGACGTCGTATGCCACAGATAGACCGGGTGGTTACTTATGGAAACCATACAACCAATCTCAACGTCCTACACAGAGCATTCTAGCGGAAGCAGTTTATAAAAGTTGTAAACAAAGAACCCAGGATTAGAGCACGAATGTCCACTAGCACAAATTAGGAATGTTATACAAAAATACCCAAAACAAGCCTTAAGGCCTTACAAAATGTTTCACTTGAATATTACATGTTTTACAAACCACGGCACGCAGGCCGGTCATACATGAATAAAACAGTAAACACTTCCATTTGGGCCTTCGAGGGCCGGCTTCGCAAAAAGGGCTTTAACCCGCTACTGACCGCTTGGTCCAGCTGCACCTGCAAGCAACAAACCACCGCACGGTGGCAAAACAAGGCAACGGTCAGCAATGCTGACCAAATTATAACGATCCCGCCCCCAACTCGGGGCGGCGATGCTCCTTCCCTGCATTTCATTAGTATAAGCGAGCAATTTATAGCAATAGCCAATACATCACAGACGTTGGCTCGCACGGCCACACACCCCGTGCTCTCAGGGCACATTCTCGGTGAACCGGTCGATGTCACGTCAATTAAAGCCATAGACATTCCGGACTCACCACTGCCACTTGGACGGCCAAACCTATGAGCAATTTGTCTTCCTGGCCTGGGTCACGACAATTTAAGCCATTGACCGCCGAAGACCCTACTCTATGCCAACGGTAAGTGCCACGTGCCTTTAGGTCTCTTTAACCGAACGACATAGAACGGGTACGGCTCCATCTAACCCGTGCTCACATCGCAACGATAATTTAAGCCATTTGCGCGGGTCAAACTTCCGCCGAGTCCCATTTCCATCACAAGTCGCATAACCCGGTTATGTTCGAGTTGGCTCTTAGGCCACCAAGTTGGCAAGATCTCGTATCCGCCCAGTTTTCCGGGTGCACCTTTGGGTTAGTCCCCAAGGCTCCCTGCTGCAATCTACCGCGTAGAAAACCCGAAAAACAACCAATAGCACGGAGTCTTCTCCGGCATTATGCAATGCAACATCACCGATCCAGACCAACATGTCCGGATAGGCTTCACACATCATGCCTATGTCTGTTCTCGCTTATGGACTCTAAACAACGGGGACTTCACATATCTACTCGAAGGAACGCCTCCAACTCTCCGCAAACTCGCGAGAGCGGGCTTCCTATGCTAAGAAAGAGAGCTACTCATGCTCAAGATGAGTATCGTTACCCTTGCGTTCCTCTTTGGCGCCATGGAAAAGTAATCGGATGAAAACTACCGCATTAGCGTTGCCTCCGTGGATCCGGAGTCGGCTCGCGATTCGGAGCTCCGAAGCTCCTCCAATGGCGGGATCTAGCTCCTTCTTCCTCCCTTAGCTCTCCTCTCTCTCTAAGGCTTTAGAAAGATGAGAAGTTATAAAAAGTAAGGGTTTTCCAAGTCCATTCACGGGTATATCCCTTCAGGAACAACCCCCAGCCGTTGGATCTCAAAATAAGGAAACGAACGGCTTTGATTTGGGGCTGAAATGCCCAATCTGGACCGAACACGGCCTGGCACACGCCCGTGTCCAGGGCCGTGTGCCTCATTCGCCGTCAAAATCGAATCTCCTGGAACCTCACACGGTTATCGAACACGCCCGTGTTCGAGCTGACACGCCCGTGTTCGAGCTGACACGCCCGTGTTCCACCTCACACGACCGTGTGGCCGGCCGTGTACCCCATGATTTTTCCCCAAAATCAACCCGAGCACTGCACGGGTTCTACGACACGCCCGTGTCCTTACCCGTGTCACCTTGACACGCCTGGACCCCAGGCCGTGTACACGGTCTCGACATTTCATCGAGCGAAAATCGTCGATCTGATGACACGGCCTTGGACACGCCCGTGTCCTAGGCCGTGTGCCTTGTCTCGACGAATCGTCGAGTGAATCTCGTCGACTCCCCGGGACGATCGTCGACACGGGTCGACACGCCCTGCGACACGCCCGTGTCACAGGCCGTGTGCCATGTCTCAACGAATCATCGAGAGAATCTCGACGACTCCACGGTTAAGTGTCGACACGGGTCGACACGCCCTGCGACATGCCCGTGTCGCAGGCCGTGTGCCCATTCTCAACGAATCGTCGAGAGAATCTCGACGACTTCGCGGCTAAGTGTCGACACGGGTCGACACGCCCTGGGACACGCCCGTATCCCAGGCCGTGTGCCTGCTGCCAGAACCAAAACAGGCCCAAAACGTCCCCCTTTTGCTCCCTTGAGTTTCGGGGCGTTACAACTCTCCCCCTCTTAAAAGAATTTCGCCCACGAAATTACATAAAGGAAAGACATGTACAAAATCAAAATTTTGTACCTGAGCGGAACAACTCCGGATACTCGTTAAGCATAGTCTGCTCTCGCTCCCAAGAGAGCTCCTCACGACCGCAATTGTCCCACCGGACCTTGACCATCCTGATCTCTTTATTGCGTAGCCGCTTGACCTCCGAGTCCTCGATCCGCACGGGCTTGACCTTTGTCGTTAGCCCACTATCCACCGGCACTTGATCAACTGCGATCACTTGCGTAGGCTCTTGCACCGCCTTCCGAAGTACCGAAATGTGGAACACATCATGTAATCCACTAAGCTCCACTGAAAGCTTCAACCGATAGGCCGCTTCCCCAACTCGCTCCAGAACCTCAAATGGTCCAAGGTATCTTGGGCTTAGCTTTTTCAATCGCCGCACCCGCGAGACACCCTTGAACGGCTTGATCTTTAAGTATACATAATCGCCCACAGCGAACTCCACGTTCCTGTGCTTGACATTATAGTACTTTGTTTGCCGGTCCTGAGCGACAAGCAACCTCTCCCGAATGGTTCTCACCAAAGAAGTAGCATCATCCACTTCCGATCGCTTATACAACTTTGACTCACCCGTTTCTAACCAAGACAACGGCTTGCGACATCTTCTACCATATAGGGCCTCGAAAGGCGCCATCTGAATACTCGCTTGGTAGCTATTGTTGTAGGCGAACTCCACCAAATAAAGGTGGTCTTCACATTGCTTTCCAAAATCCAAGACACACATGCGAAGCATGTCTTCCATGGTTCTATTGACCCTCTCGGTCTGCCCATCCGTTTGTGGATGGAAGGTTGTGCTGAATTTCAGCTTTGTTCCCAACATTTGCTGCACAAGCCTCCAATCATTGGACGTGAACCGCCCATCTCGGTCACTCACGATGCTGCGGGGCACACCATGAAGCCGTACTATGTTATCCACATAAAGCTTTGCCAACTTCTCCACTGGATCATCCTTCCTATGCGGAATAAAATGCGACACCTTCGTTAATCGATCAACAACCACCCAAATGGCGTCGTTTCCCTTCTGCGACCTTGACAAACCGTGCACAAAGTCCATAGAGATGTCGTCGAATTTCCACTCCGGAATAGGCAGGGACTTAAGAAATCCTCCCGGCTTTTGACACTCCGCCTTTACCAAGGCGCAAGTTTGGCACTTCGCTACGTATAGCGCCACATCCTTTTTCAAACCCGGCCACCAAAACAGTTTCTTCACATCACGGTACATCTTCGTGCTCCCCGGGTGAATCGAGTACTTGGTATGGTGTGCCTCGTACAACAATTCCACCCGCAAATTGCCCACACTTGGGACGCATAAACGACCGTCTTTCCAAAGCAACCCGTCCTCCACGATGAATTGGGAATTTGACCCATCCAGAGCCTCTACCATGAACTGCTTCATATGAGCATCCATATCCAAAGCCTGCCGAATACGATCAGCCAGGTCATATTGGACTTCAGTCCAATTCAGAACTGCTTCAGCACTTGATTGTCTATCCACACAAACAATCTCCAACGCCTCCAACTCTCGCACCAACCGCTCATCGTGCATCGATAGCCAATTGGCTTGAGCTGGGGCTCGGCGACTCAACGCATCCGCAACCGCATTCTCTTTGCCAGGCACATAGTGGATCTTGAACGTATAGTCCCCCAGGAACTCCATCCATCTACGCTGCCGCATATTCAGATCTTTCTGATCAATCAAATATTTCAGGCTCTTATGATCGGTGTAGATATCAATCTTCACACCATACAAATAGTGCCTCCACAGCTTCAAAGCAAAAATCACGGCCGCTAACTCCAAGTCATGGACCGGATAATTCCTCTCGTGCACTTTTAGCTATCTCGAGCCATAAGCTATCACGCTTCCGTGCTGCAGTAGCACGCAACCCAAACCGCTGCCTGAAGCATCGCTATATATCTCATAGCCTTCGGTCCCAACCGGCGAACTCAGCACAGGCGCCGTGGTCAACCGACACTTCAACTCCTCAAAAGCTCGTGCGCACTCCGGTGTCCAAACGAACTTATGCTCCTTCCTCGTCAATGTAGTGAGAGGTAACGCTATCCGCGAGAAGTTCTCTACGAAGCGCCTATAATAGCCGGCAAGCCCCAGAAAACTCCGGACTTCCGCTACAGTAGCAAGCTCAGGCCACTCCCGTATCGCAACAATCTTCGCCGGATCCACAGCAATACCCTCTCCACTCACTATATGCCCGAGGAACGCCACTGAGGATAGCCAAAACTCGCACTTCGAGAACTTGGCATACAACTGATTTCTCCTTAGCGTCTCCAACACCAAATGAAGATGGTTGAAGTGATCTTCCTCACTTTGCGATTACACCAAAATATCGTCGATGAAGACGATCACGAAATGGTCTAAGTACTCCCTGAAAGTCCTGTTCATCAAATCCATGAACACTGACGGCGCATTAGTCAGCCCAAACGGCATGACCGTAAACTCATAATGCCTGTATCTCGTACTAAACGCTGTCTTCGGGATATCACTCTCTCTTATCCGCAGCTGATAGTACCCAGCCTTGAGATCTAACTTCGAGTACACCGTCGACCCGACTAACTGATCAAAGAGATCATCAATCCGAGGGATCGGGTACTTGTTCTTCTCAGTCAGCTTGTTGAGCTCCCGATAATCAATACATAGCCTCAAGCTTTCGTCCTTCTTCTTAACAAAGAGGACCGGTGTGCTCCAAGGCGAAGAACTCGGGCGCACATACCCTTGCTCCAACAACTCTTGCAGTTGAACTTTCAGCTCCGCCATTTCCTTAGGCGCTAGCCGATAAGGAGATCGTGACACAGGCTTTGCACCTGACACTAGCTCGATCGTAAAATCTATCTCCCGCTGAGGCGGGGCTCCAGGAAGATCTGCGGGGAACACATCAGGGTATTCCGATACCACTGAAATACAATCCAATGCGGGCTTCGGCTTTGCAACCTCCACTAGTGTAAAGAACAGTTCTGCTCCAGCACGAAGCGCCTTCACCACCTGAAGAGCAGACATCAACGTCTTGCTCGACCCCTTTAAGCCCGTAAAAGTCGTCTCACGACTCGCTCCCAGCTTAACTTCCTTGCTACCGCAATCTATATGGGTCTGTTGCTCCGAGAGCCAGTCCATGCCAAATATGACGTCGAACTCCACCAACGGAAGTAAAGACGCCCGCAGGTCGAACACCTGCTCCCCAATACGAATGTTAACATCGCAGATCCTATCTGCTCGCATCGAACACCCATTGGGCAACAACACATCCAACTTATCCTTCGCCATCGAAGAAGGGACTCCGATGCGTGATATAAATCCTTCGGACAAGAAGGAGTGCGAAGCTCCCGTATCGAAGAGTGCTCGTGCCGGATTTTCACAAATCAATACAAATCCTAAACAAGCAGTGGTAATGTAACACGCGCATAACAAATATTTAAAGAAATTGACTTGCTATAAATTAAACCGTACCTGTCACCATATCAGCTTGTTTAATGGCCTCCTGTTGGCCAAGATTATAGATCTTTGGTTGGGCCGGAGCATAATGGGATGCGGTCGACTCCACCGTCTTTCCCTTCTCTTCATAAGTAGCTCCCGACCTCCTCTCGGACTTAGGACGTCCGCTCCAACAATCACGGGCGAAATGCCCCGTCTTTCCACATGTAAAACACGCGCCGGGGGTCTGACTCGTAGTCGCCCCAGAAGCACCAGAAGGAGATGGACCCGAAGTCATATGCTTCTTGAAAGCCCTCCGATAGCCGGACTTTAAAGTAGTCGACACTTTAAACTCAGATTTCTTCTCACCCAAGCTTTTCTTTGCTTGTACGTTCTTCATGTCCTTCGCCAAGGACCGGGCAGTATTGACCAAGGTTAAGAAACCCTGCGTCATCGGCCTCGAGAGTAGTAACCTCAACTCATCTCTCAACCCTTCATAGAAGCGATTGGTCTTGCGCTCCTCATCCATGATGGTGGAGCTAGCATAACGACTCAGACGAGTAAACTCGTGGAGATATTCATCCACGCTCCTCTCACCCTGTACCAACTTCAGGAACTCATTCTCCAACACTATCTTCTGCGTCGAAGGGAGGTATCTAGTCAAGAACAATCCCGAGAACTCTTCCATCGGAACGTCTATCAGTTGTCTACCTCTCAAATGATGCAGCTCCAATCCTTCCCACCACATCCTCGCTTCACCGTCCAAAAGGAACGTAGCGATGGTGGTCATTTGCCACTCCTCCGTCTCCGTTGCTATCATGACTCTCTTCACCCTGGAGAGCCAGTCTTCAGCCTGAGATGGGGTCCCCAACCCCGAGAATAACGGAGGGTTAAAGCTGATAACATGCTTAAGCTGCCTCTCAGTTGCCCTCCTTGGCACTACCGGTTCCACAACCACTTGCTCCACCCTCCTCGGCTCAGCCTCTTGAAGAGGTACTTACTCCATCACAGGAGCGGGCTGCTGCGTCTGCCTTCCAGGCTGCGCATTAATCACGGCCAACACCGCTTCAGCCACCAATCGAATATTCTCAGCCGACAGAGGCGTTGCAGGAGCAACATCCGGTGCACTACTAGCCTCAGAAACTCGGCGTTCTGACGGCCCAACACCACTTCTGGTCACCTATAGTGGTACAAAACACCGTTAAGCGTTCAAATAAATTGCAAACAGCAATTATAGGAACACGCAGGTTCCTCAAACACGAGTATTTTCATTCCTAAGTGGACATTCATGGGTTCTTTTTACTGTTATTACGATGACGCACACAATGTGCTCACCACCCCTTAAAAAGAATTCGCCCACGAATTCAGTTTAAGCCCAACCAAAACCAGTAGTCTGATACCAAATTGTAACACCCCCTATCCGTCACATAGCATAAAGCAGTAGGTCCGGCCGGGGCCCGACGCCGTATGCCACAGACAGACCGGGTGGTTACTTATGGAAACCATCCAACCAATCTCAACGTCCTACACAGAGAATTCTAGCGGAAGCAGTTTATAAAAGTTGTAAACAAAGAACCCAGCATTAGAGCACGAATGTCCACTAGCACAAATTAGGAATGTTATACAAAAATACCCAAAACAAGCCTTAAGGCCTTACAAAATGTTTCACTTGAATATTACATGTTTTACAAACCACGGCACGCAGGCCGGTCATACATGAATAAAACAGTAAACACTTCCATTTGGGCCTTCGAGGGCCGGCTTCGCAAAAAGGGCTTTAGCCCGCTACTGACCGCTTGGTCCAGCTGCACCTGCAAGCAACAAACCACCGCACGGTGGCAAAACAAGGCAACGATCAGCAATGCTGACCAAATTATGACGATCCCGCCCCCAACTCGGGGCGGCGATGCTCCTTCCCTGCATTTCATTAGCATAAGCGAACAATTTATAGCAATAGCCAATACATCACAGACGTTGGCTCGCACGACCACACGCCCCGTGCTCTCAGGGCATATTCTCGGTGAACCGGTCGATGTTACGTCAATTAAAGCCATAGACATTCCGGACTCACCACCGCCACTTGGACGGCCAAACCTATGAGCAATTTGTCTTCCTGGCCTGGGTCACGACAATTTAAGCCATTGACCGCCGAAGACCCTACTCTATGCCAACGGTAAGTGCCACGTGCCTTTAGGTCTCTTTAACCGAACGACATAGAACGGGTACGGCTCCATCTAACCCGTGCTCACATCGCAACGACAATTTAAGCCATTTGCGCGGGTCAAACTTCCGCCGAGTCCCATTTCCATCACAAGTCACATAACCCGGTTATGTTCGAGTTGGCTCTCAGGCCACCAAGTTGGCAAGATCTCGTATCCGCCCAGTTTTCCTGGTGCACCTTTGGGTTAGTCCCCAAGGCTCCCTGCTGCAATCTACCGCGTAGAAAACCAGAAAAAAAACCAATAGCACGGAGTCTTCTCCGGCATTATGCAATGCAACATCACCGATCCAGACCAACATGTCCAGATAGGCTTCACACATCATGCCTATGTCCGTTCTCGCTTACGGACTCTAAACAAAGGGGACTTCACATATCTACCCGAAGGAACGCCTCCAACTCTCCGCAAACTCGCGAGAGCGGGCTTCCTATGCTAAGAAAGAGAGCTACTCATGCTCAAGATGAGGATCGTTACCCTTGCGTTCCTCTTTGGCGCCATAGAAAAGTAATCGAATGAAAACTACCGCACTAGCGTTGCCTCCGTGGATCCGGAGTCGGCTCGCGATTCGGAGCTCCGAAGCTCCTCCAATGGCGGGATCTAGCTCCTTCTTCCTCCCTTAGCTCTCCTCTCTCTCTAAGGCTTTAGAAAGATGAGAAGTTATGAAAAGTAAGGGTTTTCCAAGTCCATTCACGGGTATATCCCTTCAGGAATAACCCCCAGCCGTTGGATCTCAAAATAAGGAAACGAACGGCTTTGATTCGGGGCTGAAATGCCCAATCTGGACCGAACACGGCCTGGCACACGCCCGTGTCCAGGGCCGTGTGCCTCATTCGCCGTCAAAATCGAATCTCCTGGAACCTCACACGGGTATCGAACACGCCCGTGTTCGAGCTGACACGCCCGTGTTCCACCTCACACGGCCGTGTGGCCGGCCGTGTACCCCATGATTTTTCCCCAAAATCAACCCGAGCACTGCACGGGTTTTAGGACACGCCTGTGTCCTTACCCGTGTCACCTTGACACGCTTGGACCCCAGGCCGTGTACACGGTCTCGACATTTCGTCGAGCGAAAATCGTCGATCTGATGACACGGCCTTGGACACGCCCGTGTCCTAGGTCGTGTGCCTTGTCTCGACGAATCGTCGAGTGAATCTCGTCGACTCCCCGGGACAATCGTCGACACGGGTTGACACGCCCTGCGACACGCCCGTGTCGCAGGCCGTGTGCCATGTCTCAATGAATCGTCGAGAGAATCTCGACGACTCCACGGTTAAGTGTCGACACGGGTCGACACGCCCTGCGACACGCCCGTGTCGTAGGCCGTGTGCCCATTCTCAACGAATCGTCGAGAGAATCTCGACGACTTCGCGGCTAAGTGTCGATACGGGTCGACACGCCCTGGGACACGCCCGTGTCCCAGGCCGTGTGCCTGCTGCCAGAACCCAAACTGGCCCAAAACGTCCCCCTTTTTCTCCCTTGAGTTTCGGGGCGTTACAACTCCACAGAAGCCGGTTCTCGGTTTCAACATTTTGATGTGGTGAGCATGGACAGTGACCAGCTCC
Organism: Platanthera guangdongensis; assembly: GCA_039583875.1. Lineage (NCBI taxonomy): Eukaryota > Viridiplantae > Streptophyta > Magnoliopsida > Asparagales > Orchidaceae > Platanthera > Platanthera guangdongensis. Next base: position 91,177,891 of record CM077151.1, on the reverse strand, counting down.
GAAAACCTTAGTGAGCTCAATGACTGGAGGCGAAGGGCAAGGATCTGACCAGGCCGACTCGCTACCTCCCCCCCTCCCTCTCACCACCCTCAGCATGTTCGAGGACTTCCGGCAGGAGATGCAGAACCTCATAATATTCGCACTTGCGGCTCGCGGCGAGTGCTCAACACCATCTGTCCAAGTGGTCGCAGCCCCAGCCCTGGGCGAGACGCCCCTGCTAGGCAACCTGGAAAGGAAGTGGCGGCGGAAGGTAGTGGGCGAGACCTCCCGAGGCGAACCTTGTTCCATGGCTCGACGAGTGCAGGAAGGTTCGGCGAGGTAGAGACACGAGACCGCCCGACTCGCCCTGTAGGGGAGGGGAGTCCCTTCAGCGAGCTGGTCTCATCCGCCCCAGTTCTAGAGGGGTTTCGCGAGCCCGAGATGTCTTACTACACCGGAAGGGATGATCCGGTCTAATACATCCAGTGGTTAGAGGATGTCATTTCGATCCGACAAATGTCGGATGCCTTTAAGTGTTGTTTCTTCGTCATAACCCTCAAGGAGAAGGCAAGGGAATGGTTCCATCAGCTTCCTGCCAGCTACATCTACTATTTTAAAGACCTACGCCGGGGGTTTCTGCTGATGTTTATAACTTTCAAAGAAGAGGAAGGAGTCAGAGTCCCTGTTTCTCATCAAACAGGGAGTGAGTGAGACGCTGGGAAGCTACGTGGATAGGTTCTAGGAGGAGGTCCTCCAAGTTCAGGAGATATAAGGTACACACTCATGGTGGCCTTTAACCTAGGGATGCAGCATGGGTTCTTCAGGATGGAGATGAAGCGGGTGCCTCCATTGTCTTTTGAAGAGTTGATGGAGAGGGCAGTCAGGGAAGTCGGGGGAGAGGCGTCAAACCCGACGTTTACTAGGAAGTTAGCCAAGTGGGTTGCGGAGGAGGAGAAGGAGCCAGGAGGTGGCAAGGGTCAGGAGGGCAGAGCCTAAGCAGTGGGAGCAGCAGCAGCAGCCGAGGTAGGTCCGCCAAGAGCTGAATAATTGACTAGGCTGGAGGCAGCCAGAGTGGCATGATTAGGGCTCGTGGAGAGGTTTATACGGAGGGGATAACCGCCAAGTGGGGCATAGCCAGTTCAACCCTCCATGATGGAGGCAAGGCCAGAGGCCCCCCTCCCCGATCAACACCAGGCTATGACAAAAGCTTTAGGGAGGAGGAGGAGAGGAGTGTATAGGAGGAGGCCAGGAGGTAGAGCGGATCTGCCCTACTGTGACTTTCATCAAGAGGAGGAGCACGTGAGGGCTACCTTCCCGTAGTTCTTGGAGATAAGGGGAGCCAGGGGCAAGCACAACAGCAACAACAACATCACCTCCAGGAGGTGCGGATAGAGGCGGTCCTACAAGGGGCAGACGAAGATAGGTGCAAAGACAGGGCCTATGTAGGAGGTCGAGGAGGGATCAGTATGATCCATGGGGAGGGGAGCCGAAGCCGCCCATAAGGCGAGTCACCTCACCATGTATCACCGGAGCATCGCCTACATGTCCTTAAACCGACCCCCAGAGGAGAAGATTACCTTCTCTCGGAAGGACATGCCGGATCATGAGGATCCGTTCTGCGATGCGTTGGTTGTTCAGGCCGCCATCAAAAACTTCACCATCTCTTGGATCCTTGTGGACAACGGAAGCTCTGTCAACGTCATCTTCAAGAAGGCATTTGACGCAATGAAGTTGGAGGCCGAGGGTGTTGGCCTCGGACGGGCCTTTGTTCGGATTCTCTAGAGAAATGAAGGAGGTAAAAGGGGCAGTGGGACTCCAAGTTACCTTGGGGGGCCAGTCCAGGAACTATAGGTTCGTCATCGTGGACGCTCCTCGCGGCTACAATGCAATATTCGGACGGCCCCTCATCAGCGCCTTCCATTGCGTGTCATCCTCTTTCCACCAATGTCTCAAGTTCAATGCCGAGGGCATCCAGGTCTGGGTCTGGGGAGACCCCAAGGTAGCAAGGGAGTGCTACGTGACCGTGGTCAACACCATCTCCTGGCAAAGAGGAGCCGATGAGATGGAGAGAAGGATGGAGGAGATGTCTGGCCAGGAGGCCGTGGGAGAAACGAAGGAGATGGGGGTGTAGGAGGAAGTGGTTCATGCCCGTGTGGAGATGACGGAGGAAGTGCTGGAGGAGTAGGATAAGGTGATGGGCTTAGAGGAGGTTGGGGAGGAAGTTCTTGCCTCAGGTGAAGGGGTCGCGGGTGAGTGGGAAGAGCAGTCCCAGCTGGAGGCAGTGGAGGAGGCGATGGAGATAGAAGTTCTCACTCAGGGGGATGGGTGGAGAAGGTGCGGATCAGTGGGGGGCTGAGCCCGGTAGACCAGGGGAGGATGATAGAGTGCATCTAGAAGAATATGGATATCTTCGTATGGAGCGCGACAAACATACCAGCGATCAATGCAGATGTTGCTTGCCACCGCCTCAACCTTGATCCAAAGGCTCACCCCATCCGGCAAAAGAAGAGGTCTACCGCTAACAAGCTGGCCGAGCCCATCCGTAAAGTGGTGTGAAGCTCATAAAGGCGGGGTTTGTATCAGAGATCCAGTATTTGGGCTGGGTCTCCAATGTGGTGATGGTCAAAAAGGGAGACGACCGTCGGAGGATGTGTATTGACTTCTGTCTTTTAAATAAAGTATGTCCCAAGGATTGTTACCCCATGCCTCGGATCGACTCGTTGGTTGACTAAGCCGTTGGTTTTTCTCTAATGAGCTTTCTATATGCATTTTCAGGTTATCACCAGATCAGGATGCACCCACACAACATGAAAGATGTCTCCTTCATCATAGGGGAGGGGTGCTACTGTTATAAAATGATGCATTTTGGGATAAAAAATGCATGGGAGACATACTAGAGGATGATGGATCGGGTGTTCTGAGAGCAGAAGGGAAGGAACTTGGAGGTATATGTAAATAACCTCATGATCAAGAATCGGGATGTGGGCTCTCACCTCCAGGATCAAGAAGAGACCTTCGGCACCCTTTAAAGGTACACAATGAGGCTGAACCCCTTGAAGTGTGTCTTCGGGGCAAGTGGGGGCAAGTTCCTAGGTCATCTTCTTACCCCTACAGGGGTGGAGCCCAACCCTGACAAAATAAGGGCAATCATGGAGTTGGGGATGCCTCATAATGCCAAGGAAGTCAAGCGCCTGATAGGGAAGCTGACAGGGTTGAGCAGGCTCCTCTCTCGGGCTGGGTAGAAGTGCTCACCTTTCTAAGCACTAAGAGGAGGACAGAAATTTGAATGGTCCGAGGAGTGCGAAGGAGCCTTCCAAGCCTTGAAGAGGCAGCTGGCCCAGGCTCCTCTGCTTTAGGGACCAAAGGAGGGAGAAGATCTATTGTTATACCTTGGGGTCGGGGTCAAGGTCCTGTTCTCCATCCTAGTCCGAGAAGATGACAAGAAGCAGCTGCTGATATACTATGTGAGTAGGGTCCCGAGGAAGGCAGAGCTTCGATACCCTAATTTGGAAAAGTTGGCTTTTGCCCTAGTCATCTCAGCTCGGAGGCTCCAACCATACTTCCAGTCACATTCTATTAGTGTGGTGACTGATCACCCCCTCCAAAACATCTTTGAGGGGGTGGAGCACTCGAGAAGGCTTGTAAATTGGTCGGTAGAGCTGAGCGAGTTCGACATTTCTTTTGTCCCCCGAATCTCGATCCAGGCCCAGGCGATGACCAAATTCTTAGCTGACTATATGGTCGACGTGGCGGAGACCGAGCTCACCCATCCGGTCCCTTAGAAGGTGAAGGTGGATGGCATCTTGTGAAGGCACTCCTTGGGAATAGGAGTCATCCTAGAGAGCCCTCAAGGGACGAGGAGGTAACTTGGTAACGTGGAGGAGTAAAAAATAACATGTGTTTGTCAGGTCAAGTGCAGAGGCAGAAATTAGAGTTAGGGCTCATGGGATTTGCGAAGGACTGTGGATTAAATCCTTGTTGTATGATCTTGACATGAGGAATAAAGATCGCATAAGACTCTACTACGATAGCAAAGTAGACATTAGCATAGCTCACAACCCAGTCCAATATGACCGCACAAAGCATGTTGAGGTTGATCATCACTTTATCAAAGAAAATATAGAAAGAGGAGTTGTGAGCACGCCATTTGTTCCTATAGATCAGCAGCTTGTGGATGTTCTCACCAAGGGTTTAAGTCAGACTGCATTTGACAAGATTATGTACAAGTTGGGCATACAAAATATCACACACCCAACTTGAGGGGGAGTGTTGGATTTACCTTTTATTTTTATGTTTTTTTCCTTTATTGTATTCCCCTCATATATAGGAGGGGAACCCCTCTTTATAGTAAATTGGCATTATTTTCTCTCGATCAACATTATATTAACATATATTTCTGGCACCACCTCACGTGAGGCAGATCTTCGTGTATGGTGCATCGAGTGCAAGAGTCGGCAGGTCTGGGAGTTGTCCGGAAGAATTTGAATGGATTGTCAGTTGGACAAGAGGTGAAGCTAACTTCAAGGTGAAGAATAACAAGTCCGAATATGAGGCACTAATCTCAAATTATAGTTAGTTAAGGATCAGAGTAAAAAAGGTGGCAACACCCTCCATTGCTTTGATTCTCATCAAAAGAGCATCCTCGAACTCGCATGCCTTCCCTATCATATCTTCATTGTTGACGTAGATGTTGTTGTGGGTGCAACACCATTGCACCAAGACAATGATATGAGCCACAAAGAGCATTTTTATCGAAAGGAAGCTAGCATGCATATTCGTCCCTCGAACAACAAATATGAAGTACATGCACACTCGAACGATCAACCACATGTTACAAAAAGAGTCAAAGCTACCTAACCAAGATTATTGTTTACTGTACATTTTATTAATATTTGTATTTTTTTTGTCTGCAAGAGACTAGATAGGTGGGTGCGAAAACTAATTTTTTAGATAATTCAAGTTTTAAATTATGATACACAGGAAAAAAATAAAACAAGCAGTGGAGCCGGTATTATTGTGGATACTAATTTGACGGATGAAATTATTGGGGTAAGTAGAAAGCTACTATGATACACAGGAGAAAGCTAATTTTTTATCCAAGATTATTGTTTACTGTACATTTTATTAATATTTGTATTTTTTGTCTGCAAGAGACCGGATGGGTGGATGAGAAAGCTAATTTTTTAGATAATTTAAGTTTTAAATTAAGATACACAGTGTTGAAACCGAAAATTCGGTCTCTGTAGAGTTCACCCTTGGGATAGGGGTGATCGCAAACTTATTTCTCTCTCGTGAGCCAAACGACTAAGGAAAAAGAACAGGGAACAGACCCAAGGGCTCGGCGTGGAGGTCCCACCACACACCCAGAAGATCTTAGAGCGTTTCCCCTCCGTAGTCATATGTCGAGCTAAGGGTATCTCAGAAAGCGCGAGAAGACCGGGGCACAAGTAAGCATGCCTTTTGAGATACCTCTTTGGGTCTATTTATTGATTTCTGAAAATGGCCTGCAAATAGCCGACCTCTGCTGTTCTGAACCGCTATGAGCAGCCCAACTGGGTCTGCCAACAGCGTAACTTCGCTGTTCTAACGGGCTATAGAGAGAGCAGCAGGGGCAAAATGGTAAAAACACATTACAAGGGATTGGCCGAGTTGCTCTCTGGAACCTCCACTCGCCGGGGGCGGCGAGTGCTCGATGGAGCTGACACTCGCCGCCTCTATCCCCCCCAGGGAGAGTGCAGGCTCGGCCTTGCCCCCCTCGCCTGCTGCCTGTCGAGCCGCCTGGGGCGAGCACGAGCCGGTCTGCTCCGCTCGCCCGATGCTCGTCAAGCCCCTGTGGCGAGTGCGAGCCGACCTACTCCACTCGCCCCTCAAACAGTTAACCCCACCTGGGCGAGAGCCGGATTGCTGGGCTTTGGCCGATCTGGATCATGTCAACCACTACTCGCCGGATATGGGATTGTACACAATCCTCGCTCTTTGCGAGGTTGATTCAAGCTCGGAAAGAAACATCCAACCCCGCAATATGCGGCGAGTGCGACAGGGGCCAGAGAATCTTTTGGTGGCCTCCTACAGCGGTTTATAAATACATGCCCGCGTACTTGGGTGGCCTCCGCCATTCCCCTTACTTGAGTCTTGCCGAGATGACTCTCTCCAAAGAGCTTCGAGAGAAGATCAACTGAGCCCTCGAGCTCAACGTTGCTCGCGTCGACGCGCTAGTCAGCATGCCTCTCATCGCTGCACTACAGGAATCGACGAAGTCCAATCCTGCCAAGAAGGCTAAGTCCATCCCAAAGTACGATGAATCCATCTACCGTGACCTAGAGTCCACCTTGAATCCCGGGCTCGCCTCCTCTAAACCGGCTGCTGACCCCAAAGGGAAAATGGTCGTCGACAGTCCTGCCGACCCTGAGCGCCCCCAAGCCGACGTCGAGAGCTCCGCGCCACGAGTCCACACCCCGCACGACGACTCGCGGCCTCAGACTCCTCCCGAAACTCATCTGTAGAACAAATCGCCTCCCTTCGGGACCACTGGGCTGGACTCGCTGAAGCCCAAGTCGCCAGCTCGCAATCCTTCTCTGCAGATGACATCCACTTCCGCACTCGCGGGGGAAAGGGTAGGGAACATCCCGGTTCCCAGCTTCAACCTCATTTCCCCGGGGGGTCCATCCTCCTGGTCGCGGTAAGAACTTAGTCTTTCCGCCTTCACACACCCTCCAAGGGCTGCCGAGCTCATCGCGTAAGCCCTACTTATTAGAACATCTTTCCCAGACATCTTTGTTGTGCTGACACCCCTTTTTTACCGGAGTTGGTCGTTTCTTGCAGGTCCCCCCACCCCATCTGAGATTGAGGTATCCTCGGAACAGGCTCGCCACTCGCCATCCCCTGACCCTGTGATGGAGAGCTTTTTAGACAACTCGCTGGATCCTGCCGAGCTGAGACGACGAATGATAGAAGTGCTGAAGAAGCAGGACGCCGCCTTGCGCCAACTTCAAGTGAACTATGCATATGGCGAGGAGAGATTGCATGCGCTGGAGCAAGATTTCGTGTTGTTCGCGGATAAGGCGGAGCACAGCTCGGCGGGCGAGATGATGCCCCCCTCCCCTGTTATGGCAAGGATCCATGAGAACTTGCAGACCTTCAGCCGCGACCTGAACCTGGTCCACGAGTTCCTCACCCCGCGCCGACCTCCGGGGATGGGAGCGCGAGGCCGGGGTAGATGGAAATGGCTCCCCAACTGAGCCTACCGGCCCTCGCCGCCCAGCTCCCCAGGTCGCGCGGGCAGACAGAAAATCTACTCGCTAAGAACTTTTTTAGTTTTGGGGCTGCGATAGTCCCTGTCTGTAATAACTTTAACTATTTTTTAGAATTATGCATGTTATTTAGAAACAATAAGATGTGCCAGCTAAAACTCTGCTCGCACTAGGATAGGTCAGGTCGCCCGAATAGCGAGCTGGGGCTGGCAAGGTAGGGCTGACGAGCGAGGGCCGGCGAGCTGGACTGACCGGTCAGCTTGGCCATAAATTCTGTTTTCTATAAATAGGCCCCCTGGCCCATAGCCTTTATTGCATTCTAACCCCCCTGCTGCCCTTCTCTCTATCTATTCTCGCATCTCAACCCCTTTCGCGAGCATGGGCAAAACACGACCTGATGCCGACGGGCGCTCAAAATGCGCCCGTCAGTTCGCCGAATACTGCTTCTTTGATGGAAACACCACCGAGCGTGAGCTCGCCAGCTTCAAAAGGAGTACTTGCCCCCAGGCTATGAGGCGCGCCGACCGACAGAGGGCGAGGCCATCAACACCTTCTTCCGGGACGAGCTCGCCTTCCCCATCTCGCATTTCGGGATGGAGTTGTGCTTGCCCTTCTGGCCTGAAATCCGCCAGATCTTGAAGTACTTCGGCGCGGTGCCCGCGCAGCTGAACCCGAACGCGATTGCCATAATGGTCGTGTTCGCCTGCCACCTCCGCCGCGAGCGGATCGAATTCAACCTCGTCGTCTTCCGCAAACTCTTCATCTACCGCGCGACCAATGATGGGGTCGCCTACCTTATGGGCTCGCAGATCAAGGTTAGCGAGACCGCGAACAAAAATCACAACTGGGTATCCAAGATCGTCTTCATCAAGGGAGACTTGGGCAACATACCCTTCTCCCCCCAGCAGAAGAGCGAGGAGGTATACCGGCCTCCAATGCTATCCGGCGACGACGCTGAGCTGCACATGTTCTTCGCGGGGAAGGACTTCGAGGTCGCCCACCTCAGAAGGGGCCTCGACTCACTCCTGCCGGTCCTGCCCGGTGAAGGTATACTTCTTCCCTGTCTTCTTACCAGCTCGCTTACAATCATCAATTTTTCTAACTCATTTTTTGCAGGGGAGCGATCAATTCCCGAGCATCCGCCTCATGCGGACTCGGGACTCACCCCAGACCAGCTCGCGCGCGAGCGGGCGGCTGCGAAGGCCTGCAGAGGCGAGCTGGAGTCAGGCGGACCCTCCTCCAGCCGGAAATGACCTGGCCTCGAAGGGTCCAGCTCATCTCGCCGCCCCCTACCGCCAAAGAATATGAAGGCGACGGTGGTCTCCCGGGGGGGACTAAAACAACAACAACAAGTTCGGGGGAGGCAACAACAAATTTACATAAGCTTGCCGGAGTCCACCCCCGAAGGATCGCCATCAAGCTCGCTGAAGGGCTCGCCAGAGAAGGACCAGGAGGGTGGCGAGCCCTCCGCACCTGCTGCTGAGGATGCTGCGACCCACGAGCCGGGCCTGCTGAAGAACCATCCCCTCTTCAGCTTTGGGGGGGAAGCAGAAAGACTCGGCCGGCGAGCCGATAGTCCGGCGGGATGAGGGGGCGCACATGATCTCCATCTCCACCCTCCATCCCTCCTGGTCAGGTCGTCAACCCCCCTCGGGTCATGCCTACGTGCTCGACTTCGGTTTGTACGGCCGCATGGATGTCGAGGCCTACAATGGCATGACCCTGCGCCAGCTCGGCCACGAGGGCATGCAGGCCCAAATGCGGGCCCTGGAGATGCACCACATGGCGCTCTGTCGATGCTTCAACCTCAACAACCTCCTGCTGAGAGCCGAGCAGGAGCGGGACCTGGACAAGGATAGCGCCGCCGAGCTGGAGCGGCGACTTGGCATTGCCGAGAGCCTACTCGAAAAGGCGGTCGGCAGGCTAGTAAGTGTCGGCTACCCCCTTCTTCTTTCCCTGGGATATTTTACCTTCATCTTACCTTGCATTTCTTCTCAGGATGCCGAAGCTGCGGATAGACTGTGAGCTCGCTCCGTCGAGCTGGAGGCTCGCGCTACTGAGCAGGAAGCTCGCGCCGCCGAGCAGGAGACTCGCGCTGCCAAGCAGGAGGCCCGCGCCGCCGAGTTGGAGAAGGAGGACCAGAACCTGAAGGGGGAGAATGAGTGTCTCCAGAGCGACCTCATCCGCCTGAAGGATATCTTTTTGCCCCAGGACGGCGGCGATCCGGGCATCCCTCCTAAGTGGCTGAAGGTCTATGGCGAGGCCGAGGTCGCCGAGAGGTTGCAGATCAACTCCATCAGCACCGCCGACTACACCCTGCAGATGATGAAAGACATGCAGGTGTTGGTGGAGGGATGCGAGGAGATCACCTCGAGGGACCTGGTGTCGAACCTGTTCCCGCCGGCTACCCCTCCCAGCGAGAAGGACGACAGCTTCGGCTCGCTCTTCAAAGGTGTCAAGTACAAGGACGGCCACACATCTGGAGGGGAGGACGAAGACCATCCATCAGGAGGGGAGGGGAGGGCGAGAGCTGACTCGCGCCTCCTGTTTTTTTTTCTTCTTCTTCTTTTAATTCCCCCCCTTTTTGTAACCTCGCCTCAGCGAGCTTCCCCATGTAAAAACACTTGTAAATGAAAATGATATTTTTGCTTCCCTTGTCTCCTTTTTTCTGCTGTGATGTACTCGCCTGCGAGCTGCCCTCCTCCATAGAGCGGTCTCGCTAGGATAGAACTTCCCGCTAGAATGCATTTGAATTAGGTTTCGCGCCCGTGGAGAGGCCTTGAGCGCTCGCCAAACCCGGATGATCAAGGGAGGATAACTCGGCGCGCTAGGCTCGCGACTACCCGGCTCGCCCGCGAGCTCTCCCCTTTTTTACCAATGTCAAGCTGAAATCGTTAGAAATTAACCAAGTAAAACTTTAGGAGGGTGGAAAAATACCATCGATGACCACCTCCTTTTGCCTTCCTCAGCAGATGTCGAGACCCCGGCTCGCGACCCTTTATCTTTCCATTAGAAACCGGGCTGGTGGCTTGCCGAGATGGGTCGGCGAATGCCCAGCGCGCCTGTCACGGCTCTCCCTTTTTTGATTTTTTTTAAGAATTGGCAGAAAGCCAGGAATCTTCCAAGTAAGATTTTGGCTAAGTGAACTGTAATAGATGACAGTAGTCTCGGCTCGCCGACCCGCCAAGGTCTCGGCTCGGCACTTCCGGCTCGCCAACCTGACGAGCTCAACCTGTCTACCCTATGATTTTTGCCTCCGAAGTTCGAATGTCTGGGTCCCATCTTTTGATATCATTACGTTCACCGAGAATCCCGGCCCTGTTAGCTAGGTGAAGCCTGACGGTGGAAGCATCTCGGGACTTAGCACCAAGGTCATAACGACGTCCAACGGGGTTCTCGGCCCTGCCAGCTAGGTGAAAGCCTGACAGAGGGAGCATCCCGGGACCTAACCCCAGGGCGAGATAACTTTCCTTTGTCCATCCTCCGAGTGCTACCACCGGCTCAATCAGATAAGTGAGAGCCTGACGGCGAGTGTTGAGCATCAACCGGACTCAGCCCCAGGGTCATAACGACGTCCAACGGGGATCCCGGCCCTGCCAGCTAGGTGGAAGCCTGACAGCGGGAGCATCTCGGGACCTCACCACCGGGCGAGATAACTTTCCTTTGTCCATCCTCCGGGCGCTACCACCGACCCAATCAGCTAAATGAGAGTCTGATGGCGGGTGTTGAGCATCAACCGGACTCAGCCCTCCAGGGTCATAATGACGTCACCTGAGGATCCCGGCTCTGCCAGCTTGATGGGAGTCTAGCAGCGGGAGCATCTCGGGACCTAACCCCAGAGCAAGAATACTTGTCATCAATCAACATCCGGGTGCTACCACCGGCCCAATCAGCTAGGTGAGAGTCTGATGACGGGTGTTGAGCATCAACCGGTCTCAGCCCTCCAGGGTCATAACGACGTCACCTGAGGATCTCGGCTCTGCCAACTAGATGGGAGCCTGGCAGCGAGAACATCTCGCGACCTAACCCCAGAGCTAGAATACTTGTCTTTGCCCACCCCCAGGTGCTACCATCGGCCCAATCAGCTAAGTGAAAGCCTGAAGGCGGGTGTTGAACATCCTCCGGGCTCAGCCCTCCAGGGCCATAACGACGTCACTCGAGGTTAGGGCCCTGCCAGCTAGGTGGGAGCCTGACAGCAGCAACGTCTCGGGACCTGGCCTCTTTAACATTTGTAACAAATTTGATCTGCAAAAGAGTTGGAACATCAAAATATCTCATATTTATCGAAAGAATAGACGTACACATTTTCATGGGTAGAAACGCTTCAAGTCATCACCACTCCAGGTGTGACTTAGGGTCTCGCCCTCCATATTTTGGAGGCGATACCCCCCTGACCTTAGTGTTTCTTGTACAATATACGGGCCTTCCCAGTTGGGGTTGAGCTTCCCCACTGTCGCCGATCTCCCTGCCGCATCCACCTTTTTCAGGACCAAGTCCCCTTCCGCGAACTGCTTGATCCAAACGTGCTTGTCAAAATACTTGGCCATCCGCCGCTTGACCTCTTCTTGATGGATGGAGGACAGGTCACGCAGCTCCACCATATCAAGGGAGAGTCGTAGCTCCTCCTCATTTTCAGCTTGTCATTCCTCCCTACCTTCATGGGCCTCTGCCACCCAAGGTGTCTGGACTTCAAATTATATGGGAAGTACTGCTTCGCAGCCATGGGAGAGCTTGAAGGGAGTCTCCCCTGTGGCTGTGTTGGGGGTGGTCCTCAGAGCCCAGAGGACCGAGGGAAGCTGCTTCACCCAGCTCCCCTTAAAGTTTTCAACTTTCTTCTTCAAGAGGTTCACAATGATCTTGTTCGCCGCCTCCATCTGCTCGTTGCTCCTGGGGTGATGGACCGACGCGAAAATGAGATCAATCCTGAGCTGCCCATAGAAACTGATGAACTCAGCGCTGGCAAACTGAGGCCAGTTGTCTGTGACAATGGTCTGGGGTAACCCGTTCCTACAGATGATCTCCCCCCAAACAAAGTTCCTGATTACCTGGAAGGTCACCTTGGTCAGCGCTTTCACTTCCAGCCACTTAGAAAAATAGTCGATCATGACAAGCAAGAATTTCCTCTGCTAGCCTGGGGAAAATGTCCTACCAAATTCATCCCCCAAATGGCAAAGGGCCAGGAAGCTGCGATGCTTCTGAGGCGTTGGGCTGGTTGTAGTTGGAGGGGGCAAACAACTGGCACTTGTGCCACTTCTTCGTGAACTCTGCAACGTCGTGGCCCAGGGTAGGCCAGAAGTACCCTTGCCTGACAATCCTTCCTTTCAAGGTCCGACTCTCGGAGTGACTCCTGCACTCCCCGGAGTGGACCTCTTCCAAGATTCTCTGGACTACCTCTCGTCCACACAACGAGCCAACAGCCCCAAGAGAGTCTTCTGATACAATTGCCTGTCACGGATGAGATAGTATGCTGACTTGTACTTGAACTTCTTTTTATCCATCCCCTCCGGATAGTCCACTATAGAAATGAACGTTGTGAAAGGGTCCATCCACGAGGGGTGTTGATCCACCTCCATCAGCTCTCCCTCCTCGATGGAAGAGCGGAATAGGTCAGTGATGGTAGCCCCCACCCGGGGACCATGCTTCGCCAGCTGATCAACCTGTTCGCTTTCTTCACTGGGCACGCGTCGGATGGAGAAGTTCTGGAACATCTCGATGACCCCCTTCACCTTTGCTAAGTACAATTGAAGGGTAGGCTCTCTTGCCTCAAACTCTCCATTGATCTGGGAAGCCACTACCATAGAGTCAGTGAGGACCTCCACGTCAAGCACACTTAGGATCCGTTTGGGAGGACTTATTTTAACCGGTCAAGCGGTCACGACCACATGAACCTGGCCGTAATTAAGGTCCGGTCCATGCGGTCGTGACCGCTTGACCGGTGAAAATAAGTCCTCCCAAACGGAGCCTTAGTTTCCAGGCCAGACGCAACCCTGCAATCACCGACTTGTACTGTAACATCCCATGTTACTTCTGGACCCCTCAACTTAGATTGGGTTAGGCATGGGGTGAGATTTAAGGAGATCAACTATGTTTGACCCTAGGTAGTGGGTGGTAGCCATGTGGGGCCCACTATAGGACCATAGTTAAACTAGGTCAAACTATCCTAAGTGGGGACCCTAGCCACACCATGACCCCACCACATTGCCCTAACCCTAAAAACAATCTAAGTGGACCCTAGGGCATGTCACTAGGTCAACACTTTGACCCCAATTCACCAAAGTCAACCTTGGGCTTAATTTGGTCAAACCCACACTCATAAGCCCAATTAGCCTAAGTAGGGCACCCCCTTGGCCCAACCCAAGTTGGGTGGTGCCACTAGACCCATTTCCATCAAATGGGGTTAGCCCACCCACCATGGTTGACCAAGTCAACTCAAAGTCAACAAGTCAACTATTTGACCTAAAAGAGTGAAATGAAGACCAAGCCATCCTCCATTGGACCAAGCCCACCAAAATTGGCCCATGGCCAGCCCAAGTGAACAAGACCAGCCCTACCCCTCTAAATCAGGAGAGAGAATACATGCAAAGGGGTAAAATGTGATTTTGAGAGAAGGAGGAGAGAGAAATGGAGAAGAAGGGAATGGTGGCCACATGGCCACCCCTTCAGCTGAATTTATCTGCCCAAAACCAGATGGCCGACCTCCTCTCACCATTCCAGCAGAAAATAGTGGCTGAGAGCCACTTGACAGTAGGGGCGGAGCAACCAAGGTTGAGCCCGAGCTCACCTTGGTTGTATCTCCCCATATACTCCACCTCAGCCCAAACAGACCTCACCAACAGCTTTAGGAGGTAGAAAGGAGTGGAAATCGAGTGCTGGATCATGGAAAACGGTGGAGAATCAAGTTTTTGGGGTGGAGCTCGCCGGTGCACCACCACCATGGCAAACCGCCGCCTGACCCTCAGCCAAGCCCCAATCCAGGTTCGTTTCACCTCACCTCTACCCGTACTAGCATCTTAGATCGCTTAGGTGAGATATCGGGCTCAACTGAGCCCGATGCCATGTGAGAAAAATGAGATTTTTCCAAGCTTTTGAAACCGCTCAGGTTCGCCGTCGCCGCCGTCTCCCGCCGCCCCATCGCCGGGAAACGATAGCCACCACCACCGTGAAGGTGATGGCACCGTTGGCCGGAGGTGGCGCCGCCTCAGCTGGCCGGAAACTGCCAGCAAAACCACTCCAGGTCGGCTCAATCTCAGCCGTTAACCCATTGGAGAAGATGAACGGATTCCGTCGGTTAGGCTTTAAGATTCGTGCAGATTAATATGAATTAATTTTAATATGATGAATAGTATAGACTCTGTCACAAAAATACAGTCATGTTGCATGTTATGTTTAGGCCTCTTAGAGGCATTTCCAGAAACTAGTCCCTCAATGAAAAATGTAGCTGACTGACTGTCTTACCTTTAATTTTCCATCTTAAAGTTGTGATTTGGTGTAGTGTACAGTCCTGTAGGGCATTTCTCCTAGGACTGGTCCTAGACTAGGGCAGAAATTCATTTGGATGCCCAGGTCAAACCAACAATCACCATGACCCCAAATTTTGGGTACATGCATGATTAGGGCATACTTAGTCCCTGCCAAAATTTAGGAATTTTTGAAATAGGTTTTCCTATAGTTTTGGTCAAAATGTCAAAATGTAAATAAGTGAAATATATGGAGCTATATGCCTCCCCATGGCCCCAAATCTTGGTGGTAGGTCATTGGGGACATCCTTGGTGCATGATAAAAATTTCAGCACCTTTGGATCACTGCATGCTGGAGAATCCACTTGCATGTGTTAATTCATATTTTGCCTTGGTGTGCTAATAGCAATAGTTCAAATATTGTGTATTCAGCCTAATGGAGGCATGCAAAAATCTTGGAGTTGTTTACAGTGGTTCATTAGGGTAAATTTCACCCCTCAAATTAATTATGGGATTTTTGGAATCAAAAATCCCATTTATTGTAATTTATTTTAAATGTAGCTCTTTTGAAAATAAATTTGGAAAATAGGTTTTCTTCAAGCACAAATCCTAAAACTTTGCTACGATATAGATAAAGTTACATTTGACTTAGGAAAAATATGATCCTTCTGTTTGAAGAGCTTTTGGAATAAAATATCGCAAATTGCCCATTTTACCCTTATTTCATTTATTCTTGAATTGATGGATATGCTCCTCAGAAAAATTTGGAAATATTTCTAGGGCTGTAAAATTGTATTATTAGTCTTGCATAAATTTTTCAGAATTAATGGGTGTATTTATATTCTTTAAATTAATATAATGGCATTTTTGATAAATATGTAAGAATGGAAATTCATAGGCCATTACACAATAAACGTTGCTGAAACTCTGCCAATAGCCATAAATTAATGTTTTATATGTTCTGTAATTTTTCTGGAATTTTGGATTACATATTACTTGTACTTCTTTTGGAAAATGGAATTTATGTGAATTTGGTATTAAATAAGAAATTGGAATAAATATTAAAAGGGAAATTATGAAACTCTGTAGACAGTAATAGTTTATCATTATACAACTCATGAAAAATTACCTAGGTCAGTGGATGTTAAATCATACTACTTCATGTGTAAAGTGACCTAGTAAATAATTTAAAAGATTTAATTAAAGGATTATTTGGCCAAGGAAAATCATGAGAATTCATAGGATAGTTCCCTTAGCCCATACCACCCTAGGATAAATATTTAGGGGCAAGATGCCTTAAGGATTGGAAGATTCCATTTTTAGGGTAATAATAGGACATGGTCTGCATATAACATAAATAGGTCTTGCCTTAGGGTTACCAAGGGATTGATTATCGGAAGAAATAAGGGAGTGCAACATGAATGATCCCTGGTGGGTAGTATGGTCTTAGTGATGGGTCCAAAGTGCAAGTCTTTAGGTAGAAACTAGAGTGGGGGTCGACGGAAGACCGTCAGTTTCCCGGTAACACCTTAAGTCACTAGGGTTGTACCAGAGCAATAAAGAGAGCTGGGGTGAAACATGGGTAGCCATCAACTAAAATAAATATCCTTGCGAAAGGGAACGCTGGGCGTAATCCCAACACAGTTCCTAGTGCCCCTTGAGAGCCCTTCACAGGGAATACCGGGGGCAGTCCTGGGATTAACCTTAAATCTCTAAGTATAATAACCCGTAGAGAAGAGTAGTCTAATAGGTTAGGACATTGTTGTACCTTCTCACCCGTGTAGGGTTGGAGAGATTCATGATATATGCTCACCCGTTTAGGGTTTGAGGGAGTTGGTATAAAGGCACTAATGTGCGTTCTCACCCGGGTTTGGGTTTGAGGGTTTCAGGACGGGTTTGGTCCTGCGAGCGGGAGGCTCGGAATGAAATACTTGCATGTGCATAAATATAGTGGCGGGGCATGCAGTACTGGCCGTTCGTCACACCGATGGCAGTACGGTGCACCAGGCGGTTGTGAGGGCTAGAGGGGCCAGTGGGTGGTTTTACACTGCGGTCTGGAGGACGATCCCCGATAACGCACATCCGACCCAACAAGACTGACGGGTTGTCAGCAAAGTACGTACGCGAGACTCTAGAGTGCACCTTGGACGTGTACAGAGGCGTATGAGAGGGGTCTAAGGCTTGGTAGTGTGCATACCGGTCTAGAAGCGGAGACGCCCGCTCCGCTGCTGCCGTAGCCACAGCGGTGGTACCCGAGAGTGATGTTAGCTCTCAAAAAGTGGGAACTAAAGGTCTGTGATCACAGAGTCGTCGTGTGTGTGTTGCACTTGCCTGTGCATAAAATTGCATCATAACATTCATTCATATTAGGTCATACGCTTCATAGATCCTTATCATATAAATTAGTATGAGCCCTTTTATATGATAAGTTAAATTTCCTGGAAATCCTAACTTATATATTTGTATGAGCATTTATATAAGTTAGGGTACTTTTGTGATGATAGTATAGTGGTAGAATAGCTTATTTACTTGCTTTTACTGCTGTCTTTACTTTCTTTACTGTACCGCTCTTACTTACCTGTACTATACTTAAAACTGCTAGAGTAGATCAACATTACTTATTACAACTGCTAGTTAGATTCTGTCACCTGCTTCCACTTTTGCTACCACTTGTTGTCCTCCGCTTCGACCTCCCGCTCGGTGCCTAGGAGCTGCGGGGCGAGGTGCGGAGGAAACGACTTAGTCTTTTTGACTAATGGTCGGTGACCAAACTATTTTTAGGAGCCCGTGGAGATGGAGCACCAGCACGTCGAGGAGGCAGGACTTGAGGAGCAGATACCGCTTCAGCAGGCTACTACCACTACTGTGCGTCCTCAGGTGGGACGAGATCTGATATACTAGTAGCTTCCGCTTTTATTTATTTTGAGAGAGAGTGGTTTTGATGTACTGGGCATAAGCCCTTATTACTCTTTCTTTTGTACTCTTCTGTGGACTATATTGATGTACTTTTCATTTCATTTATATGATTGTACCATGTGACTTGTGGAATAGTGGATTTACATACTGTTTTACTTTTCTTCTCATATTGGCCTACAGGTTAAATGATCGTACTAGCCGGCAGGATCGGCGTATTGCGGTGTCGACTAACCCGTGAGTTAGTGCCACCGTAAGACGGCGGTTCTGGGCATAAGACCCGGTAGCCCTCCTTGGTAAGGGGGAGGGGGGGGGGTCTTACAAACTGGTATCACTTGAACAATGATCATATAAGAGAGAAGTCCATAACATGGGACCGCCCCCGCCCGAGCATTAGTTTGCGGACAAACTATGCAGCGAAAGTAGTGGTGTGCCCATGTGCAAAAGTCACATAAATGGTCCACAAAGTATAATGAGTTAGGCCAGTTCTGTTTTAACCTTACCTTTATGCAACCTCCACAGGTCGCCGCGCCGCAAAATGTGGCTCCTCCCCCTCCAGCTGCCACTCCATTCCTACATACGGAGATGGGGCAGACTTTGACGGCGATTCTGGATGCCTTCAGATCCCAGCAAGTCCCGGCTCCACAACCAAATCCGGGGTCGAGCTGGCTGAGTGCATTCAAGAGCCTGTCCCCACCGACGTACCGTGGGATAGAGGATGCGGTAAAGACGGAAGAATGACTGGAGGCCATACACGAGATCTTAGCAGGCATTAGCTGCCCGGTCGGCGAGGCAGTACCTCTAGCCACCTCTGCGCTAGAGGCTCATGCGAAGAGATGGTGGAAATCAGTGCGGGAGTCTACATATGCAGACTTTGAGCTGTCAGAGATATCATGGGAGGAGTTTGGCGATGTATTTCTGGAGGACTTCATCTCTGCTACGGACAGAGATGCCTTGGAGGAGAGGTTTTTGAACCTCAGGCAGGGGACTAGATCAGTGATCGAGTATCAGAGAGAGTTCTCTCATTTGGCCAGGTTCGCAGGGATTCAGGATACCGATGATAGGAGGTATGCTAAGAGGTTCTACCGGGGCCTCAGGGACGATTTGAGGCAGGCCTTGCTGTTCATTTCTCATGGCACATCTAGGCAGATCATCGAGATGGTAGAGAAGCTGGAGGCTGACCAGCTGATGGTGCGAGCCGGAGGGAAGAGACCATTTGATTGGTCGACATCAGTAGAGAGCAGCAGGGGCTCTCAGAGAGGCAGGACTATCGGATATAAGAAGGGTGGGGGACGTCGTCGTCCCAACTTCAGGCAGGAGCAGGGGCCTCCTCCAGCATTGGCTCCCCCACCTCTACAGATGCATGATCCGAGGAGACAGGATGACCGAGGCCACCGATAGGTAGTTTGTTACGGATGCCGCCAGCCCGGGCACATTAGGTCGGAGTGCCCGCATCGATTCCATCCTCCTCCTCCTCCTCCACCTCCAGTGGCCCCAGTACAGCAGGGCCGAGGCCGAGGCCGAGGACGAGGCCGAGGCCGGGGATATCACGGCAGGAGACGCGAGCAGGAGCAGATATACGCCTTGGACCTCACAGAGCAGAGGAACCCCGAGGAGGTTATAACAGGTACTTAAAGTTAATTATTAAATTTCTTGAATTTTCAATTATATATAGTACTTGGAACTATATGATAACAGTTAACTTTCACGTAAACAAACCTCAAGCATAGTTATGATCAGCGACAAGCCCGCTCATACTCTCTTCGACACGGGTGCTTCGCACTCGTTCGTATCCGAGGCCTTCATCGACGGACTCGAAGGCGTGGAGAGGTTTCCTGGACTAGAGATGAGGGTGCGTCTACCCGATGGGTCAGAGCTGCGGACCACTGCACATTGTGATATGGAGGCCGAGATTGGAGGCAAGGTATTTGAGGCGCCGGCAACTATTCTGAAGCTGCAGGACTTCGACTTGATTTTGGGCATGACCTGGTTGCATCGGAACCATGCTCAGATAGATTGTCCGTCCAGGAGGATCATGCTAAGGCATGGCGACTCTCATGTTATCGTTGAAGGTATTCAGCCTATCTGCCACCTATTGTTATCTTCTGTACAGGCTGTGAAGGCCCACGAGCAGGGTGAAGAAGTTTATCTTATCTGCTTCGAGATGGTGGGAGCAGAGATAACTATCTCAGATATTCCGGTGGTCCGGGATTTCTCCGACGTATTCCCGGAGAAATTGCCCGGGGTACCACCTGCTAGAGACTTGGATTTCAGGATTCAGCTAGTACCGGGAGTGAAGCCGGTGTCCCGAGCACCCTACAGGATGGCTCCCATGGAGTTAGCAGAGTTTAGGACTCAACTACAGGAGCTAGTCGAGTCAGGATTTGTGCGGCCCAGTTCATCGCCATGGGAAGCGCCAGTTCTCTTTGTGAAGAAGAAGGACGGGTCATTGCGACTATGCATAGATTACTGGGAGCTGAACCGGTTAACGGTCCGCAATACCTATCCTCTGCCTCAGATAGATGAGTTATTTGACTAGCTGCAGGGAGCCTTCTGGTTCTCCAAGCTAGATTTGCGATCCGGCTACTACCAGCTCCGTATCAGGGAAGAGGACATACCAAAGACGACATTCAGTTCACGCTATGGATTATACGAGTTCACGGTGATGCCTTTTGGGCTCACGAATGCCCCTGCCGCATTCATGAGTCTAATGAACCGTGTATTCGAGCCCTTCTTAGACCGCTTCGTGATTGTATTCATCGACGACATCCTTATATATTCTCGGACTCAGGAGGAGCATACGGAGCACCTGGCACAGGTCTTGCAGACGCTGAGGGAGACCCAGATGTACGCAAAATTTTCAAAGTGCCAGTTCTGGCTGCAGGAGGTGGCTTTCCTGGGGCACACGATCAGTGGGGCTGGATTAGCAGTGGACCCAGCCAAGATAGAGACAGTGAGGGATTGGCCACGACCGAAGACCGCATCTAACATCCGCAGTTTCTTGGGACTAGCAGGTTATTATCGCAAGTTAGTGGAGGGGTTCTCGAGGATAGCACTCCCCCTCACATCCTTGACGAAGAAGGACGCAGATTTTGTTTGGTCAGAGCGGTGCGAGACGGCTTTTGAGGAGCTGAAGGACCGACTCATCTCATCCCCCATTCTTGCGCTTCCATCCGGGAGCGAAGGATTCCAGATCTACACGGACGCCTCTTATCAGGGGATGGGTGCAGTCCTGATGCAGCATGGACATGTTATTGCTTATGCTTCAAGACAGTTGAAAAAGCATGAGCATAACTATCCAGTACATGACCTAGAGCTCGGGGCTGTGGTTTTCGCCCTAAAGATATGGAGGCATTACTTATACGGGATTCATTGTGACATCTTTTCAGATCACAAGAATCTTAAATATATCGATACACAGAAGGACTTAAACCTGAGACAGAGGAGATGGCTGGAATTCCTCTGTGACTATGATTACAAGATCCACTACCATCCGGGAAAAGCGAACACGGTAGCAGATGCTTTGAGCAGGAGGGCCGACACTTCTGGACCTGAGCCCCGGTTGATGTCTATAGAGCTGCTACAGATGATGGAGGACATGCACATTACCATGGTATCCGAGACCAAGCCAGTAGTGTATCGAGAGTATTTGAGCTCAGTGATCAGTGACGATGATATACAGGAGCGCATCCGAGCACATCAGAGGCTGGATGCTGCGTTACAGCCGATTTTCAGTACCCTGGAGAGGGGCAAGGTCGAGGACTACACGCTACAGTATGATCTTCTTCGATTCCGTGGGCGCATCTACATACCAGCAGGGGGCAGTATCCGGGATGACATACTCAGAGAGGCACATTGCTCGAGATATTCAGTGCACCCCAGCATCACCAAGATGTGGGCAGATTTGCGGAGGTCTATGTATTGACCCGGGATGAAGAGGGAGATCATGGATTTTGTGACCCATTGCGAGACCTGCCAGCGTGTGAAAGCAGAATGCAAGAGCCCGGGAGGTTTACTACAGCCACTACCAGTTCCAGAATGGAAGTTTGAGGACATTGCTATGGACTTTGTATACGGATTGCCTCGCTCCCACTCTGGGCATGATTCTATATGGGTCATAGTGGATAGACTGACCAAGGTAGCGAGATTTATTCCAGTTCGGAAGGATGCCCCAGTTGCAGTTCTGGTGAGATTATTTGTGGTGCAGTTCGTCAGATATCATGACATTCCCAGGACGATTGTTTCGGACCGTGATGGTCGGTTCACTTCGAGCGAGTGGAGGGCCGTGCAAGCTTACTTGGGATCTCGACTTACTTTTAGTACCGCCTTCCATCCGCAGACCGACGGACAGACCGAGCGAACCATCCGGACCATGGAGGACCTACTCAGACTATGCATTTTGGATACGGGGAAGCCTTGGGAGAGGCTGCTGCCACTGATTGAGTTCTCGTACAATAACAGCCACCAGGCTAGCATCAGGATGGCTCCATACGAGGCACTTTATGGGAGGAGATGTCGGACACCGCTATCATGGGTTTAGGATGTGGATACCAGGGCTCTTGGACCTAATTATATAGAGGATACTGAGGTTCAGATTCGATTGATCAGAGATCGGCTACTAGAGGCCCAGAGTAGGCAGGCAAAGTATTATGATGCTCGACACCAGAAGGTGGAGTTCCAGGTTGGAGACAGAGTATTCTTGAAGATACGTCCAGTACACGGTGTCTCTCGGGTGCGGAGGCACAAGAAGCTCAGTCCACGATACATGGGGCCATACCTGATCCTGGAGCGGATCGGCCCCTTGGCTTACCGACTGCAGCTGCCACCGGAGTTGGGTGCATTACATGACGTCTTCCATGTCTCTTCCTTGCGAAGAGCTCTCCTTCGGTCGGAGCAGCACATTACTACTACAGCCGGACCGGTAGAGCCTGACAGATCAGTTAGATTGGAGCCGATCCGGATTGACGATACAGCCATCCGAGTGTTGCGGAAGAAGAATGTCCCTCTTGTGAAGGTGCTGTGGTCCAACCATGGACGGGAGGAGCACACCTGGAAGCCGAGGGATCTGATGCTGGAGCAACACCCGAAGCTATTCGCGTCACGTACTTTCAAGTTATGTTTTTATAGTTTCTTAAAAATTCTTGCAAGTAGAACCCCGTAGACCCGAACTTAAATTTCGGGGACGAAATTATTTTCTTGTTTATTGGAATTTGTAACATCCCATGTTACTTCTGGACCCCTCAACTTAGATTGGGTTAGGCATGGGGTGAGATTTAAGGAGATCAACTATGTTTGACCCTAGGTAGTGGGTGGTAGCCATGTGGGGCCCACTATAGGACCATAGTCAAACTAGGTCAAACTAGCCTAAGTGGGGACTCTAGCCACACCATGACCCCACCACATTGCCCTAACCCTAAAAACAATCTAAGTGGACCCTAGGGCATGTCACTAGGTCAACACTTTGACCCCAATTGACCAAAGTCAACCTTGGGCTTAATTTGGTCAAACCCACACTCATAAGCCCAATTAGCCTAAGTAGGGCACCCCCTTGGCCCAACCCAAGTTGGGTGGTGCCACTAGACCCATTTCCATCAAATGGGGTCAGCCCACCCACCGTGGTTGACCAAGTCAACTCAAAGTCAACAAGTCAACTATTTGACCTAAAAGAGTGAAATGAAGACCAAGCCATCCTCCATTGGACAAAGCCCACCAAAATTGGCCCATGGCCAGCCCAAGTGAACAAGACCAGCCCTACCCCTCTAAATCAGGAGAGAGAATACATGCAAAAGGGGTAAAAATATGATTTTGAGAGAAGGAGGAGAGAGAAATGGAGAAGAAGGGAATGGTGGCCACATGGCCACCCCTTCAGCTGAATTTATCTGCCCAAAACCAGATGGCCGACCTCCTCTCACCATTCCAGCAGAAAATAGGGGCTGAGAGCCACTTGGGAGCAGGGGCGGAGCAACCAAGGTTGAGCCCGAGCTCACCTTGGTTGTATCTCCCCATATACTCCACCTCGGCCCAAACAGACCTCACCAACAGCTTTAGGAGGTAGAAAGGAGTGGAAATCGAGTGCTGGATCATGGAAAATGGTGGAGAATCAAGCTTTCGGGGTGGAGCTCGCCGACGCACCACCACCATGGCAAACCGCCGCCTAACCCGCAGCCAAGCCCCAATCCAGGTTCGTTTCACCTCACATCTACCCGTACTAGCATCTTAGATCGCTTAGGTGAGATATAGGGCTCAACTGAGCCCGATGCCATGTGAGAAAAATGAGATTTTTCCAAGCTTTTGAAACCACTCGGGTTCGCCGTCGCCGCCGTCTCCCGCCGCCCCATCGCTGGGAAACGATAGCCACCACCACCGTGAAGGTGATGGCACCGTTGGCCGGAGGTGGCGCCGCCTCAGCTGGCCGGAAACTGCCAGCAAAACCGCTCCAGGTCGGCTCAATCTCAGCCGTTAACCCATTGGAGAAGATGAACGGATCCCGTCGGTTAGGCTTTAAGATTCGTGCAGATTAATATGAATTAATTTTAATATGATGAATAGTATAGACTCTGTCACAAAAATATAGTCATGTTGCATGTTATTTTTAGGCCTCTTAGAAGCATTTCCAGAAACTAGTCCCTCAATGAAAAATGTATCTGACTGTCTTACTTTTAATTTGCCACCTTAAAGTTGTGATTTGGTGTAGTGTGCAGTCCTGTAGGGCATTTCTCCTAGGACTGGTACTAGACTAGGGCAGAAATTCATTTGGATGCCCAGGTCAAACCAGCAATCACCATGGCCCCAAATTTTGGGTACATGCATGATTAGGGCATACTTAGCTCCTGCCAAAATTTAGGAATTTGTGAAACACTTTTTCCTATAGTTTTGGTCAAAATGTCAAAATGTAAATAAGTGAAATATATGGAGCCATATGCCTCCCCATGGCCCCAAATCTTGGTGGTAGGTCATTGGGGACATCCTTGGTGCAGGATAAAAATTTCAGCACCTTTAGATCACTGCATGTTGGAGAATGCACTTGCATGTGTTAGTTCATATTTTGCCTTGGTGTGCTAATAACAATAGTTCAAATATTGTGTATTCAGCCTAATGGAGGCATGCAAAAATCTTGGACTTGTTTTCAGTGGTTCATTAGGGTAAATTTCACCCCTCAAATTAATTATGGGATTTTTGGAATCAAAAATCCCATTTATCGGAATTTATTTTAAATGTAGCTCTTTTGAAAATAAATTTGGAAAATAGGTTTTCCTCAAGCACAAATCCTCAAACTTTGCCAAGATATAGATAAGGTTACATTTGACTTAGGAAAAATATGATCCTTCTGTTTGAAGAGCTTTTGGAATAAAATATCTCAAATTGCCCATTTTACCCTTATTTCATTTATTCTTGAATTGATGGATATGCACCTCAGAAAAATTTGGAAATATTTCTAGGCTGTAAAATTGTATTATTAGTCTTGCATAAATTTTTCAGAATTAATGGGTGTATTTATAGTCTTTAAATTAATATAATGGCATTTTTGGTAAATATGTAAGAATGGAAATTCATAGGCTATTACACAATAAAAGTTGATGAAACTCTGCCAATAGTCATAAATTAATGTTTTATATGTTCTGTAATTTTCCTGGAATTTTGGATTACATATTACTTGTACTTCGTTTGGAAAATGAAATTTATGTGAATTTGGTATTAAATAAGAAATTGGAATAAATATTCAAAGGAAAATTATGAAACGCTGTAGACAGTAATATTTTATCATTATACAACTCAAGAAAAATTACCTAGGTCAGTGGATGTTAAATCATACTACTTCATGTGTACAGTGACCTAGTAAATAATTTAAAAGATTTAATTAAAGGATTACTTGGCCAAGGAAAATCATGAAAATTCATAGGATAGTTCCCTTAGCCCATGCCACCATAGGGTAAATATTTAGGGGCAAGATGCCTTAAGCATTGGAAGATTTCATTTTTAGGGTAATAATAGGACATGGTCTGCATATAACATAAATAGGTCTTGCCTTAGGGTTACCAGAGGATTGATTATCAGAAGAAATAAGAGAGTGCAACATGAATGATCCCTGGTGGATAGTATGGTCTTAGTGATGGGTCAAAAGTGCAAGTCTTTAGGTAGCAACTAGAGTGGGGGTCGACGGAAGACCGTCGGTTTCCCGGTAACACCTTAAGTCACTAGGGTTGTACCAGAGCAATAAAGAGAGCTGGGGTGAAACATGAGTAGCCATCAACTAAAATAAATATCCTTGCGAAAGGGAACGCTGGGCATAATCCCAACACAGTTCCTAGTGCCCCTTGAGAGCCCTTCACAGGGAATACCGGGGGCAGTCTTGGGATTAACCTTAAATCTCTAAGTATAATAACCCGTAGAGAAGAGTAGTCTAATAGGTTAGGACATTGTTGTACCTTCTCACCCGTGTAGGGTTGGAGAGATTCATGATATATGCTCACCCGTTTAGGGTTTGAGGGAGTTGGTATAAAGACACTAATGTGCGTTCTCACCCGGGTTTGGGTTTGAGGGTTTCAGGATGGGTTTGGTCCTGCGAGCGGGAGGCTCGGAATGAAATACTTGCATGTGCATAAATATAGTGGCGGGGCATGCAGTACTGGCCGTTCGTCACACCGATGGCAGTACGGTGCACCAGGCGGTTGTGAGGGTTAGAGGGGCCAGTGGGTTGTTTTACACTGCGGTCTGGAGGATGATCCCCGATAACGCACATCTGACCCAACAAGACTCACGGGTTGTCATCAAAGTACGTACGCGAGACTCTAGAGTGCACCTTGGACGTGTTAGAGGCGTATGAGAGGGGTCTAAGGCTTGGTAGTGTGCATACCGGTCTAGAAGCGGAGACGCCCGCTCCGCTGCTGCCGTAGCCACAGCGGTGGTACCCGAGAGT
The DNA here is from genome assembly GCA_039583875.1 of Platanthera guangdongensis. Taxonomy (NCBI): domain Eukaryota; kingdom Viridiplantae; phylum Streptophyta; class Magnoliopsida; order Asparagales; family Orchidaceae; genus Platanthera; species Platanthera guangdongensis. The sequence goes on along the minus strand of CM077151.1, from coordinate 91,151,375 downwards.
GATGCTAGCTCTCAAAAAGTGGGAACTAAAGGTCTGCGATCACAGAGTCATTATGTGTGAGTTGCACTTGCCTGTGCATAAAATTGCATCATAACATTCATTCATATTAGGTCGTACGCTTCATAGATCCTTATCATATAAATTAGTATGAGCTCTTTTATATGATAAGTTAAATTTCCTGGAAATCCTAACTTATATATTTGTATGGGTATTTATATAAGTTAGGGTACTTTTGTGATGATAGTATAGTGGTAGAATAGCTTATTTACTTGCTTTTACTGCTGTCTTTACTTTCTTTACTGTACCGCTCTTACTTACCTGTACTATACTTAGAACTGCTAGAGTAGATCAACATTACTTATTACAACTACTAGTTAGATTCTGTGACCTGCTTCCACTTTTGCTACCCCTTGTTGTCCTCCGCTTCGACCTCCCGCCCGGTGCCTAGGAGCTGTGGGGCGAGGTGCGGAGGAAACGACTTAGTCTTTTTGACTAATGGTCGGTGACCAAACTATTTTTAGGAGCCCGTGGAGATGGAGCACCAGCACATCGAGGAGGCAGGACTTGAGGAGCAGATACCGCTTCAGCAGGCTACTACCACTACTGTGCGTCCTCAGGTGGGACGAGATCTGATATAATAGTAGCTTCCGCTTTTATTTATTTTGAGAGAGAGTGGTTTTGATGTACTGGGCATAAGCCCTTATTACTCTTTCTTTTGTACTCTTCTGTGGACTATATTGATGTACTTTTCATTTCATTTATATGATTGTACCATATGACTTGTGGACTAGTGGATTTACGTACTGTTTTACTTTTCTTCTCATATTGGCCTACAGGTTAAATTATCGTACTAGCCGGCAGGATCGGCGTGTTGCGGTGTCGACTAACCCGTGAGTTAGTGCCACCGTAAGACGGCGGTTCTGGGCATAAGACCCGGTAGCCCTCCTTGGTAAGGGGGAGGGGGGTCTTACATGTACTCGGTCTGATTGTTAGTAATAGAAAAATGGACAACTATTGTTTGCTCTATCCTTGTTCCTTGAGGACTTTCCAAGATCACCCTACCCCCAAGGAATGCTTACCTGAGGCACCATCCACCATCACCTTCCAAGGAACTGGGTGGGTGAGTTCTGCCTCCGCCACCTCGACCACGTAATCGGCCAGAAAGTTGGTCATCGCTTGGGCCTTGATCGAGAGGCGGGGGACAAAAGAAATATCGAACTCGCTCAACTCCACCGACCATTTGTCCAACCTCCCCGAGTGTTCCACCCCCTCAAAAATGTTGCGGAAGGGATGGTCCGTCACCAATCGGATGGAGTGCGCCTGGAAGTAGGGCCGGAGCCTCCGGGCCGAGATTACCAGAACAAAGGTCAGCTTCTCCAAGATGGGATACTGAAGTTCTGCCTTCCTCAGGACCCGACTCGCATAGTAGATGGGTAACTGCTTCTTCCCTTCCCTAACCAGGACGGAGCTCAGGGCCTCGGCTCCTACCCCAAGGTATAGGGACAGGTTCTCCCCTTCTTTTGGGCCTTGGAGGAGCGGAACCTAGGTCAACTGCCTCTTCAAGGCTTGGAACGCCTCCTCGCACTCCTTGCACCATTCGAACTTCTGGCCTCCCCTCAGTGTTTTGAAGAATGGGGAGCACTTCTCCTCTACCCGGGAAAGGAACCTGCTCAACCCTGTCAGCTTGTCCGTTAGTCGTTGCACCTCCTTTGCATTTTGAGGGGATCCAAACTCCATGATCGCTTGGACCTTGTCAGGATTTGGTTTGACCCCTGCGGGGGTAAGGAGATGGCCCAAAAACTTCCCTCTGATAGCCCCGAACACGCACTTCAGGGGGTTCAGCCTCATCTTGTACTCGCGCAAGATGGTGAAGGTTTGCTCAAGGTCCTGGAGGTGAGAGTTCACGTCTCGACTCTTGATCATAAGATCATCTACATACACCTCCAGGTTTCGTCCTTTTTGTTCTCGGAAGATCCTGTCCATCATCTTTTGGTACGTCGCCCCTGCATTCTTCAACCCAAAGGGCATCATTTTGTAGCAGTAGTATTTATCCCCTGTGATGAAGGAGACATCATTTATGTTGGGAGGGTGCATCCTGATTTGGTGATAACCTGAAAACGCATCCAAAAAACCCATTACAGGAAAACTGACGGCTGAGTCAACCAGCGCATCGATCCGAGGCAAGGGATAACAATCCTTAGGGCATGATTTATTAAGCAAAGAGAAATCAACACACATACGCCACCGGTCGTCTCCCTTTTTAACAATGACTACATTGGAGACCCAGCAGGGATATTGCATTTTGGATACAAAACCAGCCTTGAGGAGCTTGACCACCTCCTCCCTGATGGGCTCAGTCAGCTTGTCCGCGATGGACCTCTTCTTCTGCTGGATGGGGCGGGCCTCCGGGTCCAGGTTAAGGCGGTGGCAGACAACGTCCGCGTCAATCCTCGGCATATCTGCTGCGCTCCATGCGAACATGTCCATGTTTTTATGGATGCACTCCAGCATCCTGCGCTGGTCCTCAGTGGTCAGCCCCCCGCTAATGTGAACCTTCTCCACCCTGCCTCCCTGGGTGAGAACTTCCATCTCCACCACCTCTTCCGCAGCCTCCAGCCTGGACTGCTCTCCTCATACACCAACGTCCCCCTCTCATGGGACAAGGACCTCTGCTTCTTCCACAGTCATTGCCTCGGTCGGCTCTTCCAGAGCAGCTTCTGCCGCCACTACCTGGGCGCGGACTTCTTCCTCCACTTCCATCTCCTCCACCTCTTCCTCGGCCTCCGGCCTAGACAGATCCTCCATCCTCCTCTCCAACTCCTCGTCCCCCTCCTGCCAAGAGATGGAGTTCACCGTCGTGACGTAGCACTCCCTCACCACCTTGGGGTCTCCTCGGACCTGGACCTGGATCCCCTCGGCGTTGAACTTTAAACATTGATGGAAGGATGAGGGGACGCAGCGGAAGGTGCTGATTAGAGGTCGTCCGAAGATGACATTTTAACTATTGGGGGCATCCACAATGACGAACCTGCAGTTCCTGGACTGCCTCACTCCTCCTTAAACCTCCTTCCTCTCCCCAGAGAATCCAAACAGAGGCCCATCCGAGGCCAGCACCGTCTTGGCCTCCAGCTTCATTGAGTCAAACGCCTTCTTGAAGATAATGTTGACCGAGCTCCGGTTGTTGATGAGGATCCGACGACGGTGAAATTTTTGATGGTTGTCTGGATGACCAGCGCATCGCAAAAGGGATCTTCGTGATCTGCCATGTCCTTCCTTGAGAAGGTGATCTTCTCCTCTGGGGGTAGGGTCTGGGATGTGGAGCCAACGCTCCGACAGTACATAATGTGGAGGTTTGCCTTCCGGGAAGCCTCGACCCCCACCCCTACCCCATAGATCACTTTGATCCCGCCTCGGGCCCCAACATCCTCCCGGTCCTCGCACCTGTCCTCCTTCGCCCGAGGCAGGGCTTCCTCAATCTGCACCTCCGGGCGGTCTTGCTGCTATTGCTGCTCCCTATTCCCTCTCATCTCGAGGAACTCCGGGCACATGGTCGTAGCGTGGCCCTCCTCATGGTGGAAGTTGCAGTAGGGTAACTCCACCCTGACCTCCCTCATCCTTTGCTGACCCCTGCTCCTCTGCATGGTTATTGCCATAACCTGATGCTTATCGGGGAGGGGGGCCTCTGACCCCGCCTCCAGCCTGGAGGGTGGAACTGACCCTGGCCCCCTGACAGTTGTCTCCTCCATGGAAACCTCTTCGCTGGCCCTGATCCTGCCACTCTTGCTGCCTCCAGCCGAACTGATTATTCGGCTCCTGATGCCCCCCACCTCGGTTGTTGCTGCTGCACCTGCTACTGTTGTTCTCGTTGTCGGGGTTCAGCTCTCCTCACCTCTTGCCCCCGGCCACCTCCTGGCCCTTTCTCCTCCTCCGTGGCCCACCTGGCCAACTTCTTCGCGAACTCATGGTTTGACGCCTCCCCCTCAACTTCATTTATCGCCCTCTCCATCAACTCCTCGTAGGAGAGAGGCGTTACCCTCTTCAACTCCATTCTGAAGAAACCTTGTTATAACCCCAAGGTAAAGGTCATCATCAGGGTGTGCCCTGACATCTCCTAGACCTGGGTCACCTCCTCCTGGAATCGGTCCACGTAGCTCCTCAAGGTCTCGTTCACCTCCTGCTTGATGTGAAACAGGGACTCTGACTCCTTCCTCTTCGTGGAGGTGGTGAACCTCAACATGAACCCCTGGTGGAGGTCCTCAGAGCAGTAAATTGAGTTGGCCGGCAGCTGGTGGAACCACTCTCTCGCCTTCTCCTTGAGAGTGATGGCAAAGAGCCTGCACTTAAAGGCATCTGACATCTGTCTTATCGAAACCACATCCTCAAACCACTGGATATGCTGGACCGGGTCGTCCCTCTCCCGCGGCTGTGACCCGCGGGGACCGAACCTCGAACTCCACTGGTAGGACCGCCTCACACCAGTGAGAGAGCTTGAAGGGGGTCTCACTGGTGGCTGTGTTCGGGGTCATTCGCAAAGCCCACAGGACCGAGGGGAGCTGCTCCACCCAATTTCCCTATAAGTTCTCCACCTTCTTTTTGAGTAGGTTTACAATGATTTTGTTTGCCGCTTCCACCTGGCCGTTGCCCCGGGTGTGGTGGACAGAGGCAAATCTGAGGTCTATCCCCAGTTGGGCGCAGAAGCTGATGAATTCTTCACTGGCAAACTGGGGCGCTGTTATCTGTCACTATTGCTTGAGGCAACCCATGTCTGCATATGATCTCCCCCAGATGAAGTTCCTTATGACTTGCGAGGTGACCATGAGGTTGAAAGAAAAACCTGTAAATGTGAATCCAAGAAAATATGACTATAGTTGGTGATTCTCTTGGGGCACCCTAATTTTTGTTGAACTGACATTTTCTAAAATAGAGAGAACAACAGAATTATAGAACTCTGCCTCTATTAGTTGATACTTAAAAGGGGGTTCCTGGAACGAAAGAACAAAAAGTGACCCATGAGAGTTTAATTATTGAATCACTTCCCAACGGTATGTTCTGAGTTCGGTTAAATAATCAATATATAATCCTATGTTAGATTTCAGGGAGAATCCGGCACAAATTTTTTATGCATACTGCCCGGAGATAAAGTCAAAATTGAAACAAGACCTTATGATTCAACTAGGGGACGTTACAAAGTTGGTTTCCATAGAATTGTCCTGAATAAAAGAACCCATGTATTGTGACAAGGGATAGATCAATAACCAAATTGTTAAATTGTAATGAAAAAGCCCATTAGGAGGAGCCCATGTATATTTTATTTAGTCTCACATTATAGATGTAGAAGGCTCTCCCTATCTTTCTCTCTATATAAGTGTATGTACTCCTGTACTTACAAGATAATAAAAGATCTGGGTTATTTTTCTCTCTCTTGCATTTCTCTACATGGTATCAGAGTCATCGGTCTTGTTCTAGGCGGTTTGTGTTTTTGCTAACCACGGTCTCTCTGCCTTAACCGCCCAATTGGTCTTGCTCTAGGCAGTCTCTCTTACCTAACCGCGGACACACCGTCCTAACCCTCCTGCGGTGTCCGCCTCCTTCTGCAACTTCTCTTTTCTCTAACCGCTTCTCTCCCTTTCTCCACATCCTTCCCCCCTCTCCTCCCCGGCTCTCTCCATTTATAGAGGATCCTATGGGCCCCGCCTCTCTCTTCCTGATGTGCCCTCCTCTTTCTTGTCGCTCTTGTCGCACGATCTGCCTCCTGCTTGTCGCGTGGTCTGCTCGCTGCGACCTCTCTACTTTACTCGCCTGCCAGAGTTCGCACGAGTAGTCGCGATTTTATCCTCTCTATCTGCCACGGTCTCTTCTGTCCGCTGCTAAGTCTTACACGGCCTTACCAGATAGTTTGCTACGATCTCTCTTTACTCGCCAAGTGGGCTCTATCCAAAGAGTTCTTCTAGCCGCCCATTCTCCTAGCCGCTGTGAGCTCTTCTTACGCGGCCATGTCGGATAATCCGGTGCGAGCTCTTGTAGCCGCCTACTGCGAGCTCTTTTAGCTCTAGCCACTGCTTCCTAGATCTAGCTGCTGCGGGCTCTCCTAGCCGCCCCACCACCCGAGGTCCCTACCAGCTTCTCTCCAGCTCTGCTCCAGCAGCCCCTTTTACCGACTCCGGCTCCTCCGGTACGTGGCTCTTCTACTCGGGGAGGTCGCTTCACATCTCGGGGTCGGGGACGTGCAGGGCGCTCTACTCTCAAGTGTACCCATTGTGGTCGGTATGGTCATCTTGAAGTCACCTGCTATCACAAACATGGTCTGTCGCCTCATCTTACTGCTACAACTAATGCTCCTCATCACCCAAGCTCTACTCCTACTGAGTCCCACTCGTCTACCCAGCAAGATATCAACGACCTTCACCTACAACTTCAGTAGCTCCAAGGCGTTGGTAATCGCTATCTGGCTCGGTTGCTTCTTTCTCCACCGAAGGTATCTCCTGTCTCTCTTATAACACTCACTGGATGACTGGAACGTGGACTCCGGTGCTACTCACCACATTACCTCCCAGAAGCCACCTTAGTACATGCGCTATGATTATCCCAAATTCATCATTGTGGCAAATGGAGACACCACTCCTTGCTGACCTGCAACTCACTCCTACTCTCTCCTTATCATCGGTTCTTCATATTCCGGGATCACCCTTCAATCTACTCGATGTTAGTAGGTTAGCTCGGGATCTTGATTGTTGCCTAATCTTCTCTCTTTCGTCTTTTGTTATACAGGATCGTTGAACACGGAATATCATTGGTAAAGGACGACTGTCGAACGGGCTTTATCTCTTGGATGTTTCCCCTAATATCCTCTCTGCAGTCTCCTCCGTTGATTGGCATCGTCGTCTTGGTCATGCTTCACTCTCAATTCTCAATAAGGCTCTTCCTAGTGTCTCTTTGCATGAATTTTCCTGTGAATCGTGTATCATTGGCAAGTAGCATCGTGTTTATTTTTCATCTGCCTGTAATCGAAGTACTACTCCGTTCTCTTTAGTACATTCTGATATCTGGGGGCCCTATAAAATCCCTAGTGTTTGGGCTATTGATATTTTGTTACTTTTATTGATGATTATTCATGTCTGACCTGACTTTATATACTACGCGATCGTACTGAACTGACATCTGTCTTTTGTGCCTTTATTACCGAGACACGTACGCAATTCTCTAGTACCTTAAAAATACTTCGCACCGATAATGCTCGTGAACATAATAGTCGCACCTTCACAAACTTATGCACCGAGTTCGGGATTGTCCATCAGACCTCATGTGCTTATACCACCCAGCAAAACGATGTAGCCGAACAGAAGAATCAACATTTTCTTGATGTCATTCGATCACTTACGTTGCAAATACAGGTGCCCGCCAAATATTAGAACTTTGTTGTCTCTACTGCTTGTCATTTCATCAATCACATGCCCTGCTCCGTGCTTGACTTCGGTTCTCCGTTCAGTCTCTTGTTTCCTTCCAAGTCTCCATTTTATCACTCCCCGTGTCTTTGGTTGTACCTGCCATGTCAACTCTCTTGTACCACCGCATGACAAACTTGCCCCTCGAACCACGAAAAGTATGTTTGTTGACTACTCCCGCACTCAGGAGGGATATGTCTGCTACTCTCCTGCGAACAAAAAAGTGCTCGTCTCCGCTGATGTCACTTTTCTTGAGGCACAACCCTTTTACTCCACCTCTTCCACACTGCCTCCACCTTCGACTACTCCTCGTCCGGCTGTCTCTTAACATTCATCATAATACCAGTACATGTATATATACTAATATAAAATAACTTTCCAGATACATTTCATTTGTATTATTTGTAATATTAAGTGGAAAACTCTAGATTGGACCGGACTACAAAGTTACATCATTTCATTTTTATTTCAGTTATCATTTTCTAACAAAGAATTCATTGGAGTATATGCTACGTGACATGAATGCGAGTGTTTAAGATGTTTTTTTTTCACAAACATTATGAAGGATATTGTAGATAAGGGAAAAATCAACCTTGTATATATGTTCACTTGTGTAAAATATAAAAATGAGTACAAATATATAGATGAGAGAAAGAGAGAGGAAGGTCCTATACATGATGTGGGACTAAAGAGGAGAGAGAATAACAATAAAAAAATACATAATGAGCCTAGATTAAATGAGCTTCTCTAACACTCCCCCGCAAGCTGGAGCGTATAGGTCATATGCACCCAGCTTGGACAAACACTGGTAAAACAAGGTACTTGATAAAGCCTTTGTAAGAATATCAGCAACTTGATCAGTGCCCAAAACATGCTTTAATTCAAGTTTTTTCGATTGAACTTTCTCTCGAATAAAGTGACAGTCGACCTCGATATGTTTTGTGCGCTCGTGAAACACCAGATTCTTTGCTATGTGTATGAATGCTTGACTATCACAAAATAGAACAGCAAAGTGCAAATGCGTGAAAACTAGCCCAGATGAGTCCGAAAAACCCTATATAAATCGGACTCATCATACCCCCAGACTTAACTGTTTGTGCGTCCCTAGCAAACAAAATCTAAGCAGATAGGGAAAATTACTAGCTAACAAAGAAATTGCGATACAGAGTACCATGCGAAGTCGCATGCTCGCATGTGTAAAAATATAATAGAAGAAATTTCTAAGTATGCAGAATAGTTTATATTTTTCACAATGCGTATCAACATTTTATTATTACTCAAAAATGGAATCACAGTGAATCATCTTGTCACGCGTAGGGAGAAAGTAGGCAGACCACTAAGGTGAGCTTTGCCAAAGATCGGGGCTCAGGATCACCTCCAAAGGAATCCACCAATGTCGGGGACCATACGCTTGCTCGTTCACACTCTTTCCACGGCACTAGTTAGGATAATCACGGGGCTTGGGTTACGGTGAGGTAAACAATGATAAAAAGAAAGGCTATGCACCTAACCCAAATGAGCTAACCTAAAAAGAATCCAACCGCTAACCACAATATATGCAGGTACACCACACCTCCAGACTTAACTTTTAACAAATGGGTGTGTCGCCTACTCCAAATATAATCACATTTCAAAAAAGATTTTCAATTTAAACTTTTCTTTTCACTTTTTTTTTACAAATATTTTTTTTTTCTTTTTCTTCATTTTAATTTCACAATTCAGCAGAAATAGACTTGGGAGCACTTCCACATTTTCACAAATAATAACACCACATCACATCCCAACATGAAAATATAAAACACTAAAATCGACTTGGGTGTGCGACTAGGATAGGCTATGGGGCTTTGGTGAATGAAGGTAGAGCTGAATCAAAAGAAGAGTAGGCACAACGGGGCTAGCGAGGATATGACATTAGGAACGGTACAAAGCTCAACTGGACCAAAATGATGGCCTACATCACGCTTACGCTTGACTAACCATGTACCTATGCTTCGAGAGTAGCTTGGGGCAAGTTCTTAGCCAGCGAGAAATACTATCCATCCTCCCGACTCGAGCAATACAAAACTAACGGCCGTCTACACACATCCCTAAGCTACCGTCGGATTCACACCGGATTCACAAATTTTTGAGTAGAATAAAAAGTATTTACGGAATTAGAAAAATATAAAAATATAAGCATACAGAAAAATTAAATCTACTCAAAATTTCTATAGGACACGAGAACAGTTGACTCGGAACACAGCAAAGTCAACATTTTACTCTGTCTCATAATCCTATGTCAGCGCCATAATTTTCCCAAATCATACAAAAGAAACAAGTTTAACTCGTAGCACGCAAAAAGCTAAGCACGCGCTCATGTGGGTGCAGTGGTGTGTGATGCAATGAACTAATCAAAATAAATCTATAAAAGCTTCTAGTATGCACATGAGATGTGCACGTGCAAAAGGTAACAAAACTGGCTCTCCCCCAGACATAAACTAAACTACACAGCATATGATAGAGAAATTAAAATCATAAAGAGCTAAGGGAAGAGGTTACCCAATGCTCAGCCAGTGAGCATACCAGAAGACGCGTGGAAACCTGAAGCAGGCCCGCCATACGAAGAATCACAACCCTGCCAATACGATTTGCTAAGAATACCTGCAGGGGTGAGCTCCGCAAAAATAAAAGAAAAAATATACAAAAATAAATGCTAAAACTAAAATAGACATGAAAAATAAAAATGCAGGAAATAAAAGATAAGTACTAGGGTTATTGTCATCCCAACACGACTTATAAATTCTATATAGTTCTAGCTAATGAGTCTATGAAATAAAAAATGCATAGGCAACTGTTCCATTATCCGTTTCGGTAACGGGTACCGATACGGCGATAGAACAGTTACCCCTCTACCTAAATAGTAATACCTGCCCAACATAGGTAGAGGAAATAAGAAGTAAGAAGAGAAGGAGCGCTGGTCCTCACTCTTCTCACCACAAAACAAATCCTTGCCTAGCAAGGTTTCGTCAACCACAAGTTCACTGGGGGAGAAGGTGACGGCAGGTGCTTCCACTATGAAGGAGGTAGGAACCTCCTCACACAAGAGGATGCACTCGTCGACTGCCTGAGCGCAAGGATCAACGTCAACCCAACTTACCCGTGGAGATTCAACCTGCACAGGTTCAGAAATGGAAGGGGGGTCAAGAAATAAAAGAGACGAAGAACATAAAGAAATAATCGGGGGAGTGATCCCGGTTTCACTCGCCAAAGGCTGAGGTAGAAAAATATCGTCAGCAATGTCGACAATGCTACAAGGCTCGGTCAGATCCATAGATTCCTCCACCAAGACTTGGACTTCCTCCTTTGGTATCGAGGGAGAATCCTCGACACTAGGAAGGTTGTCCTCCTCCATGGGAGTGGAAACAACTCATGTATGACAAGCCTCAACTTGTGTTGCATCATCGAAAATGTCATCAGAGATGACTAAAGTAGAATGCACAAAAGGCGGAAGAACTTTGCTTGAATAAAAGTCAAGCGCAGGTTCCTCACAAAGAATCGGCTCCACGCTTGGAGATATATGCACAGGAGAGATGGGCTCAGCCACGTCGAAGCCTAGATCAGCCACACATCTGGTGGTTGTGTCCATATCATTCCCTTCAACAAATGAGGACAGGGACACAAAACTAGATGATGAAGGTGTGCCACCAAGGGTAGGAGTCGGGACGATCCAGATGTCCGGCTCATCATCCTCTTCCATAACACGGAGGTACTCGGCACAATCCTTCAGGACATGATCTGTTCGACGACAATACAAACACTTTCTCCCATTACGCTGCGGTCCTTGTGGGGCCGGAGAGGAATAGGAGAACGGTGTATGTGGCGAGGACGATTGACCATAAGCTCGGGGCTCAGTGTTCGAAAGTCTGTACGAATACAACATCTCATGCATTGTGTGCTGAGGCTTATGCTCAATATCTCTCATAGGGCATTCATAAATAGCGTGGGAAGGCTTCCCACACCAACGACATTGGGCATACGAATATCCCCACATGGTGTCGAAACAGCAAATTCAAAATAAATTGTGCAAATTACTAAATCCAACAATATATTACTACAATTGCCTAAACAAACAAGAAAAAGACAGGCAAAATAAAAATAGAACAAAACAAAAGCGATTTACAAAGGAAAAGGAAAGCAATCTCACGTCTCCCTCTCCAAAAACTCACACGACTGTGTTCCTCGGCAACATCGCCAAAAACTTGATGCTTAAGATCACGGCAGTGAATCAGTCGCACAAGTAATATAAAATGGGCGAGTTTTCCCAAGTATCGATCTCTCAAGGAACACAGTAAGGTGGAGTTAATTTCGAGGAGGACTTGATATTGAAGTCCTTAGGTCGGAGTTAACTAAGGGGGGTTTTGATATTGCGGACAAAGAAAATCAAACACTATCAACTACTCCTATGCAACGCCGCTATGCGATGCTTCGCTAGACGGGATGGAAGACTAGTCGGGCCGCTATGCACCGAATCACTAGGCGGATGGGCGAGTAGGCTTGCGGATGAGGTGATTAGAATGACGGAATGAGGGTCGAAAGCACCTCTTCACTACGCACGCCACTAGCAATTGCTAGTGTGGCAAGGGCGGATGGATGGTGGATGGACAAATAGATGCACCTCAAGTAAATATAACGAAAATACAAAATCACATAGACATGATTGTATAAAAACGTTTTACAAACTAAGCATACTTCATCATATACAAGAGTTCAACTACACATTCAACAACCAATCAAGAAAAGAGTGTGCGAAATCGACCGAATCCGAAGCCTTGCTGAGGATTCACGGTTGGAATCGTCGGGTTGTCAATCCGCGTCTAAGCTCGGTCCGCAACTGCGTCTGGGGTAGAGAAGGGCTGTCACCACCTTCCAATGGCCCGTCTTCTTCGTGTCACGATCCGGTGGAGGATGGCACAACTTCTCCTAGCTTGGTGGAGAAAGCTAGGTCAAGCTCTTCTTGAAGCTCAAAGATGAAGGAGGAGGCCGAGAGGAAGCTCCGGCTTGGATTTGGCGGTGAAAGCTTGCCCGGAGCACCTCCCTAGGGTGTAAGATGAAGGGGTACGGCGGAAACTTTCGTCGGGGACTAAAATGGAGGAGAAATATCGAGCGATCCAGAATTAGGGCGGAACCTGCGAATTTATAGATTGCAGAAATTATAATGCACACGACCAGTGGTCGTGCGCACTATGTCCAGTGGTAGTGCATTTGCCGCAGCCAGAATTTGGAATAATATGGAATCAATGCACACGATCAGTGGAGCACGACCAGTGGTCGTGCGCACTGTGTCCAGTGATAGTGCACATACCCCAGACAGATTTTGGAAATCAGTGAACATTGCGCACGATCATCGGCGCACGACCAGTGGTCGTGCGCACTATATCCGATGATCGTGTGCAATATTCCTGCTTGAAAACGTCCCTGGAACACGCACACGACCCCTAAACCCAGCACTGATATGTGCAGACATTCCAGACGAGCACAAAAATAGAGAACAAACAATAAAAGTACAAAAATTACACAACCACGAGCCTAAGTGTGCACTTCCTATCGAAATAGAGACAAGATGAAATATGAACGAAATATAACAAAAAGTGAAGTGCAAATGCGTGAAAACTAACCCAGATGAGTGCGAAAAACCCTATATAAATCGGACTCATCAGCTAGCATTAATCTGATGCCGTTCTCGCTCTTTCAACGTTTAGGTTTGGGTACTCCTAGTCCTACGAATATGCGCATCCAATTAGCGGATCACTTGGTTAAGTTCCTTATCGGGGTAGTGGAGGACGTTCTTGTCCGAGTAGACAAGTTTACCTTTCCGGTAGACTTCGTCATCTTAGACATCGAGGAGGACGCCGAGGTACCAATAATACTCGGTTGCCTTTTTCTCGCCACCTCCCGCGCACTAATAGATGTTAGTAATGGTAGTCTTCTCCTCCGAGTAGGTGATGATCAGGTTACTTTCTCTATTAATCCCTCGATGGACAATTTGTCATCGAGCAACGATTTCTGCTATTCTTTAGATACCTTTTTTGGAGATCGTTCTTCTCCCATTTTCGAGTCCGTATTTTTAAACGACTATATTTATGCGCTCAAAAATTTTAAATGCGATGAGGATACCTCTTTATACTTACCTTTCGAACCAATTGGTAAGAAAGACATAGACATTAAAACCTCCCTAGAAGAACCGCCCATCCTAGACCTCAAACCCTTACACGCATCGCTCAAATACGCATTTTTGGGAAAAGGCGATACGTTTCCCGTTATTATTTCTTCGGACTTGAGTGATTCGGAGACTTCCGATTTATTGGAAGTTTTATTTAAACATCGCCACGCAGTTGCGTGGCAAATCTCTGACTTAAATGGGATTAGCCCCTCCTTTTGCACCCATAAGATATTTCTTAACGATAATTGCCGCAAAACGATTCAGCCGCAGCGTCGTCTTAACCCAAACATGAAAGACGTCGTTAAAGCCGAGATTATTAAGTTATTAGATGCGGGGATTATCTACCCTATTTCGGACAATGCATGGGTTAGTCCCGTGCATGTCGTGCCCAAGAAGGGCGGTCTTACCGTAGTGGCGAATGAGCATAACGAGCTCGTCCCCACTCGTACTGTTACTGGTTGGCGAGTGTGCATCGATTATAGAAAACTTAATGATGCCACCCGCAAGGACCATTTCCCTCTACCTTTTCTGGACCAGATTTTAGAGCGTTTATCCGGTCATCCATATTATTGTTTTCTTGATGGTTTATCGGGTTTTTTCCAAATCCCCATTTCCCCCGATGATCAAGAAAAAACAACTTTTACTTGCCCGTTCGACACCTTCGCATATCGAAGAATGCCATTTGGACTCTACAATGCGCCGGCTACATTCCAAAGATGTATGCTAACGATCTTTGGCGAGCTAGTAGAAGACATTATGGAAGTCTTTATGGATGACTTTTCTGTTTTCGGACGCTCTTTTCCCGATTGCCTTCACAATTTAGATTGTGTCCTTCAACGGTGCGAGGACACAAGCCTTGTTTTAAATTGGGAAAAATACAACTTTATAGTTCGAGGAGGTTTGGTCCTCAGCCATATGATTTCGTATAAGGGGATGGAGGTGGATAAGGCCAAGATAGAAATCATAGAAAAACTACCACAACCAACAAACGTAAAATATATTAGGAGTTTTTTTGGACATGCGGGCTTTTATCGACGCTTCATTCAAGATTTTTCAAAAATAACAAAGCCACTTACTCACCTCTTGGAAAAGGAATCACGTTTCATCTTTAATAGCGAATGCGAGTCCGCCTTTAATTTAATAAAACAAAAACTTATCACTTCCCCAATTTTAGTGGCCCCTAATTGGTCCCTTCCATTCGAAATTATGTGCGACACTAGTGATATTGCCTTAGGTGCCGTTCTTGGCCAACGCGTAGGAAAAAATTTTCATCCAATTTATTATGCTAGCAAGACGCTCACTTCCGCACAAGTAAATTACACGACAACGGAAAAGGAACTCTTAGCCGTCGTCTTCGCTTTTGATAAGTTTCGCTCGTATATAACGCTTTCTAAAATTATCATATTTACCGATCACTCCGCGCTTAATTATTTATTAGCTAAAAATGATGTGAAGCCCCGCCCTCTTCGATGGATTCTCCTCCTACAAGAGTTTGATTTGGAGATCCGAGATAAGCGGGGAGCGGAAAATCTAGCGGCAGACCACCTCTCCCGTTTAGAAAATCCGGGTGCAGAAGCGCTCGTCGAATCTAAAATAAATGATAGATTCCCCGAGGAACGCCTCCTTGCCATTCATTATTCTTCGTCATCTTCGCCTTGGTTCGTAGATTTTGCAAATTACTTAGTAGCGCGGGTGCTTCCTAAAGAGTTTTCAAGTCATCAAAAGAAGAAATTCTTTTCTGACTTGAAAAATTTCTTTTGGAAGGACCCATTTTTTTTCGTATCTGCGCGGACCAAGCGGTCCGAAGATGCTTTGCGGGTGTGGAGTGCTTGCAAATTCTTAAGCACTGCCACGAGGGTCCAGCCGGTCGGCATTATCAAGCCAACCAGACCGCTCGGAAGGCGCTTAAGGCGGCTACTTTTGGCCCACTGTCTTCAAAGACGCGCATAATTTTGTGCGCGCACGCGATAGCTGTCAGCGGTCGGGTAACATCTCTCGTCGCGACGAGATGCCCCAAAACATGTTTTTAGAGTGCGAAGTCTTCGATTTATGGGGCATAGATTTTGTTGGCCCCCTACCTCCGTCTTTCAAAAATATGTATATTTTAGTGGCGGTCGGCTACGTATCGAGGTGGGCGGAAGCACAAGCTCTCCCTACCAACGATGCGCGAGTCATCGTTACATTTCTTAAAAGACTATTTTCTCGCTTCGGCACGCCTCGCGCAATTGTTAGTGATAGGGGAATGCATTTCTGTAACGCTCTTATGGCTAAGATGTTAGCTAAATACGGAGTCACGCACAAGCTTGCCACCCCTGCCCACCCACAAACAAGTGGCCAAGTTGAGGTAGTAAATCGAGAGATTAAACGAATTTTAGAAAAAACCATTTCACTAAATAGGAAAGATTGGTCCGTTAAACTCGAAGATGCATTGTGGGCGTATCAGACGGCATACAAAACCGCAATTGGTTGTACGCCGTTCCGGTTAGTGTACGACAAAGCGTGCCATTTACCCGTAGAATTAGATCATCGCGCTCTTTGGGCTTTAAAACTCTTAAATCTCGACTCCAACTTAGCCGCTCAGAATAGAAAACTGCAACTAAATGAGCTCGATGAATGACGTGCAAACGCTTACCAGAGCAATAAGTTCTATAAGGAGCGTTCTAAGTTATATCACGATCGAAAAATCAAGTCCCCAAAATTATTTTCTTCGGGCGATCTTGTACTTCTTTACAATTCACGTCTTAGGCTTTTTCCGGGTAAACTAAAATCTAGATGGTCCGGTCCCTTCCTAGTTGAAGAAGTTTTTCCATATGGGACCGTACTCGTCTCCCACCCGAAAAAAGGTTCGTTTAAAGTAAACGGTCATCGGTTAAAGTCTTATATAGCAGGCGATCCAGTGATCGGTTTTAACGAAACCATAACTTTCCTCCACATTATAAACCCGCCAAAATAGTCAAGATACACGACTATAAACAAAGCGCTCCTGGGAGGCACCCCTCGCTTATCTTTTTCGCTCTTTTCTTATTATCTTTGCTGCTTTTTCTAATAAATGCAGGGTTTCTGATCGGCCTCCCCACACGCGTTTCAGGGAAGCTTCTACCCCCCTCTCTTTATTTTCTTTGTATATATTGTGTAACGCCCCGAAACTCAAAGGAGCAAAGGGGGACGTTTTGGGCCAGTTTGGGTTCTGGCAGCAGGCACACGGCCTGGGACACGGGCGTGTCCCAGGGCGTGTCAAGCGTGTGTAGACACTTAGCCGCGAAGTTGTCGTATTTTACTCGACGATTCGTCGAGAGTGGGCACACGGCCTACGACACGGGCGTGTCGCAGGGCGTGTCGACCCGTGTCGACACTTAGCCGTGAAGTCGTCGAGTTATACTCGACGATTCGTCGAGAATGGGCACACGGCCTGCGACACGGGCGTGTCGCAGGGCGTGTCGACCCGTGTCGACGATCGTCCCGGGGAGTCGTCGAGATTCACTCGACGATCGTCGAGACAAGGAACACGGCCTAGGATACGGGCGTGTCCAAGGCCGTGTCATCAAGTCGTCGATCTTCCCTCGACGAAATGTCCCGTGTACACGGCCTGGGGTCCAGGCGTGTCAATGTGACACGGGCAAGGACACGGGCGTGTCCTAGAACCTGTGCAGTGCTCGGGTTGAAAATGGGGGAAAAATCATGGTGTACACGGCCGGCTACACGGCCGTGTCAGGTGGAACACGGGTGTGTCAGCTCGAACACGGGCGTGTTCGATACCCGTGTGAGGTTCCAGGTGATTCGATTTTGACGGCGAATGCGGCACACGGCCCTGGACACGGGCGTGTGCCAGGCCGTGTTCGGCCCAGATTGGGCATTTCAGCCCCGAATCAAAGCCGTTCGTTTCCTTAGGTTGAGATCCGACGGCTGGGGGATGTTCCTGAAGGGTTATACCCGTGAGTTGACTTGGAAAACCTCACTTTTCTTCACTTGTTCTTTTTCTAAATCCTTGGAGAGAGGAGAGCTAAGGCAAGAAGAAGAAGAGCTAGATCCGCCATTGGAGGAGCTTCGGAGCTCCGAATCGCAAGCCAACTCCGGATCCACGGAGGCAACGCTAGTGCGGTCATTTCCATCCGATTACTTTCCGATGGCGCCAAAGAGGAACGCAAGGGTAACGATCCTCATCTTGAGCATGAGTCGCTCTCTTTCTTAGCATAGGAAGCCCGCTCTCGCGAGTTTGCGGAGAGTTGGAGGCGTTCCTTCGGGTAGATATGTAAAGTCCCCGTCGTTTAGAGTCCGTATGCGAGAACGGACGTAGGCATGATGTGTGAAGCCTACCCGGACATGTTGGTCTGGATCGGTGATGTTGCATTGCATAAGGCCGGAGAAGACTCCGTGCTATGGTTTGTTTTTTCGGGTTTTCTACGCGGTAGATTGCATCAGGGAGCCTTGGGGACTAACCCAAAGGTGCACCCGGAAAACTGGGCGAATACGAGATCTTGCCAACTTGGTGGCCTGAGAGCCAACTTGAACATAACGGGGTTATGTGTCTTGCGGTAGAATGGGACTCGGAGGAAGTTTGACCCGCGCAAATGGCTTAAAGTGTCGTTGCGATGTGAGCACGGGTTAGATGGAACCGTACCCGCTTTATGTCGTTCGGTTAGAGAGACCTAAGGTTACGTGGCACTCGCCGTTGGCATAGATGGGAGTCTTCGGCGGTCAATGGCTTAAATTGTCGTGACCCAGGCCAGGAAGACGAATTGCTCATAGGTTTGGCCGTCTAAGTGGCGGTGGTGAGTCTGGAATGTTAATGGCTTTAATTGACGTAACATCGACCGATTCATCGAGAATGTGCCCGGAGTGCACGGGGCGTGTGGCCGTGCGAGCCAACGTCTGTGATGAAATAGCTATGGTTATATAAATTGCTCGCTTATGCTAATGAAATGCAGGGAAGGAGCATCGCCGCCCCGAGTTGGGGGCGGGATCGTTATAATTTGGTCAGCATTGCTGACCGTTGCCTTGTTTTGCCACTGTGCAGTGGTTTGTTGCTTGCAGGTGCAGCTGGACCAAGCGGTCAATAGCGGGCTAAAGCCCTTTTTGCGAAGCTGTCCCTCGAAGGCCCAAGTGGAAATGTTTCTGTTTTGTTCATGTATGACCGGCCTGCGTGCCGTGGTTTGTAAATCATGTAATTTTCAAGTGAAACACTTTGTAAGGCCTTAAGGCCGATTTTGGGTTTTTTTGTAATAACATTCCTAATTTTGTAATAGTGGACATTCGTGCTCTAATGCTGGGTTCTTGTTTACAACTTATATAAACTGCTTCCGCTAGAATGCTCTGTGTAGGACGTTGAGATTGGTTGGATGGTTTCCATAAGTAACCACCCGGTCTGTCTGTGGTATATGACGTCGGGCCCCGGCCGGACCTACTGCTATATACTATGCGACGGATAGGGGGTGTTACAATTTGGTATCAGACTACTGGTTTTGGTCGGTCTTAAACTGAATTCGTGGGCGAATTCTTTTTAAGGGGTGGTGAGCACATTGCGTGCGTCATCGTTATAATGGTAAAAGAACCCATGAATGTCCACTTAGGAATGAAAATACTCGTGTTTGAGGAACCTGCGTGTTCCTATAATTGCTGTTTGCAATACAATTTGGTCGCTTAACGGTGTTTTGTACCACTATAGGTGACCAGAAGTGGTGTTGGGCCGTCAGAACGCCGAGTTTCTGAGGCTAGTAGTGCACCGGATGTTGCTCCTGCAACACCTCTGTCGGCTGAAAATATACGTTTGGTGGCTGAAGCGGTGTTGGCCGTGATTAATGCGCAGCCTGGAAGGCAAGCGCAGCAGCCCGCTCCCATGATGGAGCAAGAACCTCTGCAAGAGGTTGAGCCGAGGAGGGTGGAGCAAGTGGTTGTAGAACCGATAGTGCCAAGGAGGGAAACTGAGAGGCAGCTAAAGCATGTAATGAGCTTTAACCCTCCGTTATTCTCGGGGTTGGGAACCCCATCTCAGGCTGAAGACTGGCTCTCTAGGGTGAAGAGAGTCATGACGGCGACGGAGACGGAGGAGTGGAAAATGACCACCATCGCTACGTTCCTGCTGGACGGTGAAGCGAGGATGTGGTGGGAAGGATTGGAGATGCATCATTTGAGAGGTAGACAACTGATAGACGTTCCGATGGAAGAGTTCTCGGGATTGTTCTTAGCAAGATACCTCCCTTCTACTCAGAGGATTTCGATGGAGAATGAGTTCCTGAAGTTGGTTCAGGGCGAGAGAAGCGTGGATGAATATCTCCACGAGTTTACTCGGTTAAGTCGATATGCTAGCTCCACCATCATGGATGAGGAGCGCAAGACTAATCGATTCTACGAAGGCTTGAGAGACGAGTTGAGGTTGCTACTCTCGGGGCCGATGACGCAGGGTTTCTTAACCTTGGTCAATACTGCCCGGTCCTTGGAGAAGGACATGAAGAGCGTGCAAGCGAAGAAAAGCTTGGGTGAAAAGAAATCTGAGTTCAGAGTGCCGACTACTTCAAAGTCCGGCTATCGGAGGGCTTTCAAGAAGCATAGGACTTCGGGTGCAGCTCCTTCTGGTGCTTTTGGGGCGACTACGAGTCGGACCCCGGGCGCGTGTTTTACATGCGGAAAGACGGGTCACTTTGCCCGTGATTGTTGGAGCGGACGTCCTAAGTCCGAGAGGAGGCCGGGAGCCACTTATGAAGAGAAGGGAAAGACGGTGGAGTCGACCGCATCCCACTATGCTCCGGCTCAACCAAGGGTCTATA
This sequence comes from Platanthera guangdongensis, assembly GCA_039583875.1. Classification (NCBI taxonomy): domain Eukaryota; kingdom Viridiplantae; phylum Streptophyta; class Magnoliopsida; order Asparagales; family Orchidaceae; genus Platanthera; species Platanthera guangdongensis. Next base: position 91,130,973 of record CM077151.1, on the reverse strand, counting down.
ATCTTGGCCAACAGGAGGCCATTAAACAAGCTGATGTGGTGACAGGTACGGTTTAATTATAGCAAGTCAATTTATTTAAATACTTGTTATGCACATGTTACCTTACCACTACTTGTTTAGGATTTGTATTGATTTGTGAAAATCCGGCACGATCACTCTTCGATACGGGAGCCTCACACTCCTTCTTGTCCGAAGGATTTATATTACGCATCGGGGTCCCTTCCTCGATGGCGAAGGATAAGTTGGATGTGTTGTTGCCCAATGGGTGTTTGATGCGAGCGGATAGGATCTGCGATGTTAAGATTCGTATTGGGGAGCAGGAGTTCGACCTGCGAGCGTCTTTACTTCCATTAGTGGAGTTCGACGTCATATTTGGCATGGACTGGCTCTCGGAGCAGCAGACCCACATAGATTGCGGTAGCAAGGAAGTTAAGCTGGGAGCGAGTCGTGAGACGACTTTTACGGGCTTAAAGGGGTCGAGCAAGACGTTGATGTCTGCTTTTTCAGGTGGTGAAGGCGGTTCGTGCTGGAGCAGAACTGTTCTTTACACTAGTGGAGGTTGCAAAGCCGAAGCCCGCATTGGATTGTATTTCAGTGGTATCGGAATACCCTGATGTGTTCCCCGCAGATCTTCCTGGAGCCCCGCCTCAGAGGGAGATAGATTTTACGATCGAGCTAGTGCCAGGTGCAAAGCCTGTGTCACGATCTCCGTATCGGCTAGCGCCTAAGGAAATGGCGGAGCTGAAAGTTCAATTGCAAGAGTTGTTGGAGCAAGGGTATGTGCGCCCGAGTTCTTCTCCTTGGAGCGCACCGGTCCTCTTTGTTAAGAAGAAGGACGGAAGCTTGAGATTATGTATTGATTATCGGGAGCTAAACAAGCTGACTGAGAAGAACAAGTACCCGATCCCTAGGATTGATGATCTCTTTGATCAGTTAGTCGGGTCGACGGTGTACTCGAAGTTAGATCTCAAGTCTGGGTACTATCAGCTGCGGATAAGGGAGAGTGATATCCCGAAGACAGCGTTTAGTACGAGATACGGGCATTATGAGTTTACGGTCATGCCGTTTGGACTGACTAATGCGCCGTCAGTATTCATGGATTTGATGAACATGACGTTCAGGGAGTACTTGGACCATTTCGTGATCGTCTTCATCGACGATATTTTGGTGTACTCGCAAAGTGAGGAAGATCACTTCAAGCATCTTCATTTGGTGTTGGAGACGCTAAGGAGAAATCAGTTGTATGCCAAGTTCTCGAAGTGCGAGTTTTGGCTATCCTCAGTGGCGTTCCTCGGGCATATAGTAAGTGGAGAGGGTATTGCTGTGGATCCGGCGAAGATTGTTGCGATACGTGAGTGGCCTGAGCTTGCTACGGTAGCAGAAGTCCGGAGCTTTTTGGGGCTTGCCGGCTATTATAGGCGCTTCGTAGAGAACTTCTCGCGGATAGCGTTACCTCTCACTACTTTGACGAGGAAGGAGCATAAGTTCGTTTGGACGCCGGAGTGCGCGCGAGCTTTTGAGGAATTGAAGTGTCGGTTGACCACGACGCCCGTGCTGAGTTCGCCATGTGGAACCGAAGGCTACGAGATATATAGCGATGCTTCGGGCAGCGGTTTGGGTTGCGTGCTACTACAGCACGGAAGCGTGATAGCTTATGGCTCGAGACAGCTAAAAGTGCACGAGAGGAATTATCCGGTCCATGACATGGAGTTGGCGGCCGTGATTTTTGCCTTGAAGCTGTGGAGACACTATTTGTACTGTGTGAAGATTGATATCTACACCGATCATAAGAGTCTGAAATATTTGATAGATCAGAAAGATCTGAATATGCGGCAGCGTAGATGGATGGAGTTCTTGGGGGACTATACATTCAAGATCCACTACGTGCCTGGCAAAGGGAATGCGATTGCGGACGCGTTGAGTCGCCGAGCCCCAGCTCAAGCCAATTGGCTATCGGTGCATGATGAGCGGTTGGTGTGGGAGTTGGAGGCGCTGGAGATTGTTTGTGTGGACAGACAAGCAAGTGCTGAAGCGGTTCTGAATTGGACTGAAGTCCAATATGACCTGGCTGATCGGATTCGGCAGGCTTTGGATATGGATGCTCATATGAAGCAGTTCATGATAGAGGCTCTGGATGGGTCAAATTCCCAATTCGTCGTGGAGGACGGATTGCTTTGGAAAGACGGTCGTCTGTGCGTCCCAAGTGTGGGCAATTTATGGGTGGAGTTGTTGTACGAGGCACACCATACCAAGTACTCGATTCACCTGGGGAGCACAAAGATGTACCGTGATGTGAAGAAACTGTTTTGGTGGCCGGGTTTGAAAAAGGATGTGGCGCTATACGTAGCGAAGTGCCAAACCTGCGCCTTGGTAAAGGCGGAGTGCCAAAAGCCGGGAGGATTTCTTAAGTCCTTGCCTATTCCGGAGTGGAAATTTGACGACATCTCTATGGACTTTGTGCACGGTTTGCCAAGGTCGCAAAAGGGGAACGACGCCATTTGGGTGGTTGTTGATCGATTAACGAAGGTGTCGCATTTTATTCCGCATAGGAAGGACGATCCGGTGGAGAAGCTGGCAAAGCTTTATGTGGATAATATAGTACGGCTTCATGGTGTGTTCCGCAGCATCGTGAGTGACCGAGATGGGCGGTTCACGTCCAATGATTGGAGGCTGGTGCAGCAAATGTTGGGAACAAAGCTGAAGTTTAGCACAGCCTTCCACCCACAAACGGATGGGCAGACCGAGAGGGTGAATAGAATCATGGAAGACATGCTTTGTATGTGTGTCTTGGATTTTGGAAAGCAATGGGAAGACCACCTTTATTTGGTGGAGTTCGCATACAACAATAGCTACCAAGCAAGTATTCAGATGTCGCCTTTCGAGGCCCTATATGGTAGAAGATGTCGCATGCCGTTGTCTTGGATAGAAACGGGTGAGTCAAAGTTGTATAAGCGATCGGAAGTAGAGGGTGCTACTTCTTTGGTGAGAACCATTCGGGAGAGGTTGCTTATCGCTCAGGACCGGCAAGCAAAGTACTATAATGCCAAGCACAGGAACGTGGAGTTCGCTGTGGGCGATTATGTATACTTGAAGATCAAGCTGTTCAAGGGTGTCTCGCGGGTGCGGCGATTGAAAAAGCTAAGCCCAAGATACCTTGGACCGTTTGAGGTTCTGGAGCGAGTTGGAGAAGCGGCCTATAGGTTGAAGCTTTCAGTGGAGCTAAGTGGTTTACACGATGTGTTCCACATTTCGGTGCTTCGGAAGGCGGTGCAAGAGCCTACGCAAGTGATCGCAGTCGATCAAGTGCCGGTGGAAAGTGGGCTAACGATAAAGGTCAAGCCCGTGCGGATTGAGGACTCGGAGGTCAAGCGGCTACGCAATAAAGAGATCAGGATGGTCAAGGTCCGGTGGGACAATTACGGTCGTGAGGAGCTCTCCTGGGAGAGAGAGCAGACTATGCTTGACGAGTATCCGGAGTTGTTCCGCTCAGGTACAAATTTTGGTTTTGTATGTCTTTCCTTTATGTAATTTCGTGGGCGAAATTCTTTTAAGAGGGGGAGAGTTGTAACGCCCCAAAACTCAAAGGAGCAAAGGGGGACGTTTTGGGCCAGTTTGGGTTCTGGCAGCAGGCACACGGCCTGGGACACGGGCGTGTCCCTGGGCGTGTCAAGCGTGTGTCGACACTTAGCCGCGAAGTCGTCGTGTTTTACTCGACGATTCGTCGAGAGTGGGCACACGACCTGCGACACGGGCGTGTCGACCCGTGTCGACACTTAGCCGTGAAGTCGTCGAGTTATACTCGACGATTCGTCGAGAATGGGCACACGGCCTGCGACACGGGCGTGTCACAGGGCGTGTCGACCCGTGTCGACGATCGTCCCGGGGAGTCGTCGAGATTCACTCGACGATCGTCGAGACAAGGAACACGGCCTAGGACACGGGCGTGTCCAAGGCCGTGTCATCAAGTCGTCGATCTTCCCTCGACGAAATGTCCCGTGTACACGGCCTGGGGTCCAGGCGTGTCAATGTGACACGGGCAAGGACACGGGCGTGTCCTAGAACCCGTGCAGTGCTCGGGTTGAAAATGGGGGAAAAATCATGGTGTACACGGCCGGCTACACGGCCGTGTCAGGTGGAACACGGGCGTGTCAGCTCGAACACGGGCGTGTTCGATACCCGTGTGAGGTTCCAGGTGATTCGATTTTGACGGCGAATGCGGCACACGGCCCTGGACACGGGCGTGTGCCAGTCCGTGTTCGGCCCAGATTGGGCATTTCAGCCCCGAATCAAAGCCGTTCGTTTTCTTAGGTTGAGATCCGACGGCTGGGGATGTTCCTGAAGGGTTATACCCGTGAGTTGACTTGGAAAAACCTCACTTTTCTTCACTTGTTCTCTTTCTAAATCCTTGGAGAGAGGAGAGCTAAGGCAAGAAGAAGAAGAGCTAGATCCGCCATTGGAGGAGCTTCGGAGCTCCGAATCGCAAGCCGACTCCGGATCCACGGAGGCAACGCTAGTGCGGTCATTTCCATCCGATTACTTTCCGATGGCGCCAAAGAGGAACGCAAGGGTAACGATCCTCATCTTGAGCATGAGTCGCTCTCTTTCTTAGCATAGGAAGCCCGCTCTCGCGAGTTTGCGAAGAGTTGGAGGCGTTCCTTCGGGTAGATATGTAAAGTCCCCGTCGTTTAGAGTCCGTATGCGAGAACGGACGTAGGCATGATGTGTGAAGCCTACCCGGACATGTTGGTCTGGATCGGTGATGTTGCATTGCATAAGGCCGGAGAAGACTCCGTGCTATGGTTTGTTTTTCGGGTTTTCTACGCGGTAGATTGCAGCAGGGAGCCTTGGGGACTAACCCAAAGGTGCACCCGGAAAACTGGGCGGATACGAGATCTTGCCAACTTGGTGGCCTGAGAGCCAACTTGAACATAACGGGGTTATGTGTCTTGCGGTAGAATGGGACTCGGAGGAAGTTTGACCCGCGCAAATGGCTTAAAGTGTCGTTGCGATGTGAGCACGGGTTAGATGGAACCGTACCCGCTTTATGTCGTTCGGTTAGAGAGACCTAAGGTTACGTGGCACTCGCCGTTGGCATAGATGGGAGTCTTCGGCGGTCAATGGCTTAAATTGTCGTGACCCAGGCCAGGAAGACGAATTGCTCATAGGTTTGGCCGTCTAAGTGGCGGTGGTGAGTCTGGAATGTTAATGGCTTTAATTGACGTAACATCGACCGGTTCACCGAGAATGTGCCCTGAGTGCACGGGGCGTGTGGCCGTGCGAGCCAACGTCTGTGATGAAATGGCTATGGTTATATAAATTGCTCGCTTATGCTAATGAAATGCAGGGAAGGAGCATCGCCACCCCGAGTTGGGGGCGGGATCGTTATAATTTGGTCAGCATTGCTGACCGTTGCCTTGTTTTGCCACCGTGCGGTGGTTTGTTGCTTGCAGGTGCAGCTGGACCAAGCGGTCAATAGCGGGCTAAAGCCCTTTTTGCGAAGCTGGCCCTCGAAGGCCCAAGTGGAAATGTTTCTGTTTTGTTCATGTATGACCGGCCTGCGTGCCGTGGTTTGTAAATCATGTAATTTTCAAGTGAAACACTTTGTAAGGCCTTAAGGCCGATTTTGGGTATTTTTGTAATAATATTCCTAATTTTGTAATAGTGGACATTCGTGCTCTAATGCTGGGTTCTTGTTTACAACTTATATAAACTGCTTCCGCTAGAATGCTCTGTGTAGGATGTTGAGATTGGTTGGATGGTTTCCATAAGTAACCACCCGGTCTGTCTGTGGTATATGGCGTCGGGCCCCGGCCGGACCTACTGCTATATACTATGCGACGGATAGGGGGTGTTACATATTGTCTTTCATTTTGTTCCACATACTTACGTTACAACATTGCGGACAATGTTGGACTTAAGTATGGGGGTATTTCCGTGCTTTACTTTCTACACTTCTATTTTCTGCATTTCAAAAACCCAAAAAAGTATATATAACAAAAAAAACAAACAAAAAACTTTAAAATGAAAAATCCAAAATTTTTTCTTTTCCATACTTTTTATTACAAAAAAACAAAAAAACATTCCAAAAAATTATAAAACTAAAATCCCAAAAATATTTAGTTTCTTTTTGTAAATATTTTTGTAAATATCCTTGAAAACAAAAATTCCAAAAAAAAAACAAAACAAAAATCTCTATTTTTCTCCCATTTTTTGTACATAGACTGAAAATTTTCTTAAAAAATTCAAAAAAACTTTTTATGTATATATTAATGACATAAACTTAAAAAACAAAAAAAAAGATAATAGTTCAAAAAAAAAATTCAAAAAAATTGAGTAAAACAAAACAAAAATTCAAAAAAAGGATAATAAATGAAAAACACAAAAAAATGATGATAAAAACTATAAAAATAAAAAAATGTTTTGAAACAAATAAATCAATCTTCCATCCTTAAACTTTCCTGCTATCCAAAAATTTTGTTTTGAGTTTATTTATATGTGAATTTTATTAATTCTCTGTTTGCTATTCGTTTGTTAATTATTGATTGAAAAATCTAAATAGCCGGAGTTAAGTTTTAAAGAATTCATTATGATTTGTTAAAGATAGCGAACTCGTTTTACGCACTACTTCTAATTTTTCATTGATAAGAGCACGTGTACTATGTTAGAAAATAACGACTATAGGATTCAATTATATTTACTTTTAGCTTTCTGAAAAATTGGAACGTACAATTTATTAAGGTTGCTCTCAAAATTCTTTTTAATTAAAAATCTAGTTTTCCTTTCTCCCCTTTCCTTTCATGACCTACTTGGCATGAAAATTTTTATCCATAAAAGATCCTATGTCAATGAGAATAAGATTTCGTTCTGTAAACATAGGCACCCAATAATTTAAAAAGATTATATGTTATAGAGTAAGAGGATAAAATTCATTACTCCTACACATATACATTAGGTTAAGTTTTCTTATGAAGTTGAAAAGAAAAAAAAATGATATTAGGAAAATAAGATTTCATTTTCCTAATAATCCAAAAAGAAAAAAAATGGAGGTTCGAGAAAAAATTACCTCACCTCAAAATAAAAACCCTCTTCATAAACCAACATCAATCCCCTTAGCCAATTTCACGATTCTAGAATTAATTCAAAAATCTTTTTGAGAGCATAATTTGTAAATTGCATTATTTCTGGTAAAACTCCTATAATCTAAAAGTTCATATAATTCCAAGCTATTTCCGTTAATCTAACCATTACAATTATTGCTTTCTATTTTATTACATCAAGAAGTCTTTTGGCCAAAACTTTTGCGCTATTTAAATCATCTACATAATTTTAGGACTTAACTCTTACACCCCGTATATTTATTCAGATCGCTCTTATAATTGATTAAGCGGTAGCTAAACTTAGAATGTTTTCTATTCCTTATAAGTTCACCTCAAACTTTTGCTCTGGAATAACAAAAACTTAAGTATGGGGGTATTTGATGAATTGTAAATATACACATATTTTAGTACTTTAGTTATATCATTTTAGTTCTTATTCATAAATTTTAGTTATTTTTTGTTTATAAATATGTCTCTTTTTGTAAATATTTGCGTAACCTAACTTAATTTTGATTGCTGAAATTTTTCAGGAAATTGTCAAAAATTGACATGTCACGCCCAGAGTCACGCCCGTGACCTAGGGCGTGACTCAGCTCTCCGCTCGACGAATTCCCGTTCGACGATATCAGCTCGACTTTCCGTTCGACGATCGTCTATTCCTCCGCGACACGCCCATTGTCACGCCTGTGACCTAGGGCGTGACTCAAACTGAGCTCGACGATTTCAACTCGCCAGTTAACGCTCGACAATTGTCGAGTGTCGACACCAACCGACACGCCCAGCGTCACGCCGTGACCTGGGGCGTGACCATTCCACCTGGCTCGAAAAGACCCACGCGGCGACTTTCGACGCAACCCGCGCCCAGTTCTACCTCGCCGACATGCCCACCGTCACGCCCATGACCTGGGGCGTGACCTCGGCGTGACCGACATGTGTCCAGCCCGAAGTCAACTTTGCCGTCAAATCGCCGGCCGCCTTCGCAAACAGTAGTGACACACCCACCGACACGCCCGTGTCGGAGGGCATGTACTTAGCTTTTTTTTTCCTATAAATTCCCCACTTCTGTAATGACCAAGGGTTCACATTTTTGAGCCACTTTAGTATGTTTTGTGGGCTGCATCCGTGGATTCCTTTGCTATGTAAGGAGATTTCTCCCCCTTTTCTTTCATGTTTGTTTTTGATTTAGCTTTAGCTTTGTAATAGCTTTGTAATAGTCTTCTTTAATTAATAAAAATGTTAGTTTTTCTCTTCTTAAATGGCTTTGGAATGAACTCATGTTCCCACTTTTCTTCTCATTTTATCCTTAGTTTCTCCTTTGTTTTTTTTCCCTTTATGAAAAGTGTTTGTGTGTGTGTATGAGTGTAACATGTTTATTATTCATGTTTTTAACTTGTCTTCATGTTAGGTTTTGTAGTAGATTTGATTTCCAAATCAAATGTGGTATGATAAGTTTTCCTTATTTTCATCATATCCTTTTCTTAAGAGCCTTATGCTTTCATTCTTATGTATTTATAAAAGAGTATTGAAAGTGATTTTGATTTTTTTTACTTTGCTTTTTTTTGTAGGATTGTAAAACCTTTTTTGTTCTTTTCATTTTCTTTTTCACCTTTTTATCACTTTTATGAAAACATAAGAATGAAAATCTTGTTATTTTAATTTTTCAAGAACTTTGGTTTTTGATTTGTTTTGAAAAAACTTTTGTTCTCTTAAAATTTTATTTTGTTCTTTTTATTTATTTTTGGTAAAACCTAAGTATAGAAAAGTAGTAGTTTTAATTTTTAGGTAACTTTCATTTTATTTTCAAATGTGTGTGTGAGTGTATGAGAATAATCTTTATGATTTCTTTAATTTATGAAGAGTGTGTGTGTGTAGGTGTTAAATTTTCATGCTTTATTTTCATGCTTTATTTTATTGCTTTCTTCAATTATGTAGAGTGCGTGTGTGTAGGAGATAAATTTTCATGCTTTATTTTATCGCTTTCTTCAATTACGTAGAGTGCGTGTGTGTAGGAGATAGTTTTATTGCTTTCTTTCAATTATGTAGAGTGTGTGTGTTAGCGTTTATTTCCGCCTACTCGCTAGGAGTTAAATGGCCGGATTTTGTTTACCGCCTGCTCATTTTAGTTAAATGGTTGGTCTGTTATTTTTCTGTAATTATCTTATTTGGACTTGTAATTGTATTTATTTCCGCCTACTCGTTAAAAGTTAAATGGTGTGCCCTTTATTTCCCGCCTACTCGTTTGAGTAGGACTTGTAATTTTCCTTTTTTTAAAATTTAGATTATTCTGTTTTATTTATAATTTGGAGTATGCGTGAGTTCTTATTTTAGCTAACTTCTCTATTTTCTAACTGTTTGTCATTTTCATGTCTTATTCTTATAACCTTTTAGCGCTTAATTTCGAACTCGCGCCTCATTAAATTATAAAGCCGTCCCCATATCGATGTGTGGCTAATCGCTATTAGCCTCGGCATCGAAGAGCATTGGGACATTTAAAATGATTTGAAATAATTAAAGATCTTTATTTTCACTTTAATTTAAGCACTTAAGGTTTACCCCAGGTTAACGACGCGTAGGACCACAAATCGATGTATGGGCCCTATTTCCGTTATCCATATGCTAGCTAGCCGAGAGGCCGTGCGTATGGACAGATCACCCCTGGGTAAAGAGAGTTGCGTGCATACCCTCGAGAGAGGACAAGCGTAATTCTTCCGGATTGGGTTCCCAACCCAATGGCGGGGTTCTTAGCGTAAAGCGGGCGTTAAGAGGAATCCTTCGTCGGACTAACGTTCGGTCGAATAGTCTTAACGTTCAGGTGAGCCATATCCCTATAACTATGTGAGCTCACATTTGTGGAACCTCCACGGCCAAGTTGCCTTTTATTAATTTGAAAACTAAGTCCTATAATTATTAAAAATTATTTTAGTCTTAATCTGATTCGATGCCGAGCGTTAACCCTTCATTGAATTTCTCTAAATCATTTTTTCGATCTTTTACTTTTTCCGTCTTTACTAAATTAAAATCTCCACCTTATTTTCAGTAAAATAATAGTCCTCCCGGAGGAGTAAGAATAGTCAACATGACCCCGAGAACAATACGACCTCGGTATTCCCCCGAATATCGAGTACTACTTGCGATAGGTGCACTTGCCTCCTGTAGCACGCCCGCGGCGATCGACTCACCGAACCAACCACAGTAGGTGTCTGTTCGCGGGCCATCACCCCTCCTGTTTAAAGGGTTATCATCTCCCTTCAAAAGTGATTCCTGGTTGTAAGTCTCCTAACCAAAAGACTTGAGTTGGTTTTTGGGGACCTGATCAAAACACAATGGTGTCAGGCACCTGATCAAAAACCTGAGTGGATTCCTACCAAGGGTGGTAGAAGAGTGGACTACCCAGATTTCGGGAACCACTATAAATTTCTTGTGTCATCTGGCTGTTTATCTTTTTCTTTTGTTCTTGCTGTGTGGCTGTGATTAGATTTATTAGTTTCTGTTTTCCAGCTTTCTTACTAACTGCACATTTTCAGTTTACAGCAAAAGCTGTAACAACACTTTTATTGGGATCTAACAATTTTTTAAATATACTTTATTCACCCCCCTCTAGAGTATTGTAGACCTAACCCTCACTTTTAATTGGTATCAAAGCAAGGTTCCTCTGGTTGGACAAGTTAACCCTTGAACCAAAGATCCTGTGTTAGATCTACACATCACCTTCATTCATATTTAACTTTTAAAGTAAAAACACAGCCATGACACAGAATAAAGATTATTCATTCATATTTTTGCTTCTATCTTAACAGGAGTGCCTCAACCACCTGCAACTCCTCCAAGCACTTCTACAGATATGACTGCAGTCAATCCTCCAGATTATAATGATGCTTACAGGAAAGCAAAGATGGCTGATGCAAAAGCCATGAATATATTGGCACAAACAATGTCTGATGACATTTTCCAGAAGGTTGCTGAGTGCACATCAGCAAAAGCCATTTGGGATTACCTAAACCAAATGGTTGATGGATTAGCTGATGAAAGGAAGGATAGGAGATCAAATCTCATATCCCAATATGAGAATTTCAAGAAACAGGAAGCTGAGACAGTGTTAGAGATGTATAACAGATTAAGCTTAATTATTAATGAGCTAAAAACTCTGGACAAGGTCATCACTCTCACTGAAGTGAATGACAAAATTATGATGTGCTTCCCAAGCTCATGGGACACAAGAATTTGGCCTATCAAGGAGGCCAGATACCTGAATGAGATGTCAACTGAATCTCTATTGGGCAAACTGAAATCTTATGAGCAGTTAATAAAGACAAGAGAGGCTGCTGAACAAAGAACATCTCCTGCAGCCAGAAGAGATCAGAACATAGCATTCAAAGCCTCAGAAGAATCAGAATCCACTGCATCAAATGAAGAGCTCATGAGTCTCTTTGCAAAGAGATTCTTCAAGATGGCTAGCAAGGACTTTAGGAGGAAGTCAGCAAGAAAGGATGACATGCCAAAGTATGACAAGACACCAACAAAGGAAGTGGTGTGTTATGGATGCAGAAAGCCTGGGCACTTCCTATCTAAGTGTCCAGAGAATCAGAAGAAGAAGAAAAGAAGAGAAAAGGAAAAGGATTCCAGAAAACAGTTCACCAGCAAACCCTCTTCCAGCAAACACAAGAGGAAGGAAAAGGGGTTTGTAGCTGAGACTTGGAGTGAGACTGAAGAGGAGTCAACATCTTCAAGCTCCAGTGAAGATGAAGAAGAGGAAAGAGTAAAAGAGGTTTGCCTCATGACAATTGATGCCTCAAGAAGCAACTCAGAAGGAGATTCAGAAAATGAGGAAGCTTCTGAATCAGATTGAAAGTGCAACTAGATCTGATATACTCTCGAGGGGGGGGGGGTGAATAGAGTATATGGTGCTTTAAAAACTTTTACAACTATTGTTGTAATATGTGTGAGCAGGGAAGCAATAATAAATCTAATCACAGCACTAAGTTAAACAAAAACTAAGCACAGAAAAATCAAGGCCAGAAACAAACAGAATCAAAGGAGATCATCCTGCAGCGTGTAGTCCTCGACTTTGCCCCTTTCGAGGGCACTGAAAATCGGCTCTAGTGCAACATCCAGCCTCTGATGTGTTCGGATGCGCTCCCATATATCATCACCACTGATCACTGAGCTCAAGTACTCTCGATATACCACTGGTTCAGTCTCAGATACCATGGTAATATGCATGTCTTCCATCATCCGTAACAGCACTATAGACATCAACCGAGGCTCCGGTCCAGAAGTGTCGGCCCTCCTACTTAAAGCATCTGCTACCGTGTTTGCTTTCCCCGGATGATAGTGGATCTTATAATCATAGTCGCAGAGGAATTCCAGCCATCTCCTCTATCGCAGGTTTAAGTCCTTCTGCGTATCGATATATTTAAGATTCTTGTGATCTGAATAGATATCACAATGGATCCCGTATAAATAATGTCTCCACATCTTTAGGGCGAAAACCACAGCCCCGAGCTCTAAGTCATATACTGGATAGTTATGCTCATGCTTCTTCAACTGTCTTAAAGCAGAAGCAATAACATGTCTATGGTGCATTAGGACAACACCCATCCCCTGGTAGGAGGCATCTGTGTAGATCTGAAATCCTTCACTCCCGGATGGAAGTGCAAGAATAGGTGATGAGGTGAGTCGGTCCTTCAGCTCCTGAAAAGCTATCTCGCACTGCTCTGACCAAACAAAATCTGCATCCTTCTTCGTCAAGGACGTGAGGGGGAGGGCTAACCTCGAGAATCCCTCCACGAACTTGCGATAATAACCGGCTAACCCCAAGAAACTGCGTATGTCTGATGCTGTCTTCGGTCGTGGCCAATTCCGTACTGCCTCTATCTTGGCTGGATCCACTGCCAATCCAGCCCCACTGATAGTGTGCCCCAGGAAAGCCACCTCCTGTAGCCAGAACTAGCACTTCGAAAACTTCGCATACATCTGGAATTCTCTCAGTCTCTGCAAAACCTGTGTCAAGTGTCCAGTGTGGTCCTCTTGAGTCCGGGAATAGATCAGGATATCATCGATGAACACAATGACGAAGCGGTCTAAGTAAGGTTCGAATACACGGTTCATTAGGGTCATGAACGTGGAGGGGGCATTCGTGAGCCCAAAAGGCATCACCGTGAACTCGTATAACCCATATCGTGAACTGAATGCCGTCTTCGGTATGTCCTCTTCCAGGATGTGGAGCTGGAAGTAACCGAATCGCAAATCTTGCTTAGAGAACCAGAAGGCTCCCTGCAGCTGATCAAATAGCTCGTTTATCCGAGGCAGTGGATAGGTATTGTGGACCGTTAACCGGTTCAACTCCCGGTAATCTATGCATAGTCATAACGACCCGTCCTTCTTCTTCACAAAAAGAACTGGTGTTCCCCATGACGATGAACTGGGCCGCACAAATCCTGACTCAACTAGCTCCTGAAGTTGAGTCCTGAACTCTGCCAACTCTCTGGGAGCCATCTTGTAAGGTTCCCGGGACACTGACCTCGCTCCCGGTACCAGCTGAATCCTGAAATCTAAGTCCCTGGCTGGTGGTAGCCCGGGCAATTTCTCCGGGAACACATCGGAGAATTCCCGGACCACCATAATATCTGAAATAGAAGCCTCTACTCCCACCATCTCAAAGCAGATAAGGTAAACCTCCTCTCCCTGCTCGTGGGCCTTCACAGCCTGTACAAAAGATAGTAATAGGTGGGAGATAGGTTTAAAACCTTCGATGATGACATGGGAATCACCATGCCTTAGTGTGATCCTCCTTGACGGGCAGTCTATCTGAGCATGGTTCTGATGTAACCATGTCATGCCCAAAATCAAATCGAAGTCCTGCAGCTTCAGAATAGTTGCTGGCGCCTCAAATACCTTGCCGCCAATCTCGGCCTCCATATCGCAATGGGCAGTGGTTCGCAGTTCTGACCCATCGGGTAGATGCACCCTCATCTCTAGTCCCGAAAATCTTTCCACGCCTTCAAGTTCGTCTATGAAGGCCTCAGATATGAACGAGTGCGAAGCACCTGTGTCGAAGAGGGTATGTGCGGGCTTGCCGCTGATCATAACTATGGCTGAGGTTTGTTTAAGTTAAAATGAATTGTTATTCTATGGTTCCAGGTACTATATAATTGAAAGCTCAAGAAGTTTAATAATAATCTTAAGTACCTGTGATAACCTCCTCGGGGTTCCTCTGCACCGTGAGGTCCAAAGCGTATATATGCTCCTGATTGCGTCCCCTGCCGTGATATGCCCGGCCTCAGCCTCGGCCTCGGCCTCTTCCTCGACCTCGCCTTCGGCCTCGACCGTGCTGTACTGGGGCCACTGGAGGTGGAGGAGGAGGAGGATGGAATCGATGCAGGCACTCCGACCTAATGTGCCCGGGCTGGCGGCATCCGTAACAAACTACCTGCCGATGGTCATGGTCATCCTGTCTCCTCGAATCATGGACCCGTAGAGGTGGGGGAGCTAATGCTGGAGGAGGTCCCTGCTCCTGCCTGTAGTTGGGGCGACGACGTCCCCCACCGCTCTTGCACCCAATAGTCATGCCTCTCTAAGAGCCCCTGCTGCTCTCTCCTGATGTCGACCCATCATACGGTCTCTTCCCTCTGGCTTGCACCATCAGCTGGTCAGCCTCTAGCTTCTTCACCATCTAGATAATCTGGGTGGACGTGCCGTGAGAAATGAACAACAAAGCTTGCCTCAAATCGTCCCTGAGACACCGGTAGAACCTCTTGACATACCTCCTATCATCAGTATCCTGTATCCCTGCAAACCTGGCAAGGTGGGAGAACTCCCTCTGGTACTCAATCACTGATCTACTCCCCTGCCGGAGGTTCAGAAATCTCTCCTCCAAAGCATCTCTATCCGTAGTAGAGACGAAGTGCTCCAAAAATACATCGCCAAACTCCTCCCACGATATGTCTGATAGCTCCCAGTCCGCATATGTAGACTCCCACACTGATTTCCACCATCTCTTCGCATGAGCCTCTAGTGCAGAGGTGGCTAGAGGTATTGCCTCGCCGACCGGGCAGCTGATGCCTGCCAAAATCTCGTGTATGGCCTCCAGCCATTCCTCCGTCTTTACCGCATCCTCTGTCCCACGGTACATCGGTGGGGACAGGCTCTTGAAGGCACTTAGCCAGCTCGACCCCGGATTTGGCTGCGGGGCCGGGACTTGCTGGGCTTTGAAGGCATCCAGGATCGCCGTCAAAGTCTGCCCCATCTCCGATTGTAGAAATGGAGTGGCAGCTGGAGGGGGAGGAGCCACATTTTGCGGCGCGGCGACCTGTGGAGGTTGCATAAAGGTAAGGTTAAAACAGAACTGGCCTAACTCATTGTACTTAGTGGACTGTTTTATGTGACTTTTTTTTACACATGGGCACACCACTGCTTCCGCTGCATAGTTTGTCCGCAAACTAAGGCTCGCGCGGGGTGGTCCAGTATTGTGGACTTCTTTCTCATATGATCGTTTGTTCAAGTGATACCAGTTTGTAAGACCCCCCTCCCCCTTACCAAGTAGGGCTATAGGGTCTTATGCCTAGAACCGCCGTTTTACGGTGACACTAACGCACGAGTTAGTCGACACCACAACACGCCGATTCTGTCGGCTAATACGATCGTTTAACCTGTAGGCCAATCTGAGAAGTTGAAGTATAACAGTATGTTAAATTCATTAGTCCACAAGTCACAGAGTACATATCATATATATAAATGAAGAGTACAGAAACATAGTCCATAATGAGTACAAATGAAAGAGTAATAAGGGCTTATGCCCAGTACATCATATCAACTCTCTCTCTCAAATCAAAGCGGAAGCTAATCTAATACATCAAAACTCGTCCCACCTGAGGACGCGCAGTAGTAGTAGTAATCTGTGGTAGCGGTATCTGCTCCTCAAGTACTGCCTCCTCGTCATGCTGGTGCTCCATCTCCACGAGCTCCTAAAATAGTATGGTCACCGACCATTAGTCAAAAAGACTAAGTCGTTTCCTCCGCACCTCGCCCCGCAGCTCCTAGGCACCGAGCGGAAGGACGAAGTGGAGGACAACAAGGGGTTGCAAAAGTGGAAGCAAGTGACAAGAACTAACTAGCAGTTGTAATAGATATTATTATTCTACTATAGCAGTTCTAAGTATATAGTACAAGTAAGTAAAGTGCAGTACTAGTAAGGAAAGACTGAAAGTAAAGAGCAGAAAAGTAAAGTAAAGCTGAAAGGTAAAGCTATCTACCATCACAAAAGTACCTTAACTTATAAAAATGCCCATACAAATTTATAAGTTAGGGTTTCCAGGAAATTTAACTTATCATATAAAAGAGCCCATACTAATTTATATGATAAGGATCTATGAAGCGTATGACCTAATATGAATGAATGTTATGATGCAATTTATGCACAGGCAAGTGCAACTCACACACAACGACTCTGTGATCACAGACCTTTAGTTCCCACTTTTTGAGAGCTAGCATCACTCTCGGGTACTACCGCTGTGGCTACGGCAGCAGCGGAGCGGCCGTCTCCACTTCTAGGTCGGTATGCACACTACCAAACCTTAGAACCCTCTCATAGGCCTCTGTACACGTCCAAGGTGCACTCTAGAGTCTCTGCGTACGTACTTTGCTGACAACCCGTCAGTCTTGTTGGGTCGGATGCGCATTATCGGGGATCGTCCTCCAGACCGCAGTGTAAAACAAGCCACTGGCCCCTCTAACCCTCACAACCGCCTGGTGCACCGTACTGCCATCGGTGTGACGAACGGCCAGTACCGCATGCCCCACCACTAAATTTTATGCACATGCAAGTATTTCATCCCGCCCCTCCAGCTCATAGGACCAACCCATCCTGGATCCCTCAAACCCTACCCGGGTGAGCATTTATCACAATCCCTCCAACCCTATACGGGTGAGAACGCACAATAGTGCCTTTATTTCAAATCCCTCAAACCCTACACGGGTGAGCAGGTACACAAGTCTCCCTCCAACCCAACACGGGTGAGAAAGAACCACAATGTCTTAACCTATTAGTCTACTCTTGTCTACGAGTTATTATACTTAGTGATTTAAGGTTAATCCCAGGACTGCCCTGGGTATACCCGGTGAAGGGCTCTCGGGGGCACTAGGAACTACGATGGGATTACGCCCAAAGTTCCCTTTCTCAAGGATAATTACTTTTATTGGTGTCTACCCAGGGTTTTTACCCTAACTCTCGTATTACTTTCGAACGACCCTAAAGACTTAAGGTGTTATTAGGAGCGCGACGGTCTTCCGCCGGTCCCCGTTATTGTTGCTGCCACGTGACTTGCACTCTTCCACACATGGTTAAGGAATTCTCTAGGAGACCAACCAGGGTTAATTCCTTTACTAAGATCCTCATTTTACTAGTTATTCAGATTCCTCCCCTGCTGGCCCTATAAGTACGAACATCGGTGCTAGACCCTTACCCATGTCCTGATACCACCCGCAAATGTGACCTTCTAATTCCTCTAGCCATATGCCTCAAATTATTTATCCTAGGATGGTATGGACCTATATTATGACTAGAATGAATTTCCATAATTTCCAAATTACTTACACCATTAAATTAATTTCTTTAAATGTAATCCCTAGTCATTTTGCACATAAAGTATTGTCAATATTGAACCTACTGTCCTAGAGATGCTTCCAGGTATATAATATGACAATTAATGGGGCCTACCAAAATTTCATGCTTTTTCAATTCAGATTTACAATTAATTCCTATTTAATACTATATCCACAAATCTAGCATTTTACAAATGAAGTACATAAAATATTATCTCAAAAATTCTAATTAAATTACAGAGTATTGACAATAATGAAATAATGCTATGTCCAGATTTCCATTTACATCTAGGTTGAAATGGCCTATCCATGATCAATTTGAGTTATTTACCAAAATGCCATTATGGGGCCTAAGTACATTATTTTGCACTCCAAAAATTCTGAAATAATTGCACAAGGTATAAAACATAAAATTACAGCAATATGAAATTTCTCAGATTTTTCAAAGGAATATACCATCATTTCTACACAACATTCCATAAGGGTAAAATGGTCATTTTGCTCCTTAAACTACTTAAACTTCTTCCAACAGAGATATAATTTATTTTTAGTGCTTATTATGTCACTCCTTAGTCCTCAATAGAAATTGAACCTTTTATGATAAGGGTAAACCTATTTTAAATTTATTTCCTAAAAAGGGCCAAATTTTCAAAAATTCAAAATAATGGGGTTTTTGTTCCCAAAAATCCCACCATTGCTATGAGAGGTGTATTACACCCTCATGTGTCTTTATAATGAAAATCATGATTTTTGAATGTTCCTAGTTGGCTGAATACACATTATTTCATTTTAGGCTAAATGCACACCAAGCCTATAACATGCCAACACATGCAAGTGGGTTTACCCAACATGCAGTGGTCCAAATTTGCTGAAATTTAATACATACACTAATAATGTCCCTAAGGACATGCCACCAAAATTTGTGGCCATTTGGAGTCCCACAACTCCAAATATTTCATTTATTTCATTTTGGGTATTTTGAATAAAACTATAGAAAAAGTTTTCCCCAAAATTCTCAATTTTTGGCAGGGGCTAACTAAGCCTAAGCATGCATACACCCGAAATTGTGGGCCACTTGGATGACTGGTTTGACTTGGGCATCATTTTGAAATTCTGCCTTAGCTAAGGACCAACCCTAGCAAAATGGTCCTACAGGTCAGACCACTGGAACAAATCTCAAGTTAAGGGTGACAAATTAAAGTTAAGACAAATAGCTACAATTTTTATGTTGGTGACCAGTTCTGTATTTGCACCTAAAGGGCCTAAATGTAGCATGCAAGTGACATAAAAAACAGGGACAAAAAATTTAAATTTTTACATCACTAATCTCAAAGCAGAAGGGAGGGCATCTGTTCATCTTATCCATGGAGCCAAGGGCCGCGATTTGCCTGACCTGGAGAACCTTCCAAGGCCATTTCCCGGCCATCCAACCACCTCCCTGGCCGGCCACCACCACCACCACCTCCGTTGAGGTGAGGGCTAACGTTCGGCGGCGACTTGGCCGCCGGAGGCGGCGGTTTCCGGCGAACTTGCACTCCATCAAAAATCTGAAATTCATGAAAAATCTCACCTTGGATCTGGCTCATTTGAGCCCGATGTCTCGCCTAATAGATCTAGTAAACTAGTACGGGTAGAGGTGAGGTGAAACAGACCCGAATTGAGGCTTGGCGGCAGGTTTGGCGGCGGTGAGCCATGAAATTTCTCCTCTTCGGTGAGCTTGCTCCCGAACCCGATTCTCCACCAAAAGCTTCGATCCAGGTATCGAATTCCACTCCTTTGGACCTTCTGAAGCTAATGGGAGGGTTGGTTTTGGCTGGTATGTTCTGTATACAGAGATGCCATGATGGGGATTTCGGCCATGAGCTTTGGTTTCTCCTCCTTGGCCCCAAGTGGTATGAAATTGGGTTGGAAAGGCTGATAATTGATGTGTGGGTTCAGATGTGTGCTTGGGAAGAGAGGAGGAGGGCCACATGGCCTTCATCCTCATTTTCCCTCTCTTCTCTCTCCTCTTTTCCCCCAATTTCCAAAACTACCCCCTTGCATGCAATCTCTCTCCAATTTCAGGGGGGTAGGGGCTGTCATTAACCATTAAGGCTGGTCATGGGTCTTGGTTCATGGGCTTAGCCCATCGGAAATGAGCTTGACACTCATTTTCTCTCTTTAGGCCTTATATTGACCAAGTTGACTTTTAGGGTTGACTTGGTCAACTTGATGAATGGGCTGACCCCACTTGATGGTCATGAACTCCATGTCACCACCTAACGTGGGTTGGGTCATGGATCTAGGCCTTAGTCCATTAGGAATGAACTTGATCTTGAAATTTACTTAAATAGGCCTATGGTTGATCAAGTTGACTTTTAGGGTTGACCTGGTCAACTTGATGAGTGGGCTGACCCCACTTGATGATCATGAGCCCTATGGCATCACCCAACATGGGTTGGGCCATGGTGATGCCCCACTTGGGCTTATATGTGTGGATTTTACCAAATTAGGGTTATGGTCGACTTTGGTCAACTTGGGTCAATGGTTGACCTAATGGCATGCTTTAGGGTTCACTTAGATTCTTCTTAGGGTTAGGGCAATGTGGTGGGGTCATGGTATGGTTAGGGTTCCTATTTAGGCTAGTTTGACCTAGTTTGACTTTGGCCCCTTAGTGGGCCCCACATGGCTACAATCCACTACCTAGGGTCAAGCCTAGCTAAATCCCCTATCACCCACCCCATGCCTAACCCAATCTAAGTGAAGGGGGCCTAGAAGTAACATGGGATGTTACACACCTCCCCTGTAATGACCGTATAATATGGGTCTAGCCGGGGCCCCACAACATACAGACTCCACGACTTCAGTGTTATAAGATGATATATAAACTGCCCAAACTCAAAACTCAGACGTCAACAACGGAAACATACATACAAAACTAGAAGTTATCCACCACAAGCCAAGAGTATCAAAATGGCCTTAAGGCCTTACAAATCATAAGTCAAAAACTACAACAATATTAAACAGTAATAACGTGTATATGCACTCCTAGGCTACCTCGGCATGCAAGCCGGATTACATGCCATGGAGCATATCATTCAATCAAAATGTAAATACAAGTAAGTTCACTTCATGAGGCTTATGCCTTTTTGGCCGGCGAGCTTGCTACTGCTTGTGATCCATGCCCTGTAAATATTTGGTGGTAATGTGGGTCAGCAAAAACTCACCTCAACTGTGTATCCAACACATCTCCTCCCGGCCGTCCGTAACGGACCCCGGGGTACTCCATCACCCTGCAGGTCAGCAATTCATATGCAATAAATCATAACATGTAAAGCTATAAAACAGGTTTGGATGTCTCAAACAACAAATATGTTTCTAAGTTGAGTAAGTAATAAAGAGGGGCCTACAATGCAGCATGAATGCAATCCTGAGTTTCACCAAAGGCACCCTAAAGCGTATGCTTCTAACACATCATCACATCGGGTACTTTCAATTTCCCCATCGGAGTTCAAGCCGCAAACACAAGGGTACTCTAATTTCACCCAACGACATACAAGCCGCCACATGAAACTCTTGCCTCAGGCTGACTCACTCATTGGTCTCAAATCCCGGGATTGCCTACAAACTCTGACTTCTCACGTCAGGGTTCCGCCATTCAAACAAACTGATGCTAAGAACCATTGCTGGACCCCACCCGTTCGCGACGACCCAGGCCCGGCTCCAATATCAGGACAAAGTCCACTGAAGGAGACCCAGCGGGACCCAACTGGGATCATCCGGGCTTGTCTTAAGCCTGGCGTTCTCGTCAGTTCCACAGAAGGGGACTTGTCTCGCCGGGACACTTTCCACACGTGACTAGCACGTCACGAGATAGCTAGCCGACCACAGAGACAAACCATGCCTTAACACATCACAATCCCATGCCTTTCCCTACCCTAATCCAACATTTGTACCGTACCTGTAACACCCCCTATCCGTCGCATAACATATAGCAGTAGGTCCGGCCGGGGCCCGACGCCA
Organism: Platanthera guangdongensis; assembly: GCA_039583875.1. Lineage (NCBI taxonomy): Eukaryota > Viridiplantae > Streptophyta > Magnoliopsida > Asparagales > Orchidaceae > Platanthera > Platanthera guangdongensis. The sequence continues at coordinate 91,109,275 of CM077151.1, read as the reverse complement.
TATACCACAGACAGACCAGAAGGTTACGCAATGGAAACCATCATGCCAATAACCAACGTCCTACACAGAGTACATTCTAGCGGAAGCAATTTAAAAGTTGTATATTAAGAACCCAGCAAACAGCATGAATGTCCACTACAAAAACCCAACAGGAATCAATGTACAAATACACAAGTACTTGGCCTTATGGCCTTACAATAGTTTACTCAAATATAAGTGTCTTCCAAACCTCGACACGCCGGCCGGTCATACATGAGAATAAAAGAAAACACTTAGAATTAGTCCTTCGAGGGCCGGCTCAGCAGCAAGGGCTTTTGCCCGTTATTTGCCACTCGGCTCTGCAGCACCTGCATGCAACATTCCACCGAAGCGGTGGCAAACAAAAGCAACGGCCAGCTAAGCTGACCAAATTATAACGACCCCGCCCCTAAACTCGGGGTGGCGATGCTCCTTCCCTACACTTTATTAGCATAGCCATGTAATAGAGAAATTTCATATAATCACAGGCATAGGTTCGTACGGCCACACACCCCGTGCTCTCAGGGCACATTCTTGGTGAACTCGGTCAAAGTCCGCGGTCTCACCACCGCCCCTTAGACGGCAATTTTCGTGAGCATTTGAGTCTTTCCGGCAGAAATCACGTCAATTGAAGACATCGACAGCCTAAGACCCGCCCTCTATGCCATCAGTAGGCTTCTAAAACCTAACCACATAGAGCGGGTACAGTTCAACTCAACCCGTTGCTCACCTCGCCATGACAATTTAAGTCATCGGTGCGTACCTGATTTGAAGAAGCCCATGAACAAGCTAAGGTAAATAGACAATGTATTTGATAAAATATTTCAAGTTGTGCTTGCAGTTATTCCACGCTAAGTGCACACTAATGTCAGGGTGCAGTAGGTCAATATACACGGGCCTGCACGACGTAATCCCTCGTTGAGCAGATCAGTGTGTTGGCCTACGTGTACTCTCTCTATTGGAGTGCACTTACTTTCAAGTACAGGGCTGTGATCTTGCAAGAGCAGACAAGGAGCAAGGATGGGTCGAGGAGCACATCATGGGTGGAAAGACGAAAAATCGTCTAAGTGTAAATCGACGAGAATCACCAAGTGATTCTCGCCGATTCGGCGAGAATCACTAGTGATTCTCCCCGAATCATCGAGAATCATTGGCTGATTCTCGCCGACTCGATCCAGCTACTTCAAAGCGAGCAACTCTGATGCTAAGTAATAATCGACGAGAATCACCAAGTGATTCTCGCCGATTCGGCGAGAATCACTAGTGATTCTCGCCGAATCGTCGAGAACCACTGGCTGATTCTCGCCGTGTCTTTCCGGCTTATCAGAGCGTGTCATCAAGTCAAAATCAACGAGAATCACCGTTGATTCTCGCCGAATCGACGAGAATCACCTTCGATTCTCGCCGATTCGACGAGAATCACCTTCAATTCTCGCCGATTTGTCCTTAGACAATATTCTGGATCCCGCTGGACCGGACTCTACCGCGGGCGCTGTTTTGAACCGGGGTTAGGGTTTCTTCAGGTGGGACCCTTAACGGTTATAATGGAGTATTTCCACCGTATAAATATACACGTATTTTGAACAGTAAAGACACACAGAAAAAGACAAAGCACAACAGCCGACCTTGACCTAAATCGCGATACTGCTCCGCCACCGCCGTAGCCGCTCGCGCTAGTTGGTCGCTGCTTTTGATCAAGATTCTTCCAGATCTCCCGGCGACAGAAGCTTAGCCAAGCATAGCGTCTCACGCGTCTATCTAGAGATCTCTTGTCTCTTGATTTGTTGATCGGGAAAATCTTCCCCATCCGAATCGATCGAGACGATTGATCCTAGTATGACCGTTGGAAGACCTTGCTAGCTTTGCTACGAAGACTGGATCTCCAAAGTACAGCAGCCGCACACAGTTGTCGCCGCCGATCCCGAGAACCAAGCCGCCGCTCTTCTTGCCGCCGCCGGTTTCGGGGAGATTCTCTTCAAGTGAGATCTAGGGTTGTGGACTCTTCGTGACTTCTTGAACACAGAGGGACACCTTAGTCTCCGAAAGAAGTTTGTATTTCTTGTACTTTCTAGTTTTACTTTTGTTGTAAAGGAACGTTGGTTCCTAGTTGTAAGGGTTGGGTGCAACCCGTGTTGTGGGAGTGTTGACTCCTACGTGTGGAAGGGTTCCTTCCGATAGTGCAAGGATTGGATTTCATTCCTGTTGGTGAAGAGACCGAGTCGTCCCTTGTTGGGAGATAGGTCGAAGGGGGAAAGTGGATGTACCCAAATCGGGTAACCACTATAAATTGCTTGTGTACCTTCTTTGCTGTGTCGTTTTATGTTCGTGTGCAGGTACAATTTTAATTCCGCAAAAAACGCTGCACGTCACCTATTCCCCCCCCCCATAGATGAAGGTAGTTGACACTAGGTGGACTTTCAAGTGGTATCAAAGCCAGGTTCCTCATAAAAAGGTTAACACCTTGAGTAGAATCCTGCCGCTAGTATCAAGAAGAAGGCAAACATCTACTATGGACGGGCTCAAGTTCACAGGCAAGATCCCAGTGTGCACCAGACTCAACTTTCCTATCTAGAAGGAAAGGATCAGGTTCTACATGGAAGCAGTTGATCCTCGACTCTTCATGATCGTGGAGGAGGGACCTTATGTCCCCACTAAGGTCTCCACCATAGATCCTACCAAGAAAGTGCCAAAGAAACTTTCTGAAATGGACAAGAACGAGATGGTGCTGGTGGGACTTGACAAGAAGGCGCAGAACATTCTGGTCAGCGCGGTCGATGACTCAATGATGCAGAACTTCTGCAATTACTGGACAGCAAAGGAGATCTGGCACTGCCTGATTATCCTAATGGAGGGCACTGATGAAGTGAGGGATGATCGGAGATCCCTTCTGAACCAGAAATATGAGGCCTTCAGACAAGGGCCTAAGGAAGAGATTGGAGTCACGTTCGAGAACTTCCTCAAGATTGTCAATGCCCTCAAAGGATATGGAAGAATGTTCACTGATGGTGAACTTAATGATAAATTCCTTAGGTCCCTTACTAAAGAATGAGACACAAAGATCTGCGCCATCCGAGAGTTTGGCAGACTAGCTGAAACAGACCCGCAAATTCTGTTTGGGAAGCCGATGTCCTATAAGCTTCAACTGAACACCAGGAAAGTAGAAGAAGAAGCAGAGAAGGCTGCAGCCAAAGAAAAGACTGTGGCTCTAAAAGCCATTCACTCCAGAAAAGGCAAGGGTGCGGTTTCATACCGTGCCAGGAAAAAGGATGAGGAGGAGGACTCCGAGCCATGCTCCTCCAGCTCAGAGCTGTTTGAGGAGGATTTCTCCCTCATCACCCGAGAATTCAAGAAGTTCCTCAAGATGAGGAATCAAAGAAAGAAAGACGGCTCCTCCTCCAGGCATTAGAAGAAAAATTATTCTTCTGATAGGTATGCTTCTAAACCGAACAAACATCGCTCCTCTGACATTATTTGTTTTGGATGCAATAATCCAGGACACGTCGTGGCCGACTGCTACCAAGGCAAGAGAGAAAAAGAGAAAGGAGAGGAGTACAAATCCTCTAGAGATAAGAAGAAAGAGCGGAGCTACATCGCCAAAAGGCCAAAGACACTGAGTGAGTCTGATTCCTCAGACTCCAGTGATGATGAGGAAGCCTACTTCGGGCTGGTGGGTCGCTCCGACTCAGAAGGAGAATGCCCCCCATTTACTGGGAAGGTAAAAGCTCACACCCCTCTCTCCGACTCTGAATATGATCCTGAGTCTCAGGATGATGACCCTGAGGATAGCCTTTCGGCCCGTGAAGCGGAGCTCCTCGAGAAGTATGAGCTTCTGCTCAACACTTTCGAGGAGTGCCGTAAGAGATTGAAGGCTGAGAAAAAGGAACTGAAATTCCTTAAGGGTGAGAGTGTCTCCCTAAGGGAAGAGATCACCAGTTTGATCTCTCTCCGACAGGAGTACCTTGACCTGACTTCAAAGCACTCAGAGTCTCTTAAGCTCCTTGATCTTAAGCAGGAGGAAGTCGACAAGTTGGAAGAACAACTTGCGGCAGAAAGGAAGATCGTCAAGAGCTTCTCTATGCAAAAAATAGTTCTTCCAGTTGTTGATACCTTCTCTGCTCAGGCCAAAGGAGCTGGCTTGGGGCATGTAGGGGTATCTGGTTCCTCATCCAGGAGAAACAGGAACTAGAGGAAGAATAAGGCCGCCAAGAAGGCCTCTGCTGCTGAAAAGGGAAAGGCTCCACTCAGTCCTATTGCGTTCAGAAAGCCTAGCTTTCCTTGCAACCAACATGACTTTGAATCAACCTTTGGTCATCATTTCCGGCCCTCGGTTGCAAAGCCAAAGAGCCGATATGATGGTTGGACCTTTCCCCAAAACTTCGGTGAGAGTGCCTTCAAGGTACCTTATGAGGAAATCCACATGGGAAATTATGGTCAATTCTCTAGCGGCCATAATGGAAAGCAGGCACCAAGAGTCAAGCCTGTTATACTGACGAAACAGAAGGTGAAGAAGTCATGTGACTGCAATCACTATGAGGCCTCCACCTCCAGATCCAAGGCCTCAGCTGTACCCACCATTCCCAGGGAAAAGCAGAAGCCTAGGAAGAGGTACAACAGATTTGACTGTTGGTGTTGTGGCAAAGTTGGTCACTTTGCCGTGGATTGTTGGTTTAATCCGAGGTATAACGAGACTCCCTATATTAGCTATGCGAGGCCGACCACTCGTAAGGTTAACCAACCAAGGGGGAGTATGCTAACCAAGAATCTAGGACCCAAGTTCGATTGGGTTCCTAAGGGAAATTAATTTTGTTTTGCAGGAATGTCCAAAGGCCACCAAAACGCCAATCTGGTACTTGGGTAGTGGATGCTCCCGGCACATGACGGGGACAAGAAGCCTGCTGCGTGATTACACTCCAGTCGAGAATGGACCCAAAGTCATCTTTGGAGGGTCAGATCGAGGAGTCACCAGAGGTTACGGTATGATTTCCAACGGTATAATCTCTATCACCGACGTGGCTTATGTTGAAGGGTTAAACCATAACCTGATCAGTGTAAGTCAGTTATGTGACAAAGGTTATGACGTTAAGTTCTGCAAGGATAAATGTATGATAATTTCACGTACCTCTTCTGAGACGGTATTATCAGGTACTAGGAGCAGAAATATCTTCTGCTTAAATTTTCTCAGTTTAGATTCATCTACCCCCGTATGCCTTGTGGCAACAGGCAGTGCATCTCTTTGTGAACAATGGCACAAGAGATTGTCACATATTAATTTCAAAACAATTAGTATGCTGTTTTCTAAAAACTTAGTAAGGGATGCTCCCGTTATCAAGTGCACCAAAGATAGCCCCTGTCCTATATGCCAGATGGGCAAATAGACTCGGGCTACCTTTAAGAGCATTGCAGACAAAAACTCTTCCCGATGTCTTTACCTTCTACATATGGACTTGTTTGGTCCAATGCAAGTTCATAGCTTGGGAGGCAAGTCCTATACGCTAGTGATAGTTGATGATCATTCTCGGTTTACATGGGTGTTCTTCTTAAAACGAAAGTCGGATACGTTTGACATCTTCACTAGTTTTGTCAAGCAGGTTCAGAACGAATTTAACTGCCCAGTGGTCAAAATCAGAAGTGACCATGGAACAGAATTCGAATCTGGTGCTATGACAGAGTTTTGTGAAGAGCAAGGCATCTTTCATGAGTTTTCCTCCCCGCGCACTCCTCAGCAAAATGGAGTTGCGGAGAGGAGAAATAGAACTCTCATTGAAGCCTGCACGACAATGTTGAAAGACGCTTCTCTCCCAGAATACTTCTGGGCAGAGGCTGTCAATACAGCTTGTCATGTACAAAACCGGGCATTGATCAACAAGCATCATCGTAAGACACCCTATGAGCTACTGAGAGGCAGGAAACCAACCATGTCCTACTTGAGGATCTTTGGTTACAGATGCTATGTACTGAATAATGGGAAGTACCCGCGTACTAAATTTGGGGAAAAATGCTTCGAAGGCATATTCATGGGCTATAGTTCCCACAGTCGGGCTTATAGGGTCTTCAATAAGAAAACCCTAGTGATAGAAGAATCAATTAATGTTGTATTTGATGAAGGAAGCTTGCTTAACAACAATTCTTCCAGTGGTATTCTTGAAGATGCAGGTGCACGACTTGAACAGCTGTATCTCGATGAGACCGCTAAAGATGAAACTCCTAAGTACGTCAAAGTTTCCACCTCCACGTCATCTAGGAATGTTGAAGATCAAAATGGAACAAATCTCCTAGAAGAAGGAGAAGCCCAAGAAGTAGTCGAAGCTCCAGACGCCAGACTTCTAGAGCTCCGACATGTGAGGGATCATCCTAGAGATCAGATCATCGGAGAACCTCGTGTCGGTGTCAGAACTCGAAGAGGTACTATTAACGAAATTTTGCATCTTAGCTTCCTGTCATAGGTTGAGCCAAAGAAGTTCGACGAGGAGAACAAAGATGCGGCATGGATTCTGGCCATGCAAGATGAATTACATCAATTCGAACGTTGCAACGTTTGGACGCTGGTTCCCAGACCACACAAGCAGAATGTGATTGGTACCAAGTGGATCTTCAGAAACAAACTGGATGAACATGGTGTCATCATAAAGAACAAGGCCAGGCTGGTGGCTCAAGGTTACAGACAGGAGGAGGGGATTGAATTCGACCAGACCTTTGCACCAGTGGCAAGGCTCGAGGCAATCAGACTGTTCCTGGCGTACGCTTCGCACAAAGGATTCACAGTGTATCAAATGGATGTGAAATCAGCATTCTTGAACGGAGACCTGAAAGAGGAAGTATACGTCACTCAACCCCCAGGTTTTGTCAATCCTACTTATCCCAATCATGTATATTTTCTTAATAAAGTTTTATATGGTTTAAAATAAGCTCCACGAGCTTAGTATGAGACTTTATCTAGTTTTCTTCTTGAGAACAAGTTCTCTAGAGGTAAAATAGATAAGACATTGTTTCTCAGGGAAGTCAAAGGCAAGATTTTGCTGGTGCAAATCTATGTCGATGACATAATATTCGGCTCAACGGACAACAATCTTTGCAAAAAGTTTTCCAAACTTATGCAAGGAAAGTTTGAAATGAGCAGTATGGGAGAGCTAAAGTATTTCTTGGGACTTCAAGTGAAACAGTCTGAGGATGGAATCTTCATCTCTCAGACGAAGTTCACAAATGAACTCCTCAAGAAATTAGGCATGGAGAGTGCAACCTCTATGAGGACTCCAATGGGATCCACTATGTCTCTGGATAAGGATGAGAAAGGCAAACCTTTCGATGAAACCAAATATAGAAGCATCATTGGATCCCTGCTCTACCTTACTGCCAGTAGACCGGATATCATGTTCTCCACATGTGTCTGTGCCAGATATCAGGTGAACACTAAGGAATCTCACTATGTCGCTGCAAAGCGAATTCTAAGATACCTTAAAGGTACTCCCAATCTTGGCCTGTGGTACCCGAGAAACAATGATGTCGAGCTAATAGGTTTTTCATATGCTGATGTTGAAGGGAGTAGGGATGACAGGAAAAGCACTTCCGGGACGTGTCAATTCCTCGGAAGAAGGCTTATCTCATGGAACAGCAAGAAGCAGAATTGTGTCGCTACCTCCACAGCAGAGTCTGAGTACATCTCGGCAGGCAACTGTTACGCACAACTCCTATGGATCAGAAACCAGTTAGCCGACTACGACCTTCAGTTCAAGGAAGTACCAATGTACTGCGACTCCTCCAGTGCAATTGCAATTGCTAACAATCCGGTATCGCATAGCAGAACGAAGCATATTGAAGTGCGCTACCACTTCATTCGGGAGCACGTGGAGAACAAGGACATCTCTCTCTGTTATGTCCCCACGGACAAGCAGATTGCAGACATTTTCACAAAGCCCTTAGACGAAGCCAAGTTCAGTCTTTTCAAAACTGAATTAGAGATGCTAAACTATGAGGAATGAAGACTGCAGAAGCTCCATGCTCGTGCATCTAGGGGGAGGCTTTGCTAGGAACTCCAGGGTGAGCACAGGTGCAAGAACTGAGGGGGAGCCAGGGGTCAAATGCTATAGACCTCAATTTGCAGAAGCCGAAAAGGGGGAGATTACCCTCTCGGCTAAGGCTAAGGTGGCTCCCAGTTTGCTCTCAAATTGGTCTTGGTAATGAATATCTCTCTCAACTCAATTTCAAGGTTATGATTTTCATTCCCATACACCTTATTCACCTTAGCGTGTAGGGTTTAGGCTTCTTCAAATAGGGGGAGATTGTTGGGTATTGTATCCACAACGTACCTGATTTGAAGAAGCCCCTGAACAAGTTAAGGTAAATAGACAATGTATTTGATAAAATATTTCAAGTTGTGCTTGCAGTTATTCCACGCTAAGTGCACACCAATGTCAGGGTGCAGTAGGTCAATATACACGGGTCTGCACGACGTAATCCCTCGTTGAGCAGATCAGTGTGTTGGCCTATGTGTACTCTCTCTATTGAAGTGCACTTACTTTCAAGTACAGGGCTGTGATCTTGCAAGAGCAGACAAGGAGCAAGGATGGGTCGAGGAGCACATCATGGGTGGAAAGACGAAAAATCGTCTAAGTGTAAATCGACGAGAATCACCAAGTGATTCTCGCCGAATCGTCGAGAATCATTGGCTGATTCTCGCCGACTCGATCCAGCTACTTCAAAGCGAGCAACTCTGATGCTAAGTAATAATCGACGAGAATCACCAAGTGATTCTCGCCGATTCGGCGAGAATCACTAGTGATTCTCGCCGAATCGTCGAGAACCACTGGCTGATTCTCGCCGTGTCTTTCCGGCTTATCAGAGCGTGTCATCAAGTCAAAATCGACGAGAATCACCGTTGATTCTCGCCGAATCGACGAGAATCACCTTCGATTCTCGCTGATTCGACGAGAATCACCTTCGATTCTCGCCGATTTTGCCTTAGACAATATTCTGGATCTCGCTGGACCGGACTCTGCCGCGGGCGCTGTTTTGAACCGGGGTTAGGGTTTCTTCAGGTGGGAACCTTAACGGTTATAATGGAGTATTTCCACCGTATAAATATATGCATATTTTGAACAGTAAAGACACACAGAAAAAGACGAAGCACAGCAACCGACCTTGACCTAAATCGCGATACTGCTCCGCCACCGCCGTAGCCGCTCGCGCTAGTTGGTCACTGCTTTTGATCGAGAATCTTCCAGATCTCCCGGCGACAGAAGCTTAGCCAAGCATAGCGTCTCGCGAGGCTATCCAGAGATCTCTTGTCTCTTGATTTGTTGATTGGGAAAATCTTCCACATCCGAATCGATCGAGACGATTGATCCTAGTGTGACCGTTGGAAGACCTTGCTAGCTTTGCTACGAAGACTGGATCTCCAAAAGTACAGCAGCCGCACACCGTTGTCGCCGCCGATCCCGAGAACCAAGCCGCCGCTCTTATTGCCACCGCCGGTTTCGGTGAGATTCTCTCCAAGTGAGATCTAGGGTTGTGGACTCTTCGTGACTTCTTGAACACAGAGGGACACCTTAGTCTTCGAAAGAAGTTTGTATTTCTTGTACTTTCTAGTTTTACTTTTGTTGTAAAGGAACGTTGGTTCCTAGTTGTAAGGGTTGGGTGCAACCCGTGTTGTGGGAGTGTTGACTCCTACGTGTGGAAGGGTTCCTTCCGATAGTGCAAGGATTGGATTTCAATCCTGTTGGTGAAGAGACCGAGTCGTCCCTTGTTGGGAGATAGGTCGAAGGGGGAAAGTGGATGTACCCAAGTCGGGGAACCACTATAAATTGCTTGTGTACCTTCTTTGCTGTGTCGTTTTATGTTCGTGTGCAGGTACAATTTTAATTCCGCAAAAACGCTGCACGTCACCTATTCCCCCCATAGGTGAAGGTAGTTGACACTAGGTGGACTTTCACAACTCAACCCGTTGCTCACCTCGCCATGACAATTTAAGTCATCGGTGCGGGTCAAGCTTCCCCGAATCCCGAGTATCAAACACACAGTATTACATAACTCAGTTATGTACAAGTTGGCTCCCAGGCTACCAAGATGGCAGAACCATGCTTCTGCCCAGTTTTCCGGGTGCACCTTGAGATTAGTCCCGAAGGCTCCCTGTTGCAATCTACAGCGTAGAAAACCCGAAAAACAACCATCGGCGCGGAGTCTTCTCCGGCCATTCATGCAATGCAACATCACCGATCCAGACCAACTTGTCCGGATAGGCTTCACATACCATGCCTATGTCCGTTTCTCGATTCCTGACTCTACATGAAAACAACGGAGACTATTCATGTCTACCCGAAGGAACACCCCACACTCACTGCATACTTGCGAGAGCGGGCTTCCTATGCAAGGGAAAAGAGGACTTCACTTGTCCAAGATGAGAATCGTTACCCTAGCATTCCTCTTTGGCGCCATGAAGATTTATAAGGATGAAAAGCACCACAATGCCTTCGCCTCGGTAGATCCGAACTTCGCTTGCGATTTGGTGCTCCGAAGCTCCACCGGCGGCCAGATCTACCCTCCTTCTTCTTCCTTGCTCTCCCCTCTCTCTAAGACCTTAAAAAGAGAAAGCTTGGAGGAAATGAGAGTTTCTAAACCCTATTCCCGGGTATATCCCATCAAGAACAGCCCTGGGCCATTGGATCCCAAAAGAAGAAAATGGACGGCCACGTTTCGCGCTTAAAATCCAAAACCTGTGCCGAACACGGCTTGTGACGCGCCTGTGTCCAAGGCTGTGTGCCTCATTTGACGCCAAAACAGTCGCATCCAGAAAATAATACGGGATCTCGACATGCCCGTGTCAGGCTTGACACGCCAGTGTCATCCAGTACACGGCAGTGTAGCGGGGCGTGTTCCTCCATCGACACAGGACCAACACAAACTCTAGAAGAGCACGGGTATTCGACACGCTCGTGTACCATTTGACATGCCTGTGTCATACCCGAACACGCCTGGGCTCCAAGCTATGTTTCTCCCCCGACACAACTCAGCTAACTACCCGAGTATGACACGACCTGGGATACGCCCATGTCGCAGGCCGTGTTCGCTGCTTGACGAACGTCGACTGTAGTTTCGTCGACCACAAGGCCATCATAGAACCCAAGCACGAAAAGCCCCTGGGACATGCCCGTGTCCCAGTCCGTGTGACCTATACCAAGTCTGAAACTTGGCTCAAAACTCCACCCGTCCCTCTTTTGAGTTTCGGGGCATTACAGCTCTCTCCCTCTTAAAAGAATTTTTTCCCGAAATTACAGAAAGGAAAGATATAAAGAAAACTTAAACGGTACCTGAGTGAAATAACTCTGGGTACACCTCAAGCATGGTCTGCTCTCGCTCCCACGAAAGCTCCTCCCGACCACAATTGTCCCAACGGACTTTGACCATCCTAATATCCTTATTACGCAATCGCTTGACTTCCGAGTCCTCAATTCGAATGGGATTGACCTTCGTCGTCAACCCCATATCAATCGGTACTTGATTGATCGTAATCACTTGCGAAGGCTATTGCACCGCCTTCTGCAGCACCGATATGTGGAATACGTCGTGTAGACCATTTAGCTCCACTGAAAGCTTCAATCGATAAGCTGCTTCGCCAATCCACTCCATAACCTCAAACGGTCCAAGGTACCTCGGGATTAGCTTCTTCAAGCGCCGTACCCGTGACACACCCTTGAACGGCTTAATCTTCAAGTACACCCAGTCGCCAAGAGCGAACTCCACGTTCCTATGCTTGGCGTTATAGTACTTAGCTTGTCGGTCCTGAGCAATTAGCAATCTCTCTCGAATGGTTCGAAACAACGAGGTTGCATCTTCCACTTCTTGACGGTTGGATAGCTTCGACTCACCCATTTCCAATCACGATAACGATGTGCGACATCTTCTACCATAAAGGGCCTCGAAGGGCGTCATTTGGATGCTCGCCTGATAGCTGTTGTTATACACAAATTCCACCAAATACAGGTGATCTTCCCACTGCTTGCCGAAGTCCAAGACACACATGTGAAGCATGTCTTTCATCGTCCTGTTGACTCTCTCGGTCTGACCATCCATCTACGGATGAAAGGCCGTGCTGAAACTCAGTTTTGTTCCCAACATCTGTTGCACCAACCTCCAATCATTGGACATGAACAGCCCATCTCGGTCACTCACGATGCTGCGGGGCACACCGTGAAGCCGCACAATATTATCCACATACAGTTTTGCCAATTTCTCCACAGAATCATCCTTCCTATGCGGAATGAAGTGCAACACATTTGTCAAACGATCTACAATCACCCTGATGGTGTCGTTTCCCTTCTGCGACCTTGGCAAACCATGCACAAAGTCCATTGTGATGTCGTCGAACTTCCACTCCGGAATAGGTAAGGACTTCAAGAAGACTCTAGGCTTCTAACACTCCACCTTCACTAAGGCGCATGTTTTAAACTTCGCCACGTACAGTTCCACATCCTTCTTAAGTCCTGGCCACCAAAACAATTTCTTCATATCACGGTACATCTTCGTTCTCCCCGGGTTAATCGAGTACTTGGTATGATGAGCCTCGTACAACAATTCCACCTGCAATTTGCCCACATTCGGGACGCACAAACGACTATCCTTTTATAATAATCCATCCACCACTTCAAATTGGGAATTTGACCCATCCAAAGCCTCAATCATGGTTTGCTTCATGTGGTCATCCAAATCCAGAGCCTGTCGAATCCGATCAGCCAGGTCACACTGAACTTCAGTCCATTTCAATAGCGCTTTGGCACTGGTCTGTTTGTCAACACAAGAGATCTCCAACGCCTCCAACTCCTGAACCAAATGCTCGTCATGAACTGACAGCCAGTTAGCTTGAGCCGGGGCCCTACGACTCAACGCATCCGTAACTGCATTGCCTTTCCCAGGCACATAATGAATCTTGAATGTGTAGTCCCCCAGGAACTCTATCCATCTCCGTTGTCGCATGTTTAGATCCTTCTGATCCAACAAGTACTTCTGGCTCTTGTGATCGGTATAGATATCGACCTTCACCCCATAAAGGTAATGCCTCCACAGCTTCAGGGCAAATATCACGGCCGTTAACTCCAAGTCATGGACCAGATAATTCCTCTCATGCACCTTCAGCTAATGCGAGCCATACGCTATCACACTTCCGTGCTGCAGTAGCACACAACCCAATCCACTGCCCGAAGCATCGTTGTAGATCTCAAAGCCTCTGGTCCCACTCGGCGAACTCAGCACAAGCGTCATGGTCAACCGACTTTTCAACTCCTCAAAAGCTTGTGCGTACTCCGACGTCCAAACAAACTTCTGCTCTTTCCTCGTCAGAGTCGTGAGGGGTAATGCTATCCGTGAGAAGTTCTCCACGAAGCACCTGTAATAGTCGACAAGCCCCAAAAAACTCCAGACTTCCGCTACCGTGGACAGCACAGACCACTCTCGTATAGTAACAATCTTCGCTGGATCCACCACAATTCTCTCTCCATTGACTATGTGACCAAGGAACGCTACTGAGGATAACCAAAACTCGCATTTGGAGAACTTGGCGTATAGTTGATTCCTCCTCAATGTCTCCAACACCAAATACAAATGCTTAAAGTGATCCTCCTCACTTTGCGAGTACACCAATATATCGTTGATGAAGACGATCATAAAGTGGTCTAAGAACTCTCTAAAAATCCTGTTCATCAGATTCATGAACACTGACAGCGCATTAGTCAGCCCAAACGGCCTGACCGTAAACTCATAATGCCCTCAATGTCTCCAACACCAAATACAAATGCTTAAAGTGATCCTCCTTAGCTGATAATACCCAGACTTAAGATCCAATTTCGAGTACACTGTTGAACCAAATAACTGATCGAACAGATCATCAATCCTTGGGATCGGGTACTTGTTCTTCTCCGTTAACTTGTTCAGCTCTCGATAATCAATACAGAGCCGCAAACTTCCGTCTTTATTCTTCACAAAAAGGACCAGTGTGCTCCAAGGTGACGAACTTGGATGCACATAACCCTGTTCCAAAAGCTCTTGAAGTTGTACCTTCAGCTCCACCATCTCCTTAGGCGCTAGCCGATACGGAGAGCGTGACACATGTTTTGCACCTAACACTAGCTCGATAGTGAGGTCCATCTCCCGCTGAGGTGGGGCTCCAGAGAGATCACTAGGGAACACATTAGGGTATTCGGATACCACTGGGATGCTGTCCAAAGTAGGCTTAGGCTTCGAAGCCTCCACTAGCGTAAAGAACAGCACTGCACCAGCACGAATTGCCTTAACCACCTGAAGAGCAGACATCAAAGTCTTGCTCGAACATTTCAAGCCTGCAAAGGTCATCTTATGACTCATTCCCAACTTAACCTCCTTGCGATTATAATCAATATACGCTTACTGCTCGGAGAGACAGTCCATACTGAATATTACGTCGAACTCCACCATCGGTAATAACGACGCTTGCAAGTCGAACTCTTGACACCTAATACGAATCTTTACGCCACAGACTCTATCCGCGCGCATCGAACACCCATTCGGAAACAACACATCCAGTTTGTCCTTTGCCATCGAAGAAGGTACTCCGATGTGCGATATAAATCCTTCGAACAAAAAGGAGTGCGAAGCTCCCGTATCAAAGAGTGCTCTCGCCGGATTATCACAAATCAAAACAAAGCCTATACAAGAAGTGGTAAGGTAATACGCGCAAGGTAACAAGTATTTAAAAATTAACTTGCTATAAATTTAAACTGTACCTGTCACCACATCCACTTGCTTGATGGCCTCCTGCTGGCCAAGATTGTAGACTCTAGGTTGAGCCGGAGCATAATGGGATGCGGTTGACTCCACCGCCTTGCCCTTCTCCTCATAGGTTGCTCCTGGCTTCCTTTCGGACTTGGGACGTCCGCTTCAACAATCTCGGGCATAGTGTCCCGACTTTCCATAATTATTCCATGCGCCCGGGGTTCGGACCGTAGTCGACCCAGATGCACCAGAAGAAGGGGTTGGACCCGAAGTCCTAGCCTTTTTATTCCACTTACGGAACACAGATTTTGCGGAGTTCGGCACTTTGAACTCTGACCCCTTTGCAGTAGAGTCTTTCTTCTCTTACACATTCCTCAGATCCTTTTCCAATGACCGGGCCGTATTGACCAGGGTCAAGAAGCCATGCGTCATAGGCCCCGAGAATAGTAGCCTTAGGTCATCCCTCAGACCTTCATAAAAACGGTTTGTCTTACGCTCCTCATCCGCGAAGCTAGAGTTAGCATACCGACCCAACCGTGTAAATTCATGGAGATACTCGTCAACGCTACTCTCTCCTTGTGTCAACCTCTGGAATTCATTCTCCAATGCAATCCTCTGAGCCGAGGGAAGGTACCTTGCCAAGAATAGTCTCAAAAATTCTTCCATCGAGACGTCCGTAAGTTGCCTTTCCCTCAAGTGATGTAACTCCAAACCTTCCCACCACAGCCTTGCATCTCCGTCCAACAGGAACGTAGCTATGGTGGTCATCTGCCACTTTTCCGTTTCAGTAGCTGTCAACACTCTCTTTACTCGGGAGAGCCAATCCTCAGCTTGGGATGGGGTTCCCGTCCCCGAGAACACCTGAGCATTGAAGCCCATAACATGATTGAGCTGCCTTTCAGTTGCTCTCCTAAGCACCAAAGGCTCCACCACTACTTGCTCCACCCTTCTCGGTTCCACTGCTTGAAGCGGTACCTGCTCCACCGCAGGAGCAGGCTGCTGCATTTGCCTTGCAGGCTGCGCATTTATCATAGCAAACACCGCTTTAGTCACCAATCGTATGGTTTCTGCCGAGGGAGGTGTTGCAGGCACATCATTCGGTGTGCTACTAGCCTCAGAAACCGGGCGTTCTGACGGCCCTGCACCACTCTTGGTCACCTATAGTTGTACAAAACACCGTTAAGCGACAAAACAAAATTGCAAAAAAAACAATTATAGGAACACGCAGGTTCCTCAATCATGTGCATTTTCATTCCTAAGTGGACATTCATGGGTTCTTTTTATGTTATAACGATGACGCACACACATGTGCTCACCACCCCTTAAAAGAATTCGTCCACAAATTCAGTTAAGTTGTCCGAAAACAGTAGTCTGATACCAAATTGTAACACCCCTATCCGTCGCATAGCATATAATAGTAGGTCCGGCAGGGGCCCAATGCCATATACCACAGACAGACCAGAAGGTTACGCAATGGAAACCATCCTGCCAATAACCAACATACTACACAGGGTACATTCTAGCGGAAGCAATTTAAAAGTTGTATATTAAGAACCCAGCCAACAACATGAATGTCCACTACAAAAACCCAACAGAAATGAACGTACAAATAAACAAGTACTTGGCCTTATGACCTTACAATAGTTTGCTCAAATATAAGTGTCTTCCAAAACTCGGCACGCAGGCCGGTCATACATGAGAATAAAAGAAAGCACTAAGAAATAGGCCTTCGAGGGCCGGCTCAGCAACGTGGGCTTTTGTCAGCTATTTGCCACTTGGCTCCGTAGCACTTGTAAGCAACAATCCACCGAAGCGACGACAAACAAAAGCAACGGTCAGCTAAGCTGACCAAATTATAACGATCTCGCCCCTAAACTCGGGGCGAAAATGCTCCTTCCCTGCACTTTATTAGAATAGCCATGTAATAGAGAAATTTCACATCATCATAGGCGTAGGCTCGCACGACCACACACCCCGTGCTCTCAGGGCACATTCACGGTGAACCCGGTCAAAGTTCGCGGTCTCACCACCGCCCCTTGGATGGTAATTTTTGTGAGCATTTGAGTCTTTCTAGCAGATGTCACGTCAATTGAAGACATCGACAGCCTAAGACCCGCCCTCTATGCCATCGGTAGGCCTCTAAAACCGAACCACATAGAGTGGGTACGGTTCCACTCAACCCGTTGCTCACCTCGCCACAACAATTTAAGTCATCGGCCAGGGTCAAGCTTCCCTGAATCCTGAGTATCGAACACACAATATTACATAACCCAATTATGTACAAGTTGCCTCCCAGGCCACCAAGATGGCAGAACCATGCTTCTGCCCAGTTTTCCGGGTGCACCTTGAGGTTAGTCCCCAAGGCTCGTTGTTGCAATCTACCGCGTAGAAAACCCGAAAAACGACCATCGGTGCGGAGTCCTCTCCAACCATTCATGCAATGCAACATCACCGATCCAGAATAACTTGTTCGGATAGGCTTCACACACCATGCCTATGTCCGTTTCTCGATTCCGGACTCTACATGAAAACAACGGGGACTATTCATGTATACCCGAAGGAACACCTCACACTCACCGCATACTCGCGAGAGCAGGCTTCCTATGCAAGGGAAAAGAGGACTTCACATGTCCAAGATGAGAATCGTTACCCTAGCATTCCTCTTTGGCGCCATGAAGATCTATACGGATGAAAAACACCGCAATGCCTTCGTATCCGTAGATCCGAACTCGGCTTGCGATTTGGGGCTCCGAAGCTCCACCAGCGGCCGAATCTCCCCTCCTTCTTCTTCCTTACTCTCCCCTCTCTCTAAGACCTTAGAAAGAGAAAGCTTGGAGGAAATGAGAGTTTCTAAACCTTATTCCAGGGTATATCCCAGCAAGAACAGCCCTGGGCCATTGGATCCCAAAAGAAGGAAACAGACGACCACGATTCGCGCTTGAAATCCAAAACTTGGGCCGATCACGGCTTGGGACACTCCCGTTTCCATGGCCGCGTGCCTCATTTGACGCCGAAACTGTCGTATCCCAAAAAGAACACGGGCTCTCGACACACCTGTGTCAGTCTTGACATGCCCGTGTTATCCAGTACACGCCCGTGTAGCGGGGTGTGTTCCTCCATCGATACAGGACCAACACCAACCCGAGAAGAACATGAGTATTCGACACGCCCGTGCCCCATTTGACACACCCGTATCATACCCGAACACGCCGGGGCTCCAGGCCGTGTTTCTCCCCCGACACTACTCGGCTAAATACCCGAGTAGGACACGGTCTGAGACACGCCCGTGTCTCAGGCCGTGTTCGCTGCTTGACGATCGTCGACTGCAGTTTCGTCGACCACACGGCCATCGTCGAACCCAAGCATGACACGCCCCTGGGACACGCCTGTGTCCCAGGCCGTGTGACCTCTACCAAGTCCGAAACATGGCTCAAAACGCCACCTGTCCCTCTTTTGAGTTTCGGGGCATTACAGTACCATCCCCAAGCCCTCGCGCGTACTCTAATTTCCACTCGGTCCAGTTATGGCCACACATACTCACACAAAAAAGGGGAAAACATCATCACAAACGGCGTCTTGCCACTAACGGATTTCTACACAATCATTAAGGCTCGCTATGCAACATTACCGAGTCGGACTAACGGTCGCAACTACGGCTTCACCCATAATGCCTAATCTACTAACGAAGTGGATATCTAATGCAATATCATGGCGGGGATGGACACAATCGAACCTGTGTCTCCTCTTGAACGATGATAACCCGAATCCCTCTCCCTTGAGAGATCTGGTGCATATAATGCTTGAAAGAAACAAGAAAAGTCTAGATGCCATGCACGCATCCTAAAACTGAGAGGAGAAGTGTCGTTACGCTTCAAATCATCTTACTAGCCATGAAATCTTGCGTTGCGCGGATGGAAACGAGAGTCTCCATGTCCTCTCCACGGATCTGGACTCGAAACAACGATCGGAGCTCCGAAGCTCCGTCAAGGGAGGAGAAAGCACTCCTTCTTCCTCCTCTGCTCTCCAACTCTCGAACCCTAACCTTCACCCAGAAAAGAGACAGAAATGAGGGAGAAATCCCGCTCAGTCGTTCTTAAGCCCTTTGGGCAGAGGATCAGTTATGAAGTGAAAACGGACGGCTTACGCAACAGGTCATGGAACTCCACGAATTAGCCTTCGACTTTCATCGAACGGCTTACACAACAACTACGATGTTCATCGAACGACCCCGAGTTCGTCGAACGGCCTCGAGTTCGTCGAACGGCCTTCGACATTCGTTGAACAACCTCGAGTTCGACAGATGGCCTTCGACATTCATTAAACGGCCTTGAGTTCGACGAACGGCCTTCGACATTCGTCGAATGGCATCCAGTTCGACAACGGCCTCGAGTTCTTCAAACAGCCTTCGACATTCGTCAAACGGCCTCGAGTTCGTCGAACGGCCTTCGACATTCGTCGAACGACCTAGAGTTCGACGAACGACCTAGAGTTCGACGAACGACCTTCGACATTCGTCGAACGACCTCGTGTTTGATGAACGACCTTGAGTTTGTCGACGGTTACCCCTAGATATTGAACTTCCGGGAAAACTGAGGCGTTACAACTCCTCCCTCCTTGAAGAATTTCATCCGCGAAATTATTCTTCACACAAGGAGACAGCAAGAAAATCGTTGCAACACATTCAAACATTGTTACAACAAGTTTAAACAAACGACATACCAGACGAAAAGAGTTCTGGGAAGTCCTCCCGCATTGCTTGCTCACGTTCCCAAGAGAACTCATCTCGCCCGCAGTTGTCCCAATGCACCATTACGAGCTTAACCTCTTTGTTCCGCAACTGTCAAACTTTTGAATCCTCTAAGCTAACTGGATGGACCTTCATCCTCAAGTCCTCTTCTATCACACCGTGCCGATTCGATCACATCATTAGCCTCCACCACGGCTTTCCGCAAGGCGGAGACATGAAAAACATTATGTAATCAACTCAGCTCTGCAGACAATGCTAACCGGTAAGCTGCTTCTCCAACACGTTCTATAATCTCAAATTGTCCCAAAAACCTCGGGCTCAGCTTCTTGAGTCGGTGAATCCGTGAAACGCCCTTGAACGACTTAATCTTGAGATAAACCCAATCGCCTGCCGTGAACTCCAAATTCCTATGGCAAGCATTAAAATACTTCGCTTGCCAGTCCTGGGCAACCTTCATGCATTCCTGGATGGTCCACACCAATTTGCAAGCATCAACTACCACTTATTTTCCCAAACATTTGGTGTCTCCCTCCTCTGCCCAAGACATCGGTGTTCAACACCGCCTTCCATACAGAGCTTCGTATGGCGCCATCTTTATACTTGCCTGGTAACTGTTGTTATAGGCATACTCTACCATGAAGAGGTGATCCTCCCACTTCTTCCCAAAGTCAAGAGTACACATTATCAACATATCCTCCATTGTATGGTTCGTTCTTTCTGTTTGTCCATCGGTTTGAGGATGGAACGTCGTACTGAACTTAAGCTTCATGCCCAGACTTTTCTGAACCAGCCTCCAGTCTTTGGACGTGAAACGTCCATCACGATCACTAACTATACTCTTAGGAATCCCATGTAGTCGCATAATGTTGCGAACAAACAACTCTACCAGTTTCTCCACGCTGTCCTCTTTCTGATTTGGTATGAAATGGGCCACTTTGGTCAAGCGATCCACGAAAACCCAAATCGCGTCATTACCCTGCTGCGATCGAGGTAAGCCATGCACAAAGTCCATGGAGATGTCATCAAATTTCCATTTGGGAATAGGAAGAGGCTTTAGGAACCCGTTCGGCTTCTGACACTCGGCCTTCACTAAGGCACAAGTTTGGCACCGACTCACATACAAAGCTATATCTCGCTTCAAACCAGGACACCAAAAGGATTTATTCATATCCAAGTACATCTTTGTACTTCCCGGGTGAATAGAGTACTTCGTAAAATGAGCCTCAAACATCAATTCCTCATGGGGCTTGTCGAACTATGGTACATATATCCTTCTGTCCTTCCAGAGGATCCCATCAATCATTTCCCAGGCACTACCTTTGCCCTTTTGAGCTTCCACCACAAGCGGCCGAAACCCTTCATCCAAACTAGTCGCTTCCCGAATACGATCGAATAAGTCGTTTTGCAACTCGATCCAGTTCAATCGAGCCATGTTAGACTCACCTCTTGCTACACACTCAATGCTAAGGGACTCACAGTCCCGCATCAACCTCTCATCATGAGCTTCGATCCAACTCCCTTGACCAGAGTATTTCCTACTCAAGGCATCCGCCACCATATTGGCTCTGTTTGACGTATACTGAATCGCCACTTCATAGTCTCCAAGGAACTCGACCCATCTATGCTGCAGCATATTCAAGTCCTTTTGGTCTAGAAGATACTTCAGGATTTTGTGGTCCGTGAAGATCTCCACCTCCGCACCATACACATAGTGCCGCCACAACTTCAATGCAAAAATTACCGCCGCCAATTTCAAGTCATGGACGGGGTAATTCCTCTCGTGAGGCTTCAACTGCTAGACCAAAAGGCTATAACACTGTCATGTTACACCAAAACACAACCCAAACAGTATCCCGATGCGTCACTATAAATTTGAAATCCTTCAGTCCCTTTAGGTAGACTAAGGATTGGAGCTGTCATCAGCATTTCCTTTAAGGTGTCAAACGCTTGACCGCACTCCTGAGTCCACACGAACTTTTGGTCCTTACGAGTCAACGAAGTGAGGGGTAGAGCTATCCGCGAAAAGTTTTCCACAAATCTTTTATAATACCCGGCTAGTACAAGAAAACTCCTGACTTCCGTCATGGTGCTCAAAACAGGCCAATCTCTGATGGCCTCAACTTTTGCAGGATCCACCGCCACCCCATCACCACTAATCACATTGCTCAGAAATGCCACCTTCTCTAACCAGAACCCACACTTTGAGAACTTTGCATAAAGCTAGTTCTCTCTCAACACTTGCAAAACTATTCTCAAATGAATCTCATGCTCCGCCTCCGATTTGGAGTATACCAAGATGTAGTCAATAAAGACGACAACAAAAGAGTCCAAGTATTCACGAAATACTCGATTCATCAAATGCATGAATATGGATGGCACATTCGTCAGCCCAAACGACATCACCGAGAATTCGAAGTGACCATACCTCGTTCCAAAAGATGTCTTGGGTATTTCCTCATCCCGAATTTGCAACTGATAGTACCCTGAGTTCAAGTCCAGCTTAGATTACACCACTGACCCCACCAACTGGTCAAACAAGTTATATTACCGAAGAATCGAATACTTATTATAGACAGTTAGTTTGTTCAACTCTCGGTAGTCTATGCACAACCACATACTACCATCTTTATTCTTCACGAACAGCACTGGCGCGCTCCATGGTGAAGAACTGGGTCTAATATACCCATGTTCTAATAGTTCCTGCAACTGTACTTGAGTTCGGCCAATTCCTTTGGTGTCATCCTAAGGAGGATGTGACCGGCTTAGCTTCTAGCACTAACTCAATCGAGAAATCAATCTCTTATCTAGGAGGTGCTCCAGGAAGCTGCTTGGGAAACACTTCCTCAAACTCTGCCACTACCGGCACTTCTCCAAATGATAACCGAGAAATGCAAACCTCTAACAATGCTACAAGAGCTACTCCTCCCTAGTTAACTGCCCGCACCAACTGCATTGCCAAAATCAGGGAACAGGCCACTCTACTAAGGCCCTCAAATGTAACTTCTACCTGCCCTTCGCTTCTCAGGGTCACCACCTTAGATAAGCAGTCAATACTGGCACCCTGTTCTGCAAGCCAGTCCATTTCCAAAATCACATTGAACTCAACAGGAGTTAGAACCGTTGCTACCAACATTAAGTCGACACCACCTAGACTCCAACAAATGCGCCCCTTCGCCCCGGTATTCATGGAAGACCCATTGGGCATGTGCACCTTCAGCTCTGCGTCCGCCGAAAAAGACTCAACTCCAGTTCTCCGGATAAAGCTTTCCGCAATGAAGGAGTTCGACGCTCCCGTATCAAACAATACCCTAGCAGGGTACCCAGAAACTAACACAAAACGTAAAACATAGACAACATACATAAACGGTCTTGAAAGTCTAAAGTAAAAGATTAACTTAAACTTTCATACCTGTCGCCACATCATGTTGGCGAATCTCTTCCTGCTGCCCAAGGTTATACGCTTATGGCTGCACAGGTTGGAAATGAGAAGCGCTAGACTCTGTCAACTTTCCTTTCTTCGCTGCGCTGGGCCCAGAGCGCACCGACTACTCTTGCCTCAGCTCCCACTCAGCGCCACCCTCAGTACAGAAATGAGCTATGTTGCCCGGCTTGCCACACTTGTAGCACGATCGTGGTCCCTTGAAGCGAGACCCCCCTGATGTAGTACTATCCTTCTCCCAATTCTTGTAGGGATGAGACTCCTTCTTCCACTTACTCCCGTCATTCTTTCCTTGAGATTGAGAAGGCTTTCCTTCTCCCTACTTGGCCGCAAAACCATTTCGATGTTGGGTTCGCTACAAATCGCTTTCCAACGTTCTGGTAGCCTCAACCAGCTCATTGAAACCAACATTCTTCATAGCTATAATGGGTTATCTCAGATTCTCCCTCATCCCATGGTAGAAGAGGTTGTCCCTCTCCACATCGTCAGCCATGGACGTTCCAGCATAACGACCCAACCGAGTAAACTCCTAAACATACTCGTCTACTGTCTTGTCCCGCTGTACCAAGTGCAGAAATTGCCTCTAAAGGGCTAACCTTGTCGACACGGGAATATACTTCTTCAAGAAAGCATTCCCGAACTCCTATATAGACGGGGTGCGTCCAAGAAACTGGCGACTGCTTTGGCTCACCCACCACAATTTTCCGTCACCTTCCAACATGAAGCTTGCAAACTCAGACTACTTCTCTACTTGCGTCTCTACCACCCTTAGCAGTTCTTGAATCCTTGCCCACCAATCCTCCCCATCAATCGTCGTGCTGACGCCGTTGAATGTTAGAGGATGGAATCTTAGGAAATATTTCATTTGACGGTCTCCGTGCCAGGCAACCACTCTTTCAGCTAACGGCTCGACTTGCCTGGCTCTTCCGCCTGACATGACTGTTGCCGCATCTCGGGTAGCAGGAGTTGCTACCTGTGCAACAGAGGTCACAACTTACGCTATTGCGGCAGCTTGGGCTGCCACCATTACTTCTGCGAGCATGCGACAAAAATCGACCTGGATTACCCCCACGCCCAAAGGAACCTAAGCAGTAGCACTACTCACCGAAGGCTCTTCTCGTGGCCTCGACATCCCCACCTCATCGCTTGCACCATTCATAAAAGCCAAGAAGAACAAGAATCATCTTCTAGTCACGCAACTAGACACAAGGACACTCATGGTCCTGCGATACTCCTAGGTGGATATCTTAACTACGCGATCTTTGCCCAGTAAAACATTGGTGGTAACGTGGGTCAATAAAGGCTGACCTCAACTGCGTAACCAACACATCTCCTCCCGGCCATTCTAACGGACCCCGGTGTACTCCATCACCATGTAGGTCAGCACTTCATATACAATATACAATAACATGTAAAGCTATAAAACAAGTTTGGATGTCTGAAGCAGCAAACATATTTCTAAGTTGAGCAAGTAATAAAGAGAGGCCTACAATGCAGCATGAATGCAATCCTAGGTTTCACCCAAGGCACCCTAAAGCGTATGCTTCCAACACATCATCACATCGAGTACTTTTAATTTCCCCATCAGTGTTCAAGCCGCAAACACAAGGGTACTCTAATTTTCCCCAACAACATACAAGCCGCCACATGGAACTCTTGCCTCGGCCCCACCTGCTCATGGGTCTCAAACCCCTTTCTTTCCTGCAAACTCTGACTTCTCACATCAGGGTTCCATCATTCAAACAAACCGATGCTAAGAAACCTTGCTAGAGCCCACCCGTTCGCGACGACCCAGTCCCGGATCCAATATCGGGACCAAGTCCACTGAAGGAGACCCAGTGGGACCCAGCTGTGATCGTCCGGGCATGTCTTAAGCTTAGCGTTCTCGTCAATTCCATAGAATGGACTTGTCTCGGCAGGACACTCTCCACACGTGACTTGTACGTCACAGGCTAGCCAGCCTACCACATAGGCAAACCATGACTTAGCACATTACAATCCCATGCCTTTCCCACCCTAATCCAACATTTGTACCGTACTATCCCTAAGCCCTAGCGTGTACTCTAATTTCCACCCAGTCTGGTTTTGGCCACACATACTCACACGAAAAAGGGGAAAAACATCATCACAAATGGCGTCTTGCTGCTAACGGATTTCTATACAATTCTTAAGGCTCGCTATACAACATTACCGAGTCGGACTAACGATCGCGACTACGGCTTCACCCACAATGCCTAATCCACTAATGGAGCGGATCTCTAATGAAATATCATACCGGGAACGGACACAATCGACCCGGTGGCTCCTCTTGAACCATGGCAACCCGAATCCCTCTCACTTGAAAGATCCGGTGCCTAGAATGCTTGAAAGAAAACAAGGAAAGTGTAGATGCCATGCACACATCCTAAAACCTAGAGGAGAAGTGTCGTTATCTTTTGACTCCTCTTCTTAGCCATGAAATCTTGCCCTGCACGGATGGAAACGAGCATCTCCATGTTCTCTCCATGGATCTGGACTCGGAAGAATGATCAGAGCTCCGAAGCTTCGTCAAGGGTGGAGAAAGCACTCATTCTTCCTCCTTCGCTCTCCAACTCTCGAACCCTAACCTTCACCCAAAAAAGAGACGAAAATGAGGGAGAAATCCCGCTCAGCCCTTCTAAAGCCCTTTGGGTAGAGGATCAGTTATTAAGTGAAAACAGATGGCTTATGCAACATGTCACAAAACTCCACGAATTACCCTTCGACTTTTGCCAAATGGCTTACACAACAACTTTGATGTTCGTCGAATAGCCCCGAGTTCGTCGAACGGCCTCGAGTTCGACGAACGGCCTTTGACATTCGTCGAGCGACCTCGAGTTCGACGAACGGCTTTCTACATTCGTCGAATGGCCTCGAGTTCGATAAACTACCTTCGACATTCGTCGAACGACCTCGAGTTCATCGAAAGGACTTCGATATTCACTGAATGGCCTCGAGTTCGACGAACAGCCTTCGACATTCATCGAATGGCCTGGATTTCATTGACGGTAACCCCCAGATATTGAACTTCTGGGAAAACTGGGCGTTACATACTAAGCATACAGATACTAGAATTTTAACATCTAAAAGGTTATATAATAGAGAACGAGTGACTAAAAGTTTTGGAATAAACTTTGTGACTTTCCAAGTTGAAGCTAATTCATCTACCTATGAGGAAGCGATGTGATCTAGGGATTCTCTATTATGAAAAAAGCCACAGATGATGAGATTAATTCTCTCTTGCAAAACCACACTTGGACATTGGTTGACTTGCCCAATGGTGCTTGAACTATTGGAAGTAACTAGGTTCTGATAGAGGCTCAATCTTGATGGGAGTATCATCAAATACAAAGCACGTCTAGTTGCTAATGGATTCACACAAGAGAGTGGTAAAGACTACTTTGATATATACTCACATGTTTGTCACATTGCGGCAATTAGGATTCTTCTCGCTTTAGTACATTTTAAACATTTTATTGTTCATCAGATGGATGTCAAGACTACATTTCTGAATGGAGATCTGACTGAAGAGATCTATATGCACCAACCTGAAGTGTTTTTCTTAGAAAGTCTAGAAAATGAGATCTCTAAGTTGATTAAGTCACTATACGGATTGAAGCAAGCACCAAAATTGTGGTATGAGAAAATTGACACTTCTGTGAAAGTCATATGTTTCAAATCCAACTTATTAGATAAACGTCTGTATGTAAGAACAAGTTCAAATAAAGTGCCAATTAAATTCTTATAAACTAATGACATGCTAATTCTGGGTACTGATCAATCTGAGGTGGAAGACATGAAAGCTACCTTAATGAGACAATTTAGCATGGTAGACTTAGGAGTGGTGAAAACCATCATAAGAATAGAAGTGAACTTTACGAGAAGGGTGTTGCCCTAAATCAAAGTCACTATATTGGAAATCTACTGAAAAAGTGGGGTTACAATAATAATAAAAATATTGAGACTTTATATGCTAAAACAATTGACTGAAACCGAATATAGGTTCACCTATTTGACAGTTGGATTACTCCAAATTCATAGGAAGTCTCTTATAGGCTACAACATGCACGAGAACAACACTACCTTTATGGTTGGAATGTTGAGTAGATTCACTAGTAACCCTGGAAAGGAACACTAGGATGCCTTAGAAAGGCTAATGAGATATTTAAAGTATACTGAGAAATATGTTTTATGTTACAGTGGACATCCTCAATGTTGGAAGGGTATTTTAATGCCTCCTGGTGCTCAAAAATTTGTGATAGTTGATCCATTTGTGGTTTTGTGTTTACACGAGGAGGAGCGACAGTATATTGGAAGTCAAAGAGGCAGATGTACATTGCACTATCCTCTATAGAATCCGAACTCTATGTTCTAGCTTCAGTGGGAGAAGTAATAAAGTGGATAAGAGATCTGATAATGAACATTCCAATGATAAGTCTAAAAATAAACTCTATTTCAATCTGTTGTGACAATCAAGTCATAGAGACCATTGCAGTAAATAGCTTATTCAATAAAAAGTGAAGACAACTAAATATGAAATAGGCCTGGTTGACCTATCTCACATGTCAGGGGATAATCTCCCTATTGGACGTAAGATCAAAAGATAATATAACAGATATCCTTACAAAGGGCTTTTGTAAGGTTCTTACATCTAAAATATTGGATGAGATGAGATTAAAGTCTATTTAGTGAGAGTTAATACCATTCTTCTATTTTAAATTTAGAGCCAAAGTCTATCTACATTCAAGTATCTAGAGTTAGTACACTGAAGTATTTCAGATGCTATTTAATAAAATACATAGATGAATAATTGTCAGTCATTCCAAATTTGATGACTTACACAGTTATTTTTATACAAAGGTATATTTGGGTGTCATTCCAAAAAGGAATACTGAAGTTGTTGATATGTGTTCTGATATTATAATTATTAGTTATATCATTCCAAACTTGATGATATAATAGTCACAACTTGTTGTATTATTCCAAACTTGATGGTATAACACAACTGCGAAATAGTTAATATTCTTAATAATTGAAGGAACATGATTTGATTTTATAAAATCAAATATTCTAATTTTATGTAAATTAGATGGAGATATTGATTTGTGATTCTTTTCTTCCTGCTTAGAGTATTATATTCTTTTACTCCTAGAACTAATCACTTTATTTTTAATAACAAATGTTTGAATTCATAGAGATTTGTCTCATAACATCCATATTATAATTGGTTGTAAATCAAAAGGAGAATGGATGAGAGAAAGTTGATTTCAACTTGAATGATGATGATCTGTTGTTTGTGTAGACCAGAGATCAGTGATGAGTTTGAGTTTTCAGTTTCTTTACTCTTATGTTGGGAAAACGTGTGTTTGAGTTTAAATTTATCCGTACTCTTAAACACATATTAACATTTATGAAAAAGTCATGTTTATCGTTATTAACTCTTATTTTAAATGACATATTTTGTGATATCATTTATATAAAATATAGAATGTGATTATTGAGGTATATTGATATAATGATAAAATGTCCTTATTTTGTTCGGTTTGGATTTGTTAGGCATCCAATAACACGTTATCAGAGATTTACAGTTACGCCTATAAATACCCCTATTGGGGGCAACGTGGAGGTCGTTTCAAACTTGAGAACCATATGAGATATTTCAAGAACAGTAACAGATTGTACTGTCTATAAGTGAAACTTTGATGAGTAGCAACACAAGTAGTTTAGTTTATTTTCAGTTAATTGTTTATGCTTTGTTTCTTGATGTTGTCATTAAGTGAAGCAATTAAAAGGATTACACTCAACATTATTCTTAGTTTTAAGTTATGATTTACCTTAAAAGTTAAAATAAGCTTATTTTTACCCCACAAAAAAAATATTATCCTGGCTTAAGACTCGGTCCCCCGTTACTGAACTTCCTAAATCCGCCCCTGCCCAAAAGCTTGCAATGGGAGTTACTTTGGTGGCAGATTATGTTCAAATGGCTCAACATTTAAGAACATGTGTGAGTGCAAGCAAGGATACACCAACCATCTTAAAATCTCCAGCTTTCTCTATTTCGAGGATTGTAAACCTCCTTTACATTTTGGCTCCGTTTGGCACGGTGATGACGGTCGTAAATGCATGGGTTAAAAATTCATTCGTTAAGGATCACCTAACAAACATCATCCATTTGAACATAAAAGTGGATGAGGTTTTATCATAAATAAAAGTAGCTTTTTAACTTATGCGTTCAAGATTATGAGCACTAGCTATTTGATGTAATTTTCTTTGTGATAGATAAATTTTCCTGTATATTGTTACTTAAATTTTGATTTGATGGTCATTCTTGTTTAAGTTTTGATTATCTCGTGCATTTTAAGGTTCACCACATATACATTTTTTTGGAACTAATGCTCATTTGTTTTTTAAAATAGTGAGTTATTTTATTCAAGTTCCAGCCATATATGAGATCTTCAAATACTCCCAAACTTATATTAAATTTGACTGAAGATAGTTCTTTAACAAATTTTTATTTCAACTGAAGAATATGGTCCAAATATCTGAATGATTCCTGTGCTTTATATAAAAAGTATTCATGTGACACCATCCATGAAAATTTTCTTTTCATGGAATCATGAATTCATAAGCTCACAAGTTGTTGTTTAGTTTTAATTTATCTTGGTGCACATGTATGATTATGTTGGATCTAACTTAGGGGGGCGCCGGGTCCTACTTTAGTATGAGGGGGAGAAAAAGGGGGGAGGGGGAGGGAAGAGAAAGAAAGAGGGGGGAGAAGAAAATGGGGGGTGGGAGTGGGGGAGAGGGAGAAAGAGAGGATGGAAATGAAGAAAAGGGGAGGGAATTGGTTTGTATTAAATGAGAAAGTTTATGTGCACTGGTCATATAGACTTTTTGAAAGTAATTACAATTTTTCCATTGCTTTATTTGGAATCAAATGATTAATTAAACATGTTATTTTGGAATCACACATAAATTAAAACTGGTATTTTGGAATCAAATGATGAATTGATTATAAGTTGTGCAAGGAGGATTGTGAACGAAGAGGGTGTTGTCGTTCACTAGGCACGGGCTCTCCCTTGCCAGACTGCTAGTGATTGAAATGTAAAATTTGAGTTTTCTAAGTGCAAGCTCTTTATTTATTTATGTTTTCAATTTCTTTTTGTTTCGATTGTATTCTACTATAATTGTAGTGAATTTATGACTGTAAATTGATAATTTAAACAAAAATACAAATCTTTTATTTTGATTGTATTTACCGTTTGCTGGTGGTATCTTCTTTGAAATTTGAGAGACATGGAGGATCAAGAAGTCACAACCAGAATGCTCACATATCTTTAGAGAATGGAATATCTCTGTTTGTGCTTTCTAAAGAGTTGACAAATGTTTCTCTGGAGTCGCTTGGTAGAATGATAACCGAAAAGTTTGGATACCCAACGATTATGGAGGTTTACAAGGATTGGAAAGGTTGTAAAATTTTCAATTTATATACCTCTCTACTATGACTGCAGAGTGGTTTTGATGCCAAGTTTTCTATTTTTATTCATTTCTAAACATGCGTTTCCATTTTAGTCATCATGTGCAATAAATTTTATATCAAGCAAGATAAGAAATATAAACCTGATAAAGCTGCATGTCAACATTCACATAATAAAATAAATTTCTTTATTTTATATATTTGATTTTGAATTGTTTCTTCATAAGTTATTTCATATAGTAAACACAGATTTCTTTCAACATCAACAACAATCATCAATCACTAAACAACACATACAAACACTCATTTATTGGGTAGCAAAGAAAACACAAAAATAAATCTTAACCATCGGCTTCATGGAAGAATGTCCATTGCAGAAGCTTGGACGAGTGCTGAAAACTGATGCAGAGCGGGGTCGAGGCAGCGTAACTTGACCAGGAAGATGCGCGATGTGCGGAGAGGCAAGATCGTGGGCTAAAATCATGCTAGGTTAGAGTTTACCATAATCTGAGAAGGAGAAAGATAGTCGCACTGCTCGGGATCGATCATGGAGGGAGGAGATGAAGCCACAGATGGCTTGGATGCAACCAAAAGCTTGGATCTACGAGCATGCAAGTCCAACAACCTACTCTGCACTTTGAAAAAAATTATGAAACATCTACAAGCGAACATATCCACGATCTAAATTTCTTAGAACTAGGTCTTTCTGATATCATTAACTCCCTAGGCACAAGCGAACATCTGCAAGGGGATCTATAATCACAAACTTTTCTAACTCAGCTGCAGAAGGATGACATTGTAACTGATATTTCACCTTTATAAATAAATAATCAAACATGTGAACAATGTGCAGTAGGTAAAATTGGTAGATTGGCATTTCCAAAGGCAAAGCTTGGGGAACAAAAAATCCTCTTGAATTGATTTATGTTGTGTTTTGCATTAACTAATTATATCTCTGGTAACAAGTATTCCTGGGTGTGTTCTTGAGCAAAGTCGGCTCAAGCTCACAATGACAAATGGGACCAAGTTCAAAGGACCCGACTAGGCTAGTTCCCTTGTTAGCTAGATCATCTAAAAATGGCATAAAAAGCACTTTAAAAATATTATAAAAAATTAGGCCAGAACACATCCAAAAGGGCTGAATAGGAATACATGCTCACCTTTTCTAAAATATGTTTAGCATCTGCAATGAACAAAATGAGCCCAATGTAAGGATTGAAAAATGCGAAAATACAAGCCAAAACACATTCATAAGGGTCAAATAGTAACTGCATAGATCCCCGATATCATCTCCAGTAGATCACGATCAGTCCCCGAGATCAACATGGATTTTCATGTACGCAAGTGAGAAAATCAAAGAAAAAAGATACATATGGAGCTGTGAAATTAAAATTGAAGGTTCATTTTCATTGCAGCTTCAAATTCAATTCTGGAGCTTTAACTCAATTCAAATGACCCTTAAACCTTTATTGCAAGCTACAAATCAGATCACAAAAGCTTCCACAGAACTTAAAAGTTCTCAATAATACACATCACAACACTAGAGTTCTCATACAAGAGACTATAATTTTCCTTTGAAAATTCCCATTACAATGTGTAAAAATAGCAAACACGCAGCTAACAAACAGACAGAAATTTGAATAATTGAAAGTTTTATTATCCAAAAAGATATCATTTACAAAGGTATGACCTCCCTTTTATAGAATGGAGGAGATAGGAGAGAGTACAAATAAACAATGTGGGACTAAAAAATGTACTGGGCTGAGCGGCTAGAAATTAAAGAGACCGCACAGGCCACGCGGTTAGACAAATGGGCTAACCGCTCAGCAACTCCAGCAGGAAGAGAACACGCTGCAATAGGAGACCGATAGACCACCCGGTCTCCAGGCTTCTAAGAGAGACCGCCAGACCGCTTGGACTACAAACAACAACAGTCTGAATACGAACTGCTGGAAAGGAACCGCTAGATCGCGCGGTCAACAACCCGCCAGACAAGACCGTATGGCCGCCCGGTCTAATACTTCAACACTCCCCCTCAAGCTGGAGCATAGATATCAATCATGCCCAGCTTGTCACAAATGTGGAAGAAGGAAGTCGAGACCGGTTTTGTGAAGATATCCGCCAATTCTTTGTCGGAGGTGACAAACGAAGTACAAATCTGTTTCTTCTAAACCTCTTCCCGAATGAAGTGGCATTCAACCTCTATATGCTTTGTTCTCTCATGGAAGACCGTATTTTTGGATATGTATATAGCGGCCTTGTTGTCACAGAACATAGGAAGAGGATAGACATAGACCTCTCCTAGGTCAAGCATGAGAGCCCGCAACCACTTTAACTCACACGTGGTTGACACCATACTCCAGTATTCGGCTTCTGCACTGGATTTGGAGACAACAGACTATTTCTTGCTTTTCCAACTCACAAGATTTCGTCCAAAAAAAGTACAAAAACATGATGTGGATTTATGATCGCCTTTATCATCCGCATAGCTTGAATCTGAGTAGGCTTCAACCCTCAGATGACCATTCCTCTAAAAGATTAGCCCTTTGCTCGGTGCTGCTTTGACATAATCTAAAATCTTCAAGGCAGACTGAAGATGACACTCCCTGGGAGATTGTATAAACTGACTAACCTTGCCTACAACATAGGAGATGTCGGGTCTGGTCACCGTGAGATAGATGAGTTTGCCCACCAAACGCCTGTACCTCGTGAAATCAGATAGAAGAGGCAATTCATCCATCCATGTTTTGTCTTCTCCAATAGCCATGGGAAACCGGGTCGGTTTGGCACCTGTCAATCCTGCCTCTTGTAGAAGATCAATGACATACTTCCATTAGGAGAGAACCAATGAGTCAAGTTTACGAGAGATTTCTATCCCCAAAAAGTATTTCGGGGAGCCCATATCCTTCATGACCAGGTGTTGACGGAGGTGTTTCTTCATCAAGTCCACCCCATCTTGGTCATCGCCAGTAAGAAAAATATCATCCACATACACTGCCAAAACCACCAGTCCTGAGGCAGTTTTGCGAATAAATAAGGAGTGATCGGCCGAATTCCTTGCAAAGCCGATGACAGCCACAATGCTACTGAACTTGTCGAACCAAGCCCGAGTGCTCTGCTTTAAGCCATAAATAGCCTTCTTTAAACGACATACTCTTGTCTCCCCCTGAGCAACATACCCTGGAGGTTGCTCCATGTAGAAGTCCTCCTGAAGATTCCCATAGAGAAAGGCATTCTTGACATCAAGCTGGGAGATAGCCCAATCCCTGTTGACAGCCACAGAGGGAAGAACCCGGATGGTGCTGAGGCGAGCAACCGAAGAGAAAGTGTCAAAGTAATCAATGTCGTAAGTCTGAGTGAAGCCTTTGGCCACCAGCCGGGCCTTGTAGCGATCCACAGTGCCGTCGGGGCGAAATTTCACAACAAACACCCAGCGACAACCAACCACATCAGTACCCACTGGTGGAGGAACAAGGGTCCAGGTACCCCTTTCAGTAAGAGTAGCCATCTCTTCATCCATGGCAGATCTCCAATGAGGAATAGCAAGAGCCTCCTGGTAGGTGCGAGGAGTGGTAGTAGCGGAGATAGCCAAGGCAAAATACCTGCGAGAAGGAGAAAGCCGATCATAGGAAACAACTGCTGCAAGCGGGTGTTCAGTATACGGCAGCACCCCTTTGCGAAGAGCAATGAGAAGATCCAGGTCGATGGGGGCCTCAGCAACCGGAGCGTCCATGGCGGAGAAGGCTGGCCCGGGACTAGAGAGATGGCTGCAGAGAAGAGGGAGAAAGTGTAGGGGGTGAGACGGACAGAGGAGGAGACGGAGGAGGAGAGGAGGTAAGAGGGGAGACGTCGATAGGCATGGAAGGAACTAAGAGAGGTGGTGGATAAGCAGAGACATCTGGAGGAAGAGGGGATTCAAGAGAGAAGTAGGATGCATTCTCGAAGAAGGTCACATCTGTGGACACAAATTTTTTGCACAGAACGGGGTCAAAACAACAATAGACTTTTTGAGTGGTAGAGCACCCCAAAAAGACACACTTGGTGGAACGGGGGGAAAGCTTGTCGCGGGTAGCGGAAGGAGCGTGTACAAAAGCCGTACACCCAAAGACACAGAGAGGGAGAGGAAAAGGTTCCTTGTTGGGGTATAGAATGGAGAAGGGGGTCTGGCCGTGGAGAACTATGGAGGGAAGGCGATTGATGAGATAGCAGGCGAGGAGCACAGCGTAGCCCCAGTAGGAGCGGGGCACTTGCATTTGCATCATGAGAGTGCGAGGGACATCAAGGAGGTGACGGTTTTTACGCTCTGCCACCCCATTTTGCTGGGAGGTTTAAACACAGGTGGTCTGATGAACAAGACCATGTTGCAGAAAGGAGGAGAACTCATCACTACGATATTCCTTAGCATTATTAGAGCGAAAGACTTTAATAAAATTGCCAAATTGAGTTTTAATCATAGAATAAAAAGATTGCCAGATAGAAAAGAGTTCAGAGCGATCTTTTAACAGATACACCCAGGTACATCTAGAAAAATCATCTATAAAAGTTACAAAGTAGGAACTACCCCGACCAACTGTGAGGGTAGGAGTAGGACCCCAGACATCAAAATGAATGAGATCAAATGGGTGAGAGGAGCCACGACCTTGCTTCGGCGGGAAGGAGGAGCGATGATGTTTGCCAAGCTGACACGCATCACAGTTGAGCGGAGAACTGGGCGGAGGTAAGTGGGGCAGAAGCTGTCGAAGAATCCGAGGAGGAGGATGTCCAAGGCGAAGATGCCATTGAAGAAGATTTGTAGAGGAGGAGGAGTAGACGAACAGAGCAGAAACATTATTGAGGAAGTAGAGGCCGCCACTCTCCGTCCCAGTAGCAATCATCCGCTGGGTCCTCGGGTCCTGGAAAGAGCAAGAAGTGTGAGTGAATAAGACGGAACACTGAAGTTACCAGCATAAAGCAGTAATAGATAATAAATTGCACGGGAACCTCGGGACATAGAGAGTGTCCTCCAAGCGAAGCGACGGGGTGACTTGAACCATACCCGTCCCATGAACCGAGGACGGTGAACCATCCGCCATAGGAATCGGGGGAAATCGATCATGCATTTCAAGGAGAGAGAAGCAATGATGGTTGCCAGTCATATGATTTGTAGCACCCGAGTCATTCAGCCATTTACCTTGGGTAACAACGTGGGCACTACCTGAAGTCGTGGTCACAGAGGCAGACGGCTGAGAGGGGGCGGAGGTCGAGGAAGCTGCATCACCGGAAGGGCGAAGATGAGGAAGTTTCTGCCAGTAGCGGTCAACAGAATGGCCGGTACGACCACAGTGAGAGTAGAGGAACCTGGACATACTGCACCTGTCTGAGTGGCTGCGGCCACTAGGCCCCCCCCACTGAGCCTGTAGAGTATAGGAGTCCTGGGAAGGAGGGGAGGTCAATAGAGGACGCTGGAGCAGCGAAGTAACAGCGGCAATGCGAACTGCGGTGGCAGCCAAAGTGGGAGACTTCGCCTCACCCAAGATCTGCTGGCGGATCATATCATAGGAATCGGGAAGGCGGAGAAGATAACAAACAACCAGGAGTTCCTGGAAGTGTTTGTGCTGGTCAGCCAAGTCCGCCGAGAAGGGGAGATTCCGGAGGATCTCTGCGCCAAGAGCCTGAACCTGCTGATAAGCCCCAGTAGGAGACATGGAAGGGCGGGCGAAGAGGTCCGCATAAAGAGTATAAATACGGGACGTCTAGCCCCCCTTCGAATAGAGAGCAGCTAGGTGAAGCCAAGTAGCCTTGACCGTCTCATCATGGCGAATGACGGGAAGGCACTCATCAGAAAGGCTGTTGGCAAGCCAAGTGCGGACAAGGGCATCACTCGCATCCCAGTAATCAAATTGAGGAGAGTTAAGAGGAGGAGGGTCATCAGTGAGGTGATGATGCTTGCGATGAGAGCGAAGAAGAAATGTGAAAGAAACACTCCAATCAGGATAGTTGGAGCCAACAAGTTTAGAATGCGTGCCAAGGTTGTCCGAAGGAGTAGGAGGAGGAGGAGCCGCAAGGGTGATGGAGGTAGAGATAACCGGGGTGGAGAGACCGGAATTGGCCATAGAGAAGGCAGGAAACCGCCTGAGAAGAAAAAAAGTCACAGGGCGAGAAAAAGGAGAGAAAACTGCACGACCTAAGGAGGAGGCCGGGACACGAGAAAGAAACCGCAGCGAACAAGGACGAAACCGCAGCGGGCTAAAGAGAAGAAGCTCCAGCGGCACTCTGGCAGAACACCAGCAGCCAGGAAGTAGACCAAGGCACCGGTAAAGAGGTCGCGCGAACTGAAAGATGCCGAGCAAATATAAGAGAATATGAAGCAAGGGACCCGAGAGAACAGGTCAAGAACAGACCAGAGGAAGTCGCACGAACAGGAAAAAACAAGCCGCGTGAACAGGGTAGCGGACAGAAGAGAAAACAAGTCGCGCGAACAGGGCAACGGTCAGAGAAGGAACCAAGCCGCAAGAACAGGTTGCGGAAAGAAGAAACAAGCCGCACGCGCAGATAGAGCACAGTCAGGAGGAAAGGACCGAGCCCTCTGATACCATGTCAAAGTAGCAAACACGCAGCTAACAAACAGGCAGAAATTTGAAAAATTGAAAGTTTTATTATCCAAAAAGATATCATTTACAAAGGTATGACCTCCTTTTTATAGAATGATGGAGATAGGAGAGAGTACAAACAAACAATGTGGGACTAAAAAATGTACAGGGCTGAGCGGCTAGAAATTAAAGAGACCGCACTGGCCGCGGGGTTAGACAAATGGGCTAACCGCTCGGCAACTCCAGTAGGAAGAGAACACGCCGCAATAGGAGACCGATAGACCACCCGGTCTCCAGGCTTCTGAGAGAGACCGCCAGACCACTCGGACTACAAACAACAACAGTTAGAATACGAACCTGCTGAAAAGGAACCGCTAGACCGCGTGGTCAACAACCCTCCAGACAAGACCGCAAGGCCGCCCGGTCTAATACTTCAACACAATGGTGCAACATCAAAGGCTATAAATAATATGTTGGGGCATAAACAAAGCTCTCTCTTCCCATTAGAAGAGGGCTATACTGCCCATGCAACATAAATCCAGAATCTCCATCTGCTAATAAAACAATATTGGCATGCTGGTTCTTATTTAGTACGGTTTATTAAGATTGTATAACGTTTGTCATGCCTTTGCACTCCAACAAATGACCAATCTCTTAAACATTATACAAAATGGCCTAGTCTCCTCCTCTATTTGTTTGGAGCTCGGCCACCATGCATGCTTTATATTAAATGAAATTGAGTTCCGAAGTGTATGTTGCTTTTGGAGATCAATTTTTGGGAATTACATCTCTTGCCGAGAGAGAACTCTGCAATGAAAGTGTAGTCACCCTCACTGAGAAATGGCCCGCCGATTATGCACCAATTTACTCCCCAAAGATGCTTCATCTCTTGCCAATCAGTGGATGTTAACTGCAAAGTGTAAAGCAGGATCAAAAGCATGTAGTTGGTTGAAAGAAATCTCAGATAATAACCAACTTTATGAAAATTAAAGCACCAGATGAAAAGTATCTCTTAAAGTGAATACTTTTTATATAAATAAGTTGTTGCTACTGCATTCGAACAATGAATACAGAAGACAAGCACCAAATAGAAATATTCTGTAGCAACTTCCGACATTCCTGTCAAAAAGTAAAGATCTTGACCGGAGTTCTTGGCATCACCCGCTCGCCATTTGAGATCTCAACTAGTTAATTTTAGACGTCGTGCTCTGAATAGTCCTAATTTTAATGCTTGTATACAACACCTATGCTTAAATAATGCTTGATCACAATTTCCAAGGTGTAACTACCCTCTAACATAGGCTCTGTTTGGCGCAACGTTTTGGCTCCAGTGTGTTTGGACAAAAACACCATCATTCCATTCTATTTGGCAAGAAGATTGTTATGACCATCACCAAGAAAATACAACTAGTCGGCAATTAAGTAAATTTGAAGGAAGTTAACT
Source organism: Platanthera guangdongensis (assembly GCA_039583875.1). NCBI lineage: Eukaryota > Viridiplantae > Streptophyta > Magnoliopsida > Asparagales > Orchidaceae > Platanthera > Platanthera guangdongensis. Next base: position 91,070,830 of record CM077151.1, on the reverse strand, counting down.
CAGCATAACTGGAATAGGGAGAAAAACAGCGAGGTAATCATCAAAGAAGCAATGGTGAGAACAATCGATTAAGTTTGCATACTTGAGATTTACAAAGAGTTTCAGAGGACACTCATAACTTGAGAAAGAAGACATTGATCCTTGCTTGCCCGAGATGATGGAACGTCAATCAACAGTTGGAGGAAGCAGCGAGAAGCAGCTCTTGGAATACAGAAAGGTTTGTTGTTTTACTTCTTTCCCAAAGCACGAAGATCACCCGGAACATCGCACTTGAAAAGGGCGGAGGAAGACGGGACGCGGTCAATGAACGGGCGGAGATCGCCTTCTTTCCAGATGCAGGAGACGGGAGGCGATCGATGATCAACTTCTTGCTAGAGTTTGCTGAGGGCTAGTCCGGCTGGAAGAGCTGCGTGAGAGAGATCTGGAAAAGGAGAAGGGAGAGGGAAAAGTATAGTGCTCAGGAAAAGAAGAGCTGGGAGATCAGCTTCTTTCTTGGCGGGAGGGTATAATCGGAATAGCGATTTTTTAGTCCCTTTCAGTCAGACTGAAGTGAGGCCCGACCGGGGGGGTGGGGGGAATGTTGTGCTTATCAATTAAAAATTCGAATTATTCTGGTCCAGAAAAACAAGTATTGGAAGCTACCGCGGAAATCTAGATAGCTAACGAGTGGCGGTATGTTACTGTACGTACTCGTTTTCCTGGATGAAATCCCCCTTTGGAGATCTACGCACACTAGAGAGAATTACGGTCTAACGATTGTACACCCATACATAGCAAACAAAAACACAAACCAACTTTATGAAAAAATGAATCAACTATATGTCTTTAACAATTACAAAAATGTGATCCCCGTGACGTCGGAGATCGAAGGCGGCAAGAAAGAAAAACTCTTTTGTTTTTTATACCGCTCCACCCCATGGACCGGTTGGCTTTCTCCCTTCCCCCCCAAGAAAAGCCTTCGAGCCGACTCTTCGCCTCCACGTAATGAAGGGTCTTAGAGCCCCGCTAAATCACCCGATCTAGACGTCCCAACCCCGTGACGATATCCCACCGAATCCTTCCCGAATTCCGACGACCTTCACCGGTCGATTTCCCTTCACCAGATCAATACAAATAGAGAAGAAAAAGAACAACAAGAATAAAAATAATCTGAGTTTGAATCTCCCTAAAAAATCTTTCTTCGTTGAGCGATCCTCAACCGGTGCTTGAAATCTTCGAGCACTTGCAACCCATTGACTCTTTGTAGGCTTTGTAGTTGTAGGATCGCCAGAGTTCTTCATGCGCCAATGGGACGGAGGAAGTCTTCTCTTCCTTTGATGGAGAAGGCGGAACAGACCACAAGTGCAACAACCGAACCCTACGAGTTGCAGATCTATCACTTTTCATCTTAGGTATAGAATTCAGAACACGAGGGACCTTATATACGTCTTTAAGAAATTACGCTATCGCCGGCGGTAAGACTAACGCCCAGCGGTAGGTTCGCGTGGTTGATGTGCCAGTTGTTCTTCAAATTTGGAATAATATTTGAAAAACAAATATTTGCCTTTTTATTATGCTAGCGCACCGCGGTAGGAGATAGAACCACGTGGTAGGCTAGTATCTCGAAGAACTGACTCAGCGATTGTTGAGTAGTTAGTGCAGCGCGGTATCATGTTAGCGCCCGACGATAGTGCTCTCTCGACGCTCTCAATGCCTCTAGCTAGCATGACGCGGTAGAGAGTTATCGCCTTCGAGGAAGGTTTCCGAGAGCTCTATCCAATTAATTCCTCCAGCTATCGCCACCGATCTCGCCTGGCGTTAGTGACGCGGTTAATGACGCTAACACTAAGCGGTTTGCGTTGACGCATGCGCGGTAGTTTCCCGAGCGCTGCGTCGAATTAATTCGCGGCAACCGCCCAGTGGTAGCTGCTACCGCTCAGCGGTTGGTTCCTTTGGAGACTTCCTTTTCTTTGCTTAATCCTATCAACCTGCACACTCTATCAACACAATACATGATCAAATACAACCATAGATTTGATATCCTCAAACACAGAGAATGCGAAACATTGGTTCCAACAAACTCCCCCTTTTGATAATATCAAATCTTGTTCAGGAGGAATAACAATGAAATGCATGATAGAGTGAATATATATAAAAGAGAGTCTTGAAAGTTCAGGTTTCAGGTTCTCTATATTGCTCCCCTACACACACGCTCCCCCTATCTACATGTTCTACACGCTCCCCCTATCTACGTGCGCACAATGAAGCAAGCTCCCCCTACATGTGATCCTTCCTAACCCGTGACTCAAACTCATGAACAATCTCTTATCCCCCTTTGATATTATCAAAAGGGCAGGCCAATCCAAACAGATATGCAGGGTGAGTATATATGATGAACTTCATATAGACTGCAGACAGTGTACACAATCAGTAAAGCAAGGCGTGGGAAACATATGGGTGACCCAAAAAATGCACATTAGAGAATATGGAGCATGTGGGTCACACAAAAGAGCGGAGTACACAAACATAGAGTAAATCATTTTGCAGAGTTTATACGGATTGGACAGCACATAGTGGACTAAGCACACAATGATTAAGACTATAATGCTATGAGAGTTATATAGTTAATCACCTTGAAACATTGTAAACGTGAAAAGTGTAAATCGTGTGCTAGTACCTATGTGCTAAAACATATAATGTTGTGTCAGTCCAATACTTATGCATGGTAGTGTTAAATAAGGCAATGACATGTGTACGTGTAGCATCCAAAAGAGAAAACCCCAAGTAGAAATATCATATTTTACATGTTATATCCTAATCCTTTAAAATGCTAACACAAGAGAAATAGAGTGAACGATCACGTCACATGTCTATCTATGGCATACCAAGACTTGAACTAGGGGCACTAAGCTTAAGTTTGAGTCTATGCACAAGATAAAAATGACTCTTTGAACCAAAGTGCTCATCCTCACAATGCTCATAAACACTTATCAGGAGGAGTGAGTAGTGCTCGGGGGGTCCTTGACATGATATTTGATAGCTTGCATAGTTTCTTTCCTTTTTTGGTTTGCTTTGAGCTATCACTTTTATATTTATTTTTTGAGTTCAAGGAGCCTCGAGTCAATCAAAATCTTTCCACATAGATAGATACATTTTAACTTATATACATCAGGCTTTAGCACTAGATATTTGACCCAAAGTTTTAATCTTTATATAAGCACTTATATATTGTGACATTGAGTATTCGAAGTATTTCTAATGTGATAAGATACAATGTCACGAGTTATAGCATGTAAGCCTAGTATTTGTATATGAGTGCTTCGTCTAGGGATGTGTGAATAGTGTGAATTCATTCCCCTGTCTAAGTTCTCACACATACCTAGAGGCATTGTTAACATACACTAACATGTATTGTTGCACTCAGCAACTAAGCACCTATAGATTCGACACACCATGAAAGAGGGCAATGTTCACCTGGATTAGCACTCTTAACTCAAACATTGTATGTACTCATTATAGTTTAAGTTCAGGTCATTTGTGCCCATAGACATGATCAAATTTCAATTTTTTTTTAATTTTGGGTTTTATATTTTTTTTTATTTTTGGGTTTAGTAACAAGCAAAAACGTAAATAGAACAAAACAAACTAAGAAGTAGAAGGAAAAAAATAGCCAAATACACATATCAAGCAAAACAACGAACACAAAAATAGGAAGCACAATGGAGTATTAGGAATTGGTCTGAGAATTATGAGACATGAAATATCATTCGTGCTATGATGGAGTGGCCATGGGTATGCTCAAGACACAGTTAATCCACACATTGTGTCAACACTCTAGCCCCATACTAAGTGACAGATGGGCATGAGGAGCTACAAACGTGTCGTAGGATGGAGTGTTAGTCCCATATGCCCTCACAAGAACCCGCTCAACCGAACACTCGTTTCCCCCAGCGTCACCCAAGGACCCACTAGACCCAATCCCCGGTTAAGTACATAAAGTAGATTACAAGTTAGCAATCCTAATGATGACACACATACACTCCCGCTAATTTGAGACACATCACAGTGAGTCTTGTGTTGTCATTGATATTAACACAGTAATGAAGATACTGGGGTGGATAATCAGGCAATAGTACCAAAAAGAGAGCTACCATCGACATTAAAGTTATCGTGTTGTGATAGCTTTAGGATATATATACTATGGATCAGATCCAGTTCTGCACACTTGCTCACTTTCTCTCTCTCCTTTGCCGACAAATCCCTTCCCTGGAGTTCTCGCCTACAGTGTAAGGTACTCTCTTCTTCCTCTCTCTCTCTCTAATTCCTAGTGTTAAGAGTTTTGGAGTTGTAGATTTTAGATATCAAGTCATTTTGGGTGTGATCCGTCGCGGTTTTGCGATGGTTTTACGCTTGATTTGGGAAGTTTTGCTACGGATCATGGCCGTTTTTGCGGATCTAGCTTGTGTAAGCTCGGATCACACATCCTTGACACTTTCGATGACCGGTCTACTTAGAAGTTAAGTTTTTCATGAGATTTGGAATTGAAATGTAAGACTGGTAGATTTCAATGAATTTTGATATTTGATATGTGTTTTGCCTTCACGGACCTTGGTTATTCTCTCTGATCTGCTTTCCATGAGCATAGATCTATGTCTTCCACGCATTTTGAGAAAGTTTTGCAAAAATGGAGTTTTTGGAAACTGTTCGGCGGAAGTAGATGACTCACAGTTTGTCACACTACCGCGTAGCGGTAACAGATTACCGCTCCGTGGTAGGATCCAGAAACTGAATTCTTCGTTTTTTTTTATTTTTGACTGAAGGATTCGTATTGTGTATTTTTTCAGGTGATGGCTTCATCCAGCTCTCAACCTCATCGCCGAAGTTTCTCTAAACCCTCTCGAGTGCCTGCATCCACCTACCCTGCTATAGATGAGGCCATCGTGAGCGTGCTCATGATCATTAACATCGATGATCGGTACGCTCATATCTATGGATTCATGGACAATGCCGACGTGCTTTTGACTCTTGAACTATTCCTAAGTGTAGTTGGACGCTCTTACGCACGAGGCTGGAGGTGTGCTGTCCTATATTGGGACTGATATAAAGATAATACTCCACTCGAATCTTGACAAAAAATATGTCTGGATTCGCAATTGTCCCTTCCTCGACATCGTGGAGTCTTTCAGAACCAGCCGGGACTGGAGACAGGTAAACAAGGTTCTCCATGGTGTGGAGGGGCTTTCAGACCTCATCACAATGGTGGATACACTCACTTCCGATGCCCACATCATCCAGGATGTCCTCCATCACTCCCTAATATTCAAGGACTGGGACACTCGGAAAATCACGACCTAGCTCTCAATGGTGACCTACTGCATCCTGGCCGAGAAGTCCTTCAGTGTCTCGGATCTCATCCTCTCCATGATACACAACACCTTTTGCCTGAAATCCCCGACCGCCAATGGTTGAACACACTTCCTTTGTGTCATGTGATCCAGGGCATCCTGATGGAGAAGTACCCGATCATCGACTAGTTAGCATACCCTGTAGACAGCTGCCCGCAGATCTACAGGGTACGTGAGATTCCTACTTCCTCGCGGGCACGGGCACCTGCATCACAGCCTCCGTTACACTGTACAGGGTCCCTCAGGGAAACCAGCCAGAATATTTACGATATGGTGGAGGACTAGGGATGGGAAATCAAACAGTCATAGAAGGAGGTGAAGGGAATGAAGAAGATGCTCAAGAATATCGTGAGCAATTTCAACATTTCTCCCACTTCTTCAGAGGAGTATCTTTGTATATTTAATTTTTATATAATATGTTGTAATAAGACAGGTGGTCCATAATTTCTAGAAGTTAATATTTTTGATATGATTAATTTTGTGTTAACCTCATGCCTGTTGTGATTCTTTATTATTCTTCGTAGTTGCAAATTTCCACTTAGATTTCTAGGAGTCTTTATATGAAGATATTTAATTGAATAATGTTGTGTTGGAGGCTTATCTATATTGAAGTTGTTTTCCAGGTTAAAATTGTTTTGCTCAATATAGGGACTCATAGTGTAGCGATTTTGAAAAAGAGATTTGCGTTCATTCGATTTCACATAGGGAGTAATTTTCCTGTGCATGTGACTATGATTTCTATGTTTAGAACTATCGCATGCACTAGCTTGAGGTTTTCAACCCCCCTTAATTTGCTTAGCTAATGGGTGTGAGTTTATGTTCAACGAATTTTTCTTTATAATTTCCTTAAGCGCGTTGAATTTCATTTCCAAATCCTTATTCTTACTATTGAGATTCAGTCTAGCATTGTTGTAAGCATTTGTGATGTTCTTAAGAATAATGACTATAGAGTTGATATGAGCTTCATACATATTTCTATATTCTTCAAAAGTCTCATCCATTTCCTTAATCTCAACTTTATAGTCAACGCTTCTAGCACAATCCCTTTTTAACGATAAGTTCTCTAGACCTAGTTTCTCAGTTTGTTCCTGTGCAGAGAGAAGCTCTTTCTCAAGCACCTCTTGTTTTTCTTTCAATTTAATACAATATACACAAGGTTTAGAGTTGCCATCAAGAGAACAGTTTGGAGGACATGTCTCCTCATAATAGGGTTCTACATTAAGTTGTTCTTTTAACTTTTTGTTTTCTAGTCGTAGATTAGAATTAATATCTTTCAAGTTCTTAATTCCACGTCTAGCATTTTCTAGCACACGTAATGTAGAAATAGATTTACAGGCAAAGAGAGAATTTGACTTGCTTATAGAGCTCTTGGTCAAGGCATGATTTGAACACGGGTTCCTGGGTCACCTTCTTCTTGACTCGATGTAGTTGAGATGTCCTTTTCCAACAATGAATCTTCGTTTGGTTCTTCGCTCGTATCCACAAGAAATTTCTCTAATTCATTATCTGTTGAAGGAGAACTATACGTTAGCTCAAGAGATTTCCAGATATCATATGTAGTAGGAAGCGTATAGATTAGTTTGAAGATGTCTTGGCCAAGCCCACAAAATAGACTATTCATAGCTTTGACGTTCAAATAACATTCGTGCTTATTTAAATTCTTCAGGGGCTTGGTACACGTTGTGTTCCAAACCTCTATGTCTGATAGAATTAGGAATTTTCTCATTAGAGTTCTCCATTCGTTATAATTCACTCTTACAAAGAGTGGTGGTGCAAATGAATTCTCTGTGTACAGTTTTTCATCCCCACTGCTCGATTCGAGATAAGAGTTGACCATTATTCCCGGTGGTGAAATCGTTTTTTGGAATAACCTAGCTCTAATACCACTTGTTGTTTCTATTGACCAACCTTATGGGGGGGGGAGAACAAGGTTGTGCTTATCAATTAAAAATCCGAATTATTCTGGTCCAGAAAAACAAGTACTTGAAGCTACCGCAGGGCGTTAGGTAGCTAACGTGCGGCGGTATGTTACTGTACTAGTTTTCCTGGGCAAAATCCCCAATTGGAGATCTACGCACACTACAGAGAATTACGGCCTAACGATTGTACACCCACACACAGCAAATAGAAACACAACAACCAACTTTATTATAAATGAATCAACGATAAGTCTTTAACAATTACAAAATTGTGATCCCCGTGTTGCCAGAGATCGAAGGAGGTGAGAAAAAGAACTCTTTTGTTTTTTTTATACTAACTCGCTCCACGGACCGGTTGGCTCTCTCTCTTTCACTCCAAGAAAGGTCTTCGAGTCGGCTCCTCACCTCCACGCAAGGAAGGGTCTTAGAGCCCCGCTAGATCACCTGATCTAGAAGTCCCAACCCCGGGATGATTTCCCATGGAATCCTCCCCGGATTCCGACGACCTTCATTGGTCAATTTCCCTTCACCAAATCAATACAAATATAGAAGAAAACGAACAACAAGAATAAAAATAATCTAAGTTCGAGTCTCCCTCAAAAAGCTTTCTCCGTTGAGCGATCCACAACCAGTGCTTGAAAGCTTTGAAGTCTTCTCTTCCTTCGACGGAGACGGCAGAACAGACCACAAGTGCAGCGGCCGAACCCTAGGAGTTGCAGATCTGTCTCTTTTCGTCTTAGGTATAGAATTCAGAACACGAGGCACCTTATACACATCTTTAAGAAAATACTCTACCGCCGGCGGTAAGACAAGTGCCTGGCGGTAGGTTCGCGCGCTTGATGGGCCAGCTGTCCTCCAAATTTGGAATAATATTCAAAAAATGAATATTTGCCTTTATATTATGCTAGCGCCCCGTGGTAGGAGATAGCGCCATGCGGTAGGCCAGTATCTCGACGAACCAACACGGCGATCGTTGATTAGTTAGCGTGGTGTGATATCAAGCTAGCACCCGTGGTAGTGCTGTCTCAATGCTCTTGACGCTCTCAACGCCTCTGGCAAGCGCGGCACGGTAGAGAGTTATCGCCTCTGTGGTAGGCTCCCGAGATCTCTGTCCAGCTAATTCCTCCAGATATTACCTGGTGTTAATGCCGGTGTTAATGACGCTACCACGACACGGTTTGCGTTGACGATGGTGGTAGTTTCCCAAGCGCTCCGTCGAATTAATTTGCGGCTACCGCTCAGCGGTAGGTTACTTAGGAGACTTCCTTTTCTTTGCTTGAATCTGTCAACCTACACACTCTATCAACACAAGATGTGATCAAATACAACCTGAGATTTGATATTCTCAAACACAGGGAATGTAAAACATCGATTCCAACAGATTCAACTAGGAGAAAATTGCTTTGATCGAATGAAATGAATATTTAGGTTCCCTATGACTCCAAAATGGAAGGCTGCAGTTTGTATTAAGTTGATTTTAGAACGTTTCTGTTTTAATTTCAAATTCAATGAGAAGAGAGTAAATTGATATGGCTTGAGTTTGATTTTTTATTCAATTAGGTTGAGTTGTCGCCTCTAATGATGAATGTTGCCGCCCTCGATGAATGACACCACCCCCCCGACAAATATTGAATACCCCGAGGAATATCACCGCCCCTGAGGAATGTCGCTAACCCCATTGAATGTCCCCGCCCATGCTGAATGCCTTGCCATTGTCGAATGTCGTCGTCGACGCCAAATGTCGTCGCCCCCACCAAATGTCATCTCCCCAGTCAAATGTTGCTTCCCCGGTCGAATGTCATTACTCTAGCTGAATGTTGCATTCCCCACCGAGTGTTGCTGCCTCCGTCAAATGTCGCCGCCCACGCCGAATTTTCCCTCTCCCGTCAAATGTTATTGCACTCGTCGAATGTCACCTCTCCGACCGAATGTTATAGCCCCCACCAAAATTTGGCCGAATGTTACTACTAGCGCCGAATGTCGTCAGCCCCCCATGATAAATATCGCCACCATGAAAAATATCACTACACCCAACAAAGTTCGCCCCCATTACAAAGGTCACCCCCATAGGAAATGCTCCCCCCATAACAAATGTCTATCCCACAACAAATGTCGCTACCCCATCAAATGCCCCTTGAGCCGGTGTCTCATGTCTTTCACTTGTGTATGTATGTATGTGAAAGTGAAGGTAGATCTGAAATACTCTAGAGGGGGGGGGGGGGGGTGATGAATAGAGTATTGTGCTCTCTTAAAAAAAAACTTTACAACTTTTGTAGTAATCCTAGGTGAACAAATTAGCAAATAAAGTAAAAGGGCACAATAACCAACAAATCATAGAACACAACCAAAACAAAAGAAAAAGGGCAAGCAGACGACACAAGAAATTATAGTGGTTCCCAAAACTGGGTACATCCACTCTTCTACCACCCTGGTAGGAATCTACTCAGATTTTTGATCAGGTGCCTGACACCAATGAGCTTTTTTCAGGTGCTCAAAAACCAAAACCTCAAGTCTTTTGGTAGGAGGCTTGCAACCAGGAATAATTTTGAAGGGACTTAAAACCCTGTACAGAAGATGGAAAAGGGGTGATGGTGTCTTCTCTTTCTCAATAACAACTGAGAAGACTAGTGGATTGATTTCAGCAAATTGCTCCCCCTGAGATCTTGAATGCATCAGGAAATCTGGAGCACTGCTTCAGGGTGACAGGTCTTCAAGAACTTGATTGCCTTGACCAGAGATTGCTTCAGGAACTTCTTTGAAAGATAGAGTTATTGTTGTCCTTCTGAAGTTATCCTGTAGGGTTGAAAGAAGAAAACTCTTGATGGAGATTGTATGTTCTTCTTCTTCTTGATGATGTTCTCTAGCCTAGGCTGATTGCAGAAAAAAACTTTTGATTTCTCAAAAACTTCTTGAATATGATCTCTGTCTATGTGTGTGTAGAGTACTGCTTAATCTTTTCTTCTTTTTTTAACTGACTGAAGAACACATTCGAAATTAGAATCCTCGAGCAGTAAATGCAGTCGGCCTGGGAAGGAAGCGACAATCTATGAATTCCCTAACTATCCCATGGAAAAACGGCATGTAATAATCCATGATCAATGCTCGTTCTAACGGTAACATTCTGAGAAGATTGGGCATTAATTACGCAGGAATCATCTCCAAGAAAAGGGACGGAAAAATGGAGAAGACCTAAGTCTGGAATTATTGAACGAAGAACAGGAATCGTCGAGCTGAGTTCACAGTTCGTCAAGCTGAGCTGATGAGTTTGTAGACCAGACAATAACAATTAGTCTTTAAGGGAAACTTGTCAATTCTGCTACAATATTCGTCGAACTGACAATCTTCATTTGTCAAGCTAGCGATCATCATTCATCAAACTGAGATCCAAATTCGTCGACCGAAGAATGATTGTGGACTTAGAATCTGATAAGTCTCTGGCTGAGAAGTATTCAAATCGTAGACCAGAAATCGTCGAGTAGAGTACTAAGTTCGTCGACCTGACAAGTTGTGAACTTGAGGTCCAAGTTCGTCGAGCTCAGAATCTTGTTCGTCGACCAAAGCCTGAAGTTGGACTTAGAAAAATCTGAAGTTACCCTGACTTTAGTTTGTTGAAGTATCCCAGGTTTCGTCGAACAGAGAACGAAGATCGTCAAGCTCAGCACAGAGAAATATCTCAAGATCGTCGAGCTCAGAACGCCTTTCGTCGACCTGAGTTCGACGAACGTCGAACTCATTTTACTTAGTCTGGAAATCTTCTAATTCTTGAGTCTCTGATGGTTTTGTTGATAGCTGGTCCATCTGATATTGACTCTAAGGACTTGGCCTAGACTCTAGGACACAAATTCGACCCTGGCTATACATGTTTGGTCACATCCTAAGTTAGTGAACATAGCCCAAATCAACTAGGGATCCAACAATCTCCCCCTATTTGGGTGAGGTCACTAATAGACTTAAAACATAAACAAAAAGATAAACAAAGCAAGAAAAAGATATATCTGGCAGAGAATTACTAACACATGCAGCAGATATATGTACATAAGCTTTGTTTAAACAAATAACATAGTTTGAAAGTAAATGCAGAAAGAAATTGAAATAAAGTAAAGATTACTTCTTCTGCTTCTTCTACATGGACTTGTATTCTTTTGTCTTCTCTCCTGGCTTTTTAAAGATAATTTCTCTATTTGGATCTAAAGCCTGTGCATGTGTCATTGTCATGTCAGCTGCCCCAATAATCTTTAGTGATGTAGCTCTGGGGACAACTGCTTCAGGAAGCTTCATGTAATCATCAACATTGAAAAGTTTGTTGGCTTTATCAAATCTTTTTAGTTCTTCCTTCCTGTATTTTGACATAGTTGTATAACCTGATATGTCTTTACCTTCAGCTTTAGCTTTATTAATCAGGGACAGACCAATACGTTCCTGGAATCTGACCATTTTAGCAGTGTTGGCTGTTTCAGGATCATCAAAAGGAATAGGAGGAGAATTTGGTTTTACAGGACTTTTAGCTTTCTGATCTGCAGATGTATGTTGCTGTTGCTGTTGATGCTGTTGTTGATTTCCTGAGGAATGATATCTTTGCTGACTGCTTCCAGAGGATCTCCCTTGATGTCTCTGATAGGTTTGCATAGGGGCAGATCCCTGAGAGCTAGAGCCAGTGGCACCAGCTGCTGGAGGAGGTGGAGGAGGTGGATCTTTTTTGTATCTCTGTACTGGTGGAGTAGAGTATCTCCTACTACTTTTCCTCTCCTTTTGCTGATTCTTTGACAGCCACATCCAAGCAGACATTCTCTTATAAGGAGTAACATTATGCAGGATGTAGTAGGGAGTGTCAGCTGTTGGATTGGGCTTAGGAGCAGGAGGAGGAGCCTTCCTTTTCTTTGACAACATTTTCTTCTTCTTTTTGGCAGATTCTTCATCTGAAACATTTTCATCATCATCTTCAACATCTTCACTGCCAGAACCCTGAGGGTTATCATATAAAGCATCCAATGCTTTCAAAGCTTTATCATCAATGACAGCCTTTTCTGTAGCAGAAGCAGAAGTTTCAAAAACTGGAGTTTCAGCTGTAGTTGAAGAAGAAACTATACAAGAATCAGAGGTAATTGGGACATAACTTTCAGTTGCTGCCTTATTTTCTTCTTCAATATCAGCCAAGATCAGCTCATCTAGATCTGATATAGGTGAGTCATCCATAACAAAAATTAGTACTGAGACAACCTTTGGAGAAGATGGAATAGCTGCAGAGGTTGGAGCAAAAACTGGAATTTCAAAACTGTCATAGAGTTGCTTAGCAACTGTTGGACTAACAGGAGAAGTATAAGGAACAATAGCCAACTGTGGCTTAGTGGAAGGGAACTGTACATAAATTGTATCAAAATTTCTCAACAAACCAGTCAAATCAAATATGGGATTTAAATGGAAATCACCAACAGTTTGTATCTGCTCTGGAACTGACTCATCTAAGTCAATGTCAGTATCCATGAAATGAATCAATTCAATCAAATCTGAATCAAATTCTGGCAAAATTGCTGCATCTGCATCTGAAACTGCTGTAGAAGGATCTGCTACTGCATCTGCATCTGCTGCTGTATCTACTGCTGCTTCATCACAGAGCATCTCCCCCTGCTTGGATTCAGGAGAGCCTGGAGCCAGGCCCCTGAATGAAGAGGGGGCAGCAGAAAGGAGAGATACTTGGGCAGATAAATAATTGATAGAATTCACAAGAGGTGTAATGGCCTCTATGATTAGGGATTTAAGGAGGGGAGTGAGCAGGGTCATGATGGTAGATATAGTGGGGGGTTCCAAAGATGGAGAGGTAGTTGGTGATGGTAGATAAGTAGATGAGGTGAGGGGAATAGATGGAGGAGATACATGAGGAATGACATCTGCTATGGTGGTGTCTGGTGGAGGTGGAGAAGGGGATGGTATATGAAAATGTGGAATGCTAGATTGATCAGGTGGAGGAGGTGATGCTGGAGGAGTTGGGTGTAGATTCTCTTGAAGGGGGGTAGATGGACTATCAGTGATGTCAAGTGGTGGAGAGGGAGGAGGAGTAGGGACATGAGAATGTTGTTGTGATTAGGGTGCTGGAGGAGATGGAAAACTGGTTGATGATGGAAGATGGTTGCTAGAAGAGGTTGTGGAGATAGGATTACCTCTTCTGCAGGGTAGGGAGTGGACTTCATGGCCCTTGTGCTCTCAGAAGCTAGGATGGCGGAGGAGGAGGCCTTGGATGGCTTGGTGATCGTCCTCTCCCATCTGCCAAACAAAGCACATGTGAGGCGCTTGCTGGCATTGATGAAGATGGTCGGGGAGACCATAAATTCACCTGCTTTCGCTTGAAGGAAAATCCCCAGGATTCTTCCAAAGCATACCTCTTTCTTACTGTTTTTATTCTTGATTAAATCAAAGAAGATCTTGCCCCAATCAACTTGACGCTTGTTGACAACTGCGCACATGACAAGGAATTGGTGTATTGTTATGTAATCGTGCGCGGAGTGCTTGCCCATCAACACTTTCCCACAATATCCGCCAAGAACTGGTAGGCGGCAGAGAGCTGTTTCTTTAACAACTTGTTAGGGTTAATCCCAGTAAACCCCATCAGATTCAACATCGAATTATACTCATCAGAATCTACATCCAAATCTTCATTGCCATTTACCAACTCAAAAATTTCAAAAAGAACGGTGGGGGATAAGAAAACAGCATTACCCCCGATATTCCCTGTCAAGATGTTGTCCTTAGAAGCAGAAGAAGTATATACCCATTCTTTAATCTCAGTTGCATGCAGTTTGATTCTTCGGGTCATAAAATCCTTGAGACCCTGCTCTTCTAGAAGTTCCAGAATGTAGAGAAATATAGGGTCAGAATGCTGGAATGAATCAAAGTCCATATCAAATCCTGTGTTGAATTTCATTGCATCCAGGGTGCTCGCTGGAATCTCCATTGATGACCTTCAAGAGAAACAAACAGCGATCAAGTGCAACAAGAACTGAAAGCGCGAGATGGAGGTCGAAGAAAACCTAGATATAGGGTTTTCCTGAATATGAATCGACAAACTCCGTTCCACGAAAAAGAAAACAGTTCTTCGAATTGAGGTCGACGAAATAAATTATAGATAGATAATCGTCAATCTCATCCAGAAGAAACGAAAACAGTTCGTCGAACTCCGTTCGACGAAATATCTTCTGAAGCAAGGTTCGTCGATCTCCAGTCGACGAAAATTGTTTCCACACAGAGAATTCGTCGATCTCCGTTCGACGAGCATCTCTTAAACCTTCCCTAATTCGTCAAACTCCGTTCGACGAACTCTGGAAAATTCGTCGAATGCAGACAGAAATTAATTTAACTCTTCTCCATTGATCATTCCCAGTTGATTTATAAAGAACAAATGATTTTTCTCATCCAAGGGTTTGGTGAAAATGTCTGCTCTCTGTAAATCAGTAGGAATATGGATTAGGTTAATTTTCTTTTTGTCTACACTATCTCTAATGAAATGATGTCTTATATCAATATGTTTAGTCCTACTATGGTGAACTGGATTCTGTGATATAGCAATAACAATAGTGTTATCATAAAATAATGTTGAATTATTTAAGTTGACACCATAGTCTAGGAGTTGGTTTTGTATCCATAACATTTGTGAACAGCAGCTGCCAGCAGCCATATATTGTGCTTCTGCAGTTGATGTAGTCACAGATGTTTGATTTTTACAAAACCAAGAGACAAGCCTCATACCCAGGAACTGGCAAGTTTCAGAGGTACTCTTCCTGTCCACTCTACATCCAGCATAGTCAGCATCTGAGTATCCAGTTAACTCAAACTCTGACTCTACAGGATACCAGAGTCATAGATTTAGGCAACTCTTTATATATCTCAAAATTCTTTTTAAGAAAATAAGGTGAGATTCTTTGGGTTTCACTTGGAACCTAGCATAAAGGCATGTGGCAAACATGATGTCAGGCCTGCTAGCTGTTAGGTATAATAGGGATCCAACAATTCCCCTATAAATCTTCTGATCTACAGGTTTCCCTGCTGCATCAGAATCCACAACAACATTGGTAGCCATTGGTGTTTTCATTCCTGAAGCATCACCCATCCCAAACTTCTTAATAAGATCTTTAGCATACTTAGCTTGGGAGAGGAAGATACCATCAGGGAGCTGCTTCACTTGGAGACCAAGGAAGTAGGAACGCTCACCCATGCTACTCATCTCAAATTTGGAATGCATGAGGTCAGCAAACCTCTTGCATAATTTGGGATCAGTAGACCCAAAGATGATGTCATCCACATATATTTGTACTAACAATATTTGGTCCTTATGATGTCTAGTGAAAGAGTTTTATCTATGGTTTACCTTGTAAATTTATGCTCTAAAAGGTCTTTTAGGATGATCAGCCACTCTGGATTAAGAAACGAGAGCTTTATGCAACGGGGGCAAAAGAGGGGGGAAGTGCTTGGACAATAAACGAAGCCCCATTCAACAATCTCTCATCCATTTGAAAAATGGCAATGACGCTTGTAAAGCTCTTTCTCAGTGCGCTAATCATGACAGGACTCGAGGATAGAATTCCCCGGCTAACCCTGCCACAAGCCGCGGTAAGACGGGGGGGGCAAGTGTTCCTCCTGGCTGTACTGAGCAAACAGGGCACGTAGGCGGTGAATCGGGTTTCAAGTCAAGTCGGCCATAAACTGG